>LR738714.1:239868865-240153535 GCA_902687465.1 Secale cereale
CGTAGCGCGTAATCGCCTAAGTTACAAAAGCCAAACCGAGTGAAGAGCAAACCTCTCACTCGGGGGCTTAGCTGCGGTCCTCCGAATTACGCCATAAGTACAACGTGATTTTGTCCTCCGAGCTCTGCCACAAGTACGACGTAACTCGTAATCGCCTAAGTTACAAAAACCACTCCCAGTGAAGAGAAACCCTCTCAATCGGGGGCTTAGCTGCGACACCCTCATTGCCTAAGTTACTAAAACCACTCCGAGTGAAGAGCAACCCTCTCACTCGGGGGCTTAGCTGCGACCCCGTAATTGCCTAAGTTACTAAAAATACTTCGAGGGAAGAGCAACCCTCTCACTCGAGAGCTTAGCTGCGGTCCTCCGGGCCCCGCCATAAGTTCAGCGTCGCCATCAAGCCGCTCGACCATCAGAGCCGTGCCGCAGATACGACATCGACTCAAAATCCAAAAGATCAGAAAGAGTCGGAAGCAAAACAAGCAAATGCAAAAGGAATCAAGTGCAGATAAAGCCCCGCAAGATTTGGGCAGAAGTACTTGGGCATCAAGCCCACGAGAGGTTATCGGTTACGAGATCACTTGGCATTCCGAGGCAAATTGAATCAGAGTATCAAAGTTTGTTCACTCCCCGAGGGAGGAGGGCTTGCAAGCGCAACGAACTCATCCATGTCGATCCCATCGGCAATACGGGTAGCGGCCTCCAAGAAAGTCTCCATGAACGACTAGAACTGGAGTTCCTTTGTGTTGGCGACCTTGAGTGCGGCCTGCCTCTTCTCTTTCACCTCCTTGCAATGCACCCGAACCAGAGACAGTGCAACGTCGGCCCCACAATGGGCAGATGATTTCTTCCACTCTTGCACTCGACTAGGGATTTCATTAAGTCGAGTCATCAGAGACTCGAGGTCATTCTCTTGCACCACTCCCCTCCAGAGTGCAGTGTCGATCCGAGACATCACTGCCTTCATTCGACCGAGGTAGCCTGTGGCGCTGGTAAGGCAAGACTCCAACCTCAAGATGTTCATAGCAGCTTCATCCTTGACAATAGAGTTGGCGGGGTCCAGAACAGGCTCGACCCGCCTAGTTTCCTCCTCGAAGTTGCGGTAGAATTCTACACGAGAGAGAACACGACGAATTAGCAAGCACGTTATGAGTCGACCACCTTGATCCAGTCGAAGCAGAAGAGGCATACCTTCAAGCACAAGGAACCACTTCTTGGTGAGATCACTCTGATAAGCCTCCAACTCGTTCTTCTTCTGGAAAAGGCCCCCGTATTTCTCGTCCAAGGCAGCCTTGCCCCCTTCAGTCAAGTCACCTCCTTGTTGGCCGCGCCGAGAGAACCTTCAGCCTGGCGATCTCCACCTCAAGCGTGCCGACCGAAGCCAGCTTCTGTTCTTCCAGTTCAGTTTTCTACTGCGCCCTCTACTGCGCTACCGCCAGGTCTAGATCCTTCTGCTCCAAGGCTTCCCTCAGTTGATCTACAAGAGACATTACTAAACAGATGAACATAAGGATACACACGGCATATTCGCTAAAGATCAGTCAACAAGCTACACGCTTCAATTACCATAGGCTTCATCCTGAGTTTTCTGCAAATGATCCCTGGCCAGCTGCAAGTCAAGATTGAGCTGGACATGCTTCTTCTCAAGATCCGCGAACTTGGCTCCGAACTCGCAAGATTTCTGCATCGACACAACAAGACAAAATTCTAAGACTACAGCCGAGTCAAATACTCAACAGTAGTCTCGGGGACTACACCAAGTGGGTGCACTGAGCGTGCCCCCACTGGTTCTCACTCGGTCAGATAAGTCTTGCCCGAGCCCCAAAAAAGAGTGAGATATTGATAAATGTTGTTCTCAAACCATGGCCGACTGCCAGCAGTCGACCACGGTCTCGGGGACTACACACAATGGGTGCACTCAGCGTGCCCCCACTGTTTCCACTCGGCCGGATCAGTCCTGCGCGAGTGAGAAGGGTTCGAAACAAATGAACAAGAAAAATTCTAAAGACCACATCCGACTGTCTTTAGTTGACCGTGGCCTCGGGGACTACACCCAGTGGGTGCACTCAACGTGCCCCCACTAATCCAATCGATTGGGTTAGAAAGAGCTAAAGCTACAAGAGAAAACACCATGTGGGTGTAACATCCTCTTACGAACAAAGCAGCAATTTTCAGAATGAAGATTACAACAACACAGCAAACCACTCGGAAAAGACAGACATGGACATTGGTTCAAAGAGCCGAGCTAGCATTATAGGCAGCCATGCTAGCCTCATACGCCGCCTTCGTTCGCTCCATCACCAATCCCGCCTGACGAATGGCTTCCTGGGCCGCATTCACGGGGTCCTCCGGGACGTGATGTGTGGGGAAGAGAACAGACGGCGGAGCAGTCACAGGGTCGGCAACTGGCTCAGTTGACGAGGAGGGACGGACAGTCGACACAGGAACGGCAAAGGAGACCGCGGTTTGGGCCATGTCCCCCTATTGCTGGGCCTCCGAGCCAGAGGGTGCCTTCCGACCCCTCCTTCATGTGCCTCGTCGAGTCAACTCCGCGCACTCCTCCTCGTCGGCGTCGTCATCAGGAAGCTCTATGACATTGCGTGGCCCTTCAAAAGGCAATCAAGAAGCTCAGTAGAAGGATAATCCGAATGAGTGAAAAAACGCAATCAAAAATCCGCACCTGGGCGAGACGTGGTGGCGTCAGCGATCTCCTCATCATCGCGGCCCTTGTCAATGTCCATCGAGGTCGCAGAAGCAGTAGCGTTGAAGATTTCGCAGAAAATGAGTCGACAAAAGCAAAATTGGTCTCCAAAGGGGAAGAGAAAATGAAGTAGAGCTGCGCTTACGTGGAGGCGATCAGGACGTCCACTTTGATCTCGGGCAAGGCCTTCCGAGGTTTGACAGCAGTGACCTTAGGCTGCTTTGGTGCCTTTTCATTCGGATCTGGAGTGGACGTGTGAGTCTGTTTCTCCCCTGGTACACGTGGCCTCTGGGTCATGCTTCTCCTTGGAACGCTTCTCGCCGCGGGGAGGCGACTCGACCTCCTTGCCACTGCTGGAATCCTTGCTCTCCTCCTCGGTCTCCTCGTCAGACTTCCAGTTGGAAGCCTCGCCAACGCCTTCTTCCCCCTCCTGGACCTGCTCGTCATTGGGCACCAAGAACATTTCAGTATAGATCAGCAGAAAAGAAGAATAATCATACGTCAGTCGGATTCGTCAGACGTCCGCAAGCAGGAAACATAAAATTCGCTCGGAAGCCGAGGCCAAATCTTGTCTGGTTGGTGGTCTGCGTCGAATGGGCGAACTCTTCCAGTCCCTCGAGGGTTGTCCTTGTTCCCCGTGATGCACTTCAGGCACTGCGCCACCATCTGTGCGACATCTTCCTCCGGATGGACCTGAGACGTGTCGTCGGCGCTAGAGTACATCCACATTGTATGGTTCCGGGCTTGGAGGGGCTGGATCCTCCTCATGAGGAACACCTCGAGCAGATCCATCCCCGTGATCCCGTCGCGGACCAGATGAACCACCCACTCCACCAGCATATTTACCTCTACCCTCTCAGCCCGACTCACAAGCAAAGTCGGTGGCTGGTTGACTCGACCCAAAGAAAATGGAGGAAGCCCAGTCGGCTGACCAGTAGTCGAAACGTCCCTAAAATAGAACCAAGTCGACTGCCAACCCCGGGATGACTCATGAAGGGTCATGGCAGGGAAAGCGCTCCTACCCCTGAGCTAGATACCCAGTCCGCCGCACATCTGGATGGCGTGCATCTTCTTGTCACTCTGGTTCGCTTTCTTGACGGTTTGGGAACGACAAGTGAAGATATGCTTGAAAAGGCCGGAGTGCGGTCGGCATCCGAGGAAGTTCTCGCACATCGAAACGAAAGCGGCCAAGTAGGTGATGGTGTTGGGAGAGAAGTGGTGCAGCTAGGCGCCGTAAAAAGCCAGAAAATCGTGGAAGAAAGGGTGCGGGGGCAAAGAAAAACCTCGGTAGACGTGAGTCGCGAGGAGAACGCACTCGCCCTCCCGCGGCTGGGGCTCGAGCTCGCCCTCTGGCAGCCGCCAGGAGTCGCGGACGATCAGGCCCTCCTCCACCAGCTCCTCCATGTCCTCCGACGTCATCGTGGACCTGATCCAGTCCCCCTAGATCCAGCCAGGCGGGAGCCCGGACCTCGACGACGATCCCCCTCGGTTAGATCTCTTCCCTTTCCCCGTCGCCGCCGCTTTCTTCGAGCGCTCCAGAGCCGCCGTCTTGCCCTTACCCATGGAAGGCGAGCCGGTGCGGACCAAGCGGCGAAAGGTGGAGAGGAGGAGCGCGGCGGAGGAACGGAGGAAGAAGAAGCAAGGAATGGGTGCCCAGTGCCTCCACCTGGGCCATAGCGCGCACTTATAGCGCAGCGGTCGAGTGACTAACTGGTGGCCCTGATCTATCTCGTCAAATCCCGCAACAAGCGCACACACGATACGTGGCGAAAAAGGCGGCGCGGAGATCGAGGCGTCCCGAGCGTATCCGATCCGATTGTCGCGGCACGACCTATCCCACACGCTTCCCTAAATTTCAAAATCACGTAAAATCCAGAGACCGGAGAGCAACCAATCCCGCCGAAAACTACGCACCCCATCGGCACTCGGGACCGCACACAAAGTTCGGTCGACGGTCAACACAAACAAGTACACTCAGTGGTTCTTGAATCGATTAAGGCGATCAAGTCGAGGTTGAAGATCAGCCTGGTCCGCGAGCTCAAAGAAGATCTCCCCAGGGGCATCAAACGCGAGCCAAGGCCAACTTCAACACTCTCTTCCACTCGAACCTCCATCCATTCGGGGGCTACTGATGATGTTATGGACCTAGGGTAGGGCCACGGGCCTGACCTAGGTACCCCACCCAGGGTCACTGCCAAAAAAGCTAAAAGGACAAATTCGAAGACAGCAAGGTCGGTCGATTGTGGTGACCCAAGAGGATATATCACTCGACCGAACACCCCCTCCCAGACGAGTCAACTCCACTCGACCATTGAAAGATACTCGACCCCTGAAGGTCAAAGGTCCCTTAGAACAGCAGTAGTCTGGCAAAATGAATTCTCAAATTTAAGAAGAGGAATAGGATAAGAGGTTTTAGGAATAATAGCAAAAGAGCCCGTGCGTTGCAACGGGAGAGAAAACATAAAACACGCTCTTAACTCAACAACCATCACTCAAGACCATAATAGGTCCATTTCCTTTATTTCTGCAAGGCATCATATTTGTGTTGCCGCTTATTGTACTTATCACACTCGCCGGCGATGGCCTCGGTGTTCACACAAAACAAAACAAAACGTGTTTGAATATGGTTAATCCTAAGGCGTCTCCCTCTCTCTCTCTCTCTCTCTCTCTCTCTCTCTCTCTCTCTCTCTCTCTCTCTCTCGCTTTCTCTCACTCTCGCGATGAGAAATCTGTTGTCTTACCTTGCGACATTTTTCAGAGGTATGCATGTGTAGTTATTGATGTTTTCTATTCCCTATATGGTTATAGTGGGGTGTTTATTTGCAATCCGGATCGCCGCCGGTACAAAAGAAAAAATGGACCTTGCGCTATAAATTGTAAGCTTGCTTCCAAAACAATATTTAAAAATATTTAACAGGTAAAATTAACATCATATTTAGATTCCACATATTTTTCTAATAATATTTCATATATAATATGTTAAAATCGAAGTTACGGTTTAAAAGATACGTATAATTTAGAAAATTATTTGTTTGACTTAAATATAGTCCAAAATAATATTTAAAAGTACTTAATATGTAAGAATAATCTCATATTCATATTTACATATTTTTCTAATCAAATTTCATATATAACATGTTCAAATCGGAGTTACGGTTTAAAAGATATGGATGATTTAAAAAAGCATTTATTTGACTTAAATATGATCCGCGGATGAATTACCTAAAACATCAGGGGGGGTTTCGAAAAATGTAAATAACGGTTCGGGAGTGACTTAAACCCGAATTGCGGGTTGATTTCAAGAAAACACACGGACTTTGTGTAAAATACGAAAAAACGATTCGATTTGACTTAAAACAGGACTGCGGGTTGAATTCCCTGAAATAGAAGTACTTTTCTGAAAAATGCCATGACGGACGAGAAGAAACCCAGTTTTCTTTATTATTACTAGCAAACATGCCCGCGTTGCGACGGGAGACAAAAAAGTTACACGCCAGCCAAATAAGTATGACTCAATACCCCAAATTATGAGTGTTCTCTATTTTCACACGGTGGCTCACCATGTTTCCACTTATCTTTCTTCCCACCCTCGTTGATGATGTGCGCGATGTCGATGTGATCGCAATGCATTTGACGTGGTAAATCCCAAGGCAATGAGCTTGCCACTGCATGGCACACTTGTCATTGTGCCGCGCAAGAGAATGTTTAAAACTTTAAAAACAAATTTCATGACCACAAACTACTCCTAGCACCTAGACATAAAAAAGACTTTCCAAACACTACCCAAATCCTAGACATGAAAGACTTTTGAATCGACGAACATTTTTTCTAATCGAGAAACATTTGTTTTAAAATTTTGGGCATTTTTTAAATGCACGAACATTTGTTTCGTTCAGACGAACATTTTTTGACATGCATGAATTGTTTTCGAGTTCTTGAACATTTGTTTTGTTTAGACGAACATTTTTTGAAATGCATGCATAGTTTTTGAATTCATGAACAATTTTTTAGTTAGCAAACCTTTTTTGTATCAATGAACTTTTTTTATAATTGGGGAACAAATTTTGAAAAATTGTGATTTTTTTATAATCTGCGAACAGTTTTGTAATCACCAAAAAAAACTATGGAAAATTTATGATTTCTCGCACATTTTTCGAATTCATAAACATTCTATGATTTCTCCAATATTTTTCTCAAAACTCGCAACCTTTTGTAATTTGAAAATCTCGAATTAATTTAAAGAAGGGAAAACAAAAACAGAAATGGGAAAAGAAAAGAAAAGAAAAAATGAAATGAAAAAAAAGGGCGTCACACCCCAAGGGCCGGCCCATGAAAGCATATGTGGGAGGGAGGAGGTGCATGAGAAAAAGGTGAAGGAAAAAAGGACTACCTGGGAATCGAACCCTGGTCTCCGTGATGGAGCTAATAGGCTTCGACCACTGAGCTATCTATCCATCTGTGACTTGTATGTATAGGGCATTAGCTTTATAAAACAACGGCTCCGGACAATTACTTTGAAAAAAAAACGAATCGTTTTCTTGAATTAAGGGTGGCATAGCGGGTAATTTATAGCAACTATGAGGGTATTTTGTTTGATGAACGAGCGGAAACCCTATTTTCTTTATTATTAGTTAGAGATAAGAAGGAAGTAAAAACACCCCTGGGCTCCTGGAATTATGCACTATTTGATGAAACTTCTTTGGGAAATTTTAGAGACAGAAAATTTAAACAAGTTTGAACCTAATGCAAACTTAAGTGAATTTTTAGTCCAACCAAAGCTATTCCAAATGAACTGAAAACTGGAAGGGGTCTTGGTATGGTCTAGTAATATCAGGAAAAGAATGGATATTTATCTGGAAAAGAAAATTTTCACTTGCAAAAAAATGCCAAAATGAAAGAAATAAATAATGGGATAGGGTTTGCCATAGAGGGTGGTTTGCAAGATGGTGGAGACGCCAAACACTTGGACATGAAGCGGAATGGATCACACGAGACGAAAACACAAAATAGATATGCCACACAAGCAATGATGAACATGGTGCAAATGCAACAAAATGGTAAGGGCAAGAACAAAATGAACACGGCATGATAGTCATGATGAAATGCAACATAATGACAAGAGGCACACCAAAATCATATGCCATATAACAAAATGAGATGACAACGAAAACAACAAGGGTGGCCCAATGCAATATAACCAATGATGAGCATGATGTAATCAGCAAAATATGACAATAACACTCATCATGTTCATGGCAATTAACAATTGAAACACATGGCGTCAATGAAAAATAAATGGAAGGCATCTAGAGCATCAGTCTCGGGGTGTCACGACATTCCCCTACTAATAGAAGATCTCGCCCCGATATCTTTGCACTGAGACGAAAGAGGAATAGGAAGAATGCGACAAAATGAAAAGGAATTGAAGGAAAATCCCGAATAAGACAATCGACTGGAGATGACTCATCCTAACATCAAAGTTGGAAAGAATGTACGAATAACTCTAGGAAAAATAGAAGAGCCAGGTCAGATCATGGGGATGAACTTGTGGGTTTGTGTCTGCGTCCTGGGAACCAGGGTACCCAGACTTGCCAGTCTGCGGGCCGCCACGTGCTCCTACCACGGCCTGGTACGACCCAGTTGATCGACCAGCTGCCCAAGACCCTCGCGAGGGGGCTAGGCCTCGCGAGGAGAACGACGCCAAGCCCCCCTCAGGAGAGGCCTTGGCTAGGTTGCTCCGGAGGGGCGGAGAATCCAAGGCCAAGGCTGCCTCAGGAGGAGGCAGTGACGAAAGAAATGACGCAACGCACCAACGGGCGCCAGCGCGTGCAAGCGGCGCAGTTGCCGTTTTGGTGCAAAGGAGACAGCGCAGGCGCAGGTTCCTGAGGAGCAGGGAAAAGGTTTCCCTATTGGTGCAACAGGACCAAAGACCACAAGGACGACAGGGACGATGTCACCACCGAGCCCACCACTGCGTCACCGCCTGATCCCTTTGCAGGCGAATACCGCTTTTGCCAGGATAGGAACGTCCTTGTGTTCCCGCTCAAAATGGCCGTTGTGGGATCCCTTCCCGCCTAAACATTTCGGGGGAAGAGGACCCTAGCCGCATATATAAGTAGCTAGGGCTTCCACTATGAGGGGGAGGCCGATCAAATCCACAGACTCTTCCCACACACAAAGGAGCAAGAACCCTTGACTCCTGACCCTCCTGAGCTCCCCTCCTGAGCTCAAGAACCACTCTAATTATTCATAGTCAAGCCCTCCCGAGGCTAATCCATCAAAGCTGGAAGTAGGGTTTTACACCGCAAGGTGGCCTGAACCTAATCCATCAAGGAATACCTCACCAGCCCGCTGGTTATGGTGGCACCTCGACCCCTGGAACCCATGACTCTTTATCTCGCCGCTACGCCTCACTCCACCAGTGCAGTGTTAGTGGTGGAGCGCCAGGAGAGGCCCCTAAGCGTGAGGCCCCGGTGCAGTTTGGCATCCTCAGGACCCCCGTCACCCCCTGACGTAGCTCCGGGGGTAGATTCGACAACGGTTACTGGTGGCCCCGCCGTCCAGCAAGAAGCACCCCAGATTCCTGAAGTGCAAGAGGATCATGTGGCGCTGACCCTCGTGGAGCACCTAGTGTACTTCGTCAGCACCGCACTATGCGATGCGCGCTCGCGCTACCCGATGCCCCAAAAGCTTCTCCTGGTGCTCCTTGTCGCCTCCAATAAGCTGCGCCATTACTTCCAGGGCCACCCTATCAGGGTTGTCTCTTCGTACCCTCTACAGAAAGTGCTCCGGGGCCCGAATGTCGTCGGGAGAGTCGCCGAATGGAACATCGAGCTCCAGGAATTCCAGTTGGAGTTCTACACCACGCGAGTGATCAAAGGAGCAGCTCTGGCAGACTTTGTGGCAGAATGAACCGACGCACCGGAGCAGGGGGCTGGCGAGGATCGCTCCCTGGCCCCCGGCTATGAAGCCCAAGACGGATGTGTGGTATACTTCGACGGCGCCTTCACGCACCTTGGCGCGGGAGCTGGTGCCGTGTTGGTATCTCCCACTCAGGACAAGTTGTACTACGCCGTGCAGCTTTGCTTCCAGCAAGGCGAGAAGGTCTCCAACAACATCGCAGAGTATGAGGGCCTGATTGCTGGGCTGAAGGCCGCCGCTGCACTGGGGGTCCAGCGCCTCACCATCAGAGGCGATTCGCAGCTCCTCATCAACTTCTCCAACAAGAAATACAAGCCCAAGGACGAGCACATGGAGGCATATCTGGAGGAGGTGCGTAAGATGGAAATCTGATTCCGAGGGCTGGAGGTGCAGCACGTGCCAAGAGGCACGAACAAGGAAGCGGATGACATCGCCAAACGAGCCTCCAGGCGGGAGCCTCAGAGGCCGGGCATCTTCAAGGAGCGGCTGCTCAAGCCGTCGGCAACATCGCCCGTTCCTGAGCCGGCGTTCCCTCGGCAGGGGCTACCTGCGGCGCCTATGGACGGAGCCCCGCCCAGTGGACCGGCCTCCGGAGCCCGCCTGCTACTCGCCGAGGAGCCCGAGGAGGGTTGCTGGACCCAAGAGCTCAAGATGTATCTGCAACACGACAACTTGCCAAACAAGGAGGAAGACGCGGAGCGCATGATCCAACTGGCCTCGGCTTACTACAGCCAAGACGGCGAACTCTACAGGAGGCGCCCCTATGACGTCTCACTAAGGTGCATCTTGAGGAAACAAGGACGCGAGCTATTGGCTGACATCCACGGTGGGGACTCCGGTCACCATTCGTCGTCCCGCACCCTCGTGGGCAAGGCCTTCTGCAGCGGCTTCTGCTGGCCCACAATGTTTACCGACGCCACGGAGCTTGTGCAGGATTGGGAGGCATGCCAGTTTCACGCCAAGCAGATCCACCAACCAGTGTAGGGCCTCCAGACGATCCCGCTCTCCTGGCCCTTCGCGGTCTGTGGATTCGACATCCTGGGTCCATTCCCTCGGGCAGCGGGGGGCTACCGCTTCCTGTACGTCGCTATCGACAAATTCACCAAGTGGGCAGAGGTGGAGCCAGTTCACATGATCCCAGCCGGGTCGGTCGTCAAGTTCATCTAGGGCCTCGTGAAGCGATTTGGGGTCCCCAGCCGCATCATCATAGATAATGATTCGTAGTTCACAAGCAATCTCTTTAGGTCATATTGTGCTGACCTTGGAACACAGATCTGCTACGCCTCGATGGCTCACCCTAGGAGAAACGGTCAGGCCGAACGCGCCAACGCGGAAGTCTTTCGTGGCCTCAAGATGCACAACTTTAAGAAGAAACTCGAGGCTTGCGGCAGGGGCTGGATCGACGAGCTCCAGTCCGTGTTGTGGTCGATCCGAACCACCGCTACCAAACCTATGGGAGAAACTCCATTCTTTCTCGTTTACGGGCGAAGGCGGTCCTCCCTCACGAGGTCAAGCATCGCTCCCCACGGGTCTTGGCTTTCAACGAGGAATGCCAGGACGCCACCTGGTGGATGGACCTTGTGCTCGGCGAGGAGGGCCGCAGCCGAGCTTCCCTCAGGGCGGCGTGATATCAGCAGGCGCTGCGGCGGTACCCCTGCTGCAGCGTCTGCACAAGAACACTTGAAGTTGGTGACTTGGTCCTTAGGCAGGTCCTCTCTAGGGAGGGGTTACAAAAGCTCTCACCCATGTGGGAGGGCCCATTCAGAATCGCCCATGTCTCTAGGCCTGGTGTTGTGTGCCTGGAGACGCAGGATGGGGTACCCATCCAGAATTCCTGGAACATTGAGCACCTCAGGAGGTTCTATCCGTAATCAAGACTCCGTGCCCGTGAAGGTCTCCGCTCAGGACACTCTCATGTAATAATGAGTTGGGGTTGTACACGCCTCGAAGTCTCCTGAGCGTTGCCTGCGGGCCATCAGATGGGGCTCGCACCCACGTCCCAGTGGCAGTCCTTAGCTCCGCACTGGGAAGAAGATGTAGTGTAGGGGTCGGACGCGACCTTTTTCCCTTTTTGTCTTGGTGTTTGGCTGTCAGCCTTTTCTACTTCCTTGGCTATCAGCCCTTCCTCTACCCCATGCTATGAAGTTCTCGTGTTTCTTGCATTTGGTTGGAAGTCTTGCTTGAAATTTTCTCGCCAGTTTTAAGTTCAGCTTATTAAGCATGGGGTGCGCCACGTGCTCTCCTTCGCGTGCCTCGTGTGCAGGGGCTGGGACACGGTCGGCCCCGGCTATCGTCTGCCACGGTCCCATGACCTTGCCTGGCCAAGCCTGCTCAGGCTCCAGTGTCGGACTTCTCAGTCCACGCGACCTGTTCTGCCGAGCCAGCCCAGGCCTTGGCGCCTCAATCCACGCTCGGTGCTCTCAAGCGAGCCCAAGGGCGTAAGCCCTCAGTAGCTCATAGTGGCTCACTCATACTCGGGGGCTGCGCGGGTCAGGACCCCCCAAGTTCAGCCATCCTCATGGCCCGTCGGGGGCTCATGATGCTGGTGAGTCAGGAGCACATCGCCTCAAGACGTCACAGCGCATAAGCTAAGTAATCTCACCCAGACCAAAAACATGATAACAAGTTCTCGCTTCATACATATGTCATAGTCCATTACACGCCTTCTCGAGGCAACCTAAAATTTTGACACAGGAAGGAAATGAAGAAGAAGCAGAAGCCGACCCACCAAGCCGCGGCTTGGGCTCAGTGCCATTTCCCCCACTCAGTCGGAATCTCCCAGCTCCTCCCGCTTCACCGAGCCACAGCGGCGCGATGACCCCCTCCCCTCGCCGAGCCGAGCTCGCCGATGTGGTGGCTCATTGCAGCCGCCGCTGCTGGAGGAGCTGCTGCTTCCATAGAGGGGGGACCTGCGGTGCCCTCCAGGGCCATGCTCGTCTCCAGAGGAGGAGCTGCTCCTCCAGATGCTGTCCCCGCCATCCTCTTCGTCGTCAGCCTCAGGACAGGACCCAAGGCGCCTTCCTTCCTTCGAGAAGACCCTGATGAACAGCGTTGAGGCACCATCATACCTCAAGTGGAGCGTGCACCTCCCCTGCAGCCGGCGCGTGCGCGCAAACGACTGTCAGCCGCGCTCCAGGAACACGTCGCCTGAGGGAGCAACGTCGACCTCCACCCAGGACGCACCACTTCAGCAACTGTCGGTCTGCAGCCAGAGGCCGCCGGGGCCTCCGGCTGGTAGCAAGTTGCCGAACGAACGGGGGAGCCGGAGCCACAAGCCGCCAGGCTTCTCCGACCACACCACGAACTCCGACGACACATTAGAGGAGTGGAGCTGTGGGCGTGGAGGACGCGCGACCACCAAATGCCGCCTCGCGCCTCCTCCCCCACTTCGGCCGCGACCACCTTCGCCGCGAGAAGAGGCACCACGCCTCTCACCGGCGACCGCGACAGGACCCGGAAGGCCACACCCTCGAGGAGCTGTCGCGGGCGCGGCGGCATACTTGCGGGGGCGGCCACGGCCCCTCTTCAACGGCGGTGAAGCCAAATCCTTCGGGGCCTTCCCCTTCTCCGTAGTGGACGGCTTCCTCGGTGGCACCATGAAGACCTCGCGACAAGAAGAAGAGCAGGGAGCGAAAAAGGAGGCACACGGTGCTGGCTTGAAGATGGCTTGGGGCTTCCCCACCTTAGTCCCTTTTATAAGACGGAGGATCCCAACCGCCAGTCACTGGCGTCACAGCCATAACCACCCCGTCATTACGCGCCGGGGAGTTGTCAAGTCACACGGTTGCCAAGACTGCATGGGGAGCGGACTCGCCACGTCCCATCCAACCGTCACGCGCTAGCCTAGCCCGCAGCCTTCTGGGACCCGCGGCGCTTCATCCTTGAGCAAGGCTTCGCCCCGAAGCCAACTCCGCGTGCTCCTTGGGCCCGGGAGCTACTGTCGTCCTCATGGGAACCAGGGTACCCAGACTTTCCTGTCTGCGGGCCGCGACGCGCTCCTACTATGGTCTGGTACGGCCCAGCTGATCGACGAGCTACCCAAGACCCTTGCGAGGGGGCTAGGCCTCACGAGGAGAACGACGCCAAGACCCCCTCAGGAGCAGCCTCGCCTAGGTTGCTCTGGGCGGGCAGAGAATCCAAGGCCAAGCATGTGTCAGGAGGAGGCAGTGACACAAGCAATGACGCACCACACCAGCGGGCACCAGCGCGTGCCAGTGGCGCAGTTACTGTTTTGGTGCAAAGGAGACAGCGCAGGCGCAGGTTCTCGAGGAGCAGGGCAAATGTTTCCCTATTGGTGCAACAAGACCAAAGACCGCAAGGATGACAGTGAGGATGTCACCACCGAGCCCACCACCGTGCCGCCGCCTGATCCCTTTGCAGGCGAAGACCGCTTTCGTCAGGATAGGAACGTCCTTGTGTTCCCGCTCAAAATGGCCGTTGTGGGATCCCTTCCCGCCTAAACATTTCGGGGGAAGAGGACCCTGGCCGCCTATATAAGTAACTAGGGCTTCCACTATGAGGGGGAGGCCGATCAGATCCAGAGACTCTGCCCACACACAAAGGAGAAAGAACCCTTGCCTCCCGACCCTCCTAAGCTCCCCTCCTGAGCTCGGGAACCACTGTACTTATTCATAGTCAAGCCCTCCCGAGGCTAGTCGACCAAAGCAAGAAGTAGGGTTTTACACCGCAAGGTGGCCAGAACCTGGGTAAATTCGTGTGTGCTTTACTTGTTGTTCGCTTGAATCTCATCACCGGACGAGGGCGAGACGCTAGGTAGACGTGAGTGAGAGAGATCTTCGTTCATGCCCCTGTGTATGAACTTCTTGGGTTTGCGGAGCCTGTAATCCGACAGTTTGGGCCCACTCAAATGAAACATCTTTGAGAATGTTTGATTGAAAGATAGATGATGCACTAGAACGACTAAAAGACTTGATTGAGGTGACAACCTCGAATTAATTTGAACGCTAACACGATCTTCTAAGATGTCTTCAGCACTCCGGAATGATTAAACGGAGAGAGGCGAACGCGCAAGGGGAAACATTTGAGCCAAGGGAAAGAATATGATCAGCACATAAAACTTGAAATGAATCCACCGGAAGAGAAAAAAAGACGAACAATTATGAACTAGATGAGAATTCACCAATTGAAACAATTGAGGAAAGAATGAAGAGGCTTGCATGAATAAAATGGATAGTCGATTCAAGACTTTAGACTCCATGAAGAAAACAGGTGGGAGGGTGGGTAAAGAAAAACAACTGGGGATGAGAAAATGATACGATGTTGAGAAAATTGAGAATTGATCTTGCAAAAGATGAAGAGGGTCGAATCACTCGAAGAGAAATGCACCGGTAGAAAAATGAGCTGACATCATAAGAGAAGAAAATACCCACGTGATCCTAACAAAATTGCAGGGAAAGAGAATTAGCATTAAAACACCTACGTCATGATTCCTCTCCAGAACGACGAAGGGGATTAGGAGTAAAAAGAATTCCTACTCTCTAATATGACTCCTAAATAGTTTTTCTTCTAGACTCGACAACGGCGAAACTACGTTCAATCAAGGAGGCTCCTATGGTCGGTCGAGGCTCTCATACCAACTTGTCATGCCCAATATACAACCCTATCCTCGAGGAACTCGGAGGTCCCACTAAAGATAGAAGCGCATATTGGAGACACTTTGCAAGGTGGATATCATTACATCATACCATTACATAATAGATGGGGATACAGACAAAGGCATACAATTGCCACATCAATACATAAAAATATCATACAAAAGAGCAGCATCCGACTACAGATCATATCAAATGACAAACACTAGCAAAATCCACCCTGCTAGCCCAGGTTGCCAACCAGGAACCTATCCCATGATCGAGGAAGAAGAAGCAGAAGAAGAACTCCAAAACAAGGAAACATCGCTCTCACATCAAATCATCACATTCCCTGTACCTGCAACTGTTGTTGTAGTAATCTGTGAGCCACGAGGACTCAGGAATCCCATTACCATGGGTATCAAGACTAGCAAAGCTTAATGGGTATGGCATGGATAAGTGGTGAGGTTGCAGCACACATTATGCGATGTATGGTGGCTAACTTACGAGTACAAGAGTAAGAAGAGTAACAACACATAACTGTCGCAAACTAATAATGATTAATAAGTGATCCTGAAATACTTACGAGTCAAACATAACCCCACCATGTTCTCTTCTCGAACTCCCTCGAAAAGAGACGGTCGCGGTTACGCACGCGGTTGCTGTATTTTATTTCAGCTTTAGTGTCAAGTTCTCTACAACCGGATATTATAAATTTCCAAGTCGCCACATAATCGTGGGCATGGCTTTGAATAAGATTTAACCTTGCAGGGGTGCTCCAACTTAATCCACCATAAACAACCACACGCATCCGATGGAACAACCTCGCACCATGAAGAACGGGATGCATACGACAAGGAATCCCGGTGGAAAAGCCGCTCGTGAAAGGTAAAACTAATCCAGTAGGACCACCCGGTGTGTCATCACCTTGATAAGACCCACACGTATCTCACTCTAAGAACACAACCATATATGCTAAGTGGACGAAGCTAGAATACCATCGAGTTGCCCCGAGGCGGCACCGCCGACTGCCAGGTAAGTGGACCAACACTCATGAGCAGCACGGGCCCGATTTGTTGATTAGTTTCCTCGGGTATCGGTAAGTTCCTATGCAAGTTTTAGTTGTTAGTATGCAAATGGTAAAACCAATGTTGGGCCTTGCTCGAAGAGTTCTTTCCTAAACGATTGGTCAGGGGGTCCCCATATACCCACATGTGTTAGGAGCACTCATCAAGGAACATGACATCAGTATGATGAAAACTAGGGCGGAAAGAGTGTAACAAAACACCAAGCAAAAGGCCGAGCCTTCCACACTTTACCAAGTATATTGATGCATTAATTAAATAAGAGGTATTGTGATATCCCGTGATATCCCTATCCCAACATGGAACAAACTACAACTGCACCTGCAACTAGCAACGATGTAAGAGGGGCTAAGCAAAGCGGTAACATAGCCAAACAACAGTTTGCTAGGATCGTGGAATAGGTTAGAGGCTGTATAATGGCAAATTGGGATGCTTGAAAAACAAGTGGTAGGTCGCATGACATAGCGATAGTGTCGCGGAGAAACGCGGACACCTATGGGGCCTTCGGCCCCTTGGTGGTTCGGCGAGGTGGAAGGGCGCATTGCACAAAGAGCAGAGGGCGTGCTGCAGCGCTGCAATGGTCACACATGCGATTTTTACCCAGGTTCATGCTGCCACGAGGCATAAACCCTACTTGTGCCTTGGTGGATTGGTGGGTGGATTGTTGTGGAAAACGTAGTGCCCTTGCCAAGCAAGGCTTGCCTAGGGGCGAGAGCGACTAGACGCGTACGTGAGTAGAAAGGTCCACGGTCCGAATCCCCTCTCTGGTTGCCACGGGCCTCCTTTTATTGATTAAGGGGTCACCACAGTTGCAAATCAGTCATTGTGTACTGATTAGATCGCAAACATTGCTATCATATCTAACTCTGCAGACTGGACAAGGTGCATTAAATCCATCGCTTAGTGTCATGTCAAGGGGTTGGCCGGCAAGCCTAATCGGGCCAATATTGCCACCTCCTCGCCTATCTACTTAACACATTGTTGGACGGGTGCCATCTGTAGGTTATCTTTGCTAGAAGTGGCCGTCATGTGGCAAATAGCTGCCACTTAGTCACTTGGGGGCTTGACACTGCACTGATGGGTGACTTGGGTCGCTGTGAGGTGGTGCGGTGGAGCCTTGTTAGGGTAATTCCATCCTCTGCGTCCCAGGCAGGCTTCCCGGGACGCCCTTGGGTTTTGCCTTCGGGGCAACCTCGCCCTTTCTAGGCTCGCCTGCCCGGCAAAGGAGCTTTTCTCCTTAGTGGTGTCTTACTCCTCTTCCTTGGCTTGGTCCTCTTGATCCGCCCCTTGATTTCTCAAAGAGTCGCCTCTTCCGCTTGATATGGTTGCTGTGATCTTACTTCCGTGCATGTGTACAATCAGGGAAACATACTTAGGTCTGTTGCACCAATAGAAGCCCCCTAGCCTAGCACGAATGCGCCGCTGGGTGTCGTCGGGGTAGGCTCTAACAGGTACACATGCAGTGATCTTGAGCTGGATCGTCTCTTGATATTTTCCTTGCTCCTTCATTAACATGTGCTTGAATGATGGCATTTTCCGCTTCTCCCGAGCGTCGCACAATGCTAATTGCCTTGGGGCCATAGCTGTAAAGGCCCGTGAATGACTTTAACACACGGGGGAGTAACTGCCAATTCACTCATCCGACCGCGTTGATTCGCTCCGCCACGTACGCCGCATGCACCGCGTGGGGTAGGTGATGGAGGCGTGCGGCACGGAGAGAGCGCCATGATCTGGGCCCGACCTTATTGGTTGGCGAAGTGGGACGGCGGCTTTCCTTCAAAGGACAGCCCCCCAGCTCTCTTTTTATTATAAAAGAGGCAGAGAGGAGGAGCGGAAAGCTCATCCACGCACCTCTGCCCCCATCTCCAGTCCCCCTCGACCATGCCAAGGGGAGGTGACTGGGGTCAGCCCCCGGGCTTCCGCAAGGAGTTGATAATGTTCAATGCTTATGTTGACGATCGGGGAGTGAGCTTGGTCTGGGGCCATGAAAAGAATGCTGCTCGACGGACGGGTGGCTGTGGTCCGCGGCGACGTTCCCGCTGCTGTCATGCCCACTTTGGTAAGGGAGGCGACGCACCCCGTGGCGGAGCGATTGCTATCTTCCCGTGGTCTTGCTTCCGCCACGAGCCATTGGAGTTCGCTGGCTCGTTGGTGAAGCCCCCAGGGGCGCGGGCGTCTACCTATGGGGATGCGCCTAGGCCCCTGGGTAATCCTATCGTGGCCTCCTTCGGTGAGGCCTGGGACGGTGTTTGATATGGCGGTGCTTTCCTGCCCGCCAAGGTGGGACGCGGTGGCTCCTACATGCCCCGAGCATCGTAGCTACAGTTGGCCGCCCCTTCGGATGGGGTGCGGGGCTCTTGGCTCGTCGCCCCCTCAGAGCGCTGCTGGCAGCAGAGGTGGTGTGTGAGCCGTCAGGTCAGAGTATGATGGCCCCGATGCCTTCGTCTCTTTCTGGCTGCTCGTCGCCCTGCCCCAGCTCTTAGGCATCCCTCCCCCCTTCATTGCCGGAGAGGGATGTTCTCTAGGTTCCCTCGCCTCCTCTCCTTCGTAGCCTCGTTACTCCCGATCTTGTTAGGCTGCTCTTGGCAGGCCTTGACGGGATCGGGATGGGTTTCTTCTTGGGCGTCCCTTCCGCCTTGTTCTCCTCTCACCGATGTGTCTAGGGAAAATAGGGATATAGAAGGGGATTATGGGGCACTTATCTTTTTTCAGTCTATAACAGGTAGGCACTTGCCAAACTTTAGTCTAAATTATGTAATCTTCTTTATCCATGTTTGTGTTCTGTAAGATATGTACTTCCTTATCAGCATATTAATGAAAAGGATAGGCTTTGCCGGGTACTTGTGCATGTATAATATCCATGAAGAGGTGGGATGCCTCTATACTTCTCAGGCAAACAAGTTCTCCCAGCAAGCTATCCTGCCGGGGACCCTCGGTTCAGTGTTGTGGTGCTGAGCTTGCTGGGCATTGAACTACAAAGAGGGGCCAGCCCCCCACCAATTCCTTTCTGGCAAAGGGCATCGCGACCATCCTGGCCGAGGCAACGTTCGAGCCATAGGACAGGAGCACCTATGCTTTGAAGGTGGCGGGGTTTTCATATGTGCAAGTATAGGTGTAGAGAACATGTACGGATAAAAATAGAACTTATCCGTTTGGCTTGCCGGGGATTGCAATGTAGGCTTGTCTTTTTTTCTTTTCTTCGGGACCCAGTCCGCGGCAAGAACCCTATAAGTTGATGCAGATGAAGACAATGCCATGCATGCATGCAATCTTCTTCGCCCCCCCCCCCAAAGCTTCGTTTATTTCTCTGGTGCTCCGGGTCTGCGCCTGGCTTTGTACAAAGGGTTACATACAGCTGAGGCAAAGCTTGTAAAAAGGGTGGCTGTCGGTGCAGGGCTCGACAACCGCGCCTTAAGGGTAGAACTTACGGAGAGGCTCAATGTTCCATGAGTTTTGAAATTGAATGCCTTCTCCGGTCTCCAGACGGACTGCGGGTCTAGTGACTCGTACTACCCGGTAAGGGCCTTCCCACATCACCGGTAGCTTGTTTGTACCCTTGGCGGACTGAACGCGTGTAAGGACAAGCTCGCCTTCCTTAAGACTCTGGGCGTTAATCCTGCGGCTGTGATAGTGACACAGGGCTTGCTGGTAGCATGCAGCACACGTAGAAGCTCGGAGAAGGTTCTCCTCAAGTAGCACAGCGTGGTCATGCCGGTGTTGTTCCTACGCTACTTCATCATAGGCAAGCACTCGAGGAGACCCGTAACTGAGTTCCGTGGGGATAACTGCTTCTGTCCCATAGACTAGGGAGAAGGGGGGTCTATCCGGTGGCTCGATTTGGTGTTGTATGGAGGGACCAGAGAACCACCGGCAGCTCATCTATCCATCGCCTACCACACTTCTACAGCGTGTCAAATATTCTTGTCTTGAGACCTCGCAGCACTTTAGCATTCACCCTCTCAGTTTGTCCATTGCTTCTGGGGTGAGCCACTGATGCGAATGAAATCTTGCTTTCGAGGGCATGAACGTATTGCATGAAGGTGCGGCTCGTAAATTGGGTGCCATTGTCGGTGATGATTCGGGCAGGGACCCCAAAGTGGCAAACCAATCCTTTCAAGAACTTGACAGCTGACTGAGCAGTCACCTTTCCCATGGGCTCCACTTCTGGTCACTTTGTAAACTTGTCGATTGCAACAGACAAGAATTCAAAGTCCCCGACAGCACGGGGGAAGGGGCCCAGGATGTCCCTAGACCGAAAGGGCCATGATAGAGGGATTTTTTGAAAAGCTTGGGCATGCTGATGGATGTTCTTGGAATTGAACTGGCAGGCCTGACACTTGGTGACAAGCTCCATTGCATCTTGGAGGGTCGTGGGCCAATACAATCCTTGCCGGAAAGCCATCACAACCAAAGCCTCCAATCCAATATGGGAGCCGCACATACCATTGTGTATCTCTGCCATCAGTTCCTTTGCTCCTTCCTGGCCAATGCACTTCAATTTCACACTGTTGGGCATCCTTCTATACAGTGTGTCATCGACGAACTGGTACATACTATCCCTCCGGGCTACTCTTTCATCTTCTTCTTGCTCTTTGGGAAGTTCTGCAATTTGGAGGAAGTGGACAATGTGTCGTGCTCAAGTTGGAGCCTATGGCCCGGCAACGAGGATCAGCAGCACCTCCTCATCCAGAGAAACGCACTCCTCAACCACAGAAACTGGTTTCTTGGTGGAAGGGTGTAGCTTGACGATCGAAGGGGGGTTGTTCCCGGCAAGCACCCTACCGGGGGTTTTGGAAAACTATGTCGGCTTAGGTTTGTCAGAGTCCAGTTTCCTCCTCTTCCATGCCATTGTTGCCAGGGACACGGAGGGTTGTGTTAGATGGAGAACAAAAGTCCCTGGTTCCACAGGGAGTTTCTGTGCAGCGCACTTCGACGGGTGATCAGCTATGATGTTTTCCACATGGAGTACGTGTTCTTTTTGGAACCCATCAACGTGCTCCTCCATCTTCCTAACTTCCTTGACGTATGCATCCACCAATGGGCTATGGTAATACTTGTTCACTTCCTATTGGACACACAAGAAATATATACATAATTAAGCAAACCATATCCATCAGTTAATGGAGTTTGTCAGTTTTATTAGGTCCATGCAACCTACACGCTAATAGGTATAGATAGGTCCTAATCACACCCGATTATGTGTAGATTGGGTTCGTTTTCCCATGCTCTGCTCCGGATCCGACGCAAAATGTTGGCATCACCTCCTCGTTGTTCTCCCGATACACGTCTCGGCAATAAGCAGACATGATGTGTACGTGAAGAACAACAGGGAGGCACTGACGAATTTCTGCATTGGATCCGGAGCAGAGCACATGGGAAAACGAACCCAATCTACAAACACTCGGGCTGTCCATGGATAACGTTGGACAATTCAAAAGAATCACGATTATAAATATGCAAATGCATGCATATTTATTAATGTAACCCTTTCGAATGGGAGACACATAGTGGTTACGCATACTGATGATTGACACCTATAGCTAGCAAGTTTCATCAGCACGAATACCGGAACGGAGCAAATGAAGGGGGGAGGATATGTCATCTAGGCTCACCAACGAACACAGGGGCGGAGCTCGTCGAATACACGGGGAGGTCATCGAACACCAGACCCTCACAGCGACGAAACAACTGCAAATTTAAAACCACCCGATCAACACAAATATATATATATGATGTTTTGCATAACAAAATTGAAAAATATATGACCTAACTCATAATTCACTAATATATGACCCCGTCGGGGTCGGGGTCAGGGTGTTCTTGTGGAGTAAGGGTGTCGGGGTCGGGGTGTCGATTGTCGGGGTCTGAGGGTGTTGGGGTGTCGGGGTCGGGGTCGGGGTGTCGGTGGTCGAGGTCGGTGTGTCAGGTGTCGGGTTGTCGGGGTCGGGGTCTCAGTGGTCTTCTTCTCCTCCTCCTCTCCTCTAGCTTTCTTCTTCGTCTTCTTCTTCTCCTCTTCTTCTTCTTCATCATCATCATCTTCTTCTTCTGCTTCTTCTTCTTCTTCTTCTTCTTCTTCTTCTTCTTCTTCTTCTTCTTCTTCTTCTTCTTCTTATTCTTCTTCTTCTTCTTCTTCTTCTTCTTCTTCTTCTTCTTCTTCTTCTTCTTCTTATCCTTTTTCCTCTTCTTAAACTTAGCACTAATTAACCTAAAACAAAACAGGAAAAAAACTACACTTAAACCTAGCTATTCTTCTTCTCCTATTCTTCCAATTATTCTTAGTTTTTTTTCATGACTAAACATAAACCTAAAACTAAACTAAACCAATGACCAAACTAAAAGTAATCTAAACTAAACTAAATATAAATCCAAACTAAATGTAATCTAAACTAAACTAAATCTAAAACAAAACTAAAAGTAATCTAAACTAAAAAAACGGAAAAAAAAGAAAAAAATAGAGGAGAAGCGGGGTGCGGCCGGGGCTCACCTGCGGCAGGGGTGTGACGGCCTGTGGCAAGCCGGCAGGGCCCAGGGGCAGGGTGCTGGGCGGCAGGGTTGCTCGGCAGCAGAGGGGCGCTGGCCGGGCATGCTGGCGATGGGGCCACAGGGCTTCGGGGCGGCAGGGTGGCGCTGGCCGGGCGGAGGGAGGCGCCGGGAGGTGGTGACAACGGGGCCACATGGCTCTAGGCTGGCGGGGTGGGGCGGCGGCAGCGTCCGGGCGGCGGCGGCAGCGTCCGGGCGGCGGCGGGGTGGCGCTGGCCGGGCGGAGGGGGCGCCGGGGGGTGGTGGCGACGGGGCCGCAGGGCTCCGGGGCGGCGGGGTGGGGCGGCGGCGGTGCTTGACGGCGGTGATGGTGCTCGACGACGGCGGCGGTGCGGGTGCGGGCGAAGGTGAGTTGCGGGCACGGGGTGGAGAGAGGGGTGAGAGAGAGGAGAGAGAGAGGGGGGGTGGGTCCGAAGAGACAGAGAGGGGAGGCCGTTACTAAGTGGGGGCACGTTCTTTTCTGTCCGCAAGCGGACGACAAAGGGCGTGGATAGCAGAAGGGGGGACGGCTGTCAGGTGGGCCCTTTCTTTGCCGTCCACCAACGGACGACAAAGGTCCAGCAGGCAGACTACAAAGAATAGGTAGACAACAAAGAATCTGACCTAGCCACGCCAAGTCATGTGGGGCCCACCTGGCTCATTGCCGTCTGCCATCTAGCTCTTTGCCGTCAGCTGGCTGACGACAAAGAAGCAGCTGACAGCAAATAGTATTTTTGCCATCTGCCCTTTCTTTGTCGTTCGCTTTGTGGAAGCGGACAACAAAGAGCCTCTTTGCCGTCAGCTGGCAGATGGCAAAGAGGAGGCAGACAGCAAAATGCCAGATTCCAGTAGTGCATCTTGATTTGATGGTAGCCTGAAAATGCATCCTGGAAGCACAGGAGATCGCACTCGGCGGTGCAGTCGACAACCTGATCGATGCGCATCAGTGGGAACGGGTCTTTTGGTCAGGCCCTGTTGAGGTTGGTGAAGTTGACACACATTTTCTCCTTCCCACATTTTTTGGGCACGACTACCGGATTTGCCAAACACTCTGGGTATCGCACTTCGCGGATCACGCTAGCTTCTTGCAACTTGCGAGTTTCCTGCACGATGAAAGACTGCCTCTCAGCATCAACAAAGAATCTGACCTAGCCACGCCGTTCCCTGTGGGGCCCACCTATCTCTTTGTCGTTAGCTGGCTGACGACAAAGAAGCAGCAGACGACAAATAGCCTTTTTGCCATCTGTCCTTTCTTTGCCGTCCGCTTTGTGGAAGCGGTCAGCAAAGAGCCTCTTTGCCGTCAGCTGGCGGATGGCAAAGAGGAGGCAGACGGCAAAATGCCATATTCCAGTAGTGCATCTTGATTTGATGGTAGCCTGAAAAGGGATACAGGAAGCACAACAGGTCGCACTCGGCGGTGGAGTCGACAATTTGGTCGACGCGCGATAGTGGGAGTGGGTTTTTTGGTAAGGCCTTGTTGAGGTTGTTGAACTCGACACACATTTTCTCCTTCCCACATTTTTTGGGCACGACTACCGGATTTGCCAACCACTCTGGGTATCGCACTTCGCGGACCATGCATGCTTCTTGCAACTTGCGAGTTTCTTGCACGACGGAAGACTACCTCTCAGTGGATTGGCGCCTAGCCTTTTGCTTTACCGGGTGCATATTGGGGCATACGTTTAGGTGATGCTCAATCACCCCCCTTGGGACTCCTGCCAGGTCCTTGGGTTCCCATGCGAACACCTACTTGTTGGCACGTAGGAATCCGACTAGCACCTTTTATTGAGCTAGGGGAAGGCCAGCGCCTCTGGTGAAGGTGGCTCCCGACACCCCTGCTTCATCCACCAGCACCTGCTTCGTCTCGGCCCGGTCTTGAGAGAAAAGCTGCTTCTTCTTGGCTGGCGCAGGCCCCTTGGCCTCCGGAGCTGCTTCGTTGGCCGGGTGCACCACCGTTGCGGCCCTAAAGGCAAGCTTGAGGCCCCCAGGGCCTCCTTGGTATCTCGAGCTATAGTGAGGACGCCTGTTGCTCCCCAGCATCTTCATGAGGTTGTAGGCTGGGTAAGTTTCCGCCATGAACTTGGCTAGGGCTGGGTACCCGTGAATGGCGTTGTAAGGGAGGCCGATGTGGACGATGTCGAATTCGATATGCTCGGTGCGGTAGTTGTTGCGGGTGCCGAAGGTGACGGGGAGCCGGATCTGCCCCATGGGGCTGGTGGTGGTGTCGACGACCCCGGAGAACGGCCTGGAGGCACGGAGCCGTTCAGGCGAGACATGGAGCATGCCGAATGCTTCTTGGGCGAGCACGTTGAGTCTGGCCCCACCATCGATGAGGGTCTTGGTTACCGCCACGTGGTAGATAGTCGGGGTGCAGAGCATTGGGAGCGGGCTCGCGCATACGATGACTGCTGCGTGGTCTCTAGAGTCAAAGGTGAGGTCAGCCTCAGGCGCAGCCCACCCTGGAGGAGCTCCCTACGAGGCTCGGGTGGAGCCCACTTGATGGAAGAACTGCTTGATGTGGTGATCCGAGGGCGGCGCCTGAGAGCCGCAAAGGAGGGCCACTTCGACGTGGGGTGCCGGTGCCGTGAAGCGTGCGGTGCGTGCAGCTCCACCCAGGATGCCATAGATGACTCTGGGAAGCTGAGAAACCAGGCGCGCGGTACGCCGGTGAGTGCCATGGGGAGCCAGCTGGCCATGACCTTGATGTCGCCGCCGGACTCCGAAACGGCCTCCTTGTAGGCCCGAAGTAAGATAGCCGGATCTGCCACTCCATCGTAACGGGGCGGCATCTCCGGCCTAAACCTGAGTGGCCACTACACCTATCGCAAGGCGGGGGTGAAGGCTCGATGGCCTGCAACACCGCCGCGCACGCCCACCGAGCCTGGCAGATGGAGAGCGAGGTGGACGAAGAGGCGAAACTACGGCGCACCCCTACCTGGCGCGCCAAATGTCTGATTTCGGGTTCTGCAAACCCTTGAGAGGTTCGAACTCTAGGGTGCGCACGACGAACACTCTCTTCCCAACGCGCTCACCCTACGACTCCACGGCCTAGCTCGACGAACTCAAAGAACAAGTGACACAGAGTATTATACTAGTTCAGGCCACCCTGTGGTGTAATACCCTACTCCAGTGTGTGTGTGGTGGATTGCCTTGTATGGCTGAGGATGAACTAGTACAAGGGACGAACAACCTCCGTAGGAGAGGTGTTCTCGGGCTTAGATGAGCTTGTGGTGTCTCTTCTACTAGGCAAGCTCTCTCTCTCTGATCCATCAGATGCCCTTCATGGTGGTGGATAGATCCGATTTATGGTGGCCTTAGTCTTCTTCCCAAATATTGGCGAGAAGGGATGTCGTGGAATTAACACGGCAGATGTCCGGTTTAACGGACTTGATGATGGAACCATCACACGGGTTAGCTTGAAGGGGTTCATAGCACACAAGGGACACAGAGAGTTTATACTAGTTCGGCCCCTTCGATGAAGGTAAAAGCCTACGTCTAGTTGGTTTGGTATTGCTTGGGCGTCGGTTTACAGGGAGCGGATCGGTTGCCTGTACTCCCCAATGGAGCCAAGAGCTTCCTCAGAAACAACAATCGCCGGATTAAGGATATCAAGCATATTTAATCACAGGTATAAAGTAGTTTATTTGTAGTACATGATCATTTATAATGACCGGTGTTTATTAACACGGCCTGATTGTGATCGAATATCACTGGAACCGGTTTTCATGACCGGATTATATTATTCAGATCTTTAGTAGCCAACATGGCTGGATTTTTATTATGGTTATCAATATTATGATTGAGGTTTTCAAAGTCGCTTCAGCGCAATGGATATCATATTGTCGATGGAAGTAATTTATTCTACAAAAGAATAGTCCCGAGTTGCTGCAGGCTTACAACCCGGCACTTGGGGGCTACATTATTCAAATTGAGATTACATCAAATACACAAGTCTCATGTCGCTGCAAGCATGCACCATGATTCTTGGGGGCTAATGCAAAGTCATTTTTTCCTCACTTTATTGAAGACCCGACTCATTATATTATAATGAGCCGGCCCTTGGGGGCTACCAATTGCTCCTGTCAACAATTCAAGGTACATAAGTATTAATCCATTATATTGAAGGGTCTACTACTCAGTTGGTAAAGCACAAAGCTCTTAACCTTGTGGACGTGGATTCAAACCCCACGATGGAAGTTACATTATATAATGTTATTTTCAATGATTATATCTATAAAGTCCCTACTCATTATTGCATAATAACCCGGCACTTGGGGGCTACATGTTGCTATTCAAATTTACAAGATCATATTTTCAAAGTCCCTGCTCATTATTGCATAATGACCCGGCACTTGGGGGCTACGTGATATGGAATATTCAGTTTCATAGCGATTGGTATGAACAATCCGGATTTCTTCAAGACTGCAAGATTTATATTGAAACAAGTCTTAAGCTATCACTATGTTCTCCTCTTAAGACTTGGGGGCTACAGGTAATATGCATATAAACGAGGAATATCTTCAAATTCTCAGTTCTGGCAAATCAAGAAGATTAATTGTGTGACCCAGCGTTGGCAACAATCATAACCCGGCGTCCATAAACAGTCATGACCTGGGATTATCAGTTTTTATAAACCGGTAATGGTGGTAATCATAAACCGGTATCCTCAAGCCGGCTGGATATCAGTTGAATAATTCAAAGGCCAATATTTTTGTCAAGTCAGAGCATTGAAGGTCGATTCAAATGGATTCTTGATTTACAATATTTCTTATGCAAGCAAGTTGATTATGAAGCTGGTCTATTAACCCGGATTTTCTAGAAGAAGGAAAGACAAGGACTTAAGGATGGTCAGATGACGGATTACAAGAAATGAAATTCTTAACCCGGAGCACAACCTGTCAGATTTGTTCTTGCGGTTATTTTGCAACATAAGTTTACCATGGACAAATCCAAGCTAAACTTGGGGGCCAATGTCGGGGATATACCCCGCGGTATAAACCGGCCGGAATTATAACCCGGCCGGACTTGGCGGTTTCCACTTGATGATTCACTAGCAACCTGCCTAAATAATACCACTCACTGGTAACCCGGCTGGCGTATCATGGATGACAAGGCCCAAGGCCCAGAAGGCCGGTTCATGTATGGTGGGCCGGTTTATGAACAAAGCATAAGGAATATTCTCTTACAAAGGAAGCAAGAGTAGGACTCCTTGTAATAGATCAATCCTAGTCCTACTAGGACTAGTCATGTAACCCGCCCCTTCAACATATATAAGGAGGGGCAGGGCTCCCCAAAAGAGGACAAGTTAGAAGACAAGTTTTAAGGGAGAAGTTTAGACAAGTTTCTAGGTTAGACACACAGAGCCGGTTTACCGCCGACACCACGAGGATCATAATGAGATCTAGCCTCAAACAACACGTAGGGCTATTACCGGATGATGTTTCCCGGGGCCCGAAGCTGTCTAAATCCGTGTCTTGCATCGCGTCTCCCGATTCCGCTCAAGCCCTCTCAAGCTACTACATAGATGCGCGTCCTCACGACTAAGTCCGCTAAACCGGAAATCTGACGTGTTAATTCCACGACAAGGGATCCCACAACGGCCAAATTTGAAGGGGAACAACTAGTGCAAGTTATCCTTACAAAAGTAGTCTTTGCCTGCCAAAGGCTCTGTGGTGACGCCGCGCTGGGCTCCATAATGACCTCCGTTGTGCAGCCTTGACGGTCCTTGGTCTTGTTGCACCAAATGGAAACCTTTGTCAGATCGCGCCTGCGCCTGCCCTCTTAGCACCAAAGAGGAAACTGGTACAGTGCGCCCGCGGCGCCCACCTGGCCTTGGTCTTCATGGGTCATGTCACGTGAACCTCACGAGGTGCTCCTTGCATAGATATCTCCGCTCCTCGGGAGCCAGCCTAGAGAGACTGCCCCAGGATGGTCTTGCAATCGCCCGACTCGCGAGGCTTGGCTCCTCGCGAGGGTCTTGAGTTGTAATTGTTGAAGTTGGGCCATACCAGGCCACTGACGGAGCCGCGTCACGGGCTGCAGGCAGGCAAGTTTGGGTACCCGCATTCCTAGGACACCGAAAACCTCCACTTTCCCAGCCCTTCTTCCTCTAGGGACTTTGTTGATGCGGTATACAGAGCCTCGATCCCAGAAAGCCCATCCCCGACAAGCTCTTCCCCAACAACCTATTCCGAGACTTGCGTCCCACCATTTTCTTGGGACGACCTCTGACCTCCAGTTTCCCCCCTTCCCTTTGCTGCCTTCGCAGCCTTCGCCGCTACCATAGCTCGGACGCCTTGTCTTCTTCAAGCCTCTTCTTAATATAAGCCACCTCCATCGCAGAAGTGCGCTTGTACATCTTAGTTTCCATCTTGGTGACCCTTTATAATAAGGTGGAAGACCATGCGAGCTCTTCATGAAGAGTGGGTAACTACCAGTCACCTAAAACGCCGTCAGCATTGCACCGCGGCATCGATTGCAAAATCTGACTCTAGATAGAGTTTATGTTGAGTGGGATGATGTTTGCAGGCAGTGGGAACAGCCCAAGGTGGCCAAATAGCTGATCACACAATCAGGCGTGGCCATAAACTGTTAAGTTGTTGGCCAGGCAAAGAAGCAATCTCATCCTATCCCCAGCGTTCTCATACTCCTAGGCGAAATTGTCCCTCTTTTGCAGAGGAGCAATTAGGCGAAGGGATAAATCTGCCCCCAACATGCTCAATAGTCAGCCCAGCAACCTTCAAGTGGGTAATCCTATTTATTGCCGGATGGAACCTGTCCTTGGTGAGGCCGAATGCCCTCCAGACATTGTCACGCTCGAGGCATTCTGTTCTTTCCTGGCAGAATGCAGGGGCCTCCTTAGCCAGAATCTAACACCAATCTCCCCTCCACTCCTCCCATCTCCTGCGCTGATTTCTAGAGATGTAATCACAGTTCTATCTTGGCACTACCCATGGCATCTAGCTATCAGTTCTAGGGTTCCGGCAAAACCCTTAAGGTTTGAACTCTGGGGTGCACACGAAGATCTCTCCTTCTGCCCTAGCTCGTCTACTCAACAACCCTAGGCCTAACTCATCAGATCCGTAGAATAGGTGACACAGGGTTTATACTAGTTCGGGCCACCGTTGTGGTGTAACACTCTAATCCACTGTGGTGTGGTGGATTGCCTTGGTGGCTGAGGAAGAACTAGTACATGGATGAACTTCCTCCTGAGGAGAGGTGTTCTTGAGCTCGCGCGAGCTTTTGGGTGTGTGGGTGATCTCAACGATTCGATTCGATCCCTTTCTAAGGTGGTGGCTAGTCCTATTTATAGTGGTTCGGATCCCACAACGGCCAAATTTCAAGGGGGGCACCTAGTACAAGCTATCCTGACAAAATGTGGTCTTTGCCTGCCAACGGCTCTGGTGGTGATGCCGCCGTGGGATCCGCGATGACCTCCGTTCTGCTTTCCTGCTGGCCTTGGTCTCGTTGCACCGATATGGAAACCTTTGCCTAATGCCTCAAGACTCCGCGCCTGCACCTGCTTGTTTAACACCAAAGAGGAAACTGGCACTCTGCCCCCGCTGTCGCACGCCTGGCCTTCGTCGTCATTGCTCACGTCACGAGGGCCTTGCGAGGAGTCCCACGCCTCGATATCTCCTATCCTCATGAGCTGGCATGGTGATGCCACCCCAGGGGATGTCTTGTGTCATCCGCCTCGCGAGGCTTGGCCCCTTTCGAGGGTCTTGAGTGGTCGCTGAAGATGCTGGGCCATACCAGGCCGACTGGTCAGCCACGCCCTGGGCTGCACGCAGGCAAGTCTAGGTACCCCCGTTCCCCGAACACCGACAGTAGCCCCCGGGCCCAAGGTGCGCTCGGGCTTGGCTTCATGGTGAAGCCAAGGGCCAAGTTCGGAGTGCTGCGGGCCCCAAAGCTTGTGGCCTTGTCTGACGCGTGGCAGTTGACGGGACGTGGGCTTCTCCACTTCCCCACGTAGCCTCGGTGACTGCGCGACTTGACAAGTCCCTGCATGCATAGCAGATCATCATTACCTACGATTATGAAGGCCGGCGGTTGGCATTGTCCTGACTATAAATAAGGCGGCGAGCGGAGCCTCCGCTGCCCATCTTCTTCCTTGCTCCTCTCGCCTCTTCTTCCTTGCCCTGTGCTCGGCCGTGCCGCTGATGGCGCCGATCCGACGATTCTCCGACGCCGAGAAGGGGAAGACTCCTCGCGAGGAGCCAGAGGTACTCCCTCCGAAGAAAAGACCACTCCGTCCTCATGGTGCCGTCATGAGAGCGGAAGTGATGAGGCCTTGGCACGAGCGCCCTCCCCGGGCTATCCGTTGCCCCTTTACGCCAGGGCACCGGGCCATGGTGAGGGAGTTGACGCTCAGCGCCGCCCGCGCGATGGCCGTACCGACCACGCCATTGTGGTGAACGCTATCGTCCCGCGAGCACACGCCAGAGGCTCCTCGTGTGAGTTCGTGGTGTGGGCGGCGATGCCTCCTTGCTCTCGGATTCTCTTCCCGCCATTCTTCGCCGCGGAGGTGCCGCCGAGGGGGCCACTCGGGCTGTTGTTGCGATACGCCGAGAGCCAGGCCCCGACGATGAGGGCGGAGGTTGAGGTCATCTCTCGAGGCAAGGTCTTCATGACTCGTGGATGGGGCGAGGTCGCCTGCGCCTGTGGCTCGGAAGGCGCCCTCGCCATCCACTTCGAGTTCGACGACGTCTCCATGCCGTGCTTCAAGGTGTTCGGCGAGGAAGCACGCCTCATGGAATGTTGCCCTGGAGGGGGCCACAAGGGGGATGCTTCGTCTAGCACTACACCAGACGCCAATCCCGCCACTAGCTCATCCAGGGGCAGCGATGGCCTCCGGAGGTCTAGTAGCTCTTCTGAGTCTACCGAGTCCCTAGAGATGAGCGACGACAGCTATGCGCCCCGAGCTTGCGGCGCGCCCGAAACACGTCGGGCTCGCGGACACGTCACTGGTGGTGACCCGCCCAGGGTCGGAGATGGGCCATCGTGGCCTACTGTTGATGATGGCGTCGACGATAGCGACCGTAGTTAGGATCCCCTGAAGGCCTTTTGTGGCGTTCCCTGTGAGGATTCAAAGCCAACCCCACGGGTGTGTGTAAAGAACTTGTAATGGTTTTGCTTCTATCTTGCTGTTTTGCTAGCGCACTCTACACGCGAGCCTCGTTTCAGCAATATCGCCCCCCTTTTTAACCCTTTCGGTAGCATAGTGCTCTACGCTGGCAAGCCCCAGTCCCAAGGCATGCTGCAGCCGTCGCTGGTATGCCAGGTCGCGATGCCGTGGTCAAGGCCAGGAGGTGAGCGGCCCGAGGTCCGGTAAGAGCTCCTGAGGCGCGATGCTCAAGAGGTCCACCTTGGCGTGCAAGCGGCTTCCGGAGGCTAAGAAAGCGAGGCGGTATTGTTGAAACATGAGTATCAAATCTCGCTGAGCGAGCGAAGATGGGGCATCGAGGAATTAACGACTTATCTTGACGACCACGGGGTGGTTCCCCCAAACAGCGCGCCTGGTTTGTTCATGAGGCTGAGATTTCAGGATTCCCTCCCGCCGGCCCTATAGTTCTGCATCGACAGGGCCTGGCCCCGCGCATGCCTCAACCGCCGCTGGCTTTGACCGGAAACCAGGACAAGAACAGGGAGTGAGGGGCTACATGGCAAGTTAGGCCCTTGGTCGTGATGCCCAAGGGCCCCCCTTGACGTACGAACGGACCTAAATGAAGGTAATGCGGGACTCAGGCCTTGATGTTCATCGTCGGTAGGGCCCGACCCCGCACGTACCTCATCCACCGCTGGCATTGACCGGAAACCAGGACAAGACCATGGAGTGAGGGGCTACGGAGCCAGTTAGGCCCTTGGGTCGCGATTCCCAAGGGTCCCCCTTGACATACGAACAGGCCTAAGCTCTCTGAACCGGCTCCCCCTCCCCTCGTCCTTCCTGATGCTCTGCGTCCTCGGGTCCCGACCCTCGATCGGAGCTCAGCCGCCATTGGTATGCCAGGTCGCAATGCCGTGGTCAAGGCTAAGGGGTGAGGGCTAGAGAATCAGTAAGAGCCCCTGAGACGCGATGCTCAGGGACCCAAATTTAACGCGCAAGCGAACTACGTGAGGAGGGGAGACCGGTGGGACTGCGTGTCGCCATGCTCCTGAGACTCCGGTGGGTTAGCCTGCAACCTGCAGCAGAACGACTTAGGGCCGCGCTCTCGTCAGGCTTCCGATAATTCCGCAGGGAGACGAAGGCACCGAGGACCTGGTGAGGTGACGCTTGTGGAGCAGGCCACGGGTCAGAGCTCGGTCCCTCGGGTTTGTCAGCGTTCCAGGGACAGACCCGAGCATAAGCGCCGTGCCAATGTATGCAGCCCCGTTGCGAGATGAGCACAAGTCAATTAGGTGGCGAAGGAGACCCGAAGGGGTGATGGTCAGTCAAGTGATTCGAATGCAAAAATAACAGGGATGACAGCACTAGCTTAGGTAAAATGCAAGGGAGATACATGCCACCAGGACGAACCTGCGCGGCCTGGGGATAATCCAGCCCGAGGGGCGTACCCCACAAGGTGATCTTAGATGCAAAAGGATACACGTTGCAGGGACATGCCCGTGCGACCTGGGAATGATGCAGCACGAGGGGCGCTCCGAGTTGAACAAAAATATGAAGATGTCACCTGGCATAGTTGCTGAAGTAGTGTTGGTAGCTGAAGATGCTCGACGCAGATGCGGTTCCTTACGTGCCGCCTGGCTCCGGCCCCTTCGCGAGGCTCCAGGGTTCCCAGATCTCGCGGAGGGTCGACTCCAACTCCGCCTGGATCTCCTTTGCCTGGCCACGTGGGCCGCCAGGACTTCCCCCATGTGGCGCTGGTGCAGGGCCGCTTGGTTCGGCAGGCCAAAAGGCATGCGTACGTAACTGTGAGGGGGACCCTGGCACCGGCCCAGCATGGAAGGCCGGTAGAGCTCCTGAGATGCGATCTTGTTGAGTGCAGGGACATTGACGCATACACGCAGCCCATCTCCTGAACCTGGGCCGACAGCCGCCCTCAGAGGAGGCGGGCGACTCTCGCCCCGCATGGCTCTCGGCTCCTGTAGGTCTTCAATGGTCTTGCTGATGAACTCCTGAGCGCTTGGTGCCTCACGCCTTGAGGCCTCTGTAGGAAAGTGTGCGGCGAAGCACTCCTCCACATGGTGCCCGAGCGACTCAGTGACAGCCTCTTGTCACATGGCTGCCCCTTCCTGCAGCAAGAACCTCCAAATGACACCCATCTTGAAACGTGACAGGCAAGCAGGCGCGAAGCTGGCAAAACAGCGCGGCAGGGCCTACCGGGCGAGCCGTGATGTGACACTAAGCGGCGCATTTAATGCGCTCTGTCAGCCTACCGAGTTAGGTATGATAGCAATGTTCTCTATCTAGTCATTATAGAAAGACTAATTTGCCACTGTGGTCACACTTTAAACTTGAAAAGGAGGCCCATGGCAAACGTAGAAAGGATTCGGCCGATCTAAACCCTCACACATTCATACGTGCAAAGTCACTCTCGCCAGGGGGCAACCTTGCCGGGTAAGAGCACCGCACTTTTTCCACCATCCACCATCAATCCGCCAAAGCAGGAGTAGGGGTTTACGCCTCAGGGCGGCCCGAACCTGGGTAAAAACTGCCCGCGTGATCTTTGTCGTGCTGCGCTACGCTTCTCTGCTCTTTGTGCAACGTGTCCACCCCCCCCCCCCCGCAAAACCATAAGGGGGCCTTGGTCCCATTGGTGGCCGAGGTTTCCCGCGACATCTAGGTTAACCAACTAAAATATATGGACATTTCAAAATGGGAATGAAATCAGCCCAAACACAAATAAAGCAAAAGGAAGAACTTTGGAGAAGACTGGGATGAATCTAGTTGGAACAGTGCGGCCCAGCAGAATGAGGCCTGGGTGGCTACCCCATTTACATATAAAATCTATTTAATTCAGAGCTACACTTAAATAGTTATGAAATAACCTATTTTAGCTGCCATTTATTCAATATGCAAACAACAAGTTTAAACATTTTTAACATGGATGAAAGTTGCAAATTATTACACTACATGAAATTCTAAGCATTTTACATGTATGACATGTTTTATTTGGACTAGCTGTAACGCCCCGGACACACCCGCCGGTGGTCGTTACTCCTAGCGGGATCTAGACTGGCCCCACAGATCAATACTAGTCTTTTCTGCACACTTTGTCCTCACTCGTGCACACTCGGGAGCAACTTCCCGGTCGGTCACCCAACCTGAAATTACTCCAAGTTGAGCACGCTTAACTTTGGAGTTCTTTCCGAATAGGCTACTGGAAAAGAAGGAATTCCTTATTTATATGAGTAGTCTATCATCCCTAATAAGCCAGGCTATCACATACACCCCCACTCAAAGGAACCGACGTCCTCATCGGGCCACAGGAACATTCCCTTGGCACATACGTCTGTGCAACTAGTCCGGTACACGTTCCATGCCGTGTGCCAAGACGTGTCACAAATGTCATGAATAACATGACCGCACACCTGTCCGTAAACATCCGTGTAACCACGAGGGTCGGCTTTGATACCAACTTGTAATGCCCCGGAGACACCCGCCGGTGGTCGTTACTCCTGGCAGGATCTAGACTAGCCCCACAGATCAATACTAGTATTTTCTGTGCACTTTATCCTCACTCGTGCGCAGCCGGGAGCAACATCCTGGTCGGTCACCCACCCTGAAATTACTCCAAGCTGAGCACTCTTAATTTTGGAGTACTTTCCAAATAGGCTCCCGAAAAAGAAGGAATTCCTTATTTATATGAGTAGTCCATCATCCCTAATAAGCCAGGCTATCACATTAACCAATTAAAAGATATGGAGATTTGAAAATGGAAATGAAATCTGTCCAAACACAAATAAAGCAAAGGGAAGAACTTCGGAGAAGACTTGGCTGAATCTAGTTGGAACAGTGCGGCCCAGCAGATTGGGGCATGGGTGGCTGCACGCACAATTGGAGGAAAATATACATAGGGGCAAAAATAAAGAGCTCCCTGGGATTCGAACACAGGAACTCCTGGTTACAAAGGGTGAGGCGTCAACCACTAGGATGGATCGGTGCTAGTGATTTTAGAGGCATTCGCCCTGAAATTAAGCAGTGGCAGCAACTACTACTCTTGAGAAACAAAGTAATTAAAGAAAAAATGCGCAACATTGCGTATTTAATCCCTTGACTCCTATGATGTGAGCAAACATGGTCAACCAGTTGGGCTAGGATCAATCTACGACGGTAGAAGGGTTTGGCTCTAGATCATTCATGAAGTCGAGCTTAACTGAAACAACCTGAAGAACAACGAACAAAGACAGATTGCGCCTTGGCTGGGCACGCACGGCAGTGTCCCCAAGTCTGCAGCGAGGGGTGTGCGCGGGTGCATGGGTGGTGCTGCGTGAACACGAACTTGACCTGTGGGTGCTGTAGTGTGCTAGAGGGGCTCGTGTATTCGGTGCGTGTGTGCACGCGGAGTAGCTGTGGTAGATTGGCTTGAGCACGAGGTTGTGCTTGTCTCGTGCGTTGGTGAGCAAGTGCGGCACAAGTGCACGATGCAGTGTAAGCAAGACATGGGCATGCAGCGGGTGTGTGGACAGATGTGTTGTGTTGCGAGGTGCACCAGCTCGAGCTCAAGGTCACTGCCATGGAAGCCGAAACCAGAGAGACACGGAACGACGGCTATGTGGACATATGAGAAGAGAGAGGGAGATGGGGAGGATCATAGTTTCACCATGGGAATGCTGGTGGAGTCGTATGAGGTCGACGGAGATCGGAGAGGGCGGGGGGATGCGCTAATCGAGGTGGTGCTCGGCTTCATGAAGAGTAGGAAGCAAGGGAAGATGATGGCGACGTAGTGGAGGTGACCTTTTGCGGGGAAGATACCTAAACAGACATAGTGGACATCGACGAAGAAGATGGACATGTTGGAGACGACCTTGACGCCCTCCTCCTGCGGGAAAGACAATTGACGCTAGCGAGCTTTTCTCTCGGGTGCTCCGTTCTTGAAGAAGAAGAACAAACAGACGAAGCAGAGTGCTTGTGGAGGCGATGAGAGGGGGAAGAGGGAAACCCTAGGGAGGAGTGTTTTCTTATAAAGGGGTGTAGGGACGAAGCCCCTCGGCGTCTGTGAGCTCAAGCTCACGACGCTGCTACTCCCTGGACAGAGGAGGAGGACAAGGCTATGACGGGGCAGGTGGCTGCTAGGTGGGGCTGGGCCATCTGGCAGGGATAGGAAAAGGCCCAGGTGGGTAGCGCGCAGGGAGGAGGCCTTTCCCCTTTTGTTTTCCATTAAAACTTCTCTGCAAAAATTAATTCGCAGATTTAAGAAGAGGAATAGGATAGATGGTTTTAGGAATAATAAGAAGGAAGTAAAAAACGCCCCTGGGCTCCTAGAATTATGCACTATTTGATAAATTTTCTTTGGGAAATTTTAGAGACAGTAAATATAAACAAGTTTGAATTTAGTGCAAACATGAGTGAATTTTTAGTCCAACCAAAGCTATTCAAATGACCTGAAAACTGAAAGGGAGGGTCTTGGCATGGTCTACTGATATCACGAAAAGAATGACATTTATTTGAAAAATAAAATTTTCACTTGGAAAACAATGCCAAAATGAAAGAAATAAATAATGGGATAAGGTTTGCCATAGAGGGTGGTTTGCAAGATGGTGGAGAAGCCAAACACTTGGACATGAAGGGGAATATATCACACGAGACGACAACACAAAATAGATATGCCACACAAGCAATGATGATCATGGTGCAAGTGCAACAAAATGGTAAGGGCAACAATAAAATGAACATGGCATGATAGTCATGATGAAATGCAACATAATGGCAAGAGGCACACCAAAATAATATGGCATATAACAAAGTGATATGACAATGACAACAACAAGGATGCCCCGATGCAATATAACCATTGATGAACATGTTGTAAGAAGAAAAATATGACAATGGCACTGATAATGATGATGGCAACAAACAATTGAAACACACAACATCAATGAAAAATAAATGTAAGGCACCTAGAGCATCGGTCTCGGGGTGTCACATGTTCATCCATCGTCTACTCCCGCTCCAGCCTCCATGGGCTATTATCCATCCACCATCGACTTCCTCTAGCCTCGACGTGCTACTATTCATTAACTGTGAATTTCTCTGGCCTCCACAAGCTACTGTTCATCTGGCCTTCGTTGGCTATTGTTCATCCAACCTCCCACAAAGTCCTGTTTATCCATCCCAAACCAGATGGGGTGTGGTGGCCTCCTCGGAGCCTTGTTCATCCAGTGGCAAGCACAAGGTCATGTTCATCCAACCCTGACCAGAAACTGTTCATCCACAACCAACCAACGACTAGGTCAACTCACCACCTCTTGACTCATCTGTGCGATGCAGCAATGGGCACTGTTCATTGAGATAAAATCCAAACACATAGGCTGAGTACGTCTCGCACGGGGGCTCGATGAGCTTTAGTTAGCAATGAGAATGATCGATCAATAGGGTTTAGCAAGCAGCGAAGGAATCACTCGGGTTCAGTCAGCAGCGAAGGAATCGCTTGGCTTCAGTAACGTAGCTAGTGCAATCGCTCGAGTTTAGTAAGCGTTCTGTTAGCCAACGCCACGCACACACGCACGTACCAGAGAAATGCACAAACCACAGTGCATTCCTCGGCCCCGACCACCCACCGGAACCGGGAACTCCCCGATATTTTCCTCACCCTCGCCTTTACCATGTTTTTTTCCTTCATGGACGGCCCAAAGAATATCATGCAAGTGCGTCCCCGTCCCGCCCAGGACGAAAAGCCCATTTTCTGTCTTTTTGTCATAGAAGTAGGAACCCACCACATCTATGATGATATGTGTTTTTGTCACAATTATCATCATAGAAGTGTCATAACCATGACAGGAAAAAAAGTTCGGGCCATAATGTCACAGATGTGTCTTTTTCTGTAGTGAAGAGAGTGACGAGAACCATACTGTCGGTGTACAAAAGTAGGGGCCTGTTTGTAACCCTTTACTTGTGCACGGGCAGTTGTAGCCAAGCTTGCTGCCATGCTTGGAGGGGCAAAGGAACGAATAGCATAAGACTGCCAAGGCAACGCTCGGGCCAGAGGCTTAATGAGCAGAGGGCCAAGATGGACTCCCCCAAGCGACACCCTTGCCGGGGAGGCCTACATAGCCCCAGCAAGAGTTTGCCGGGGCAACTTGCCCAACACTGGCGAGGCCACCACCCTTGGGCCTGGGAGCTCTACCACCATCGACAATGTCAAGACCAAGATTAAGGGGCGCCTGCATGGTGGCATGCAAATCTTTGTGAAGACCGAAGACCTACGAATTCAGATGAGGACCAGCAGACGAAGACCCCCGGCAAGAGCCTTGTCAGGGATGACCGAAGACCCCTGACAAGATCCTTGCCGGGGGCAGCCACAAGACCCCGGCAAGACCCTTTCCGGGGGCGTTTGCGGCACCACAGCTAGGCCCGCACCGGCCAAATGGACGAGTGCCTGCGTAGCAGCATGCAGCCCCTAAGCCAACTAGCCAAGCACCTGCGTGGTGGCATGTAGATCTTCGTGAAGACCCTGCCACCGCACCAGCTCAACAGCCAGCAGCCAGCGTGGCGCTGCATGCCTCGTCAGCTTGGACACGTTTCAGAGTGAGGCGAGGCGGCGACCGACGGGACAAGATCTGCTGTCGTCCCCGATAAAACTAGAGGACACATAGGCGTCGCATTAAATGCGTTGTCCTATGATATCAGGAGATACACTTGTACACTGTAGATACTTTCCACCTCCTGTGTGCCACTCTGCCGACCCCTTTGTCATATATAAAAGGAGGCCCGAGGCATACTAGGAGAGGATTCAGACTTTTTGGACAGGCACGCATAGTCGCCAGTTCGAGAGCTCAAGAACACCAAATATACACAGACAACCAGGACTAGGGTTTTACGCATCACTTGCGGCCCGAATCTGGGTAAAAATTCCCACGCGTTGATCGACTAGATCTGCCCTTTGCGCAACTCTACACCCCGCCAACCATAGTAGGGGTCCGTGGGATCCCATAGGTGTTGTTTCCCCCAACATCCTTGGCGCGCCAGGTAGGGGTCGCTAGGTTGTGTAAATCTGGTCTAGGAGTTAGTGCATCGACTTCTTCATTGCCACGACCCCGAAGAAGACGAAGGCGCAGGAGGTCAACATCATCCCCATCGCTTCGATACCGTCTGCCAGGCGAGCGGTGTCGTCTGCAGCCGCAACCACCATTTGCATGGGGACGAAAAAGCTAAGTCGTGGCAAAACTTGAGAAATTTCCTTTCTATAGGGTTATTTTCCTCGAAAGATCTTGCTCCTTGTATGCAGAACCTACACTCAAAGGAACCTTTTCGCTATTGGCAAGGCCCTTGTTCTGTTTTCAATCCACTCAACAGCTCAAGCGCCTGCGCCGAGAACAGCAAGGTGGCTTGCCCATCAACAAGCACCCCCGACAGGCTGCTAGGGATCCGTTCCTGAAAGCGCCACAACACGGGTTTACGCGCCGGCAAGCCTATCCAACTAAGCGTAGGTGTGTACATACAAAGCACGATCAAACATGAAGATAACATGCACTGTTTCAAAATACTTCAAAGTTATATTACATCAGCAGTTGCTGCGGTTCTAACTTAAGATAAATGTTTCTTAGGCATGAACTCGCAACGGCAATGAGAAGTGGGGTGGCTAGTCCCGGCGCTGGCCTTCCAAAATCTTGACTCCGTTAACGCAGCTGATGATGGGCTCAATATGCTCCTCGAGTACCGTGAGGTCGACACCGTCCGGCAAGCTCTCAAGCATATTGGAAAAGTTAACGATGGGGTTCCAGAACGCCACCTTGGTGAGCACCTTCGTCAGGGCGCCCCGACAAAGCTTACGAGCCTCATTGGCCATATAAGTTGCTCGATTGGAGCGGAGCTTCTCCATGGCGTCAAGGACGCTCCGGAAGAACAGGGTCAGCCTAGCGCTAGGGCTTACGCTCTCCTCCTGGGAGTACTTGACGTTCGGCTTAGCCATGACGGATAGCTGTGTGTTGAGCCTCTCCGTGATATCAATAAGGCCATTGGTCCAGAGCTATACCATGTCCACATAGTCCTTGAGGGCAATGGCGTCATCCTACCACAGCTGCTTCTCGCTCTCAAGGGCCTTGTTCAGGGTCCCCTCATTGGCCTGACCTCCGAGAGCGTCCCTTACAAGGCGTCGAGTTTCAGCTTCAGATCATTGATGGAGACGTTGGCGTCGGAGAGCAGATTGGTCTTGTCGGAGATGGTGACTTGCAAATCCGCCAGAGCGCGGTTGCTCGAGTCCCTCTCCTCTGTTAGCATCAAGATCTCCTCCTTTAGCCCCTCCCGCTGCAGCTCCAGCTCCACCACCTTGCCGGCATGGGCCAGGGCCAGAGCATCAAGTGCATCTTTGTGCTACTACTACAGCGCCTGGGTCCGCTACGCGATGAGATTCTTGATCTCCTCGTCCTTGCCGCAGAGCGCGGCGGCAAGCGCCTATTCACGAGCAACAAGGTCCTCCTCTTGGGCGTCTAGAAGAACATTATGCTGCCTCCGGGCAGCCTTTTCCTTGGCAGCATGTTCCTTCGCCAGCTCCTAGGCCTTCTCGACGTCAGCTTGCTTCAGGGAGAGCTCTCGCTTGCGCTGGTCCAGCTGGTCCTGGATGGCCCTCAGTTCCGCCCAGGCCTCGCCGAACCAGACTTGCGTCTCAGCGACGCGCTCCTCAAAATCCGCTTCCGCCTTGTTCATGGCCGCCATCCCGTAGTTCACCTTATCCTAGCGGGAACGGTAGAGCACCTGAAGCTTCTAAAAATTGGCCCGAAGGACCTCCTCCTCTTGGTAACTGCCGCCGATGGCGTTCGGTTCGTCGACAACCTAGAGCCCGATGGTGGCAAGGACCTCATCATCGATAACCTCCCCCTCGGCTGGCACTTGGGTGTTTCCCGTCCCTGGGAGGAGGACAAACTGATCGTCAGCCACCTTCAAGTATTTTCCCAGGGCGGGAGCTGCAGAGGAGGAAGGTTGGTCATTGGCCACCTCCACCCCGGCGGGCTCCTTGGCGGCCTCCTTGGATGCAGCCTTGTCGGTGTCCCTGGCAGGCCCCTCGCCGGTCTCCCCGGCAGTCCCCTTCGCGGCCTCCTCGGTGGCGGAAGTGGCGGCTTCCCCAGCCACGATCTTGGTGGCCTCTGCTTCGGCATCCTTGGCGACCTCCTCGATGACAGTATCGACGTCCACCTGGTCCGTCGAGGGAGAGCCTGGAAACCAGAAAGGGAGATGAGGCGAGACCAAGAACAAAGAATGAGAACAAAGAAAAGAAAGAACATCACATGGCAGAGATGACGGGGGACGAGAAGCAGGCGACTTACCCCGTGTCGGGCCGAGGAGAAGTGGTTCTCTCCCCACCAATGTCTGTTGCCGGGACAGAGCCACTAGCGCCCGTTCTTACCCCCTCTTCCTCCATGCGCATTGGCTCGGCGGTGGATGCCCTTGCCGGTGATGCCCCTCTGGGTGGCGTGGTTGATGGGGACAGCGTGTCGGGGGCGGCCCCCAGCGGTGCCTCAGGTTGCTGCTCTCCTCCTGCAAACCCGGTAAAGTCAGCACCAAGGGTACACACCCCAACGCCCATCAGTGGGGAGTAAAGAACGGACTCACGCTGGGGGCTAGAATGGGGGCTACGCCGAGGGCTGTTGTCCGGGCTGATCACTACCAACGCCGGCGTGCGCAGAGCGCTCACCGGGGGCTCATCCTCCGTTGAGGCTTTGGCCCTCTTCGCCGCCCTCTGAGCCAGCATCTCCATGTCGGTGCAAAAATAAAATCAAGTCAGGGAGGGACAATGCAGGCAGGGGGTTAATAGATGGTGAGGGGCAAAATGACTACTCGTCCTCCTCCTCCTTTGGCATCCTCTTCCCCTTCGGGCTAAAGGACCCGAGTTCGAAATCGTCCTCTAGGGCGGGGTCGAAAAGCGGAGCAGAAGGGGATGGGGTCCTGGGACGCCTGGTAGAGGAAAAATCGGCGGCCGCGGCCTTCTTTGTTGTGGCCTCCCTCATCTGGCATGCGGGCGACACGTGGGCCTGTACCGATGCGCGGTCTTGCCGGGCCGGACAGGGTCGCCGGAGCCACAAGACGCGCTTCTTCCATGGGGCCAGGGAGTCATCCGCATCAGTCTGCTCCTCGGCCAATTCCTCGACTTCTTATTCAATAGGAGAAGCCCCAGCGCCGACGCTGCTGGACTCCCCGGCGGACCCCGCCCACTCGGCGAACTCTTTCTCCTCCGCAGCCGCATCGGCCTTATCCTCCATGGTGCCAAGGTTGTCGGTCTCCTTGGCAAGTGCTGCCTCTTCCGCCCTAGCGGCGATGTAAGCGAACTCTTCCTCGATGGTGGAGCGGATAAGTTGCGCACGTCGTTAACGTACTTCTATGAAATGTTGTCGAAGAATGCCTGCACCAGCTATGCTTTTGGCTCGGCCCAGGTCGGGTCGAGGCCATGCGCGTTGAAGACCGACGTCATGGCGATGGCGTTCTGGAGAGAGTTTTTGCTCAATGGGACCAGCCCCGCTGGAAACCCAAATAGGTTGTCGGGCTTGGCGGCCCTGGCGGCCTTGCCGGCCTTCTCAGCCTTGCCAGCCTTCTCGGCATTGCCGGTCCTCTCGACCCTGCCGACCTCGTCGACCCTGAGCTAGAAGAGCCTCTGGCAAAGATGAGGCTACTTCAAAACCATGATGTTGTGGTTTAAACCAGGGCGGAGCCTCATGATGTCGGCGCCATTCCTGAAATCCCAGACCCGATCAAATTTGTTGTGAAGTGGGGAAATTCAGCGGCGGATCAAATCGGGCCCGATCATTTCAAGAGTGAGCCCGAACAGGGCAAGGCGGTGAATCCTAGTGGTGCCAATCGTGAGCTTCTGGTCGTCGGCATCGAGCTCACCCCATCCTTGTTATGGACCCATGGATTTCGATGGACCTGGAAGAACACCGGCGGATCCGTCTCCTTGATCCAGCACCACTGGCTTCGCCACTCCTCCCACCTCTCCTTCGTGGTGCCCTCCGGGTAGGTGCCCTTGATCAGGGGCCTCGGAATCCAAGCAATGCAGCCAGTGATGGCGCCCCCTAGCTGGATGCGGGGAGTAAAGTAATAACGGAAGAGCGCCGTGATGGGGAGCACTCTGGCAAAGCCCTCGCAAAGATGGGCAAAGAAAGCCATGCACGCCACGACATTCGGCGTGAGGTCTAGAAGGCGGAAGCCGTAGGTGTACATGATATCGCTGAAGATATCTGAGAAAGGGGGGAAGAGCCCGCATGATAAGTAATCGACGATGAAGGGGTATATATTTGGACCACCCTTGGCGAAGTAGAAGGCAGGGAAGACGCGCGTGGCAGGATGCGCCGTCGTCTCCCTCCCCCACAGGCACTTGCACCTATCCCTAAGGGTGAGCGCGTCCACCGTCAGGGCGAAGAGTGCGAACTGCGTCTATAGCTCCACCAACGCACTATTCGGCGACTCCTTCCCCCCAGCGTCCTTAGCCGTTCCCTTGCCCTTGCATAAATTGGTTGCCATGGCAGCAGAGAGAGGGCGAGGGATCAAGGGCAATGAGGGCGCGGCGGCGGCAAGCAGAGGTAAGAACTCTGGTTTGCGCTTGAAAAAGAAGACGGGGACAACGGTTTCGAGATTGGAAAAGGCGCAGAGGGTAAATGAGCAGCGCCCCTGCGGTTTCCTCTTTTATGGGGAAGGCACGGGCCGCCTCTTTACTATTCACCACGACGTGACGCAAGCACGCTGCAACTGCCCCACACTTGACCCCCACGTCTTGCGCCCAATGCTAGTCGTGGGGAAGCGCAACTGACGAAGAAATCACCGCAGTTAAAACTCTGCCACACACGCCCGCGCATCGTTGTGGGCCTGGCCCAGGGGCTCCTGTACGTACAAAAGTAGGGGCCTCTTTGTACCCCTTTACTTGCGCACGGGCAGTTGTAGCCACTCCTGTGGCCACGCTTGGCGGGGTAGAGGTAGGAAAAGCATAAGACTGCCAAAGCAACGCTTGGGCCAGAGGCATAAACAACAGAGGGGCAAGATGGACTCCCCCCCCCCCGGCAACACCCTTGCTGAGGCGGCCTACATAGCCCCGGCAAGAGTCTTGCCGGGGCAACTTGCCCAACACCAATGAGGCCATCATTGACAATGTCAAGACCAAGAATCAGGGACGCCTGCATGGTGACATGCAGATCTTTGTGAAGGCCAAAGACCTGCGAATCCAGATGAGGACCAAAAAATGAAGACCCCTAGCAAGAGCCTTGTCGGGGACGACCGAAGATCCCCGCCAAGATCCTTTCCGGGGACAGCCAGGAGACTCCGGCAAGACCCTTGCCGGGGGCGTTTGCGGGGCCACAGCCAGGCCAGCGCCCGCCAAATGGACGAGTGCCTGCGTAGCAACATGCAGCCCCTAAGCCAACTAGCCAAGCACCAGCGCGGTGGCATGCAGATCTTCGTGAAGACCCTGCCACCGCACCAGCTTAGAGGCCAGCAGCCAGCGTGTTAGTGTGAGGCGAGGCAGCGACGGGCGGGACAAGATATGTTGTCGTCCGCGATAAAGCTAGAGGACACATAGGCGGCGCATTAAATTCTTTTGTCCTATGATGTCAGGAGATAAACTTGTACAACTGTAGATACTTTCCAGCTCATGTGTGCCACTGTGGCGACCCCTTTGTCATATAAAAGGAGACCCAAGGCTTACTGGGAGAGGATTCAGACTTTTTGGACATGCACGCATAGTCGCCAGTCCGAGTGCTCAAGAACACCAAATATACGCAGACAAGCAGGACTAGGGTTTTACACATCACTTGCGACCCGAACCTGGGTAAAAATTACCACGCATTGATCGACTAGACCTGCTCTTTGCGGAACGCTACGCCCCGCTAAACGTACTAGGGGTCCCCGGGATCCCATAGGTATCGTTTTCCCTGACACACATATGTATCAATTATCCGCTCGTCCATGACATGTTGATTGTGCCAGATGAGTGCCACGTGCATCAATGAATTCCAGTCGATATGGGCTACTATAGATAGATAAGGGAAACAAATTCTAAATGGGTAGAGTGCTTAATGTGTTGACTTTGCAACAACGGTTGAAACAAAGGAGGGAGATGACGCTCACGAGGCCTCAATCCTTGTCAGCTAGAGGCCGGGGCGGTCCCACATCAAATCTGCTGCGGGTTGCAGGGCACCGCCCAGTAGTGATTGCGCCACCCTGTCTCGTGTGATGGTACATGGACGAGAAGAGATGCATACGGATGAAGCCATGGTCTTCAATTGGGATTCTTTTTTACTAGTTAGTATATTGGCTCTTCGGACAAAAGATGCATGTTTGGTTTATAGAGATCACATGATTTCTTGTAAAAAGAATGATGACATTGTGAGATGCGTAATCAAATGATAAAAAGTAATTGATGATGTGGAAAGCAACATGAGGTGGATAGGTGAAAGTGCAACTAATCCCTGGGTGGTTTTGGTAATTCAGAACAACATATATCTAACTAAACTAATATCGATTCAAGTGAAAGTTTTCAGGAAGTTCAATGATTAGCATGGAAAGAACTAGAGATGTGGACCCCTGAAAATGTTGAGGACATGGATTGGCAAAAGCACAAGACACTCATTTTAAGTTAAGTGATCCAAGATCACATTGAGTCCATCGGAAAGCCAATACTATTAAAATGGGATGAGGTTTTGATGATGATCTGGTTGCTCAAGTGCTTAGTGATATTGGTCCAAAAGCCTCAACCACTTTCTCTATCCAAATATGTATAAAACCCAAAGTCCAACTTGGCCCCATCGAAATTTCCCTGTTCTGACCCACTGAGTTCACCTGGACAAGTGTCACAGCCAAACCCTAACAAATTGGATCCACCGATATGGATCTCGGTCTCACCGAGATGGCCTTGCCAACTCTCTATCATCTATTGCAATTATTTCGGTCCTACTAAGATGATGCAATCAGTGCCACCGATATGGCTTGCCAATGTTCTATAGCCTTATTGCTTCACTTCGATCCTACTGAGTTGATGCCATCGGTGCCACCGAATCGAGGTTTGCCCTACCATTGCACATTGATCCCTCCGAGTTATTTCCACTATGTCCCTCCGAGATCTCCAACGTTTACACGGGTAGGTGCCACCGATATTTCAGATCGGTGCCACCGAGTTGGGTCAAAAGTGTGTAACGGTAGGATTTTGTTTGGAGGCTAGATATACCCACTCACCCCCTCTTACCATGTAATATATCCATCATAATGTGCCTACTCTTCCAGTACTCATTTTGTGAGACAGAACCACCTACTCATGTGTTGAGATAAAGAGATTCCATTCCTACCATTTGAACCTTGATTTCTAGGCTTCCCCAAGTTGCTTTCCACTCAAATCCTTCTTCCACCATAACTAAATCTTTGTGAGAGAGTTGAGTGTTGGGGAGACTATCATTTGAAGCACAAGACCAACGAGTTCATCATCAAAATACCGTCTATTACCTTTTGGAGAGTGGTGTCTCCTAGATTGGTTAGGTTTCTCTTAGGAGCCTACGACATGATGTGGAGTTGAACCAAGAAGTTTGTAAGGGCAAGGAGGTCACTACTTCGTGAAGATCTACCCGAGTGAGGAAAGTCCTTCATGGACAATGGCCATGGAGGGATAGGCAAGGTTGCTTCTTCGTGGACCCTTTGTGGTTGGAGGCCTCCGTGGACTCGCGCATCTGTTACCCTTCGTGGGTTGAAGTCTTCATCAACGTGGACGTACGATAGCACCATCTATCGGAACCACGCCAAAAATCATCGTGTCCCCGTTGCGTTTGCCTTCTCCAAATGCTTCCTTTATGTACATGTGCAAGTTTCTACTTTCCGCTGCTATACTCTTAGAATTGCATGTGTAGGGTGTTGGTTGACTTGTCATAGTTGCTAAAATCTGCCTAGAACTAAAATTGGGAAATGATAGATTCTTATTTGGTCAAGTAGTCCAATCACCCCCTCTGGACATACTCTCGATCCGACAAGTGGTATCAAAGCTTTGGTCTCCGTAAGCCTTGGTTTCCATTGCTTTGGTAACCATAGCCTTGATTTCACAACCTAGGAGAGTGTGGTGTCTAGTGAGGGTGATTATCACCGTAGAGGTCCTTACTTCGATGGTTAAAAAAATCTAGCTGGAAGCATGAGATGAAAATTAATATTCTTGGTCATAACCCCGCCGTTTGGGCTGTTTTTCGTATTGGCTTGCAAGGTGAGTTCTTTGAGGATGGTAGGGAACCAGATCGTGAAGCGAGCACGGAAGAATTGAATATGTTGCAATACAATTCTAAAGCTTGTGATATTCTCTTCAATGGTTTGTGCCCCAAGGAATTCAACAAAATATTCCGCCTTGAGAATGCAAAGGAAATTTGGATACTTTGGTTGATATGCACGAAGGTACCGAGCCCGTCAAGGAATCCTAGTTCGATGTGCTTCAAAGTCAACTTGACAAGTTCAAGATGAAGGGTGGTGAAGGAGTTGCTGAAATGTACTCTAGGCTTGCTCTGATCCCAAATGAGATTGTCGGTTTAGGAAATGAAGAGGTAATCAATAATTTCATCATCAAGAAGATCTTTCGAGCCTTGGATGGAAAATATGATACACTGTGCACATTGATCCAAATGATGCCCAATTACAAAGATCTCAAGCCCATAGAAGTCATTGGAAGAATTGTTGCTGATGAGATGTCACTCAAGGATAAGGGGGAGCTCCACAACAAGTCAAGTGGTTCATACAAAGCTTAAAGTGATGCTCCTACTACATCATGTGACAAGCTAGTATCCAATGAGGAAATAGGTCTTATTGTGAAGAACTTCAACAAATTCTACATGAGTTGAAGCAAAGATAGAAGCTCCAAGTCAAGATCCTACTATGAGGAAATATCTTGTAGTCATGACCGTAATTGTTACAATTATGGAAGACCTAGACTTTACTACAAAGTGTACGACACCCCACAAGAAAAGAAAAGACTCACCTGAAAGAAAAAGCAGAGGAGATAAATCACCTCATAGAGAGAGAAGGAGTACAGAAGATCGTTATGAACGAATACCCTCTCGAAGAAGCTAGTATTCAGAAAGGAAAGACATATCATCAAAGAGCTACACAAGACGAAAACATCAAGCTCATGTTGCTGCATGGGTTTCTGACTCCGATTCCGACACTCACTCCGAGAGATGTTATCACTCCGACTCCGACTTTAGTCAAGATTAAGGTGTTGCCGGACTTGTTCTAGTGTCGCCCAACTCCTATGACATGTTTGATTCACCAAAGAATAAATTGGAAGATGCTTCATGGTGAAAGGCCCGGACATATCACACTTCAAGTATCTTGATTTCAATAGTGATAAAAATGATTTGCTAGGTGTTGATGATTTACTTGTTGATAAAACAAGTGATGAGCTATAATGAACTTGCTAGTAATCATGATAATCTAGATTAAACAAATGATAATTATTACAAGGAGATTGAGTGTCTAACTACAGAACTAAACACTCTCAAGTTAGCTAATGAAATGACTCAAGAAGATCATAGAGAGCTCCTAAGACCTCATGAGAAGCTGCACTTAGAGAAGCTAAATTTAGAGCAAGAGCATGAGTTTCTAAAAGAAACCAATGATGATCTTTGAAAGAAGAGTTCTTCTTACATTTCCAAGTGTATCCTCTTGTCTACTTACATGCCACAAGTTAAACATATTAACAAGAGGAAGAAAGGTTCTTCTTCTTGTAGTAACAATAACAATGCTAGATCCAATATTGTTGCTTCTAGTGATTCTCTTGATTCCGCTAATGAATTTCTTAGCCAAGTAACAGTTGAGCAAGAAAATAACTTATTGAAGGGAATTATAGAGAAAGCTGTTTACAAGAGCCTTGCAAAGAGTAAGCAATTCGAGGAGATTGTATGCATGCAAGGGAGATACCGAAAGAATCAAGGTGTTGGTTTCGAACAAAAGTTCAATGCCAATGGAGTTCAATGGGAAGAAGATAAATACCTCGAGATGAAGTTTGTTCCTCAACAAGAGAATTATGACCCCACTTCTTTTGAGGGAACAAAAGCTCAAGATGATCTTCCACCACAAGACCACAAGCTAAAAGGCAAGGACAAGCTTTAAGAAGAGGTCGACTCATTTGAAGAAGCACCTCAAGCCATGGTCAGGTGGGTTCCCAAGACTACTCCAAGCTCTACTTCATCAAGTTCAACTACAACTCCAAGGATTGCCATCAAATTGATGTGGTTCCCAAAGAAGAAGGACTAGAGTGTTCTTGAGGGTGACTCCGCCAACATATTTCACTCATATTCATTTGGGCAAGAACTAATGCAACTAACTTCCAAATCTTGCACTAGTTCATGGAGTAATAAACTCTCTTGTTGGTAAGAGAAGGGAAATGTAACTTAATGCATTCATGGACAATCATCATATGTGCATTTCACTCTATGCCTATGGATATCCTTGTGTGTTCCTTCTGGGACTATCCCATGTAGGTGTTGAATGTGCAAAATTCCAAAGGATTGCTCCCAACTCTTGATCAACCACATCAACATTGAGCATCCACATGTTCACTATCTAAATGAAGTCATCATCGACAAAACCCAAGGTTAGTTCATCCCTCTTTGGGGGGATATCACATCTAGGGGGAGCTTTGCTCTAAAAATTGAGCTAAAGCAACTCTAATGGTGCGAACACATTAATGCTTTATGTAAAAGTGGTAACCCCACTTATGCTTAAACGATGAGTATGACCTATGATCAAATGTTCTCATTTGACTCCTAAGTCAATATACTTATACGTAGATAACCTAGTCATTGCCAATTGCTTGATAGATGCTAGAATTGGTTGTGCATGTTTGACACATATTACATTTTCTATCTAATTGTGTGAGCATGTTGCTATACATGTTTCCTTAATTAGAAGACATCCATTTGTTGTTTTGCTTGTCTTGGGTTTTCTTCCCAAGTGGATTTAGAAGAATTCCTAAGAACCTCCTCTAGCTATTGTAACACCCCAAAAATTTAACTATTTTTTTTTATTAAATAAAATTTGGCTAGAAATAAAATTTTGAATTATATTAGGTTCTTTAATAATTTTGAGCCTTTCCTATACCTGACCTTTCAAAGATCTTCTCTTTCCATAATAAAATTTTGCTTTAGATAATTCTTTTAAAAGCTTTTGCAGTGTTTTAAATGCTTCTGTTGCACTACTTCTATTTTAAATAATTCTCTAAAAAAAATTCCACCATAATTCTGGGAGGTCATGTGATGCCTGTGTGTCACTTTGGTGCAAAAACCCAACTTGGTGTTTTGAAAATTTTGAGTGAAACATCCTCCTTTTCTTTTCTGTCCATCTTCTAGGTTTCAACTACAACCCTATTATTTCTTGCTCCAAAATTTCTGAGCCTTGGCCATCTTCTTGTTCTTCCAATCAAACCCTTAACTCCAGAAGATCAGCTCCATTAGCATCTTTTAGACTCACCAAAGACCCCTCTGAATATTCAGTCCAGAACTGAATTTCAATAAAACTTGCACTAGCAAGTATGTCTTTTTCCCAACATAATTTCACCACCATCTCTACCCCCTAAAGAGACCTCATCCTGCCAAATCCCAGCCCCATCAAAGTTCCCTAGCAAGCTCTAACATTTTGTCGAACACCTTGAGGGCATGACCAAATTTTGGCAAGGTTTTTATCTTACACTACACACCTGCCCTCCTGGCCATTTTAACTTGTCCATCGTCATCACCATAAACCCTAGCACCATTCTGTTAATTGTCAACTTGTTTGAGTCCCTGTAGATGCCATTGGCATTCCGTCGAACACACCAGGGGCATGTCCAGAGCGTAGCCAGAGCGCCCGTACTGCAGCCGTGGCATCGAGCTGCTGTCGCCACTCTACCACCTCCCCTGCTCGCCCGAGTTCCCCTCTGGATCATCTCGACCACCATTAGCTGCACCGACATCCTTCCTTGGCCGTTTGCGCCGGCCACCACCGTCCACGCCATCCGGAGGCGCCGCCCGACGAACCTCGCCTCGCCACGTCGCACCGACGTCAACGCCCTGGACGCGTGGCTCGCCCCGAGCCAAACCAGACGCCCCGCCTTCACTGCAAGCAACCACCTCCCTCACCAAACTCCACCGTCCATCAACGGCCTCGCCACCGGCCGCGTCTGCCATTAATGGCCGCTGCCACGGTCTGCCATGGACGGCGCCGTCCCGAGCACCTGGCACCTCCCCGAGCCGCCAGCACACTCCCCTAGTAACTGCGGCCAGGCCACGTCCTCGCCAACCCGCACCGGCCACCCAACGACCACGCCTACCGGAGTAAAAGCATCGCCGCCGTGTCCGTCCTCTGGAACCCGCCGGACCGCGTCGCTCCGCCTATAAATACTCAACCCCAAGCCCCCTCAGTCCATCACGACCTCTTCCTACTCTCTAGGATCTTCCCCGTGCACCCAATCGACCGGAAACGATCACCTCCCCCGTCTCCGGCAACCTCTGCCGCCGCCACTCTCTCGAAGCTCACCACCCCTCCAGTGCATCCCCCTCCCTACTTTCTGCACCAAAACCATCCTTGAGCATCCACCGACCCGTCCCCAACCTCAACTCCACTGGAGTCGCACCCTAGCCGGAGTCCCCTTTTCGTCCGACGGCGCCGTCCGCCGAGGACCTCGTCGCCGGCAACTCCGTCCATCCCAGCCACCACGGAGGGCACCGGACGAACCGCCTCCGTCTCCTGAGCACAACGGTGCCCTCGGTTCCTCCAACGGCGCCACCGTTCGCCGGCGAGCTCCGCCGGAGCGCCGCCCCCGCTCTGCCACGAGTAAACGCGCGCGTGGACCTGGTCGAACCTGACCAGTGGGCCAGGCGGGCCCACTGTCAGTGACCACAAGCCGCGGCCCCCGCCGTGTAAGTGGAGGCGGTTTCCTCTTGGAGCCGTTTCCGCGCAAAGGAGGCGTATTCCGTGGAATACGCCATCATCGTCATCACCTCCTTTCCGCAGCCAGACGACCGGGCTCGGCCCAGTGGTGCCATGGGGCTATACAGCGCTCAGACGCACTTCTGCCCTTTTCCTATTTCTCTTTTTCAGCGATTTTTTAATAACTCTACAGAATCTTTTTCGAAACCAAATCTTATGATTCAAATTTCTGTGGGTTTCTAAAATCTTACTCTGTTTATTTAAATTAAGTGAACATTTTACTATGCATAGTTTCTGTTTAATGGATTTAAATATTGCTTTTAATCATGTTTTCCATCTTAGTAATTCCAGAACTAATTCATATGAACTCTAAATCAATTAATTCTTTTTCTGGTATTCCTTAAACATCCTCTGGCTTATTTTAGTTTTTGTTTCAAAAACATTTGAAATACTTCTTATTGCTGTTTTTGAATTATGTGGTGATTTAGATATTTTTTTTAAAATAGGAATTGAAGGGGAGATGTTTCCTTGCAAAGTAACCAGCACCTTTTTCTAAGGCAAGCATTTTGAACATTTGATATGATGGTGATAATTTGTTGGCTAGAATATTTAGGGCATGTTTGTCACTTTTAATAAGTTTGGCATTTGGATAGAAGTATGGCATGCATGCATGGTCATGATTATATTTTCTTGCATGCATCCCCTTCAAATGTGCAACATGCATGAGCTATGAGAATCCAGGAGTGTGCTCCTGTTTTGGACGTGCCGGTGGGCACGGGCCATATTTTGACACGGTGGTGTCATGAGACATATGTGGAAGCAGGCAAGGGTTGTAGCCCTGTCCTGGTGATACTGTTGAGAGAATAAGTTTTGTTGTGCTAACCCTGCTAGAAACATAAGCCTCCTGAGTCGGCCGTAGATCGAGTCTTGTTCTAGTAACCCCCATACTTGTCTCGTGCTACCACTTGTCCCTGCTTCGGGTAGGGTACGGTTTAGTAAGTTGTTAACCCCTTTCCATGCACACACCGTACAGAGGGCCATGATGAGGGTTTCCAGGGCCCTGGACTAAATCCTGTCATCGGGTCAGGGAGCATGGGTGTTTCCGGTTGTAGCCGAGAGGGAGTGTACCCTTGTAATCCGCGCGTTTGAATAGTGATCCCATGCTCATGGAGGTTGTAGCCTCTCCGACTTAGAGTTTTACTTAACTGTTGTTTTGGGTGACTCCTGGCAGCAGAAAAGTTAAGCTGGTGTGTGCTGGTTAGGTGTGTTTTCAACCCAAAGACCGTAATGGGAATTAGTCAGTGTCCCGATACTGATTAAAGGAATCCTATACTTGTGGGTAAAGAGTACAACCTCTGCAGAGTTTGAAACCTATTCGAATAGCCGTGTCCACGGTTAAGGATTACAGTCTGGGTTGGTCAAGTGTCGGTCTTAGAGTCGGTCTCCGGAGGAAATAATTTAATATGAGCATGGTATATTATGCAGGATAAATTTCGTTGTTACTGGTGTTGTTATAAGTATTATGGATGATATGATTATTATTGTGGACTAACCGTTTCTCTTATTTTTACTTTACAGAGAGTCTCAGGGGCTGGCTAGACTACCCCGGACACTCGTCATTTCTTTTAAGTCCTTTCTGTGGCGTCCCTCGAGTGTCAGGCGGTTTATCACGCCACTACTCTTGTGGACACCCGATTGGCATTTCTTTTCAAGTCCTTTCGTGGCGTCGCCTGAGTTCTCGGATGATATCATCCGATTTCTCTTTTAGACACCCGACTGGCATTTCTTTTCAAGACCGATCGTGGTGTCACTTGATATCCGATCGGCATTTCTTTTATAGTTTATTAAACACTAATATTTATTTTTTGGCATTTACTATTATCCTCCATGCCATGATTTAATTCCTGTCAGCATGCATTTAATATAAGTCTATCATGAGCACATGCATATAGTTTAAGTTCATCATGATTATATAATTGTTTGATGCATTCGTTATATCATTTGTCCATGATGTTTGCGAGTACATTCAAACGTACTCACAGGCTTGTCCCTGGCTATTTACTTGGTCAGGTTAGGAGTTCTGCGAGAAGTACCACATCGACGTTCGTGCGAAGCCTAGGAGTGCAGCCGTGCAGGATAGGAGTTATCCGGGTCAGCTGTTCCTGTTGGAATGGAGCCCCATCGATATGGAGATCCACAATCCAATTCCTTCATCCACCACCGGAGTCATTATTGTATCATTAGACCTTTATGGTCTTGTATCATATTCTTGTAAATGCTTGGTAATCTGTAACAAGGATGTGTCCACCAGTAACAGTAATCCTGGGCTGGTGATGACACTAGGGGTTAAATTTCTGGAATATTAAGTTCCCGAAATCCGGCCCCGACAGCCTTGGTATCAGAGCCAGGCTGACCATTGGCTAATCCTATCTTAGCCTGGTCACCATCCCTAGGTTTCCACACCATCCACATTTTTTCTTGTCCACGGTCAAGTCTATCCCACTCACAGTAGCAACCGACATCTTTTAATAGCCGGTGCCCAACCTATCAGTCTATCCATAGGCCGTGTGCCTGTGCCAATACCTGAACCTTCCCATCCACAAGCGTGCGATGGAAGACTCGGCTGACTTATAAAGGAAGCCTTACCCCAAACTCAGCACATCACAGCCTCATTCCCAGTTCGATATCCAACCACCAAGATGACAGGCCCCCTCGTGCACAACGAGACCACCGCAGTCGAGCTCGAAGGCTTCGTAACCATCCTCGCCAATCTCACCCGTCGTGCTTTTAGCATCGACGAGCCGCCGGAATATGTCGTGTACCAAGAGCACACGAGTAATTCCATCCATCACTTCTGGGCCACGGTGCACATCTACGGAAGAGGCACCACATCAGAGCGCCCCTACCGGTTCACCGGGAGGACGACCTCCGACGAGCCCCAATCCATCCAACTTGCAGCCCGAGAGGCTATAGTTCAACTTCGGCACCTGTCGCCGAAGGTTAACTGCCGCTCCTTCTACTACTACCCTAGTCGTGAAGGCTATGGTAGCCCGACCCAGGTCGCCAGCGGAGACCGCGAGTCGGACCCTGCCCTGGTGCACCTGGTGCGCTACCTAAGAGCGCAGGAGGCACTGTTCGATCAGGTCACCCTTGACCTGATTGAGACCCGCAGGAAGCTCGCTCTCCTGACCCCAGCAAGGAGTGAAGTCGCACCCGCCACCGACGCCCCTATATTGCTGCTTGGAAGGCCGGTTGAGCCCCCAAGCTCTGACCATGCCACCTACCCAGGCAATGCTTTCACCTCAACCGGACACCTCCGTCGTCTCTTGGAGGCCTACTCCAATGGGACGGTGACCTCGACACCTCGCGAAGGCCACCACCGCTACTCCAGCCCTGTAGCTCCCCACCCTACTCCGGCCAGCTCCGACACGGAAGCACCCGGAGAGGACTCGGCATCCGCAAGACGCGCTAGGATAGATATCAACCAGGTGGAATGAGTCCACCAGAATGGTTATCAAGCCCTAGTGGCTCGGTTTTTCCTTTAGTTCCGCAGTAGCTGTTGTGTGGCGTAGTGAGTTTGTAGACCCCCTGTGTGTCACCATCTAATAGTATGTGTGATCTATTGCTTGATGAGCGGTTGCAGAGTAAATTCTAGACATAACTGTCGAACCCCCTAACTCGACATGCACAGTAACATGTCACTTCTCTTTTGGGGAGTGATGCCTGAGACTTTGACTCAGACAGCCCCGCGCCGGAGTCGGTGTCTCTGTCGTACCACCACTAATTCATGTTTCATGACCCAGGCTCTCTATAAGAGGCCACACTCATTTTTCCACACCAGCACCCATCAGCCTCAAGCACTGCCTTTTTCATTCATCCACACATGTCCCACCCCGGAGCTTATCTTAGGAACCCCGATGCAAGACCTGGTAGTTTTGTCATGCTATTGTGGGATTTTACCCGCAATACTCTTGGCTCCACCCATCCACCCCTGTACGAGCTATTCAAATCAAGAATCACTCCTGATCTCTCGAAATACTGGGCAGCTGTGCATATTCCACCAGCAGATTTAAATCAAGGCCCTCCCTATGTAATTTTTCATCGGGAGATCCATGCCAACGCCAGGCATGGCCATTGAGTCTGCTGCGTATGAAGCAGTCACCCGTCTTCGTTTTGCGGTACCCTGTGCCAACGCTAGGGAATACTGCTAGTTTCCAAGTCGCGCCGCTTTTGGAGCAGAAGCTACGTTCCGCTGTGGACGTGCGGAGAGCGATCCAGCCCTGGTCTATCTCATTCAATATGTGATGGCCCAGGAGCGTTTCACCCAGCAAATACTGGAGTATCTCCACTACCTTGCTGTTCTGAATCCCCGGATCACTATTGGCGGACCCCCTCTGCCAACTCAGGAGGGACACGTTCTTCGTTTGCTCCCTCAACTTCCTCCGCTCCCTCCGGAAGAAGAAGGATGTGTTCCAACACCGGGGAGCCTTCCGCTTGACCCCGTAGATCCCGTTTTCGGACCATAGACGGTCGAGAGTGCGTTGGCATAGCGTGAAGTGTTTGTTTGCATGTTGTGATGTTGTTTTATTTGTATGTCATGAATGTATTGCTCTGCTTGCATTTTTGCATATGAGTACTTTGTTTGTGTGGTATGCTTTTTAATTCTACCACCTTAACAAATCTCGAGGACGAGATTTTTCTTAAGGGGGTTAGAATTTGTAACACCCCAAAAATTTAACTATTTTTTTTATTAAATAAAATTTGGCTAGAAATAAAATTTTGAATTATATTAGGTTCTTTAATAATTTTGAGCCTTTCCTATACCTGACCTTTCAAAGATCTTCTCTTTCCATAATAAAATTTTGCTTTAGATAATTCTTTTAAAAGCTTTTGCAGTGTTTTAAATGCTTCTGTTGCACTACTTCTATTTTAAATAATTCTCTAAAAAAAATTCCACCATAATTCTGGGAGGTCATGTGATACCTGTGTGTCACTTTGGTGCAAAAACCCAACTTGGTGTTTTGAAAATTTTGAGTGAAACATCCTCCTTTTCTTTTCTGTCCATCTTCTAGGTTTCAACTACAACCCTATTATTTCTTGCTCCAAAATTTCTGAGCCTTGGCCATCTTCTTGTTCTTCCAATCAAACCCTTAACTCCAGAAGATCAGCTCCATTAGCATCTTTTAGACTCACCAAAGACCCCTCTGAATATTCAGTCCAGAACTGAATTTCAATAAAACTTGCACTAGCAAGTATGTCTTTTTCCCAACATAATTTCACCACCATCTCTACCCCCTAAAGAGACCTCATCCTGCCAAATCCCAGCCCCATCAAAGTTCCCTAGCAAGCTCTAACATTTTGTCGAACACCTTGAGGGCATGACCAAATTTTGGCAAGGTTTTTATCTTACACTACACACCTGCCCTCCTGGCCATTTTAACTTGTCCATCGTCATCACCATAAACCCTAGCACCATTCTGTTAATTGTCAACTTGTTTGAGTCCCTGTAGATGCCATTGGCATTCCGTCGAACACACCAGGGGCATGTCCAGAGCGTAGCCAGAGCGCCCGTACTGCAGCCGTGGCATCGAGCTGCTGTCGCCACTCTACCACCTCCACTGCTCGCCCGAGTTCCCCTCTGGATCATCTCGACCACCATTAACTGCACCGACATCCTTCCTTGGCCGTTTGCGCCGGCCACCACCGTCCACGCCATCCGGAGGCGCCGCCCGACGAACCTCGCCTCGCCACGTCGCACCGACGTCAACGCCCTGGACGCGTGGCTCGCCCCGAGCCAAACCAGACGCCCCGCCTTCACTGCAAGCAACCACCTCCCTCACCAAACTCCACCGTCCATCAACGGCCTCGCCACCGGCCGCGTCTGCCATTAATGGCCGCTGCCACGGTCTGCCATGGACGGCGCCGTCCCGAGCACCTGGCACCTCCCCGAGCCGCCAGCACACTCCCCTAGTAACTGCGGCTAGGCCACGTCCTCGCCAACCCGCACCGGCCACCCAACGACCACGCCTACCGGAGTAAAAGCATCGCCGCCGTGTCCGTCCTCTGGAACCCGCCGGACCGCGTCGCTCCGCCTATAAATACTCAACCCCAAGCCCCCTCAGTCCATCACGACCTCTTCCTACTCTCTAGGATCTCCCCCGTGCACCCAATCGACCGGAAACGATCACCTCCCCCGTCTCCGGCAACCTCTGCCGCCGCCACTCTCTCGAAGCTCACCACCCCTCCAGTGCATCCCCCTCCCTACTTTCTGCACCAAAACCATCCTTGAGCATCCACCGACCCGTCCCCAACCTCAACTCCACTGGAGTCGCACCCTAGCCGGAGTCCCCTTTTCGTCCGACGGCGCCGTCCGCCGAGGACCTCGTCGCCGGCAACTCCGTCCATCCCAGCCACCACGGAGGGCACCGGACGAACCGCCTCCGTCTCCTGAGCACAACGGTGCCCTCGGTTCCTCCAACGGCGCCACCGTTCGCCGGCGAGCTCCGCCGGAGCGCCGCCCCCGCTCTGCCACGAGTAAACGCGCGCGTGGACCTGGTCGAACCTGACCAGTGGGCCAGGCGGGCCCACTGTCAGTGACCACAAGCCGCGGCCCCCGCCGTGTAAGTGGAGGCGGTTTCCTCTTGGAGCCGTTTCCGCGCAAAGGAGGCGTATTCCGTGGAATACGCCATCATCGTCATCACCTCCTTTCCGCAGCCAGACGACCGGGCTCGGCCCAGTGGTGCCATGGGGCTATACAGCGCTCAGACGCACTTCTGCCCTTTTCCTATTTCTCTTTTTCAGCGATTTTTTAATAACTCTACAGAATCTTTTTCGAAACCAAATCTTATGATTCAAATTTCTGTGGGTTTCTAAAATCTTACTCTGTTTATTTAAATTAAGTGAACATTTTACTATGCATAGTTTCTGTTTAATGGATTTAAATATTGCTTTTAATCATGTTTTCCATCTTAGTAATTCCAGAACTAATTCATATGAACTCTAAATCAATTAATTCTTTTTCTGGTATTCCTTAAACATCCTCTGGCTTATTTTAGTTTTTGTTTCAAAAACATTTGAAATACTTCTTATTGCTGTTTTTGAATTATGTGGTGATTTAGATATTTTTTTTAAAATAGGAATTGAAGGGGAGATGTTTCCTTGCAAAGTAACCAGCACCTTTTTCTAAGGCAAGCATTTTGAACATTTGATATGATGAATGCTGTGATAATTTGTTGGCTAGAATATTTAGGGCATGTTTGTCACTTTTAATAAGTTTGGCATTTGGATAGAAGTATGGCATGCATGCATGGTCATGATTATATTTTCTTGCATGCATCCCCTTCAAATGTGCAACATGCATGAGCTATGAGAATCCAGGAGTGTGCTCCTGTTTTGGACGTGCCGGTGGGCACGGGCCATATTTTGACACGGTGGTGTCATGAGACATATGTGGAAGCAGGCAAGGGTTGTAGCCCTGTCCTGGTGATACTGTTGAGAGAATAAGTTTTGTTGTGCTAACCCTGCTAGAAACATAAGCCTCCTGAGTCGGCCGTAGATCGAGTCTTGTTCTAGTAACCCCCATACTTGTCTCGTGCTACCACTTGTCCCTGCTTCGGGTAGGGTACGGTTTAGTAAGTTGTTAACCCCTTTCCATGCACACACCGTACAGAGGGCCATGATGAGGGTTTCCAGGGCCCTGGACTAAATCCTGTCATCGGGTCAGGGAGCATGGGTGTTTCCGGTTGTAGCCGAGAGGGAGTGTACCCTTGTAATCCGCGCGTTTGAATAGTGATCCCATGCTCATGGAGGTTGTAGCCTCTCCGACTTAGAGTTTTACTTAACTGTTGTTTTGGGTGACTCCTGGCAGCAGAAAAGTTAAGCTGGTGTGTGCTGGTTAGGTGTGTTTTCAACCCAAAGACCGTAATGGGAATTAGTCAGTGTCCCGATACTGATTAAAGGAATCCTATACTTGTGGGTAAAGAGTACAACCTCTGCAGAGTTTGAAACCTATTCGAATAGCCGTGTCCACGGTTAAGGATTACAGTCTGGGTTGGTGAAGTGTCGGTCTTAGAGTCGGTCTCCGGAGGAAATAATTTAATATGAGCATGGTATATTATGCAGGATAAATTTCGTTGTTACTGGTGTTGTTATAAGTATTATGGATGATATGATTATTATTGTGGACTAACCGTTTCTCTTATTTTTACTTTACAGAGAGTCTCAGGGGCTGGCTAGACTACCCCGGACACTCGTCATTCCTTTTAAGTCCTTTCTGTGGCGTCCCTCGAGTGTCAGGCGGTTTATCACGCCACTACTCTTGTGGACACCCGATTGGCATTTCTTTTCAAGTCCTTTCGTGGCGTCGCCTGAGTTCTCGGATGATATCATCCGATTTCTCTTTTAGACACCCGACTGGCATTTCTTTTCAAGACCGATCGTGGTGTCACTTGATATCCGATCGGCATTTCTTTTATAGTTTATTAAACACTAATATTTTTTTTTTGGCATTTACTATTATCCTCCATGCCATGATTTAATTCCTGTCAGCAGGCATTTAATATAAGTCTATCATGAGCACATGCATATAGTTTAAGTTCATCATGATTATATAATTGTTTGATGCATTCGTTATATCATTTGTCCATGATGTTTGCGAGTACATTCAAACGTACTCACAGGCTTGTCCCTGGCTATTTACTTGGTCAGGTTAGGAGTTCTGCGAGAAGTACCACATCGACGTTCGTGCGAAGCCTAGGAGTCCAGCCGTGCAGGATAGGAGTTATCCGGGTCAGCTGTTCCTGTTGGAATGGAGCCCCATCGATATGGAGATCCACAATCCAATTCCTTCATCCACCACCGGAGTCATTATTGTATCATTAGACCTTTATGGTCTTGTATCATATTCTTGTAAATGCTTGGTAATCTGTAACAAGGATGTGTCCACCAGTAACAGTAATCCTGGGCTGGTGATGACACTAGGGGTTAAATTTCTGGAATATTAAGTTCCCGAAATCCGGCCCCGACAGCTATATATGCTTTCTTGTCCCAAATTATATTCTTGCTACATCACAAAAATTGAACAAGTCATTTTCGGACCCTCTGGGTCGGGTGCACAATGATTCATCGGTCTGAGAAGGACTGAGCTCCAAAACCTTCCACGTGATCCTATAAGAAAAAGGGCGGGAGGGTGGGTAAAGAAAAACAACTGGGAACGAGGGAATGATGCGCCGTTAAGAAAAATTGAGAATTGATCTAGCAAAAGATGAAGAGGGTCGAATGACTCGAAGAGAAGTGCAGCGATAGAAAAAAGAGTTGACATCGTAAGGAAAGAAAATACCCACGTGATCCTAGAAAAAATGAAGGGTAAGAGGTGTAGCATTAAAACTCCTACGTCACGATTCCTCTCTTGAGCGACGAAGGGGATGAGGAGTAAAAAGAATTCCTACACTTTGATATAACTAGACTCCAAAATAGTTTTTCTTCTAGACTGGACAACGGCCAAACTATGATCAATCAAGGGGGATCCTATGGTCGGTCGAGACTTTGATACCAACTTGTCACGCCCCATATGCGAACCCATCCTCGTGGAACCCAGAGGTCCCCTTAAGGATAGAAGCGCATATTGGACACGCTTTGCAAGGTGGATCTCATTACATCGTACCATTACATAATAGATGGGGATACAGACAAAGGCATACAATCGCCACAGGAATACATTGAAACATCACATAGAAGAGCAGCATCTGACTACGGATGAAATCAAACGAAAAACTCTAGCAACATCCAGCCTGCTAGCCCAGGTTGCCAACCAGGAAAAGATCCCTTAATCGAGGAAGAAGAAGCAGAAGAAGAAGAAGAAGAAGAAGAAGAAGAAGAAGAAGAAGAAGAAGAACAAAATGATGAAGAAGAACTCTAAAACAGGCAAACATTGCTCTCGTGTCAAATCATCGCATTACCTGTACCTGCAACTTTTGTTGTAGTAATCTGTGAGCCACGAGGACTCTACAATCCCATTACCATCGATATCAAGACTAGCAAAGCTTAATGGGTATGGAATGGATAAGTGATGAGGTTGCAGCGAGCACTGAGCATTGTAAGGTGGATAACTTACGAGTACAAGAGCACGAAGAGTAACTACTCATAACAGTCGCAAACTACTAATGATCAATAAGTGATCCTGAAGTAGTTACAAGTCAAACATAACCCTACCATCCTCTCTTCCCGAACTCCCTCGAAAAGAGACGGTCACGGTTACGCACGCGGTTGGCATATTTTATTTCGGCTTTAGTGCCAAGTTCTCTACAACCAGATATTATAAGTTTCTAAGTCGCCACATAACCGTGGGAACAACTTTTGATAAAATTTAACCTTGTAGGGTTGCTCCAACTTTATCCACTATAAACTACCATATGCATTCGATAGAACATCTTCACACCATGAAGAACATGATGCTTACGATAAGGAATCCTGGTGGACAAGCCACTCATCAAAGGTAAAACTAATCTAGCAAGACCACCCAGTGTGAGTGCAACGGACATTTGCATTCGTTTCCCATACCGACACAGGCGTGACAAGCTTTCACGCTCGACAACAACGTGTGTGGCAAGGCCAAGCCGGAAGTGCAGCTCTTTGAGAGGTCAATGAGCGGATCAAGAAGACTAAGACAAGTGTGAACAACAAGGTTTCATCTCAGGGAAGCCTCCCTTGCCTGGCAGGAGACCCTGGCTAGGTCCAGACCGCCCCAAGTACAAGTCCAAGTTTTCCATGGCAGGCTTGCCAAGACCGTCGAAGGGTAGGTTTCTCCGCCAAGACACCACCACTCCACCGCATTGTGACGCAGGTCAGCCATTAGTGTGGTGACGAGCCCTCAGATGATTAAGTGGCTTCCACTTAGTACGTGGCAGCTACCTAGAAGACAAATTACCTCCAAATGACACACGTCAAGAGGCATGTGTAGCTGATAAGCAAAGTGACGGTTAAGCAGCACGACTGGCTTGCCGAGTTGCATTGCCAGCATGACACCTAGCAGTGCATTTAATGCACTTTGTCCTAACTATCAGAGTTAGGTATGATAGCACTGTTAGCTATCTAATCAGCAAATAGTGACGGTTTTGCCACTGTGGACGCCCCTTGAACTATAAAAGGAGGCCCGAGGCAAACTAGCAAAGGATTCGGACCCTCACGTACTTGTACGCACGTAGCTGCCATCCTGAAGGCCTCCTTGCCGAGCACGGGCACTGCATTTTCTTTGGGTCGCGCTATCAATCCCACAAAAGGAGTAGAAGGGTTTTACGCCTCACGGCGGCCCGAACCTTGGTAAAAGTTGCCTATGTCCCCATCGCCGCCACTACAAGAAAAAATCACTTCCGTGATAATATGTGTTTGTCACAGTAGGTCACGTTTTCTGTCATCCATGTACATCTATGACAATTTTATGACAGAATCAAGATAGTCATACTTGTTCTATCGTAGAAGTGTTCCATGACAATACCAAAATTATCATCACGGAAGTGTCCACTTCCATGACGATAAATAGCACGTCATGGAAGTGTTTTCGTCAAGGGTAACGAACACGTGGCATCCATCATAATGGGTCGTCGTTAAGCTATCGGGTCCGATTTTGGATCCGATAACCCGCTAACAGCGAGGACCAATGGGAAATTTCCATGTGTAAAATTCTCATTGGCCGAAGGAACCACGTGTCAGCTCCACGTGCGGACAGATGTCAACCAACGAAATGATAGGAGGCGCCTATGATATGTCAACACGTGGCACGATCCAACAGTGGCCCATCACTTCTATGGAAAACCTTATACACAGAAACATAGCAGTAGCACTGGACAAAAAGGGGCGCTACTGCTACTAAGCAGTAGCGCGTGCGGCAAATAGGCGCTACTTCTATCAGCTTAGCAGTAGCGTGGCTCGGTAGAACCACACTACTACTAAAATTAACCGACCGTTCCCGTCACACTAGTTAAGCAATAGCGCGCTCACGCTAGCCGTGCTATCGCTAATGGTGTAGTAGAAGAGCGCTTTCTTTGCGGGTCGCTACTTCTAATTTTGAACCTGGCCACATAGTGGGCCACGCTTAGCAGTAACACCCCTTTTTGACCTGTCCTTCTGCTATCATGTTAGCAGCCGTGTATTTAATGCCCAATGCTGCTGCTAAGTAGCAGCCATATATATCACCTTTTCCCTCCCCCTCCCCCATCCTCTCTTCCTTCACTTTCTCCTAGCTCCCACCTCCTATCTCCCTCACTTTGCTTCTTCCTAACTACTTCTCCCCCTATTAATCTCCTTCTACCTAAGAAAGATATGGACAGTGATGATCAGAACTCACGGGTGATGAAGTATGCGTCAAAAGAAGAGTCATTGCTACATTATCTAATAAAGATAATACTCCAAGGAAAAGGACAAGTCACAATGAGGAGCTCAATTATTCTTCAACGAACAACAAGGGAAAGAGGCTCACTAAAAAAAGAAAACATTGATAACCCACAAGTATTGGGGATCGCAACAGTTTTCGAGGGTAAATCATTCAACCCAAATTTATAGATTCGACCCAAGGGGAGCCAAAGAATATTTGTAAGTATTAGCAGCTGAGTTATCAATTTAACCACACTTGGAGATTAATTATTTGCAACAAAGTGATCAGTAGCACAGTAATATGATAGTTTTGATAGTTGCGGTAGCAACAATATAAATGATAACACTGATAGCAATAGTTTTGTAGCGAGTGCAACAATAACGATAGCGGTAGTAACTTAGCAGAAGCAATATAGGATAAATTCATAGGCATTGGATTGGTAAATTGTTGGATGATATACATCATGTGACAGTCATAACCTAGAGCGATACGGCACTAGCTCCAGTTCATAAATATAATGTAGGCATGTATTCCGTTAATAGTCATACGTGCTTATGGAAAGAACTTGCATGACATCTTTTGTCCTACCCTCCCATGGTAGCAGGGTACATATTGGAAACTAAGGGATATTAAGGCCTCCGTTTAATAGAGAACCGGAACAAAGCATTAACACAGGGCGAATACATGAACTCATCAAACTACGGTCATCACCAGGACTGGTCCTGGCTATTGTCACTCCGGGGTTGCCGGATCATAGCACGTAGTAGGTGACTATAACTTGCAAGATCAGATCTAGAACATGAATATAATGGTGATAACATAAATGGTTCAGATCTGAAATAATGGCACCAGGGCCCAATGTGAAAAGCATTAAGCATGGCAAAGTCATAGCAACATGAATCTCAGAACATAGTGGATACTAGGGATCGGCCCTAACAAAACTAACTAGATTACATGATCAATCATATCCATCTCCTCACCGACCAGCGAGCCTACGAAGGAATTAATCACTCCCGGCGGCGAGCACCAACGAATGGGCGATGGAGAAGGATTGTTGATGACGAAGAACGAAGATCCCCCTCTCCGGAGCCCCAAATGGACTCCAGATCTGGCCTCCCAATTGAATAACAGGAGGTGGCAATGGCTCCATCTCGTGGGTCGTGATAATTCTTTCTCCTTGATTTTTTTTCTCCATAAATGTGAATATATAGTATCAGAGTTGATGTTTGTGGGGCCACCAGGTGGGGACAACCCACCTACGCATGCTAGGAGGGGGGCGCCCTGTTAGGTTGTGCCCACCCAGGTGACTCCCTCCGGTGGTTCTTGGCTCCAGTATTTTTCATTTATTGTATAAAAATTCCTCGCAAAGTTTCTTTCCATTCGGAGAGCTTTTATTTCCGCACAAAAACAACACCATGGTAGTTCTGCTAAAAACAACGTCAGTCCAGGGTTAGTTTCATTCAAATCATGCAAATTAGAGTCCAAAACAAGAGGAAAGCATTAGGAAAAGTAGATACATTGGAGACGTATCAAACGTCGACAATGAGAAACTATTATCGGTCAAATGGTGTAATATATATGTTCCTATTTTGTGCACACACTTAACCATTATGCATGGGTCAAATGATGTAATATATATGTTCGTATTTTGTATATATACTTAACCATCAAATGATGCAATATATATCGCCTTAGTTATTGTTGGTGTACAAAAAGAGGGGTACACTTTTTGTACCCCTATTACTGTGCACGGACAGTCCGAGCCCCGGGCACCACCACACCAAGCACGGCAAGGGAGGTGAGCCAGGGGAAGACCGAAGCTCGATGGAACTGGAGCAACACCAAGAACAAGACAACAAAGAGCAAGGGGACGAAGCGGCTTCCCCCGGCGAGATCCTTGCCGGGAGCCAGTTTCAGCAGCCCCGGTAAGATCCTTGCCGGGGCCGGCTTTAGCCCCCCCGGCAAGGCCCTTGCCGCGACAATTCGCCCCACGCCTACGGAGCAGATCACCCTTGAGTCCACAACCCCCATGGGGCAAGGATTCAGGAGGCATACCCGTAGTGGCATGCAGATCTTTGTGAAGACATTCAAGATCAGGTACACACTGAGGAGACGACGACCCTTGGCGGGATCCCAGCCAAGGAAGACCACAAGACCTCCGACATGCACCTTGCCGGGGATGACAGCAGGCGCCACGGCAAGACCCTTGCCGGGGCCCCGGCAAGGCCCTTGCCGAGGACACCCGCAGGGCCACCATCAGGCCTACACCATCTACGCATCCACTGCCCCATGCAGCTGCCGACCCAACCAGCTGGGCAGGCACCTACGTGGCGGCATGCAGATCTTCGTGGAAGGCCCACCATTGCGCCACCTCAGCTGCCTGCCTGCCTACATGGCATCCCAGGCATCGCTGGCCAAGGCGCGTGGCGACACAAGGAGGAGCGGCGACGGACAAGACGGATGTCTCCCCCGTCCCTGATAAAGCAAGGACACCTAAGCTAAGCGCATTAAATGCGCCTTGTCATGTAATGCTAGGGATAACCTCGCACCACTGTACCCTTTCAACCTCCTGTGTGCCACTGTCGCAACCCCTTTTCCCTATTAAAGGAGGCCCGAGGCGACCAGGAGAAGGATTCGGCTTTTCAGAACTCCTCACGAGTCGGCTTTTGGAGCTCCTCACGCCCCATAGCTAGCTAAAGAACACAAACATATAATCCACCAAAGCAGGAGGAGGGTTTTACACATCTTTGCGGCCCAAACATGGGTAAAGGAAACGTGTGCTAACTATTGGATCCGCTCTTCTCTCAACCCCGCACCCTGCAACCATAGTTGGGATTCTTGTGATCCCATAGGTGTCGATCCAAATACCCCTACATCTTTGACGCACCAGGTAGGGGCGCAGTTGTGAGGATCGGCTCTAGCAGTTAAACCAGCACTCCTTCGTCTTCGTGGCTCTTTGAGAAGGAAGGAGCCGGAAGATCAGCACTCGAGCGGCTACGAATAGAAGCTAAGTTACATTGAACCCTAGATATTTCTATCCTATTATTTAAGGTTATTATCCTTGGAGTTGTCATTCTTTGTACGAGAAACCTGCACGCAAATGGGGCCCTTCCCGATCGGCAACGCCTTTGCTCTGTTTCGAGTCCGCTCAACAGTTCAAACGGCTGCGTTGGAAACGGTAAGGTAGCCTTCCGCAATTGGCAAGGCTCTCGACTCTGACTCGAGTCAAACTCGACAGTTCGAGCGGCTGCGTTAAGGGCGGCAAGGTGGCTCACCCGGCAGCACGCTCGCCCGGCAGGCCAATGGGGACCCATCCCCAAGACGCCGCCTTGGGTTTTTTCGCACCGGCAAGCCTACCCAGCTAAGCGTAGGGTGGACATACAAAGGGGCAGCAAACATGGAAATAACATGCATAATTCCAAAGATATTTCTAAGTTATATTACATCATGTCATCGCTGCTGTTCTAACTAAAGATAAAATTTGTCTTGGTCATGAACCCGTGGCGGCGAAGAAGAACGGGATGCCTAATCCCGGCGCTGGCCCTCCACCCTCTTCATTTCATCGATGCGGTTGATGACGGGCTTGATGTGCTCCTTGAGCACCGTGAGGTCAGCATCCTCCAGCAAGCTGTCCATCGCGACTTCGAAGTCGAGGGCGGGGTTCCAGAACGCCATCTTGGTGAGGACCTTGGTCATGACCCCCTCGGCAAAGCCACCAGGCCTCCCCGGCGAGCGTGGCTGTTCTGTTGGAGTGATGATCAGCCAAGGCACCGAGGACGCCCTCGAAGAACAAGGTCAGCTTGGCATTGACGGACCCACTCCACTCAGCGGCATACCTCACGTTTGGCATCCCCATGAGGGCCAACTGCGAGGTAACCCTGCCGGCGATGTCCTCCAGCCGGCTGATCCACCTGTTCTCGCCCGCCATGTATTCCTAGTGGGAGGCGGCCTCGTCCACCCGCAGCTGCTTCTCCTCCTCCAGGCTCTTGGTCAAGGTCTCCTCCCGAGCCGAGCTCTTCGACAACATCTTCTCGAGATTCTCCAGCCTCAGCTTGAGATCTCTGATGGAGTTTTGTGCCTCGGAGAGCTCCCCAGCCCTGCTGATGACCGCTCCCTGTGCCTCTGTCAAGGCGCAGTTGAGCCTGTTCTTTTTGTCGGACTGCTTGAGGGCCTGCTCCTTCAGCTCATCCCGCTCTACCTCCAGCTCTTGCACCTTGCCGGCGTGGGCCAGAGCCTGGGCATCGAGTGCCTCTTTGTGCCTCTGTCCCAGCTCACGAGTCTGCCGCTCGACAAGGACCTCGAGCTCCTCATCCTTGCCGCGGAGCGTTGCGGCAAGCTTCGCCTCACACGCAGAGAGGTCTTCCTCCTGGGAATTGAGGGCAGCTTGATGCTGGTTCCGGGCGGCCTCTGCCGCGGCAGCCAAGTTCGCCGCCTCTTCCTGGGCCTTCTCGACGTCAGACATCTTCATGATGATCTCTGCGTCGCGCTTGGCCAATTATTCCTGGAAGGCCCTCTTCTCCTCGCGGGACTGGTGAAACCAGGTTTTGTGCCTCAGCAACGCGCACCTTGAAGTCCACCTCCGCCTCGTCCACCGTTGCCATCCTGGACTTAACCTTGTCCAGACGGGCATAGTAGAGCGCTTGGAGCTTCCGGAAATTGGCCCCATGGCCCGGAAGAGCTGCCCTTCTGGAGAGCCATCGCCGCCAACACCCGGTTCGTCAACAACCTCGAGCCCGGTGGCGGCAAGCACCTCGCCGTCGAAGACTTCCCCTCCGGCGGGCGCTCGGGAGCTTGACGCCCCTGCGAGATGGACGAAGAGATCGTCGCCCACCTTTGGGTACCTGCCGGGGCCCGAGGTTGTGGAGGAAGAAGGCTGATCATCAACTGCCTCTTCCTCGGCTGTGGCCTTGCCGTCCTCCCTGGCAGGCCCAGCCGGCACCCTCGGCGGCATCCTTGGCGGCCTTGTCAGCGGCGGCCTCGGCAGCATCCTTGGCGGCCTCCTCGGCGGCAATCTTTTCGGCCTCCGCCGCGGCCTCCTCGGCAACTTCCCCGATGACGGCGTCCACGTCCTCCATTTCTGTTGAAGGAGGGCCTGGGCAGCGATGGGGATGATGAAGCCAAGAAAAAGGATAAGGGAAAAGCAAAGACAGAAGACAGGCGACTCACCAGTGCCGGGCTGTGAGGCAGAAGTCCCCTCCCCGCCGGCGCCTGGCGCCGTGGCGGAGCCACCAGCGCCCAAGTTCCCCTCTCCCTCCATGCGTGTGGGCTCCATGCTTGGTGACCTTGTCGGGGATGCCCCTCGCGGCGGCGTAGTCGATGGGGGTGGTGTGTTGGGGATAGCCCCCTGCGGCTCCCCCTGCTGCTGCTCCCGTCCTACAAAACCGGCAAGGTCAACAACATAGCATCAAACACCTACTGCATGTCGAGCGAGAAGAGGATGATGAACTTACGCTGGGGGCTGTGCCGGGGGCTGCCGTGTGGGCTGCTCAACACCACCAGTGGTGTCTCTGAAGCCCCAGCCGGGGGCTGGCTGCTCGCCGAAGCCTTGGCCCTCTTTATCCTCTTGGCCAACGTCTCTGCATCCCTAAAGAAGCAAAAACAAATCAAGATGAGTGGCATGGTTCAGGGGGATGGAAATGGCAGTAAGGAATGGAGTACTTACTCGTCGTCCATCTCCTCCTCCTCCGTCGTTTTCCTCTTCCTCTTCGGACTGAGAGGCCCGAGATCAAAAGGGAGTTCCGCGTCGACATCTGAGTCGACGTCTGTCGGGGGAGGCGAAGGGGGCGGAGTTTGTGCGTGCCTAGACGGAGAAAAGGCTGCCACCTTCTTCTTCTCGGCGGCCTTCGTCGGCCTCCTCGCCGTCGTGGCCCTCGTGTGGTCCCCGGACCCCTCCAGGGCCAATAGGCCCGCCGCAGGACTCGCCCTCTTCCCCTGGCTGGCGCCGAGCTGGCCGCCACGTCCTCCTCTGACGATGACTCATTGGCCGCATCTTCGACCAGTGGAGCTCCTGTGCCGGCGCTGCCAGCCTCTCCGGCGGCCACCGCCCACTGGGCGAGCTCCTCCTCCTCCGCAGCCGTGGCATCCTTGTCCTCCACACCCCCGGTTAGGGATGGCAATGGGGACAATCCCCTATGGGGACCCCTAGAACATCCCCGTACCCATCTATTCCCCATCACCCCATCCCCATCCCCTTTTACATGACCGGGGATGAAATTTTCCCATACCCACGCCCCACCCGGGAGCGGGGCCCCATTAGGGTCCCCATCCCCATAAAAAATTATCACAATTTTAATATGATAAAATATAATTGACACACATTAATCTAAAATAACAAAGAAAAAACACATTAATAGTAGGAGGTAACCACAAGATGTCGTATGTCATTTCTGAACACATTACGAGCATGTTTCCAACACATTACGAGCATTTCTGAGGTGAGGATGATCAGATGAGAGGTAGGGTTATTGATTTTTTTAGGGTTAACTGTGCTCTCTATATATAGACATATACATGGTCCTACATGTCATATCTAAAATGTGGGTCCCCGTTGGGTATCCGGTATGGGGAATAGGATACCATCCCCATCCCCGTTGTACCCTATGGGGAATAAATAAGTTCGGTAAATTCCCCATGGGGAAAAAATTCACCCATCCCCAGCCCCTAATAGATGAAATTCCCATGGGTTTGGCGGGTATGGGGCCCCATTGCCATCCCTACCCCCGGTGCCGCCGGCCTCCATGACGAGCTGCGCCTCCCTCGCCCTAGCGGCGATGTAGTCCAGCTCTTCCTGGGTGGTGTCCCTGATAAGCCACCGCTCGGCGTCAGGCTTGACGCACACCTCGACTAGAGAGTCGAAGAATTGCTGCACGACCTCGTCCGCCGGTTCCTGCCAGCTTGGGACGGGGCCATGCGCGTTGCATTCCGGCATCATGGCGACGATCTCGGACTGGCGCGAATTGTTGCACAGCGGGACCACCCCGATGGCAGCTTGAAGAGCTGCCCCTTGATGGCCTTGCCAGCCTTTGCGGCAGCCTTCGTGGCCTTGCCGGTCCGTTCGACCTCGCCGTCGCGACCCACATCAAGCTGGAAGAGCCACTGGCAGAAATGGGCGTGTCCCATCACTGTGAGGTTGTGGTCGAGGCCAGGGCGAAGCCGCATGATGTTAGCCGGGTTCCTAAAGAGCCAGGCTGGGCTCCCCTTGTTGTGCAAGGGGGAGATCCGACGGATCCTGGTGGTGGCGATGGTGAGCCTCCCGTCGGCGGCGTCGACGTCACCCCAGTCGCTGCCACGGACCGGCGGCAGCCGACGGACCTTGCAGAATCTTGGTGGCTCGTCTTCTTCGATCTAGCACCACCCTCCGCACCATTCATCCCACCTATCCTTCACGGCGCCCTCCGGGTACGCTCCCTTGGATCTCGGAATCCAGGTGACGCACCCAGAGACGGCACCTTCCGGCTGGATCCGAGGGGTGAAATAGTGGTGGAAGAGCGCCGTGTTGGGCTGCACCCCGATGAAGCCCTCGCAAAGGTGCGCGAACAAAGCCATGCACGCCACCGCGTTCGGAGTGAAATCCAAGAGGCGGAAGCCGAAGGTGTGCATGACATCACAGAAGAAATCGGAGAAGGGGGGACATAACCCACAAGAAAAGTAGTCGACGAAGAAGGGGTACCGATTTGGGCCGGGTTCGGCGCAAGCGGCCGGAATGACGTGCGTCGCCAGATGCCCCAAGTTCTTCCCCCCGTCTTCACCCCCCCAAAGGGGCTTGAAGGCGTCCCGGAGCTCGTGGACGTCGACCGTCGACGTGATGAAGAAAGCAGCCTTCGTCCTGTCCCCCGAAAAAGCGCCCTCCGGCGGCTTCACAGACCCGGCGCCCTTGGCCACCCCCTTGCCCTTGGCAGGTTTGGACGCCATGGCGGCAGAGTTGGAGGGCTGAGGAAGAGGGATGGCGAAGCAACGGCAGCGGGTGATGGCGGAGGCTTCGGAAGGAAGGAAGAAAGGGAACAGCGGCTCTGAGATTGGAAGAGGCGCTAGGAAAATGGAGGAAGTGAGCAGCGCGCCCGCGGTTATTCCTTCTTATGGGGGGGGGGGGAACGCGGGCCGCCCCCTTTCACATTTACTGCGATGTGACGCATGCCTGCGGAAACTGCCCCGCGCATGCCTCCCACGTCACGCACGCCCCTCAACCCCGCGCCGCGCGCGCGGGTCGTGGGAGGCGAAGCGCGCGGAAAATCTTACCACGGTGAAAACCGTCCCGCCTGCCCGTGCACCGTTCTGGGCCTGGCCCAACAACGCGTCGCGCTTATGTGTGGCCCAGGCCCGGGGGCTCCTATCGGTGTACAAAAAGAGGGGTACACTTTTTGTACCCCTATGACAGTGCACGGGCAGGCCGAGCCCCGGGCACCACCTCACCCAGCACGACAAGGGAGATGAGCCAGGGTAAGACCGAAGCTCAATGGAACTGGAGCAACACCAAGAACAAGACCACAAAGAGCAAGGGGATGAAGCGGCTTCCACCGTCGAGATCCTTGCCGGGAGCCATTTTTAGTAGCCCCAGCAAGATCCTTGCCGGAGCCAGCTTTAGACCCCCGGCAAGGCCCTTGTCGCGACAATTCTCTCCACGCCGACGGAGTGGATCACCCTTGAGTCCACTGCCCCCATGGGGCAAAGGATTCGGGAGGCATCCCCGTAGTGGCATGCAGATCTTTGTGAAGACATTCAAGATCAGGTACACACTGAGGAGAAGACGACCCTTGGCGGGATCCCAGCCAAAGAAGACCACAAGACCTCTGGCAAGCACCTTGCCGGGGATGATAGCAGGCGCCGCGGCAAGACCCTTGCCGGGGCCCCGGCAAGGACCTTGCCGAGGAAACCCGCAGGGCCACCATCAGGCCCGCACCAAGTATGCATCCACTGCCCCATGCAGCTGCCGACCCAACCAGCTGGGCAGGCACCTACGTGGTGGCATGCAGATCTTCGTGGAAGACCCACCATTGTGCCACCACAACTGACTGCCTGCCTACATGGCATCCCAGGCATCGCTGGCCAGGGCGCGTGGCGACACAAGGAGGAGCGGCGACGGACAAGACGGATGTCTCCCCCGTCCCCGATAAAGCAAGGACACCTAAGCTAAGCGCATTAAATGCACCTTGTCATGTAATGATAGGGATAACCTCGCACCACTGTACCCTTTCCACCTCATGTGTGCCACTGTGGCAACCCCTTTTCCCTATAAAAGGAGGCCCGAGGCGACCAGGAGAAGGATTCGGCTTTTCAGAACACCTCACGAGTCGGCTTTTGGAGCTCCTCAAGCCCCATAGCTAGCTAAAGAACACAAACATATAATCCACCAAAGCAGGAGTAGGGTTTTACGCATCTTTGCGGCCCAAACCTGGGTAAAGAAACCGTGTGCTAACTGTTGCATCCGCTCTTCTCTCAACCTAGCGCCTCGCAACCGTAGTATGCATTCTTGTCATCCCATAGGTGTTGATCCAAATACCTCGACAGTTATATACATTCTATCACCTTCCCATCGTTCCTTCTCTCAGAAAAAAGGAAAATAAAAGAAAAAGAAGAAAAGAAAAGGAAGAGAAAATAAAGGAAAAGAAAATAGAAGAAAAAAAACAAGAAAACTGCTGTAGGTATTGGTTATAGCAGTAGCGCTTTGCTGAAAAAGAGCTATAGCTAGTCAACATATCAGTAGCGCACATTGGGAAAACGCGCTATAGCTACCTGCTATAGGAGTAGCGCTGCTTGCAGAAATGGGCTTTAGCTAAATTAGCTATAGCGCATGCTGTAGAAACGCGGTACTGCTATGTTGACATAACCCCCATCGGGCGTCCCGCCTTTGCTTTTTCCCCCAGATCCACACTCTCTGTTCTCCCCCTCGTCGTTATTGGAGCCCTGCCCTCGTGGCGCCCCTGCCTCAAGCACTGGAGCCCTGCCCTCACCCTCAACATCGTCGGACTGCTTCCCTCGCCTTGACCCCGGTGCTCGCCCCCGACTTTGGCGCTCGCTCCCGACCCCTCGACCCCGCTGAACTAGCCCTCGCCCCCGACCCTGGCCCCGGCGTGCCACGCCTCCCACCTTTGCTTCCTCCCCTCCTAACCTCGGCCCTGCACCCTCTTTTGAAAGCCCCCACCGCTCCTCCTCTCTCTGCTAATTTAGCTAGGGTTCTTCTGTTAATTTAGTTAGGTTTTAGTTAGGGTAGTAGGTTAATTAGGTTAGCTGTTTTAGGTGTAGTTAACAAAAAAAAAAGATAATTGATTATATGGGTTTCTTGCATTTTTTTTTGTTTAAGAAATTGTTGCTATTTAAATTTTATAGTGCTAGTTAGTTAATTAGAATTAGTATGAAACCTAGAACAGATTAGTTAAAGCAACCGTTGCTATTTAAATTTTTTAGTTTAAGCAATTGTTGTTAAAAAACAAAATTAGTATGAACCCTAGTTAAAGCAAAAAAAATCAGTTTCAAATTTAGGTTGGTTGAATTTAGTTTCAAATATTGTGATTAAAAATGTCATCTTGCATTTTTCTTCAAGTTCTATATTTTTCTTCCTTTTATATGCATGGTAAAAGATCCGAGTGGCCTATGTTTCACCGGAATTTTGATTCATTTCCATTCCGGTGAATTTTAGGCGCTCGATATGTCCACCTTTTAGCAAAGGTCATGCCGAAATTTCCTGTGAATTTTGGCATGACTTGTGCTAGAAAGTAGGCATATCAAGTGCCGGGATTTGCTGGCAAATGGCATTCCGGCAAACCATAGAACTTTTTTTATGTCATTTCTCATTTTATTATAGTTTTAGAATTAAACGAGGAGACTTAATCATAGGAAACATGTCTAACAATGAAGAAACCGGGCCTTGTGACCAAGATGCAGACAAGATGGATTATGAGGGTGAACAACAGTACCTCGACTTTTTGAATCAAGGTTTGCAGGTCGGCCTCGATGATAGTACTAATGCCGACATCGACACCGACAACCCCGGCATTGATGGCGGCGCCGAAACCGGCTGGGAAGGTACTGGTGGGGATGATACCGGTGGGATGGTACCGGCGCGAGGCCGCTACCGAAAAGAAGAAGTGGAAGAAGCAGAGGATACGAAAACCTAAAAACTCGGCATCAAACGACTGGTGATCACAAAAATGGCCCCTGGCAAGCTGAGCCATTAGAGCTGGAAGAATCTCGCAAGTGCTATGGGAACCAAGTAGGATGCATCCTACAGGAATGCGCGAGCATCAACGACGCTGACTTAAGGAGTAAAGAACATTTGACGCAGTTGCTCCTAACAAAGTTGCACAAGAGATTCAATTTCCCCGACCAGGATGATAGCATAGAATAATCGTGGGATGATCCAAAGATGAAAACGATCAACAATCACGCCATGGGCATGTTCCGCAATGATCTGGCCTCCTGGAAAGGGAGGGTGAAACAAGCTATTGAGTCTAAGGAACCCCTGTCCAAAATTTTGGAGGAAAATCCGAAACTTACGGAAGAGGAGTTCGAAAAGTTCAAGGACACTTGCGCTACCGGGGCAGCCAAGGCTAAGGCTACGGAATTCAAGAGCCTTCAGCAAAGGAACACGAGGAAGCATCACCTTGGAAGCCGTGGCTACCTTGGCAAAAGGCACATATGGGATAAGGAAGACATGGAACGTGAAGCTATGGGTCTCCCAGACCCCTTCGCGAAGTTCACCAACCCCTTGGAGCGTGACTTCATCTGGGCCCGCTACAAGTGGGACAAGGAAAAGAAGGTTTTTTACATGGACCAGATCACGAGGAAATTGATTAGACTACTTGTAATTATAATTTTACCACCTTGCATTTAACTTCTGATCAAGTCGACTACACATTCGTAAATGGTTCATGTTCCTTCTGCATGAGAAGCAACACCAGCTTGTAGCCGATAGCCATACTTTGCTGATGAGGACCAAGTGGGACACCCCTCTAGACCGGGCCTTGAACGAACTTAAGGGACACCCTTTGGACCAGCGGCCGCAATATGGACGTGTGCATGGCACCAAAGACGACGCCACGTCAAAGGTCTTTTACAACGAGGGCCCGGAGGCTATGAAGCAGAAAAAGAATTTTAGTCAGGCGGACATCGACGAGAAGGTGAAGCTTGCGTTTGACAAAAACCAGCTGAGGACGCGGAAAAATAAGCCGAGGAGTAAAATGAGGTGCTACAACATGTAATCATTGTATCTGTAGATGCCTGCAGAAATGATATCTATACTAACTTGATCCCGTCTATCAACAACTGGATGAAGGAAAATCTAGACAAGATGGTAGATGATTTCCCCATGCCCAGTTTCGTCGGGAGCAACTCGGTGAACAACACCACCGCACCATCACCTGCTCACGCAACCACGCCTCCTCTCGCACCCGTACCCACACCTGCACCTGCTCATAGCAGCCCGTCCTCAGTTTTTGGTGCGCTAGGCGGACCTTCATCTTTGGCTGAGCTCGACGCCCTCACGGTAATAACATGTCGCACCAACATATATCTAGAATATTTCATTTTCGGTGCCTTTCGGATGTTTTACACCGCAGACATGTGTGTGCAGGCCGACGAAACCCTGTGCACTTTACTCTACTTAATCAAAGGCTAGAAGGTGGACGTGGGAAAGGCGGTGACAACGAAGCCCTTGGAACTCACGTTCCACGGTTAGATGATGCCCCGTTGGCACTTCAGGGTTACCTTGGCAAGTGTAAAATCGGGGCACGAGGATTTTCCTCCTCTGGTACGGCTAGGGGGAGTGGACGACGAGACCCCACCGTGGCTTGGAAACAACAAGGGTTGGATGCTGCTATGGACAAAGAATCTTCTTTGTTTGGAGCCGGCCAAGAGCACGCCAACAATCACACATCAACAAGCAGGTATGAACACCACCACCCCGCCAACGCAATTACAGGCGCCTGTAGTGCCGGGTGAGAGCGGCGGACGGCATGATGAAGGGGATCCAATAGTGGCTGATGTAATCGCCCCCGTAGAACAAAGAATGGATGATGAGATGGAGGAGGACTGAGGGAGTCCTATATTCAGGGGTCCTCAGGCGTCCGGGTCGATGAAGCTGGGCCGTAAAAGAAGAAGCAAAAGACTCTCCTCCGTATTCGGTTAGGACTCATATGAACGTAGAAAGGCAAGCGTACAGTCTGGATGTATCTATTACTTCCTCCCCAAGTCACCCTTGTAAACCCTAGGCCCTCTCTATTATGTATATAAGCCAGGAGGTTTAGTCTGTAGGGGGGATCATCAACATCACAATATCCTCATAGGCTAGACTTTAGGGTTTAGCCATTACGATCTCGAGGTAGATAAACTCTTGTATTCATATTCATCCATATTAATATAGCAGGAAGTAGGGTATTACCTCGATCGAGAGGGCCTGAACCTAGGTAAACATCATGTCCCCAGCCTCCTATTACCATCGATCCTCTAAACACATAGCTTCGGGCCCCCAACCCTAGATCTACCGGTTTTGACACCGACGATGGTGCTTTCATAGAGAGCTCCGCTGTGCGCTCGTGATGAGCGGTCGATGGCTCATCTCGCCATCAGCGACGGGATCACCCTCGGAAACTACATGGCCATTGGCCAGGTTCTCCAGCTCGGCGGATTCGCCGTATGCACTCGCATGGCCTTAGGGCCGGCCGCGCTCACTGTGGTCATCGAGCACCACCCCTATGTTGACCCCGGCCACTCCGATGACACAACCTCGGCAGATCTCTCGCCCTTAAATGAGCTGCTAGATTGCATCGCCGCCCTGGGCTTTCATCGCCAGGATATTAGATCGGACCTAAATCCGGTCAGGATGTGATCAATCCCATCCCGATCACCCATCTAGTGGTGGCAGTCGAGGACGGAGCCTAAGATACTCCCTTTCTTGAGACGGAGGCCGTCACAGTTTGGATCTTCGAACCCATCGAGCCGAACTCGCGCGTGTCGGGTGGCACTCTGTGTTTTTCGAGCTCTGGCATTGACGCCAGGCCCACGAAATGATCAGATCCTGCTGAACCCAGATCGTCCACACCGGAGGTTGTCAAAACCCCGAATACCACGTTGGGTCAGGACTTAAAATTACCAGCACCCACCCACCCTGGGAGAAACCCTCCAAGTAAATCCAGATTTCCAGAGACAAATGATCTCACGAACATACAACAGCAGCTCGAGGAGACGATCAACAACTTCTGGGCCAGATTCCTTCTTGTCAAGAACAAGATTAAGGACTGCTGCGACAACGATGTGGTCCCCCTATTTCACCACAACTGTACGGATGAGGGAGTCTTGAACGCCCTCAACCGATGTCGTGTTCTGACTTTCACAGACCTGTCGCATTTAGTACAAAAGTACTGTGCAATGGAAAACACTTGGAAAGCCCATAATACACCTCTAGAACAGTCTGTGTTCAGACAACACACTGTTAAGGCTAGACGGGCATACCCGAGCAGGTCATCCGATAATATTCCTATTGGCAACAAGAACAAACCTTCTACAGGACGCATGTCTGTACTGGACGAACTGCTCGATAAACCTTGCCAAATACATGCAGCCCCGGACAATATCCCAAACCACTGCCTTAGGGCATGTTGGGTACTCCGGCAGGTTGCAAAGAGCGGTGCAGCAATCCTTGCCACCGCAGTATCAGGGGAGAGAGACGTTGTGTCTTCACTGCCTTGGAAACGTTTTCGTCAAACAACGGCCGCAAGTGGGAAAATCGCGAACTTGCCGAGGTCTATCAAATTAGCTCTGCAAGCCCATGCAGCGACACGGCAATTAGTTTTCTGATGAAGACGTACCTCGAGTCCGGTTGGTCCGAGCAACAGCCGCTCTTGTACTAGATCCAATAGTAGACGGCTTTTGCCTAACTAAATTACTTATGTACGGAGGAAGCAGACTCAACCTCATATACGAGGAAACGCTTGTAAAAATGCAGGTAAACAAATCCCGCATCAAGCACACTAGCACAACCTTCAAAGGAATAATACCCAGCCGCGAAGCCCGGTGTTAGGGAAGCATTAAGCTCGATGTAGTATTTGTCACATCCGATAACTACATGTTGGAGTAACTGCTCTTCCACATTGTTCCCTTTTAGCGGATACCACGCCCTTCTAGGACGGGACGCTTTTTCACGCTTTCGAGCTATACCCCATTATGGGTACATGAAGCTTAAAATGCTAGGGCCCGATGGAGTGATCACATTAACAAGTGATTCGGATAGAGCACTCTGCGCTGAGAACAAGACGACATCCTTAGCCGTAGAGGCATTATCCGAAGCCCTCGCGGCCGAAGAATTAACTACCTTACGATCAAAGGTGCACAAACACGATGTAATCCTCGCCAAAAGATCGATATCTACCTCCTTCAAGCCAGGAGATGAAATCGTAAATTTCCAAGTGCACCCAACGGACCCTAACAATACAGTGTGTATCGGGGCACAACTGGATCCGGTGGTAGACAATGCGTTACACGCCTTCGTTCAAGAAAATTGGGATATATTCGCCTGGCACCCTTCAGATATGTCGGGAATCCCATGCAGGCTGGCCGAACACAGCCTCAATATTATCAAAGGGTTCAAACCACTCAAACAGCCACTCTGACGTATTCCCGAACCCAAAGGACAAGCAATGGGAGAAGAGCTAGCCAAGCTATTAGAAGCCGGATTCATCAAAGAAATTAAACACCTGGATTGGCTAGCCAACTTAGTCATGGTGCCGAAGAAGGATAAATCCTGGCGCCTCTGTGTCGACTTTACAGACCTAAATAAGGCCTGCCCCAAGGATCCCTTTCCTTTGCCCCGCATTGATCAAATTATCGATGCAACGGCCGGACACGACTCGTTGTGCTTCCTTGATGATTACTCCGGATACCATCAGATAGAGATGAAGGAATTCGATCAGGCTGCAACGACATTTATCACTCCGTACGGTCCTTTCTGTTTCAACACTATGCCCTTTGGACTTACAAACGCTGGCACCACATATCAATGCATGATTCAAACATGCTTAGAAAAACAAATTGGCAAGACAGTGGATTCATATGTTGACGACATAGTCGTTAAGACTAAACACGTCGAGAATTTGGTGGAAGATCTCCGCCTTACATTTGCCAACCTTCGAGAATATGACATAAAGCTCAATCCGAAAAAATATGTTTTCGGCGTTCCAGCTGGAAAACTACTAGGGTTCATCGTATCCCATAGAGGAATCAAAGCTAACCCAGCTAAAATCCGGGCCTTGTCGGAACTCAATATACCAACCGACCTCAAGCAAGTGAAAAAACTAGCAGGCTACATAGCGGCCTAAAGCTGCTTCATCTATAGGTTAGGGGAAAAGCATTGGCACTTTATAGATTGCTACAATGCACTGACAATTTCTAATGGACGGGCGCGGCCACAACTGGACTAGAGGAAACAAAAACTCTACTAGCGAGCAATCCAATCCTAGCCGCTCCCAGTGTTGGCGAACCTATGCTGCTATACATATCAGCCACTCACCAGGTAGTAAGTGTCGTACTCATCGTTGAACGAGCGTTCAAAAACCCGTAAATTACGTATCCAAGGTTCTAACACCTTGTAAATCATGGTACCCCCGCTATCAAAAAATTGCCTATGTGGTCTTCATGTCATCCCGAAAACTACGACACTACTTTCAAGAGTGTTCGATCATAGTGGCATCCGAGGTACCACTCAACGACATTATTAACAATAAAGACGCCACTGGACGCATAGCCAAATGGGCCATCGAGCTCTTACCGTTCAAAATATCTTACAAGCCACGCCGGACTATTAAGTCACATGTGTTGGCTGACTGTGTCGTAGAATGGACCAAAGCCGAACTCCCTAAAGAGTATGGCTCATACTCCCACAGGACAATGTACTTCGATAGTCCCAAAATGCTAGCCGGATTGGGGGCTGGTGTAATATTGATATCTCCAACTGGTGATACAGTCCGGTACGTCCTACAAATCATGTACATGGACTCGAACAACGCAGCCGAATACGAGGCCCTATTGCATGGTCTGCGCCTAGCTGTATCCATGGGCATACAACGCCTCGAGGTACGCGAAGACTCAAACCTCGCTATCTCCCAAATCAATGGATATTTTGATGCGAAGGATTAAAAAATGGCAGCTTATCGCAATGCTATATTGAAAATGTCGGCCAGATTTGAGGGGTTGGAATTCCATCACGTAGCCCAGGATAATAACCAGGCCGCTGACGTACTCGCTCGAATGGGCGCTAAACGTGACCCCGTCCCGCCTAACACCTTTTGGAAAGGTTATTTAAGCCATCGGTAACATGGCAGGACGCGCGTATCGATACGAATTCGGATCCGAATATACCCGCGGCCGAACTTTACGAGGACATCATCGGAGACCAAGACATGGAGATAACCCCTTCGGCTCACGAGATCATGGCTGTCATATCCCCCTGGACAGAGCCCTTCCTAGCTTTCCTTAAAAGGCAAGAGCTCCTCGATGACCAAAATGAGGCCCGCCGCATAGTCCGGCATTCTAAAGCCTACAAAATTCACGAATGTGAGCTATATAGGAAAAGCACTACTCGTGTTCTACGAAGGTGCATCTCTGAAGAGGAGGGAAGGCAAATTCTCACTGAAATACATGCTGGAATGGGTGGCCAGCATGCCGCAGCCCGAGCGCTCGTAGGCAAAGCTTTTCGAGCTGGCTTTTTCTGGCCCACTGCCCAAGCTGATGCTCAAACCCTAGTCCAACACTGTGTTGGCTACCAGCTTTTTGCAAATTAAGGTCACGTGCCTCCCATCGCTGTGAGAAAAATCCCCATTACATGTCCTTTTGCGGTCTGAAGGCTTGATATGGTCGGGCCACTTAAAGGTGGATGCCATAAAAAGAAATACTTACTGGTGATTGTAGATAAATTCACTAAATTAAAGTCGCATGCCTCCCACCGCTCTGAGAAGCCAAGCCAGTAAAAACAGTTGAGGCAGGGCATGTGATAGATTTTATATCCGGCGTAGTACACCGTTATAGTGTCCCGCACAATATTATCACAGCTAATGGCACCAACTTCACAGATGACGAGGTAAGAAATTGGTGCGCAAAGCTAGGTATTAAACTTGACTATGCTTCTGTATACCATCGTCAAACAAACGGTCAAGTCGAAAGAGCCAATGGTATGATAATGAGCGGCATTAAACCCTGACTAGTGCGCTCCCTACGGGAGTCTGATAAACACTCGGTCGAAGAGCTTGACTCCTTTCTCTGGGGGCTGCGGACAACACCTAATCGGACGACAAGATACACACCTTTCTTCATGGTGTACGGCGTAGAGGCTGTTATGCCCTGTGACATTATTCATGACTCACCTCAAGTGCACATGTACGAGGAGATAGAAGCCGAGCTAGATCGGTAGGACGACCTAGATGGACTTGAAGAGGAGCGCGATATAGCGCAAGCATGTTCCACATTTTATCAACCGCGGGCCAGGCGATACCAAAGCAGAGAAATGCGGGCCAGGACATACAACGTTGGAGAACTTGATTTACACCTACCGGAGAAGAAGAGAGATAAGCTGAAACCAAATGGGAGGGCCGCTTCATTATCTATGAAGTACTCACCGGTGGAGCCTATCGCCTTCTGAATGCACAGGACAACCACCTTGAGCCGAATCCGTGGAACGCTGCCAGGCTCCGACGATTTTATGGATAGTTCGGTAGCAATTTTTTCTCCTTGATGGTTAGGTCTTGTCTTTTATCTTTTATTTTTTCTCCTTTTTTTACATTTTCTCTCATTGGCAAGTAGTCGGCTCGCCCGAACTGCCACAGGATAAGCACATCTTCAAATGTATCTACCTCAAATATACTTGGGGGCTTCTTTAACGAAGCCCATTACCAATAAAGCTTATTGCTTAAAATGTAGTCTGTTTTTACAGTCCTTCCTTGCCATTATATGCACCAATATGACTTAAGTTCTAGCCAAGCTGGGTTGCCTGGCTCCTATGCTTACCCCTACGTTTCCGATTGTTCGGCTAGGGCGTAAAGGGAGCACCTCTGCGATTGTTACAACCGGGTAATCCGGACATGTACCTCAGATTAGGTGAAGCCGAAAGCAAGCACTCTTAAGGGAATGATCGGATATGGCATATCGCCTTTTAAAGGGTATTTTAAACTACCACATGATATGGCATCCTAGAATCCTTTTCATAAGATAAAAAGCCAAGGCCCGCATCTGTATGCACGCCGACCCAGGAAAAGGAACCCCTAACGGGACTATTCTCATTGGAAGATGTTTCTTACGTTAAACAGTAATATAACATAACTCCCCGAAAACAGTTTGTCTGTTCAAGCAATTATGACCGGATTGCCTGGTATAGTATCATGTGTTTACCACATATATAGTATTCGGAAACACTTCAGCCTTTGGGTTTATTGATGTTAAAGTGGATGGTCGGCCATGACAACCTTTTTATAAATTTGGCCGGAGATAAGTTTTATGGTAAAAGTACATTAATACATAGAATCAAACGACTACTCTTTTTCTATTCCTTGTATAAGGCTGTCTAGTTTACAGTCTTGTTGGGAAAACTTGGCAACTGTCTCTACTTGGTCCTATACCAAATGCAGAGGAATTTCTTGTCCATCGGACCCTCGAGGTCCCATGCAGGCCATATGATTTGGATCAAGACGGGTGTAACGCGTTTTCACCATGGCCCGGGCTTCTTGAGAACCCATGCGACATGGTGATGCTTTCCACAGTTCGAAGCAGTGTCGAGCCCCTTTGAACAATTCCGCCAAGTCCTCCGTAGTCTCTGGAGGCGGATCACCCGGCCATAAAGCCCTGGCCATACTCCTCATGGCCTTCCGAGCTCGCTCATGGACTCTGGAAAGCTCTTGCAGCGCGTCACCCTCAAAACCGTACACTCCCCCCTCGGGCTGCCCAGTTAAGAAACCTGCAGGAAAAGTTTTATGAGAAACTTCCAAAATAAGAGACTACAAGGAGAGCTATGTATAACGGACATACTGAACATGCCACCTTTTAGCCTCCGGTTCTCTTCCAAGGCGCTTGAGAGTTGGAGTCTTACATCCTTTAGCTCCTGTTCTAGCCTAACATTTTTATCCTGCGCTTGGTTCCTTTTATCTATGGCTTGCGTCAATACGCGTTGGCCAGCAGCTGCTTCCCTTTCGGCAAACTTCTGATCCGCTAAAGCGGACTTTAGCTCCCTTTCCATTTGATTGGTTGGCCCTGCAATGGTATTAAAATTAGTATATACTTAATAAATGATTTATCGGTGCAAATATCATATTGTCCGAACACCATTGTTCTTACCACCAACATCCTTTCTGGATTTCTTCGAATTTTCCAATTCGGTGAGCTAGGTCCGGCATTATTCTAGCTCCTTGGATAAGGAGTTATTCTTTTCTTGAAGAACCTACAAAAACACAACGATCCAGAAATCAGTTGTACCAACTGCTTTAAGTATCGGGGGCTACTGGCATGGGAACATCAAAATATGCACTTACCTGCATATCTTCTGAAAGCCAGTGAGTGGCTCCAGCGAGTCCGTCTTGAGCGGCTCGGATATAGGCATCTGTAGAGCTGAGGGCGTTTAACGCTTCCTCAGAAAAGGCTGGTCACGCATGGCTGCTTTCCGCCACCGGTGAACCATCGCAACCTCCACTACAGAATTAGTAACTGACACTCCGTCTGAATCCTCCTGGAGGGGACAATCCGGCACAGAATCCGTATTAATCCTTCATGGGCCGGATACCGGATTGGCTGGAGCTTGGTCTGCACGATCTCCGGAAATAGTCCGGTGTGTATTCCTCCTAAAAGGAAAAACAAAGCGGAAATTTATAATACCGGCTTCACCACCCAGCGTGTGTCAAAACAAACATACCTCTTTGAAGGTTCGCTGGGGTTTGCGGCCCTCTTTCGCTTCGAGGCCTCACCCGATGCGGGCGTCACTGCCTAGGATGACGGTCTTCGCACAGTTTGGTGTGAGGAGCGTCGTCCCTGTTTAAGTATGATAAAATACGGTCGATAAGGCGCTCTAGGAATCTCCTCTTTCATGAGAGATATCCTAGGTACTTACATGGGAAGAAGGAATGAGGCCTGGGTAATCAGCTACAATGGCCACCAGGGTGCCCTCATGGTAGGCTTGATAGACGACTCCCTCTTCTAGATCTATGCCTATGTCCGGATCTTCATCATATCCAGGGCCCGCATTTTGAAATCGGTCCTTTGCCTGTGGGGCAGGACTATTAATCCCCTCAATCGCCTTCCTCCACTCCTATTGGGAAAAACTGAATTTAGTTCGGTCAATTCATCATGGGCAAATATACCGGCCACGAGAGAGACTTACCCAGTCAGGAGGATTGTACATAGAAAAACCCTCCCGACACGTTAAACAAATGAATTCTTGCTTCTCTCCCTTATAAAGACCTTCCAGGATGATGGCTAGAGTGGCAGGGTCAGCCAGACCCGGGGGTAAGTAGTGCGAGGCGTCACTCAGGCCATTATAATGCCACCTTGGAAATCCTCTTGCTTGGAGCGGCTGCACGCATCACTTTATTGAAATAGCCATCGCTTCGATTATAGATAACCCCGAACTGGGGAGCAATCTGATCTTGCCGACCAGTCTGCTAACCTCCGCTTTCACTTCTTCAGAGGGACTGCGGGGACACCAGTTGAAAAGCTTCTTTGGCGGAGCGCTGGAATATTTGGGGAGTATCGTGCATGTAGCATGTCCACTATGCGGCATACTTCGGCGCCCCAACTTCAAATATGGATCCCTTTTCCGATCGAGTGACAAGGCAGAAAAACTTTCGCCACAGCTCAAAGTGAGGCTCGTAGCCCAAGAATAGTTCGCATAAAGCGACAAAACCCACAATATGCAGGATAGACCCCGGCGTAAGATCGTGCAATTGAGGACCATAGAACTCCAGGAGTCCCCTAAGGAAGGGGTGGACGGGGAAACCTATGCCTCTTAAAAGGAAAGGGACGAAACATACCCACTCTCCATCAGAGGGGTTGGGAAAGCTCTGTTCCAGGGCTTGATTGTTAATAAAAGTTAGTCCGGCCCGGACGGGGACTAGATCCTCTGGAGGGAGATATCCCTGCGCTTGAAGTGTCCTCAGACGCGCATGGGATACGGAACAACTTTTCCAATGTCCTGCACGAGGGACGTGAGGGCGCGAGGAAGAGCTTGGGCCGATGGCCATGTTTGAAGATTTTTTGCAAGCACTAGGGTTTCTTCCGCATGGAATGGGATGGCAAGGCAACCAAGATCTATTCTCTTATATAGGTGCCTTCGCTACATAGTTGAGGGGGTATTCATAAAACTACCCAGATGGTTCGCATTCGTTGGACACGTGGAAGGCAAGGCGACGACAGTGAGGAATCAATGGATTATAATACTAAAAGAAGCCGAACTATCATCCAGGAGGACTCACCTTACAAGACCGAATACATGAAGTCGGATACAATCTCGTCCTTGAAGGCAAGTCCGGGGGCTACTGAGGGAGTCTTGTATTCAGAGGTCCTTAGGCGTTTGTATCGATGAAGCTGGGCCGTAATGGAAGAAGCAAAAGACTATCCCCCATATTCGGTTAGGACTCCTATGAACGTAGAAAGGCAAGCGTAGAGTTTGGATGTATCTATTACTTCCTCCCCAAGTCACCCTTGTAAACCCTAGGCCCTCTCTGGCGTGTGTGTATATAAGCCAAGAGGTTTAGTTTGTAGGGGGGATCATCAACATCACAATATCCTCATAGGCTAGACTTTAGGGTTTAGCCATTACGATCTTGAGGTAGATAAACTCTTGTATTCATATTCATCCATATTTGTATAGCAGGAAGTAGGCTATTACCTCGATCGAGAGGGCCTGAACCTGGGTAAACATCGTGTCCCCAGCGTCCTGTTACCATCGATCCTTTAAACGCATAGCTTGGGCCCCCCTACCCGAGATCTGCCGATTTTGACAGCGACAAGGACCCTCTTCAGTTGCTCAATACAGGTGCCTATGACAGTGACTTAGATATGATGAGTAAGCCATATGTAGACTCGGTCTATCAGCATGCTGATGAGGATATGGCTGATTTTCCCAGGCAGGAGCGTCCTAGCAGGGGTTGCAAGAAGTCTCTATTCATTCAATCCTAACAGGACACGCCTGAAGATGCCGCCTCAACATAGGTTCAAATAGTTGTCACACCCTGCATTTTGTAACATGGCTATTGCATTTATAAAGCATAAAAATTTGGACCAACAAAAACTTTTTGCATCATTTGGCTTTTATTTGGAGTTGATTTCACTCTCTTTGATTTCAAGTGCTCTTTAAAGTCAACATAGCATCACCTTCTATACTTCATCTCCTTGCCCCATACTTCTGCCCAATGCTCATACCATGTGTATAGAACAGTATAGTATTTTCTTACAAAAATAATTTGGCCAAATAGTATTTTCTAAAATTAGTTTTCCGAAAACACCTGAATTGAGATTTGCTCTACAAGTACTTGATTTGGGGTGTGAAAAATATTTAAAAATGTATATTTGAATCCTATTAGGTATAGGACTCCCATTAACCACAAAAGTATAATTTTAAAAGTTATTTCCCTATTTTAATTAAAGGATTTTTCTTTAGGCCAGAAATGGTCTTTAATAGGTGAAAATTATTTAAATGTTTCAAAAATATTTGATAAAATTTAGGGAGACTCATAGGACATATATCATCCATATATAAGAGTTCCAACACATGGTCATGTTAAAAATATTGGACAAATCACTCAAAAACCCTTTCTGGATATTTCAAGCTTTTGAAATATTTACAAAGGAAATACTCTCTGAAAATTGTAGGAAAATTCTAGCAAGTCACCTATGCATAATATGATGACCCTACATGGTTTCAACTCAACCCAAATTGTTTTGGTTCACAAAAGTGCCCCAAAACCATTTCTGTTCAGATTCAAATTTGAACAACTATACATTACCAACTTGTTCTAAATGTCCCCAAACCTTGTGGACATGTTCACAACCCTAAATGATGACACTAAACCAAGTGGTGCATCAAGAGGAATGTATTTGCATGACTAGATCTTGATAAATGCATTTCTGTTGATTTGTAGGGTTTACAAAAGTTGCACTGGCCACTTTTCCCAAATGAGCTCAAATTTGGTGGAAGGGCCTAATTATATGTGCCATTTCATCCTATGGAGTCTCATGCGAAGTGAAACCCATCTTCTTGCCCAAACAAACTACAAACACCTTATGGCCAATTACCAAAGCAACAATTTTGTCTTCTTCCACTAATCCAAATAGGCTCAAGTTTTTTACCACAACACCACCAAGACATCTTCTACCTCCAGCAACAATAGCAGCATCTCAGCTCAATGATTGAGGGGTGATACCACCTCTATTACCTCTCTGGACAGCCCCTTGCACTCTTCTATCTCAAGCCTCTCTCATTCTAGAAACCCTCAAGAGCATCCAATGCCATCTCCCTATTGTTTACTACCTCCCCTAGCTACCAGACACGAGAGGGCATGCCCACATGGTATAAACAATGCCAGTGCCGATCAAACGCGCGTTCTGGAGCAAGCTACAGTGCACTCTAGCACTGTAGCCGCTCCTGGCCAAGTACCACCAGCCACCTTGGCCCTTCCGCTAGCGCCAGCCAAGGCGCCTTGACGTCCACGACATGCCACGGCCTGGTCCCCCTCCTACTTCTCCCTCCTCTAGCCCCAGCTCGCATGCGCAGCGACCGCCCGAGCGCACCAGTGAGCGCGCTCACACGCGCAGCTCCTCTGGCGCCCCTCTGCTCTCTCTCTTCTTTCCCACCGCACCAGACTAAGCCCACAAGCACCCCATACACGCCCCGACGAGCCCCGTGACCTGTGTCGACCGCAGCGAACTCGCCGGCGCACACCTCCTCGATGGACCCCCACCCGCCTATATATAGGCTTCCACGAACCCCTCCTCTCCACCACTTGCCTCTGGATACACCGAAACACCCCCTGCACTCCCAGCTCTCTCCCTGGAGCTCTCGGGCTCGAGATCGAGCTTGAGTTCCGTCGCGGCGGCTTGCCGTCGTCCGCTGCTCCTGAGCCCTGATCTAGAACCCCCGCACTCCACTGACTCTTTCCCCTCTCCTTTCCCTCTCTTTTGCAGCCGGAAACGGCCAGAACGACCACTGCCCGACGCCCCTTTGCCATGCATCCTCGTCGTCGGTGAACCCGGCAGCTCCGGGGACCACCTACACCACCACCAGAATGACGACTCCGCGCTGAGTCCAGCCCTGCCCTCCACTCGCCCCACCGTGCCCTGCATCACCGCCGGTGATTTTGTCGGCCGTCTCGACGCGGGTTAGGGATGATAGGCGGGCCCTGGCTGTCAGCCTCTGTTCCCTCTCGCCTCCCCTCTCTCCCACTGGTAGCTAGGCCCCGCCCGCCAGGTTTAAACCTGGCGCGTGCATGCTGCTCGGCTCGCCCGGGCCGAAACACCTCTGGGCCTGTGCATTGTGGCCATTCTGGCCCAGTTGCAAAGTGTCCTTTTTCTTTTTCTTTTCTATGGATTTTCAAATAAATCCACAGGATAAAAATAATTATCCAAATTAATTAATTCCAACTCCTAAAATCTTGTAATATTCCTACCTATTAAATGGTGTATCTTTCACACATATTTATGAACCTTTTCTCTAATGTTCTAATTTAAATTCAAATTTGAACAGTGAAACCTCTATTTAATAATCCATTCATCCTATTCTGTCACTCCAAATCCAAAACTAAGAATTTTTCCCTTCTTAGTTTTTCTCCTAGTATTTTATAAAAATAGGTTGACATTTCTTTGAGCACTTTGACTTTTCTGTTTTAATTATTGACTTATTTCTCCGTTATTTTCTTGCGACGATTAGATATCGTATTTGACGAAGTTGCTGAAGAAGAAGAAGGAGAAGGATTTTAAGACTTTGAAGACCAAGCCAATCCAGGCAAGCAGCCATTTGACCATGACACCCCTCTTGTTCATCGGACCCCATTTTTCGATTTGCATGATGATGAAATATGACGGTGTGGTGAACTTGTTTTGAACCAGCACATGATGCATACCCTAATCATGGCTTTACCTTATTCATGAAAGCAATTAGTTGTAGGTGCATAATGTTGCATGTGTACCTTGAAATCTTCATGGTTACAACCTTTCGAAAACCCCATCGGGTTCCCCTAATGCCCTTGGGTGATGTTGAACTACCACTTGAGAAAGTAGTGGTGTAACGAAGAGAGCTTTTGGTGTGTGTGTGTAAAATGATGGATTAGATTTATGTGTGATTACCAACCCAAACAAACATGTGCAACCACTCTACCCCTTTATGGGAGGGCTATTATTTATTACTTAGGCTGATAGTAGCACGGTGCCCACATTACTAGTGACGGGGGTGACTTGAGGTCACTCTCGGGACGGGGTCGTGCTTGGATAGGCGGCCATGACTATTTTCACAGGGCACCGGACACACCGTTAGTCCCTTTGTGTATGCATGATAATGTAAAAACGACAGAGTCCCATGATCTTTTACTTATACACGAGGGTTGTGCACCAACGAGCAGACCCTATGTTAGTATCGTTTGGGGAAAGGTAATGATCGGGTGCTTCCCCCGAGTACTTGAGGTACTGCGGGATCGTGGATGACACGAAAGCTTCCTTGATCTTGTGGGTAAAGTGTGCACCCTCTGCAGAGTGTCAAACTATTCGAGTAGACGTGTCCACGGTCATGGACAGTAGGTAGGTGCTACTTGAACTATGTCCAGAAGTTTTACAATCTTGGTGCATGTGTGTGTGGAGAGAACTATTTGAGTCAAGGTGGTGACTTGACGTGTTGAATGAGCTAGTAACGATTCAAACTCTATTTATGTTGATATTTGTAGCCTGTCCTCAAGGTTACCCAAGTTCATTGATGCATATCTCACAACATGGTAGGACATCTTATCTAGCTTGAAGCTAGGTTGCTTATTTGTTGTACAACTTGCATTGGTACCTTGAACCAAATCATGGGTTGCTTGCGAGTACATTCAAAGTACTCATTGGCTTGCCACTGCTTATTTAATTGGCCAGGCATGGAGGAGTAGGAATTTGAAGAAGAGTTCTTTGGAGACGAACATGCGAACTAGGACGCTTTCCCAGTCAGAATGCCTGCAGGGTTAAGGCAGATGACATGGGTTCTACATATCTATGAAGACTTCCGCTATTTGAGTTTATCTGCTGTTCAGTCCATGAGGCTTTATCTATGTAAGACTTGACCATAACGGTCATAATTTGTGTACGACGGTATGTATGGATGTAAGAATCTAGTTATTCAGCTTCTGTGTGTCCAGTGAGCATTGATCTCTGGGATCACTATACACGTGCATTCGGTGATCTCGACTTGCAAGTCGGGGTCTCCAGACTAGTCCAGGGTCATATACAGTGCTTAGCCCAACAACACTAGGGCAGGTGTTGAGGAAGGGTCTGTAAGGTTAGCCCAAGAAAAAGGAGAGGAAGAGATCGGGGAAGAGAGGATCTGCTTCCTACAAACAAGCCAGAGCACATAGCAGCCAGATGGTGTCTTTTGAAGAGCATGTACCTGTCAAAGGTGCGACCATGTTCCATGTCATGGGCGAGCTTATGCTACTACCGAAACCGATGGAGGCAATATCAGGGGATCTCAGGAGACTACACGACCATTTGTTGTCGACTGAGAAAAGCCTACTAGGCTTGAAGGATCCAGGATATACAACATACGCAGCTCGTGTGCCCGAGGGGACGTGCTACGTCGACACACGGCCCGCGGAGGTGTTCCTCCTCCGGTTTGAGCATATCTTTGAGATGTTTCTGACAAGGCGGCTCGATATTACAATCATCTGCCTTTTTGCGCTACATATGAGCTCCATCATGAAGAGAGAAGAAGTCTCACAAATCTGTGTGGCGGATCCATACTACATGAATGAGTCCTTCTTGTATCTCGGCGACTCTGAGCGTAAAACTGCTAGGCAGTACCTCGAAAACTTCATGGAAGAGAATAAGGACCAGGAAATTGTCCTCCTGCCTTATCATCCAAAGTAAGTCAGTGTCGGACAACCATTTCGTACAGTTCAATCATTCCTTCTCGCTCATATGGAGAATGATTTGAGGTGTTTTTCCCCATAGTAACGGGTGCGCCGTCCTTATATTTATTTACCCGCGAGTCTCCCACGCCATGTATTTCGACCCTACCAGAAACTACGAGAAGAAGGTCTACACCCACATAATGAATATTCTAGATGATGCTCTCCAAGGCTTCAGCTTGAGGGGTGGCCACCTGCAGATTAGGAAACAAAGGCACAAGAAGATGGGTTTCTCGCATAAAATTAACTTTTGCTGTATCCGTGTCATAAAACCAAGCAAGAACGATGGATTATACCTCCTCCATCTCATGATGGAGTTCAGAACGGATCACCAAATGCTTCACATGACAGGCCGAAACGATGATCATATCCGTGAGTGGGTAGAATCTCATGAAGAAGCGGATTATAAACTTAGAGATCACTTATTTCGCATCCAGAGGGACATTGCGAAGATCATCATGAAAGAAGTCCTCGATGAGAAGGGAATGTTCCACCATGGCCCTATATCGTGAGCTGACGTCCGAACTCGCATAGGCATGCAACGTCACACTATTGTAGGATGGTCCAAACACGACAATCGAATCAGAGATCCTTCGAAGAAATTGTGTGCGATGCAACAATCACAAACGGTAATGTAATAAAACCGTGAAAAAATGCAAAACATTTGTGATGGTGGTGACATCAAACATGATTCATATTGGATTTATGTGTGCGATGAGTGGCAAACGGTTAATTCAGAAGAACTGTTTGTGATGATGCAGAACAATAGAAACGGGCAGCTAGATGAGGGCGTGTGCGATATACAACACACATTTTACTATAATGAACCATGTGTGATTAGCCAACACAATAGAAACGGTTCAACTGAACAAGATGTGTGTGATACACAGCAGACATGTCTGTAATAAGAAATTTGTGCGAAGACAAATAATAACACAGACGATTGTTGCTAATAAGCCGTGTGATTTGCTCTGTCTATAGAATAATTACATAAGTGACTATACAGATAATTCACACACACCTCAATAAACAATTTTATGCATTCTAAACTAGGAGAAACGATCGTCTAGTCATCTACTTCTTGTGATGCTCCCGCCACTACTCCATGGCTCGATCCCTCGTCTGGGGCAGGAAGAAGACACTCCCTCATGTCAACGGTCCGCTTGTACATCTCGTAGCATGTGTACGCGTCCTATGTACGTGACGTGTTGTTCATCCAGTCTCTCATGCCAGACATTGTGCCAGGCGTGCTTGTCCTTCTTGCTCTCAACCATCATCTTCATGTAGTAGGGTGCGATGATGGCCGAGGCGAGGTCAACCAGGGAGTTCGTTTTGTTGTTGTTGCTGCCCCAGACCTTGTAGTGGTCCTGGATGTTGACAAGATTCTGGCATTTCAAGCCCGAAACCATGAGCGCTTTTAGATCCTTGGTGGTGTCCACCGTAGCAAAATTGTAGTCGGAGCTGTTGATAAACCTGGATAAACACTCGGAAGGCCTTGTGGCCATGTGGTAGCAATAGACGAGGATGTCATGTCGCACACCCAACTGGGCAACAACAACCTTCTGATCATGCCTGGCACGACCGATGGTGTACTCGAGGTAGAAGCCGACCACTTGGTACTTGTCCTCGACAAGGAACTGCTCCATAGTTTCAATGGAGCTCTCCACCAAGACCAGATTGTTTGTGTACACCACCGAGAGGGCGTTCTCCCTCACGTGGGTGTCCACTACGTGATGCGTGGTGAACCACCCACCGTGGTCATCGTCAGCCCCTGGGAGCGCCATTGGAGCCACTTGGAACCGCTGGATGTCCTATTTGTATGTGTCGTCGTGGGTGTGCTTATTGTGTCGTGTGACACGAGGGAGTAAGATAAATGGCCGCAGGAATAAAGGCGGGCCGGGCGGCCTGGATTCTTGGTGCATCTGCATGGCATTTTTTGCAGCAGGTAACTGCATTGTCACGCCGCGCCCGGCGCAACCGCATGCACACGAACATGCATGATCGTGTGCCGGCCCCAAACACTTGCAGTGCGCATGGAGAGACGAGGACGGAGCAGTCGGAGGGACGCGAGAGCAGAGTGCGCGCAGTAGGATGCGAGCAGAGCGCGTCGGGGCCACCTCAACCGCAAGCAACCACACACATAGAGCAATTGAACACGCAACAAATGGTCGCCTACAAGCCGGTCGACAGTTGCGTCGCTGAGTAGAGAGCGGCCATGTACTACTACCTCTGTCTTGGTCTATAGCCACCTTTATATTCGGTGTCATACTTTGCCTTAAATTTAGCCAAAAAAATGTTAATGCATGTTATAAAAATTATATAATTGGAAACTATGTTCAAATCAAAATCCAGCTATATAATCTTTGGCGACATGCAGTCGTATTTTATTATCCTACTTATAAACCAGGACGGTGGTATAGTAGGTAATTATGTCGAAAAAAAATTATTAACCGTATGTGTACCTAGCCTTTCATCCTCCTCTCGCATGTCTGGTCATCCCGCTGCCGAAGACGGCTTACATCGCAAGCATGCGTAGCGCGCGGGGGCGTTCTTTTAGACAAACAATGGCACCAATGAATCGTCAGTAAGCCTATTCCCACGCAACCTCGCAAATTCCCGCGAAATCTTCCCGCCCAACTAGGTGAAATCCCACAAAATCCCAATGCCTATCGGCCTGCTATATAAACCCTCACGGCCGGCGAGTCATGTGTCGCATTTTCCCCTCCCTCCGTATAACTTGTCTCGTATGCTTCTCCCACAATTGCTAATGGCACCGGTCCATCATCGTCGCTCTGACACTCTGCTGTCATCAGAGGATAGCCCCAGCTGGGAGGCTACACCACGGCGGCGGCACATTCCCCGACATAGTGTAGTGCGCATGGCGTCCCTTTGGGTGTGTGCGGAACACCCACCACATGCTCTGCCGCCGCTGCCCATTGGCAGCTGTTGCCTGCCTTCGTTGCCACCACACCACCGTCGAAAGCCAGGGCCATCGCCCGCTTCGCAGCCGTGGCCCGAAGGCAGGAGGTGGCTGTCGTGGCCGGCAACCCACTGCCGGCCACCGTGGCCATCACCCGCGCCGCCACCGCGGCCCGAAAGCGGGAGGTGGTGGTCGTGGCCGCCACCCCATCGTCGGCCACCGTGGCCGCCAGCCCACCGTTGACCGCCGAGAAGACTAGATTAGGTGCCGAACGCGACCGTTCATTTTCTTTCTGGTGTTGGCTTGCCCCTGTCTTCCCTTTTTCATGGATTCTGTAGGTTTTGGCGTTCCTCGATTGTTTGGTTTTTGATTTCTCTCAGTGATCCTGCCCTCAGTTTTATGGCCTAGATTAAGAAGAGCGGCAGTTGGATGGTGCTCTTCCCAGCGCTACCCCCTTAGACTCCACGAGGCGCCCAAACCATGGCTCATGATGAGCATGTCCCCCCTACTTATGTCCATGCCCCACGGGTACCGCGACAAGGGGCGGCCGACCATGCTCGTGCCGCGTCAAGGACCTCGGCAGTAAAGGATAATAGCCACCTAACGAGTTTTTGCAGCCTCGCGAAGGGTCAAACGTCATGAGACAAGGGAAATCCCGGGTGCGTCAAGATAAGTGTCCTCACCCTAAGGGTGCGTAGTACACAGAACATGCAATAATGGGCAGAGACACTATGCCTGGTGCTGAATGTCATAAAACCACGGTTCATTACATGCCCTCCCGGGGCTCCATACTTGTTTGTTCAAACGATGCAGGAATAAAAGAAGGACCAAGAGCGACTGACGACGGCCCTCAAGGTGCGACCGCTCCCGAGGACCCGCACCCCGAGCTCAGCCGGAGCCCTCCTCACGCTTCACTCGAGCGTGACGACGAGACGACCCAGCGCCACCTTCTAGGCAGGCATGGAGGCGTGGCGGCTGGTCATAGCGACCACTGCTAGAGCTGCCACTGAAGGAAGAGCCGCCGTAGCTGGACGAGCTGCGGCCATCACCCAGGCTAAGCACCACTCCGCCGCCGTTGTCCTTGGGGAAGCACTCGACGCGGTACCCATCTTCCCCGAACACCCTCACGAAGAGGGTCGAGTCATCTCCATACCTGAAGTGAAGGGTGCACCGTCAGCCCAAGCCACGCGCACGGGAAAACGTCTGCCAGCCATGAGCCAAAGCCACGTCGCCCGAGGCGGAGGCCTCCACTGCGACCCACGAAGCTCTGCTGCAACAACCATCCGCCTATAGCCAAAAGCCACTAGAGCTCGCAGTGAGGAGTTCGCAGGCTAAGGAGCGCGGGAGCTGGAGCCGTGTGCTAACTAGGCTCTCTGACCACGCGACGAACTTTAGTGTTGCCTCCACCAAGTGGGAGCATGGCTGGGAAGGCCTGACGACCCCAGAGCACCTCCCTTCGTTCATGGGACCGCCAACGCCACGGCGGCCCCCGCCGCTCAAAGAACCGCCGTCGCGGTTACCAATGGTAGCTACGGGCGCTGTGGGGGTCCGCCCACGTCCGCTAGCAGCCCCGACGGGAGTCGCGGCACGCTTGCGAGGACGGCCTCGTCCCCTCTTGACTGGTGGTGAACCAGGCCCCTCCTGTCAGGCCTTCCCCTTCTCCACGGACGAACACTTCCTCATCGGCGTCATGAACGGGTCGGCCAAGCGAAGGGCGAGGAAGGAGAAGAAGCGAGAGGAATGGAGGAAGAAGATGGGCAGCGAGAACCCCCCGCTCGCCGCCTTTTTTATAGTCAGGAGAATGCCTGCTATGCATGCAGGGACTTGTCAAGTCGTGCAGTCGGCGAGGCTGCGTGGGGAAGTGGAGACGCCCATGTCCCATCAATCGCCACGCGTCAATCAAGGCTGCAGGCTCTTGGGGCCCGTGGCGCTCCGCGCTTGGCCCTTGGCTTCGCCGCGACGCCAAGCCCGAGTGCACCTTTGGCCCGGGGCTACTGTCGGCGTTCTGGGACCGGGGGTACCCAGACTTGCCTACCTGCGACCCAGGGTGTGGCTCACTAGGCGGCCTTGTACGGCCCAGCATCTTCAGCGACCACTCAACACCCTTGCGAGGGGCCAAGCCTTGCGAGGCGACGACACAGGGCATCCCCTAGGGCGGTCTCACCAGGCCGGCTCGTGAGGATCAGAGATAACGAGGGAAGGGGCACCTTGCGAGGTCCTCATGACATCAGTAGTGATGACCTAGGCCAGGCGGGCGCCAATGGGCGCACAAGTGCCAGTTTCCTCTTTGGTGCTAAAGGAGCAGGTGCAGACGAAGAGTCCTGAGGTGTTAGGCACAGGTTTCCATATCGGTGCAACGAGACCAAGACCAGTAGGATGGCAGGACGGAGGTCATCGCGAAGCCCACGGTGGCGTCACCACCAGAGACTTTGGCAGGCAAAGACCACCTTTTGTCAGGATAGATTGTACTAGCTGTCCCCCTTCAAATTTGGTCGTTGTGGGATTCCTTCCCGGTCAATATTTGGGAAGAGGACCCGAGGCACTATAAATAGGACTAGCCACCACCTTAGGAAGGGGTCGGATCATTGAGACCACTTACACACACACAAGCTCGCCCAAGCTCAAGAACACTTCTCCTCAGGAGGCAGTTCATCCATGTACTAGTTCTCCATCAGCCTACAAGGCAATCCACCACACCACACTTGATTAGGTTATTACACCACAACGGTGGCCCAACCAGTATAAATCTTGTGTCCCTTGTTCTTCAGATCTGACGAGCTAGGCCTAGGGTCATCGAGTAGATCAGCTTGGGCGGAAGGAGAGATCTTCGTGCGCACCCCAGAGTTCGAACCTTAAGGGTTTTGCCAGAACCCTAGATCCGACAAATGTGTATGATGCGCAGCCCATCACAAACGGTTCACCGTTTAGAAGATTAGCTAATCATCGTATGAGTGTCGGACACGATTACGAAAAGTCGGACCGTCATAACATCATCGTACACGACAACTATCACACACGCTATTCTGTGGTGCAACATTTGCGATGCATACTTCATCAGAAAAAGTTCATGGTTGCGAATCATGTACGATAATGCGACTAACACAAATGTTTAGTTAGCCCGCACCATTTGTGATATTGTCTGACAATGCACACGCTTTGCAAATGACAATTGTGTGCATGCTTGCACATGTTTCCCCTCTGTGAACCATCTCGGGTTATGGTGCATATCACAAACATTTTTGTTTTACCAACCGTGTGTGCGGTAACAACCTGGAGAGCGTAAATTAACTGTAATTTTACCAACCGTGTGCATATCACAAACATTCGGGTGTGTGCGGTAACACCCGAAGCTCGCCTGTCATCCCTAACCCTCCGGCAGAGGGCCGGCGAGCTCACCGGCGACGACTCGGGGCACGGTAGGGCGAGCTGAGGGCAGGGATGGATTCAGCGAGGTGTCGCCGATCTGTTGGAGGTGAAGTGGGTCGCCGGAGTGGCCTGGTTCGCCGGCAGTGAGGTCACGCGGCGGAGGAGCTTCGGGTGAAGGTTGCTCCGGTCGATTCCGGCAGCTGCAGAGAGGGAAAAGAGGGGTAAACGAATCAGTGGGACGTTGTGGTGCTAGATCGAGCGAGAGGAGTGGCTGGGACGGCCTGTACCGAGCAGACGATGGCGAGCCGCCGCGGCGGAGCTCGAGCTCGATCTCGAGCTCGGGCCTGTCTGGAGTGGGGAAAGTGGCGTAGGGGGAAGATTGAGTGGGTGAGGGAGCCATTGGTGAGGAGAGGAGGAGCTCGGGGGGGTCCTTTTATAGGCGAACGGCGTGGTGTCGTGGACCTATGCGCCGGCGAGCTTCTGCTTGTCGCCACAGGGCTCGGGACAAGCTGGGGTGGTGTCTGCGGAGTTGCTGGATGAGGTCGAGGGCTGGGGAGAGGAAGAGAGAGAGAGCGGGGGAAGCTTCCAGAGCCGCGCACGTGTGAGGCCGAGGACTGGAGCTCGCGGGCGGCCGGCGCGCGTGCGAGTGCATCCACAGGAGGGAGAAGGAGGAGGGGGACAACACCGGGGGGTGTTGCGGACACCAAGGCGCATCGAATGGCGCGAGGGGGAAGCACGAGGTGGTCGGGGGCGGCTGATTGGAGAAGGCTACAGTGCGGGCGTGCATTGTAGCACGCTCTGGAGCACGCCTATTGCATGCCAGGGCATGCCGTTGGCTTGCTGGGCGCGTCCACTATGTCTAGGGGGTCAGGCATGGAGTAAACAAACGGGCTGTGGCCTTGGATGCCTTGGTTATCCAATGGAAGAGGAGGGAAGTTGAGAGAAGGTGAAAACTGGGATGTCCAGCAAGGTAAAATGGGGTTTTCACCCCTCAATTATTGAGCTCTGGCCATGGGAAAGTTACTGGAGGGGCAAGGGAACCTGGGGGAGCTGTGGTAGAAAGTTGGGCTCAAGGAGAACAGGAGAAGAGGTGAAAATGGTAACTTTAGAAAATCACCAGAAGGTGTTTGATGTGGTTTAGAGCAGTCAAATGATCTCCACTAGCCATGACACTTAACAGGATTAAATAGCATATGGAAATAGGGTGTTTCACCAAGTTTTGGCTTATTTGAAGAAACTTGCCAATGTAACTTTGGTGAACCCTAGAAATCAACAGAAATGGTTTCACCATGTTTGAGTCAAGCTAATCATCTCCCCTTGATGCACCACTTGGTTTAATGTCATCATTTGGGGTTGTGGTCATGTCCACAAAGTTTTAAGCCCCAAGTAAAAAGTTGGTAGTGTAAAGTTGTTCAAATTTGAATTTGAACAGAATTGGTTTTGGGGTACTCTGATCAAGTTACCCTTTTCCAAAGCTTGTGCCATTTGGTCTAGATGCCTTATTAGACCATTCTAGCATGTGTACCAAGTTTCAGAGCATTTGGACAAGTTTGGCGATGTAAAGTTGCTCAAACTTCAGATATGGACAGAATGGTTTTGAGGGGTTATGATGATGTTTTCTTTCTTCCCAAGGCATGGGGCTTGGCAAGATCATCAAGTATGTCATATATGACATGATAGAATTTCGCTGGAATTTTTAGAGAATATTTCCTTTGTAAATATTTCAAAAGCTTGAAATATCCAGAAAGGGTTTCTAAGCGATTTGACCAAAATTTTGAAGATGACCAAGTGTTGAAACTCTTATATATGGACAATATATGTCCTATGAGTCTCCCTGAATTTTGGCAAATATTTTTGAAATAATTAAACAATTTTTCCCTATTAAAGACCATTTCTAGCCTTAAGAAAAAGCCTTTAAATAAAATAGGAAAATAACTTTTAAAATTATACTTTTGTGGTTTATGGGAGTCCTATATCTACTTGGTTTCAAATATACTTTTTGAAATAATTTTCTCACCCTAAATCAAGCACTTGCAGTGCAAACCTCAATTCAGGGGGTTTTTGGAAAACTAATTTTTGAAAATGCTTTTTGGCCAAATTAATTTTATAAGAAAATACTATACTGCTATAAACACTTGGTATGATCATTGGGCAGAAGTTTTGGGTAAGGAGATGAAATCTACAAGTGGGAGTAGTTGACTTTAAAGAGCACTTGAAAAACACAGGGAGAAAAACTTAATTCCACATAAAAGCCAAATGATGCCAAAAAAATTTGATGGTCCAAATTTTCATGCTTTATTGATGCAAATGACATGTTACAAAATGCAGGGTGTGACAGACCTACCCCCCTTACAAGAATCTCGTCCCCGAGATTCCTAAACTAGGTCTTAAAAGAGACCGGGATACTCGGATCTAAGATAGTCTTCGCATTCCCAGGTTGCTTCTGCTTCCGTGTGGTTGCTCCACTGGACCTTGAAGTACTTAATGGTGCGGCTTCACGTCCGTCGCTCTGCTTCATCTAGAACGCGAATGGGCTTCTCACGGTAGGTCAAATTAGGCTGAAGATCAATGGCTTGGTGATCAACATCGTTGTAGAGATCAGGCTTGTTTGGAACTTGGAGACACTTCCTGAGTTGTGACACGTGGAATACGTTGTGCACATCGGATAGCTCAGGTGGTAGTTCCAACTGGTAAGCCACTTCTCCTCGTCGTGCAGTGATGTCAAAGGGCCCAATGAACCTTGGTGCGAGCTTCCCCTTAATGTGGAAACGCTTGGTTCACTTTAGAGGAGTTACCCGCAGGTACACATGGTCTCCGACATGGAAACTCATATCCCGACGGTGAGTGTCAGAATAGCTCTTCTGCCTTGACTTGGCTGCCTTCAAACGTTCTCTGACTAGTTGGACTTGCTCTTCTGATTCGCGGAGATTATCTGGTCCAAAGACTAACCCTTCTCCAGTTTCTGACTAGTTGAGGGGTGTGCGACATCTGCGTTCGTACAACACCTCAAATGGTGCCATCTAAAGGCTCGACTGATAACTGTTGTTATAGGAGAACTCAGCAAAAGGGAGGAAATCTTCCCACTTGGCTCCATATGCCAAGACACAGGCTCGGAGCATGTCTTCGAGAATTTGATTTACTCGTTCTGTCTGACTTCCGGTCTGCGGGTGAAAAGCCGTGCTGAAAGACAACTTGGTTCCCAAGGCCTCTTGGAACTTCTTCCAGAACCTTGAGGTGAACTGGGTTCCTCGATCTGACACAATCTCCTTGGGAACACCATGAAGGCTTACGATTCTGTCGATGTAGAGAGCTGCCAGCCGGTTGCCATCATAAGTAGTCTTGACAAGAATGAAATGGGCTACCTTGGTCAAATGGTTGACTATGACCCAGATGGAGTCATGTCCTCTATTCGACCTTGGTAATCCAGTGATGAAGTCCATTCCGACTTTATCCCACTTCCACTCAGGAACCTTGAGTGGTTGGAGCAATCCAGCGGGTTGCTGATATTCAGCCTGGACCCTTTGGCACACGTCACACTTTGCAACATAGGTTGCAATCTCTCTTTTCATCCCGTGCCACCAGAATCTTTCCTTCAGGTCTTGATACATCTTGGTTCCTCCAGGGTGGATAGAATACGGAGTGTCGTGGGCTTCTTGCAGGATCAGGTTCTTCAGCTCCATCCTGTTTGGTACGCAGATGCGGCCTTTGTACCAAACAATCCCGTGCTTGTCCTCGGAGAATCCTAGGGCCTTGCCTAGCTTCATCTTCTTCTTGATGCCTTCAATGCTTGCGTTCCCACCTTGCGCCTTCTTGACTTCGTCCATCAGGGTTGGTTTGACTTCCAGATGATCTAGAAATCCAGGGTGACCAATTCCAGACTGAATCGTTCTAGCTCTTCAAACAGGGATGGCTGCCTTTTTTGAGTTATGGCATTCAGGGAGCAAGCCTTTCTGCTTAAGGCATCGGCTACCACATTAGCCTTCCCTGGGTGATATTGAACACTGAGGTCATAATCTTTGATGAGTTCCAACCATCTTCGTTGCCTCATGTTCAATTCCTTTTGGGTGAAAATGTACTTCAGACTTTTGTGGTCTAGGTATATCTCACACCGTTTCCCTAGGAGGTAATGTCGCCATGTCTTCAAGGCATGAACCGCTGCTGCTAACTCAAGATCGTGAGTAGCATAGTTCTCTTCATGAGGTCGTAGCTGCCTGGAGAGGTAAGCTATGACTCGGCCTTCTTGCATCAGAACGCTCCCCAATCCAGTTCGAGAGGCATCACAATATATCACGAACTCCTTGTGAATATCAGGTGTTGCCAGAACTGGGGCGGTGGTCAATCTCTTCTTGAGCTCTTGGAAGCTCTCTTCGCATTTTGGCGTCCACTCGAACTTCTTGTCCTTCTTGAGGAGCTGAGTCATTGGCCGGACAATGCTAGAGAATCCTTCCACGAATTTGTGGTAATAGCCCGCAAGTACGAGGAAGCTTCTGACTTCCTTGACGGTCGTTGGAGATTGCCACTGGGTCACAGCTTCGATCTTCGCGGGATCAACTGACAATCCTTCTTCGGTCAAGACATGACCTAAGAATCCAACTTTATGCAGCCAAAACTCACACTTGCTGAATTTGGCGTATAGTTAGTGCTCTCGAAGCTTGTCTAGGACCATCCTCAATTGTTGCTCGTGCTCTTCCTCCGTCTTCGAGATGACAAGAATGTCATCGATGAAGACAACAACAAACTTGTCTAAATATTCCATGAAGACTTTATTCATGAGATACATGAAGTAAGTTGGGGCATTGGTTAAACCAAAGGACATGACCGTGCACTCATACAGGCCATATCTGGTTACAAATGCTGTCTTCGGAATATCTTGGGGTCTGATCTTTAGCTGGTAGTACCCAGATCTGAGGTCGATCTTGGAGAACACCTTGGCTCCGCTGAGTTGATCAAACAGATCTTCAATCTTGGGAAGTGGATACTTGTTCTTGATTGTAACATCATTGAGGGAATGGTAGTCAATGCATAAGCGGATGGTACCGTCCCTTTTTGCCACAAACAGAACAGGTGATCCCCAAGGGGAGGCACTTGGGCGGATAAATCCCTTCCTTAGCTGCTCCTCCAGTTGCTTCTTCAACTCGGCTAATTCTTCCGTCCCCGTTCTATAAGGCTTCTTATAGATGGGTCCTGCCCCGGGCATGAGCTCGATGATGAACTCAATGTCACAGTCACGAGGCATCCCCGGTAGCTCATCCGGAAAGACATCGGGATACTCGCATACTACCGGTACTTGCTCCAGCCCATCTTCAGACAGACAGTTGACTTGAGCGGCTTGAGCGGAAGAGGAGTGGGAAGCAAACTTAACTTTGACTCCTTGGTCATTGGTCACAGTGATAGTCCGATTGGCACAGTCTAATAAGACTTGGTGCTTGCTGAGCCAATTCATGCCTAGGATCACATCCAAGCCTTGTGATCTCAGGACGATAAGGTCTGCTAGGAAATCTACCCTGTTAATGGTAATACTGACTCCCTTACAGCCTACCTTGGCTCTCATCTTTGCTCCGTGGGTTTGTACTACCTTGGTATTATTCAGGGGTGTACGGGTCATGCCACTTTTTAATGCAAATCTTTGAGTGACAAATGAATGCGTGGCTCCAGAATCAAACAAGACAGTTGCAGGTGCTGAGTTGACAAGGAACGTACCCAGCATGACGTCCGGGTCTTCCTGGGCTTCTTCAGCTGTGACGTGATTCACACGCCCCTTCCCATGGTTAGGCGGGTTGCGAGGAGGTGGGTTCCTTGGTGGCATCCCGTGGCCTTGTCCTGGGTTCTGCGCATTGGGGCACGGGCATCAGGCTTCTTGTTGGGGCACACCCTTGAGATGTGTCCTGACTGACCACACCCAAAGCAAGTGACTTGGTTTGGATTATTGATCTTGTTGCCACCACTGTTATTGGGGTTGAATGCTGGCCTTGGGTTGGCATACTGCTGAGGCTGATAGTTGGTGCGAGGTGCAGGAGCTCTTGGTTGCTGGTAGGTTGGCTTGACCGGGGCTGGCTGCCACGGGCGAGGCTTCTGGTTGTTGGAACTTCCCTTGCTGACCATCTTGCGCTTGCGAGTGTCTTCCAGAGCACGCCGCTTTTCTTCAAGCATGAGTGCTTTGTTCACCAGGTCAGGGAAGGTTGGGCAGTCGCACACGACAAGCGAGTATTGCAGAGTCTGATTGAGGCCTTCCATGAAGCGCTCCATTTTTGCAGCATCAGTGCTGACATCTTCAGGAGCATACTTTGACCGAACACTGAAATTCTGCATGTACTCCTTGACAGTGCCACTTCCTTGCTTCAGGGCTCGAAACTCACGCTTTTTGATAGCCATGATTCCGAAAGGAATATGGGCCTTGCGGAATTCTTCCTTGAAGTTGTCCCAAGTGATGTCTTGCCCAGCATACATGACCTTGAATCCATCCCACCAAGCTCTAGCAGTCCCCCCGAGGCAGTGGGCAGCATAAGCCACCTTCTCGCGGTCATCGGTGCATCCGACTAGTTCCAGCAAGTCCTCAATGGTGCGGACCCAGTCGTCTTCATCCAGGGGTTCAGCAGTCTCGACGAAAGTTGGAGGTGCATGCTTCTTGAACTCTGCCAACGTGGAATGTCCATTGACATTCCCCGCCGGCAGGCGGTTGTTGGTGACAGCTTGAGCAATCATCTTAAGGGCTGCGGTGTTGGCTTGGCGTTCCTCTCGGAAAGCTTGGAGAAGCTGAGCCATGTCCATGTTTGGAGGAGGTGGTGGTGGTGGAGCTTTGTCGTTGGTTTGGTCGTGGCCGGCCTCTGATTGGGCGGATGCTCCGGCTTCAGGCTGCTGGGTAGAGGTACCAGTACGAGTTACAACAGGCATCCAGTTGGAGCGGTAAAATGTCTCATGATTTGGAAGAGGGAAAGCAATAAAGATGGGTTCCTAGTAAGGAGGTGGGTGTGACACTAATCAAATCATGCAAGGGCCGGAAGGGCCAAACTCATTCATTAAAATCCAAATGGATGATGCAGTCGTTTACATATTCCCGAAGGGAGAATATGACGTACATCCAAACACAACAAAAGCAAACACTAGATAGCTTCATATGAACCATACACGGACTCGACTGCGCATATGGGTTACACGACCTATCCTACCGTAGAGGTCACGAACTGGCATATCCGAGTTGCGAATAATGCCTAAGCGGCGGAATGCTCGGTCGCGTATTCTGGCTCTTCTGGGTCTTCCTCCTTGTCTTCATCTGTCTGGGCCCCCTTGTCACTTGAGGGTGGGGGGGAGTGGAGGAGTTGGATACGGCGGTGTTTTGTCGGGGGTGCAGGGAAAAGTTTGCGATATTCCCTTGCCGTCATACGACGTCGTCGGGGTGGTTCTTCATCCTTGGAGGATACATCTCCTGAGGGCCTTCTTCCTCGGTACGCAATAGCGGACTGTCCGGGAGGCGCACCTTCCTTCTTGATCCTATACGTCTTCTCTTGTGCTTGACGAAGAAATGCCTTGGTCTTGTGAGGTTCTTCTCAGAGCTTCATCGATTTCGAGGCCAAATCATGTGCCAAGCTGTCGGCACAAACGTTGAAGTAGGTCTGGAATCGAAGTGGAAGTCCTTCCTTCAGTGGAGGGGCTTGTGCGCTGCTTTCATCTTCACCTTCCTTCCGGTAAGGCAAGAAGCGGGTTGTCATCTTGGCTGTCATCTCCGGAAGAAGCTCGCGGAGGCGGGTTAGTGCCTTGAGTGCAGCAGCCTCGACTGCGAGAGGCAGTGTTGCCATCTGGGGTCCCTCGAAGAACCAACTTGTGGGAGGATCGTTTGCCTTCACGATCACTTCCACATGGTACTCCACCTCAGTGTTTGGAATATCCTGACACTAACCAGAACTGAATCTCAGGCAGATATGATGGTTGGAGCATTTTCCAAGAACTATAATATTGGTCTCTCGATATCCAGTAAAGTGGATGTCGTGGCCAACACACACCAGCCGGAAGACCTATTGTTGTAGTATCTTGATTGAAGAAGTTGGCCACCTCCCCATAAGGATTTCGTAGGATTTACTCCCTAGTTGTTCCTTATGGAATTTTGTGTTTCTGAAGTCCGACCTTTTACTTGATGTTCTAGATATCAAACCATATCTAGAATGGGTTGCGCTAGCACATCAAGGAGAACATTAGAAGCAAAGTGCTAAATGTCTCTCGGTTGATCATCCAGATTTCGTCCCCTTGGCCTCACTAAGATGAAATCTGAGAAAGTGATATCTTCCTTTGCATCTGCACCGTCCATCGCTATTCATCATGGTCGTATGTCATGTTGTCAGCACCATTTCCACGGATATTGGTAGAACCTTGATGAATATGGGAATGCTCAAGTTCTTGAGAGCACGCACAAGCACTGGGTGTTATCACTGGCACTAACCGGGATTGCTCCCAGTGTTCTTAGTTATGCTATAACCTCTCAAAAAGTAGATTCACTCTCTATTGTTGGGTTTCTTCCCAGTTACCAGAATCATTCCCAACATTTGCATTTTGTTCCCAGCTTGCACCACCATCGTGCCAACTTTCCATTGGTTGCCCTTCTCAGCAACTGCTGTTCAGGATTATCTTCAAAAGTGGTCCTACCATGGGTCCCATCCATTTCCGATGATAAGTAAAATCATCCCTTGTGTTGTCTTTAACAAGGTAGTCCACATCATCCATTCTGGCCCGAGAATGTCATTCTTTCGGACTTCGTCAAACGATCGATTGTGGTTTGCCTCCGGCTGGTATAGAGAGTTCCAATGATCTCTATATCAAAAGTAATTCTTTTTGCTACTTAAGAGAATAATTCTATGACTCACTTTCTCTAAGGTGCCCCGTCTGGTGGTATCGATCACCGTCTTCTTAGGTGTGGAATTATTGCCACTAAGTGAACCTTCATCGTTTGTTTCACTCCATTCCTTTGGATGTGTGTCCCATGTCTCAGCTCACGAGATGTTTCAACGTCTCACTGCATGAGTTGATCTTGAGTTGCTCGATCTTTCAGAAGATCAATTTTGTTGAGTTTCTTTCGTCGTCACTGTGCTGGACGAAGATCTCGAAAGCAAGGATGCCAGGATCAACATGAGGAAAGCAATCAACACTTATATGGAGGACACTTGGATCATGAAGATTGTGTTAGTTAGTGCCCCCTCTGATTTCGTATTTCACGTACTGAATCTCGGGACGAGATTCTTGTTTAGTGGGGGTGAGTTGTCACATGCCTAGTTCTGGTCTGCTCTTGTCTAGTTAGTCTGGTGTTGCATCATGTTTAATTTTCTCTTAAACTTGAAATGGGGTTGTTCAAACCCTAGCACCAAGTGAACTCAACTAGGTTCAAATTAAAATACTTTTCAATGTACCCAAAATGCCTTTCACAAAATGTTCATCATTTTTGGTATTGGCTAAAACCCCTGCCAAAAATGGTTTCATAATTTTGGGAACCACTTTGGATCTTGAATTAAGTCATAACTATTTGCATTTGGACATTTAAAATGCTATAAATATTTTTAAATGTCCAAATAATTCTTAAAGCATTTTGAGGGCTATTGAAATATTTTCAAAAGTGCCCACAATTATTTTCAGGATTTTACCAAATGAATTAGTATTTCTGCTAATTCAGAATAGAGTAGAAACAATTAGAAAAAGAAAAACAGAAAGCAGAGAGAGAGAGTTTACCTGGGCCACTTACTTGGCCTGGGCCAGCACGGCCCAGCCCACTAGCGCCTGCCTGTCGTCCTCCTCCTCTCGCCAGGATGATGAGCGCGTGTGCTCGCCGCACGCCGGCATGCGCCCGGCCACCTCCTGCTTCCCGCCGACTGCCCGACGCGGCTGGACTCCTCCACGAGTGCCACGTAGCCCCCCGACCCCTCTCTCACTCTCCCTCGATCTCTCTCCCCTCTCATGGCTCTCTCCCTCGCACGCGCCCGAATGCTGCCGTCGCCGCCGTTCGCCATAACCGCGGCCGCCGTCCACCTCCCGCCTTGCTGACGCGCCCAGAAGCTCCGCCTCGTCCCTCTCTTCCTCCTCGCCGAGCCGCCCAACGCCGGAAGCCCCTGGACACCGTCTGCACCGCCGTTCCCCTCGTCGGCTGCCGGCGATCCTCGCTGTTGATTTGCCGCCTCCGATGCCTCCCCGAGCTCGCCGTCTCCTTCATACGAACCGCCATGAGCCCCTCTTTCTCCTCCCCCTATCTCCTTACTCACGCGTGTGCTCTAGCTCCGACCCCCACCGTGCCTGCGAACTCCACGCCGCCGGTGATGTCACCACTGTCGCTGCAGCCACTTGGGCTTGAAAACGAGCTCGGCACCGTGCTCCGCACCCTCACAGGGGCCGAAACCCACCACCTGTTCGTCCTAAAGTGCACCTCGACGCCGTTATCGAGCACGCCCGAACCATGGCCGCCGCAAACCTCGTCGTCGGCGTCGATTCCAGCCACCCCAGCACACACCACCTACTCCACTCGGTGCACAGGTTCGTCAGCAGCACGTAGATGCCCTCCGCCGACCATTTAGTCACCGGAGGAGGAATCCCGAGCCTCTCCGCCATGTCTGGCCTCGCCGGCGTCGAGTCGCCGGTGGGTTTGACACAACTTGACCAGGGTTTGACCACCCTGAGTCAATGATATGTGGGGCCGGCGTTGGACTAATTTAGCTTAGGTTGTTAGTTAAGTGCTAATTACTGTGATTAGTATAATGTGCTACTAACACGTGGGACCCACGCCCTAACTAGTTTCTGTTAAGTTTAGTTAAGCCTGTTTAACTGCTGTGTCACTAACGTGTGGACCCCACACGTCAGGTTTGACCCTAGCCGCCAGTTGACCACTGACGTCACTGTGACGTAATGCTGATGCAATAAAGCATTTTCTGGATTTAGTTTTTTTAAATAATCAGGAAAATTCCAGAAAATGTTATAAACTTCAGAAAATCATGGAAAATAATCTATAACTACAATGAAAATAATTTATATGTGAAAAATGATCAGAAAAATCCAAAGAATCTGTTTATGGCATTATCATGCATCTTTGAGGAACTTATGCCTGCTAATCAGGTCAAATCAATTAAATGACATTTAAATAACCACATGTGGAGTTTGAAATTGAACCTTTGGTTCAAACCAACTTCATTTAATATGGTTGCTATTTGCATTAGCTCAATCAACAGCATATTGCCATGTCATGATCATGCATCATACTGTCGCATTGCATTGATTGTGTTCTATCTTGTTGCTGGTGTTTGTCCCCTCTCAGTAGGCATTGTTCCGACGATGTGATCAATGACACCGATGAAGACATAGTGATATCTTCAGAAGTGCCAGGCAAGCAAAACCCCATTGAGCATTCTGATACAATCCCAGTCTCTCGCTCTTGCTCTCTTTACTGCATTAGGACAACAAAGCTTCAACTGTTACCTGCTGCGGTAGTTGAACCCCTTTCCACTGCATGACCCGTCATTTCCATAGTAAATAGTTGAAACCCACTAGCATGAGTAGGAGTTGTTTGAGCCATGTTGTGCCTACTCATTCATGCTTTCTGGTTATGCCTGCTATTTATTAGAGTTGTGTCAGGTCTGATTCATCGGGGATGAATTGGAATGTGGTGAAAACGATTTGGTAAAGGTAGCGATGAGAGGCCATGTAGGAGTACATGGTGGGTTGTCTCATTGCAGCCGTCCTCGAGAACAGAGTTTTGTGTTTGTGATCCATGACTAGTTACTACCATACATTGGGCCCGAAACCAATGGATCCTCTCGACTTATTAACTGCACTTATCCTCGGTCCAGGAGTTGCAAATAGTTTCTGGTGTTTATAGTTTACTGGAGGTCGTGCGCAGCGCTGACCCTCGGGGTGGGCTGTGATGCGGCAGGTACGTGGCACAGTGTGCCGATCGCCCGTTTGGTGACTCGGGAACCCTGTACACATCGTTTGGGGCAGTGAGCGACACCCCGGCCGGATCTCCCCACGGATGGAACCCAAATAGGCGATAAACCTGGACTAGGGACTTGTGTGGTTAGTCAGGTCGTGGCCTACACCCTCGCTGGGCTTCCGCTTGAAGGTTGTCGAGTACATGTCGTGTAAACGGCGGTAAGTGGTGAGAGCGTGTGTGAAGAAGTACACCCCTGTAGGGTTATAAATGATCTATTCGAATAGCCGTGTCCGCGGTAATGGACTTCTATGTTACCTGTACAGTTCATAGACAAGTGGAAGTGGATACTCTAAAACACGCAAGATAAGCGTGAGTGCTATGGATGGCCTTCTCGTAGGGAGACGGGAGCAGATCCATAGTGGTGTATTGATTGGTGAATATTTGGACTCGTGTGCGCCACCTCAAAAGAGTTACTTGCAGTCCTAGTTCAGTATAGCCACCGAGTCAAGGCTGGCTTGCTGCAGTCAAACTCCACCACCCCTTTGTTGATACTGATGCATATGTAGCTAGTTCTGATGTAAGTCTTGCTGAGTACCTTTGTACTCACGTTTGCTTAATTTATGTTTTGCAGAGAGACTTCAGTCTCACTAGTGGTTCTGTGTGGACTTCGACGTTTAGCTTGTTACCTCAGCTACGATCTTGTACCCTTGGGAGGGTCTTGTAGATAGTCAGGCTTCTCAGCCTTTTTTATTTGTAGTTGTCTGTACTCAGACATGTTATGCTTCCGTTGGCTGTATGCTCTGTATGTTGGGTCATGTGACCTCTGTTTGTAATAAATGCTATGATGGCTCTTCTGGGCCTTTATCTATGTCGGTGTATGGGAACGACACCTATGGGATCACAAGAATCCCTATTACGGTTAGCGGGGCGCGGGGTTGAGAGAAGAGCGGATCAAACAGATATCACATGGTTCGTTTATCTAGGTTCGGGCCGCGAGGATGCGTAAAACCCTACTCCTGCTTTGGTGGATTGTATATCTATGTTCTTGAGCTAGCTATGGGCCGTGATGAGCTCCAAAAAGCCGAATCCTCCTCCTAGTCGCCTCGGGCCTCCTTTTATAGAAAAAGGGGTTGCCACAGTGGCACACATGAGGTGGAAAGGGTACAGTGATGGAAGTTATCCCTCGCATTACATGACAAGGCGCATTTAAGGAGTCTTGCTTAGGTGTCCTTGCTTTATCGGGGTTGGGGGAGAGGTTTGTCTTGTCCGTCGCCGCTCCTTCTTAAATTGACACGTGCCCCGGCCAGCGATGCCTGAGATGCCATGTAGGTAGGCAGGCAGCTAAGGTGGCGCAATGGTGGGTCTTCACGAAGATCTGCATGCCGCCACGCAGGTGCCTACCCAGCTGGTTGGGTCGGCAGCTGCATAAGGCCGTGGTAGTTTAGTCGGCGTGGGCCTGACGGTGGCCTTGCGGATGTCCTTGGCAAGGGGTCTTGCCGCGGCGCCTGCTGCCATCCCCGGCAGGGGTCTTGCCGCGGCGCCTGCTGCCATCCCCGGCAGGGGTCTTGCCGCGGCGCCTGCTGCCATCCTTGGCAAGGTGCTTGCCGGAGGTCTTGTGGTCTTCCTTGGCTGGGATCCCGCCAAGGGTCGTCGTCTTCTTAGTGTGTATCTATTCTTGAATGTCTTCACAAAGATCTGCATGCCACTACGGGGATATCTCCCGAATCCTTGCCCCATGGAGGCAGTGGACTCAAGGGTGATTTGCTCCGTAGGCGAGGGGCGAGTTGCCGCGGCAAGGGTCTTGTCGGGGCTGCTAAAGCCGGCCCCGGCAAGGATCTTGCCGGGGCTGCTAAAACTGGCTCCCGGCAAGGATCTTGCCGGGGGAACCTGCTTCGTCCCTTTGCTCTTTGTGGCCTTGGCTTTGGGCTTCAGTCTTACCCTGGCTTACCTCCCTAGCCTTGCTTGGTGCGGCGGTGCCCGTGGCTTAGACTGCCGTGCACAGTCATAGGATTACAAAAAAAGTACCCCCCTTTTTGTACACCGACAGGAGCCCCCGGGCCTGGGCCACACATAAGCGCGATGAGTTGTTGGGCTAGGTCCTAAACGGTGCGTGAGCAGGTGGGACGGTTTTTACCGCGGTAAGATTTTCCACGCACTGCTCCTCCCACGATCCGCGTGCGTGGCGCGGTGTGGAGGGGTGTGTGTGACGTGGGCGGCATGCGTGGGGTTGGTTCCCGCACGCATGCGTCACATGATAGTAAAGGGGCGGTTCGCGCCTTCCCCGTAAACGGAGGGATGCGTGGAGGCGCGGCCCATTTACTGAATGGGGCCGAGGCGCGGTCCTCAAGGCGTCCACTCCCCACGATCATGGGGTGGGGAGAGGTCGCCTCACCCGCCCCCTCGGTTCTGCACGTCTGCCACGTGTCTCCCATGCGCTTGGGGTGGCAAACGATAGAGGCGGGAAACCGGGCCGTCGCTGGTTGGGGCGGCGGGTCCGTCCTGGCTCCCTGCACCTTCCATGTCTTGATTGGCCGAGCGGGGCGGTTGAGTCCCAACCCTGTTCTTTTATAATGAGCGGGAGGGGAAGGACGGCGCCCCGCATTCTTCCATCTTCATCCTCCTTCAGCTTCTGCTCTTCTCTTCCATTCGTCATGGAGAGAGGAAATCCTGGCCCTTCAACGGTGGCGGCGAGGGTCGCCGCTTGATAATGCGTCCCTCCTTCTCCTACGCATGCGATGGCAGAGCCGGTCGCGAGGGGAAGGGGGAGGGGGCGAGGCCGTGGGCAAGGCCGGGGCGCTCGGGGAAGAGGAGGACGGGGTGGCCCGCCAGCCTCGCCCCCGCCAGCAGCTCCTCCTCAAATGGAGGGCCATGTTGGTGATGACCCTTGCGAGTTCTTCGTCAGGTTGCGCCGGCCGCCGTGCCGTCGCCTTCGTCTCCCGACTCCATTTGCGCGGGAGATGGAGCTGGATCCGCCGGGGTCATTCCGGCTGCACATGAGGGGCTGCGGGATCAGTGGCACGCGGGTCCGTGTCGACTTCCCTGCTCCTCATGTGATGTATCTTCGTCAGGGATGGAAGACGTTTGCTCGTATCCACAGCTTGACGGATGGGCTCACTCTTCATTTTAAGTTGATGGAGGGTGGCCTTCGTGCCGTCAAGGTCTTCGTGCACTTCGGGACTCGTGCAAGGTGATGCGTGGAGAGCTCTTCTAATGACGAAGATTCCTCCTCGAGCGAGAGTGACGAGGAGGACAGTGGCAGCGACGACGTGGGCGGTAGGCGGCAGGTTGACGGGTTCGACTAGGTGTCGGGCGCCGCTCCTGGTGGCACCAGCGACCCCATCATCCGTGTCGCCGGCTCCTTGAACTTCTCGGGGCCGTCCCCTTGGGCAGCTGGCGTTGGGGGGGCTGCGGAAGAGGAAGAGGGCAGGCGGCAAGGCCGTCATGTCGGAGTACGCGGGCACCGACGCCTTCGACACGTACTAACGTCCTACCGCCTCGTCTTCGAGCTCTGCTTCCGTCGCCGCCATCACCATCCAGCCTTTGGGCGGCCACCAAGATGTCCTCTTGGTGTCTTCTGCCACCCGTAGCTCGCCTAGGCGCTCCTTTTGCCCTTCTCGCCTCCTTGACCTGCCTCCTGAGGAGAGGGACAAGAAAGGCATTACGGGCATCTTATCTCTTTATAGTTTGTAAGCCTTCGGGCATCTGTTAAATTTAAAACTTGTGATCCCCTTGTTCATGTTTTTCATTCCCTATGGACTGTACCTGAGTGGAATGTTTTTAATGAAAAAGGGATGTTTGCCGGGTCATTTGTTTGTGGGTGAAACCCACAACAAGGAATAAATCCTTTATATCTCTAAGATAAATGTTTTCTCGCCCGGCAACAGGTCTTGCCGTCTTCCCACTTCGCTCTACCTTTCTCACACCTTTGACGGATGCAGGGATGAGGCGGGTTCAGGCTCCTTGTTTCATCCATTCGATGCCGCGACTACGACCAAACTTGGTCCCAGGAACGAGCCCTAGGGCCTAGAGTTATGGGAGCACGGTAGTTTGAGGAAAAAAACAAGGTTTCACAAACCTCAGTCCATAATGGAATGCATGATAAGGGATGGAGAACTTATCTGAAGCTGCAGCCCCCGGCAACCCTGGTTTGCCGTGGGTGAATATTTGCTCTTGCAGCCCCCGGCAACACTGGCTTGCCGGGGCCTTGATGCTGGTATGTTCCTTTTTTCTCCCCAAGTGGTTTCGGCAAGGATATCTGTCCGTCCTGTGAACCAAAGGAGATAAAAGAAGACAAAGAGATGCAAACTCGACCTCTAAGCTAGGGGTTAGCCGCCGCTAAGCACTATCAACCCTAACCAAGGACGAGACTCGACCTAGCATGCATGCTATAACTTAGGGCGCCAGCGCTTGATTTATTTATGCTAAGGGTCTGCGCCGGGCTTTGTACAAAGGGTTACATGCCTTGCCGGCAAGGCTTGTACAAAAGGTGGCTTGCCGGGGGGCCAGGCAAGCCGCGCCTTATGGGTAAAACTTGCGAAGATGCTCAATATTCCAGGAATTGCTCACCGGAATGGCATTTTCGGTCTCCAGGCAGACTGCGCCAGGCCTGGTGACTCGTATTACCCGATAAGGGCCTTCCCACTTCGGCGTAAACTTGTTGGTATTCTTGGCCGATTGAACGCGCCGAAGAACAAGGTCGCCTTCCTCAAGGCTTCGGGCATGGACCTTGCGGCTATGGTAGCGGCGCAAGGCTTGCTGGTAGCGTGCTGCTCTCACAACCGCCCGAAGACGATCTTCCTCAAGGAGCGTTGCGTCATCTTGCCGCAGTTGCTCTTGCTCAAGCTCATCATAAGCGAGCACTCGAGGTGACCCGTATATGAGTTCAGTGGGGAGAACTGCTTCTGGCCCGTATACTAGGGCAAAGGGTGTCTGGCCGGTGGCTCGATTTGGCGTCGTTCTGATCGACCAAAGAAGCGTCGGCAACTCATCAATCCAGTGCCTTCCACTCTTGCGCAGCCTGTCAAAGGTCTTTGTCCTTAAGCCTCGCAGTACTTCAGCGTTTGCCCTCTCAGCTTGACCATTGCTTTGTGGGTGAGCAACCGAAGCGAAACAGACTTTGCTGCCTAGGTGTTGGGTATATTGCATGAAGGTGCGTCTTGTGAACTGTGTGCCGTTGTCGGTGATGACCCTGTTGGGTACACCAAAACGGCACACTAGTCCCTTGAAGAATTTGACGGCTGACTTGGCTGTGACCTTCCTCACTGCCTCCACCTCTGGCCACTTTGTGAACTTGTCGATTGCGACGTACAAGTACTCAAAGCCCCCGACAGCGTGGGGGAAAGGGCCCAGTATGTCAAGCCCACAGACCGAGAAGGGCCAGGAGAGAGGAATGGTTTGAAGGGCTTGAGCTGGTTGATGAAGTTTCTTTGAATGGAACTGACACGCTTCACACCTGGTGACCAGTGTCGTCGCATCCTGGAGGGCAGTGGGCCAGAAGAAGCCTTGCCAAAATGCCTTGCCGACAAGGGCTCTTGACCCTATGTGGGATCCACATAAGCGTCCATGTATCTAACAGCCCTAGTCCTTCCTCTCGAGGGATACACTTCAATTTCACACCGTTCGGTCTCTTTCTGTATAGGACGTCATCAATGAACTGGTGCATAGCAGATCGACGGGCTAATTTTTCCGCTTCTTCCTGCTCCTCACGAAGTTCCTCAGTTTGGAGGAATCGAACGGTATGCTGTGCCCACGCTGGAGCCTGGGGCTCGACGGCGAGGACTAAAGGCATTTCCTCCGCTATAGGAGCGGCTGTCTCGATGCAAAGAGCTTGACGCTCCGCCGGAGCTAGCCGTCCCGTGACGGTCTCAGTGTCCCCGGCAACATCCTTGCCGGCGGCTCCGGGGAGCTCGGTGGGAAAGTACTTGCCGGGCCCTGATTTCCTCCTCTTGTTTTGCTCTGTTGATGGATCAACGGATGGCTGAGAAAGCTGAAGCACAAAGGTACCTGGTTCCACATGTAACTTGAGGGCAGCGCGCTTTGACAGGTAATCGGCGATGTCGTTCTCTGCTCGGGGAACATGCTCCGCCTGTATACCATCAAAACCCTCTTCCAGCTTTCTCACTTCATCGACGTAGGCCTTCATCAACGGGCTCTAGTAATCTTTGTTGACTTGTTTGACGACAAGCTGTGAATCGCCCCTGACAATGAGTTTCTTGATTCCGAGGTCTGCCGCGATCCTAAGACCAGCAAGCAGCCCCTCATATTCGGCAGTATTGTTCATTGATACCTCCCTGGGGAAGTGCATCTGGACCACATACTTGAGGTGCTCTCCGGTGGGCACGACAAGAAGTACGCCAGCCCCGGTGCCCTGTAAGGAGAAAGCTCCATCAAAGTACATGATCCAGTCGCAACTCGCCTCTTTGCCGGGGAGAGCAGTATCCTGGGCTTCTTCATCAGGCGTCGCGGTCCATTCTGCAACGAACTCCGCCAGGACTCGGCTTCGAATCGTCGAGGTACTTTCAAACTTGAGGCCAAATATGGATAGCTCTAGTGCCCACTCTACAATTATTCCCGTTGCATCTGGATTGTGCAATATCTGTTGCAGAGGGAGGCGAGTGACGACAGTAATCTCGTGTTCCTGGAAGTAGTGATGCAGCTTCCTCGAGGCCATAAGAAGGCCGAAGAGCAATTTCTGCACATCGGAGTACCTTGATGCAGCCCCCTGCAAGAGGGAGCTAACAAAGTAGACCGGGTGCTGCATCATTTTCTTCCTCGGCGGCACTCCAACCGGCCGTGTCGTCTCTGCACCAACGACATCCGGCTCTATCGCTGCTATTACCTCGTCATCAATTTCTCTCTGTGCCACTAGTGCGGCGCTGACCACCTGGTTCGTTGCCGCCAGGTATAGCAACAACGTTTCTTGTGCCTAGGCGCAACTAGTACTGGCGTGGAGGAAAGATACCTCTTCAAATCTTGCAATGCTCCTTAGGCTTCTGGCGTCCACTCCAGTGGGCCTGCCTTTTTCAAAACCATGAAAAAGGGAAGGGCGCGCTCGATAGACTTGGAAATGAATCTGCTCATGGCGGCAACGCAGCCAGCAAGCCGACGCACATCCTTGACCCATTTGGGTGCTTCAATCTGTTCTATAGCCTTGATCGTGTCCGGATTGGTCCCTATCCCACGCTGTGACACAAAAGAACCCGAGAAGCTTGCCGGACGGGACGCCGAAGACGCACTTCTCAGGGTTCAGCTTGAGATTAATCTTGCGTAGGTTTGCAAATGTTTCTTGTAAATCCGGTATAAGGGTTGCCCTGTTCTTGGTTTTGACCACTATATCATCCATATAAGCCTCCATATTTCTATGGAGCTGGGGTTCAAAACCAATCTGGACTGCCCTCGCAAACGTTGAGCCAGCACTCTTCAATCCGAAAGGCATTCGTACGAAACAATGCGTACCACATGGGGTGATGAATGATGTCTTCTCTTCGTCTTCTCTTGTCAGGAAGATCTGATGGTAGCCGGAGTAGGCATCGAGGAATGACAGCAGGTCACACCCAGCCGTGGAGTCAACAATATGATCGATGCGCTGCAAGGGGAAGGGGTATTTGGGACAAGCCTTATTGATATCTGTGTAATCAATATACAGCCTCCACTTCCCATTCGCCTTGCGCACTACCACTGGATTGGCCAACCACGTTGGATGGAGCACCCCTCTTACCAAACCCACTACATCCAGTTTCCGGATCTCCTCTGTGATGAACTCTTGTCGTTCCAAAGCTTGCTTTCTGACCTTCTACTTGACGGGCCGCGCATGAGGACAAACAGCAAGGTGGTGCTCGATCACCTCCCTGGGAACGCCGGGGATGTCAGATGCTTGCCATGCAAACACATCGACATTTTCCCGCAGGAAGGTGACGAGCGCGTCTTCCTATTTGTCGTCAAGGGTGGAGCTTATGGTGAAAGCCCCTCCTGTGTCGTCCTCCTTAATAGAAACCTTCTTGGTTCCCGGTGGTGTGGCCCTGGACTTCTTGTATCTGCCGGTGGAGCTTTCTAGCACGTCCTCGACAGGAGCACGACACTCCGAAGAGGTGCGCTTGCCGGAGTGGGTGTCCGAGGTCTCGCTGGTCTTCCTCTTCTTCTCCCCCCCCCGGGACTCCAGTGGCTGGAGCAAGTGCCCTAGTGGCGGCAGCTGCTGCAACTGCTTGCTGGTATAGTTGGTCAGCGTAAATCAGCACATCTTTCTAATCGGAGGGGATGGTGATGATCATCACAGGTCCTGGCATCTTCGGGGTGTTGTAGGCGTAGTGTGACGCCGCCATGAACTTGGCCAGCGCTGGGCGGCCAAGGATCCAGTTGTAGGGCAAGGGGTTCTTGGCGACATTGAACACGATCCTTTCTGTCCTGTAGTTCGGATCACTTCCAAAAGTCACGTGCAGCGTGACCTTCCCCTTTGGTTGACTTCTCCCCGGGTTGACCCCCTGAAACGTGCCCGTCTCTTCGAGGTCTCCGTCAAGAATCTGCAGCTTCTCGATCACGGTAGGCGAGATTAAGTTCAGACCGGCCCTGCCATCGACTAGCATATTTGTCACCTTCAGGTTGCGTATTGTCGGTGAAACCAACAACGGCAAGCACCCGACTGCAGTAGTGTGATCAGGGTGATCCTCAGTGTCAAAAATGACAGGTGTGCTGGACCATTTCAGCGGCTTTTGGGCACCAGACGACGGCTCCGCCGCTGTAATCTCACGCGCCCACTGTTTAAGCTGGCGGTGAGAAGTATGTAGTGAGGCACCGCCATCGACGCGCATGGCCTCCGTGGCTTTCTGAAACTCTTGGTCGCCGGACTCGTCGTCCTCTTCGTGATTGTTGTCTTCTGTCTTTTTGTCACGGCCCCGAGCGGGCCTCTCCTGTTGCTTATCCTTGCCGCGACGGCCTACTTGGCCGTCACGCTTCTTGCCGGACCCCCCGGCACTGTCCTGGCCCTTCTCCTTGTCCCGCCTCTCATATTCAGCCCTCTTCTTCTCAGCAAGTAGCTCAACCTGTCGGCAGTTCTGGAGATCATGGCCTTTGGTGCGATGGATCTTGCAGTATTGCTTGTCGGAGTATCCTGGCTTCTCGGCAGCCGCCAAGGCCCGGCAGGCGACAGACCCGGCAATTTCCTTGCCGGGGTCATCTGCCCTCGTTTTCTTGGCGGAGCGGGCATCATCAGATCCCTCGACGGCAAGCACAACTTTACCCTTGCGCTTCTTATTGCGGCGCCGGCCTTTCTTCGCCGGGGCGGCAGTATCCTCATCCGAAGAGTCGGTTTCCACGCCGGCGTCTTCGCCGGGGTATTTCCTTCCATCTTTAGCCCGGGCACATCTGTCAGCAAGAACGTAGAGTTCCGCCACATCTTTCACCTTGGTCATTGCCAGTTCTTCACGCATCTTGCGGTTACGCACGTTCTGATGGAACGCGCTGATGATGGCCGCAGGGTGAACATCAGGGATATTGTACTGTACCCGGCTGAACCTCTATATATACTTGTGCAGACTCTCGCCTCCCTTCTAGGGAATGACGTGCAGGTCACTTGCTTGGCCATGGGCTTGGTGACCTCCAGTAAAGGCGCCAACATACTCATGGCACAAATCCGTCCAGGAGGAAATAGAGTGTACCGGCAAGTGCATCAACCACGACATGGCGTTGGATTTGAGAGCCAATGGAAAGTAATTCGCAAGCACCTTATCGTCGCGGGTTACGACAGCTTGCATCGCGATGGTGTAGATGCTGAGGAATTCCGACGGGCGGGTCTTGCCGTTGTACTTCTCGCCAACGTCAGGCTTGAAGGTGCGGTGAGTGGGCCACTGGAACTGCCGCAGCTTACGGGTAAAAGCCGGACAACCTACCTCGTAAGGTAGACCTCCAGGGATCTCCGGTGCTGGGCGGTTCACAGCAGGCCCTGCTCGCCTGTCTGACTGGTGGCGCGCTCCGCGCCGGCGCTCGATGGTGGTTCGAGCATCTTCATGAGCTCGCTCCTAAAGAACTTGATGCTGGTCGCCATGGGTCCGTGGGTCGGACGACGCTATGGAGATGTCGTCACCCGCGACGTCCCGACGAGTCGACACACGCGGTACCGGACGAGGAGGAGGCGAATGCACCGTGGCCACGGTGCTGCCGGTCCTCCCGCCACCGGTGCGTGGGACCCCATCGGAACGCCGACCCGGGGGCCTCGCTGGACTTGGTTCATCCTTGTTGGCAACCGCAACAAGGCTTCGGATGGTTGCTCTCCATTCGTCGAGTTTCCCCGTAACAGGAGGAAAGTCGAGGAGCAACTGCGCGCGCGCCAAGGCTTCTGCTGGGGTTAGCGGTAGCGAGACCTGCACGGACCGCCACGCGCTTCGACTCCTGACCATGTCAGGAGGAGCTCCATCAGGATCCCGCGGTGGAGAGATCTGTCTTAGGTGTCCTTGCTTTATCGTGGACGGGGGAGAGATCTGTCTTGTCCATCGCCTCTCCTTCTTGATTCGACACGCGCCCCGACCAGCAATTCCTGAGATGCCATGTAGGTAGGTAGGCAGCTGAGGTGGCGCAATGGTGGGTCTTCATGAAGATCTGCATGCCGCCACGCAGGTGCCTGCCCAGCTGGTTGTGTCGGTAGCTGCATAAGGCGGTGGTAGTTTAGTCGGCGTGGGCCTTGGCAAGGGCCTTGCCGGGGCCCTGGCAAGTGTCTTGCTGCGGCGCCTGCTGCCATCCCCGGCAGGGGTCTTGCCGCTGCGCCTGCTGCCATCCCCGGCAAGGTGCTTGCCGGAGGTCTTGTGGTCTTCCTTGGTTGGGATCCGGCCAAGGGTCGTCGTCTTCTTAGTGTGTATCTGGTTTTGAATGTCTTCACAAAGATCTGCATGCCACTACGGGGATATCTCCCGAATCCTTGCCCCATGGAGGAAGTGGACTCAAGGGTGATTTGCTCCGTAGGCGAGGGGCGAGTTGCCGCGGCAAGGGTCTTGCCGGGGCTGCTAAAGCCGGCCCTGGCAAGGATCTTGCCGGGGCTGCTAAAACTAGCTCCCGGCAAGGATCTTGCCGGGGGAACCTGCTTCGTCCCTTTGCTCTTTGTGGTCTTGGCTTTGGGCTTCAATCTTACCCTGGCAGTGCCCGTGGCTCACACTGCCCATGCACAGTCATAGGGGTACAAAAAGTTTACCCCCCTTTTTGTACACCGACAATCTATATGAGTTGTTGAGTTATGTTGTGATGCCATGTTGTACAGCACATACTTGCAGGTTATGAGTATGTATAATGTGTATTGCTATGTGTGGGATCCGACAACTAGTTGTTTACCCTTGGTAGCCTATCTTACAGGAAAATGCCTCCTAGTGCTTCCGTTGAGCCTTGGTAGCTTGCAACTGCTCCGGAACACATAGGCTGCCCGTCATGTGTCATTCTTCGTTCCCGTGTATGTCCCTTAGGGGAAATGTCACGCGTTGTTCCTTTAAGTCCTTGTAGCTTGTTACGACTTGGGTTCATACGTTGATGACCTACACGTTCGTTGCTGGGTCATGTATGCCTGTCTCTGTAATTTAGCGCCACTTTTGGTTTATAACTAGTCATGTCGGCCCGGGTTCTCTGTCATATGGATGCTAGCGACACTATCATATACGTGTGCCAAAATGCGCAAAGGATCACGGGCCAGGTAAGGTGGCACCCGTGGGGATACCGTGTGTGAGGCCACAGAGTGATATGATGTGTTACAGGCTAGACCTGTGTGACTTAGGATCGGGGTCCTGACATGGTGGGACTGAAATAATTGCAACAGGCAACAAAGATTTTGCAAGCTCATCTCGGTGATCCTGAGATCCCATCGGGGAGGCCGAACTGATTAGGGTTTCTAGCAGTGACTATGTCAAGTGAACTCGGTGGCGCCGGATAGATCAAATTGGTGGGGCCGAGTTTGACTTTAGGTTTAGGACCTATTTGGAATTGAGAAAGTGGTTGAGGGCTTTGGAGCATATCACTAAGCACTTTGAGCAAGTAGACCATTAAGCAACACCTCACCCCCTTTTATTAGTATTTGGTTTCCTTTGGACTCAATGTGATCTTCGATCACTAATATAGAAATGAAGGGTCTTGAGATTTTGCTAATCTTTGTCCTTAGCTCCTTGAAGGGGTTCCATATCCTCTTGTCCTCCCACTCCACTGTTGAACTCATCTGAAATATACTAGATGAAAATATTAGTCCAACAAGAGATATGTTGACATTAATTACCAAAATCACCCATGGAGCACTTGTGCTTTCATGAAGGGAATGAGGTAAGGGCACCAAGGGAACATCCCTCCCCGACAATGATGGGGGGAGGGATGCCAAAGGGCCAGGGGCAGGGCGACGAGCAAACAAAAGGAGATGAATGCGTCGGTGCCATCATACTTTGACCTGACGGCCCGCACGCCACCTCCATTGTCCCTGACTGTTAAATCCCCGTCACCGGTGCTCCAAGTGGGCGACGATCCAAGGGCCTGGCACCCCAACCAAAGGGATGACCAAAAGTAGCGACGACGCTCGGAGCATGTAGGGGCCACCTCTTCCCACCTCGGCGGGTAGGAGGGCGCCGCCATTTTTAATGCCGCCCCAGTCATCACTAGATGGGGCCGCACGAGGATCGCATAGGGACCCAGGCTGTTCCCCATGAGCTGACGCCCATACACGTGGGGGCTTCACCAACGAACCAGCGGGTCCTAGCGACTTGTGGTGAAAGCATGCCCACGGGGGGAGAGCAATCGCTCGACCACCTGCGCAAGGCGCAACACCTCTTTTTCGAAGGTGGATACGACACCAACAGGAACGTCACCCTACACCACGGCCACCCCTCCGGCGACTGCTGCGTCACCCCCACGTTTCAGACCAGACACACTCCCCGGGCGTCGACACGAGCATTCAGCGCCAAATCCATGTTGGAACCTGGAGGCTGGCCCCAGTCCGCCCCTCTCAATGTAGAGAAGTGAGAAGGAGAAGATTAAAGAGGAAATATGCGTGGATGAGCACTCCCGCTCCTTCCCTCCTTTCCCTTTTCAAAGAAAACTTGGCCGGGGACTGGTCCGTCGGTGAACGATTACGGTCCCGCTCCACCAATTCGAGAAGGCCAAGTTTGTGCCACAATGCTCTCCGCCGAATCATATGCCTTTGTTACCTCCCCTGTGCGACACATGCGGTGACCGTGGTCGAGGGAATATGTGAAGTGGGAAGAGTAATTTGGCAGTTTCTCTCCCGTGCGCTAAAGTCATTAATGGGCCATTACAAAGATGACGCCACTGTGATTGGCATTACACGACGCGCGAGGGAGGAGGTCCATTCAACCACAGGTTAATGAAGAAGCAAGGAAATATATCGTGAAGCAATCGAGCTCAAGACCACTGCCTGTGTACCTATTAGAGCCTACACCGACAACGTCCGACGACGCGTTTCGGCCAGGCTCGGGGGCTTTTATCGGTGCAACAAACCTGGGTGTATGTTGCCCAGACTGTACACAGGCACGGAGCTGAAAGTTGAAGCACCCAAGACCAAGACCAAGTAGAAGGAGACAACCCTTTGAGAAATCAAGGGGCGGATCAAGGAGAGCAAGCCCAAGGCAGAGATGTGAAGCACCACTAATGTAACGCCCAAGATGCGATTCTATCTCGATCACTAGGTAAAAACTTGTGATTGAGGCACAACCGCATTTCGGGCGCTTAGCAAGATGGATATCATTACATCGTACCATTTCATACATCGAGGGGATACATACAAGTCATGCAATTCCACATGAATACAACACATAATACACAAGTCATCCGTCTACGGATGAAAATATGAAAAGCACAATGACATCCATCCTGCTATCCCAGGCTGCCGACCCGGAACCTATCCCAATACTGACGAAGAAGAAGAAGAAGAACTCCAACACAAGTAAGCATCGCTCTCACGTCAAGTCATCGGAAACCTGCACCTGCAAGTGTTGTTGTAGTATCAGTGAGCCACGAGGACTCAGCAATCCCATAACCATGGGTATCAACACTAGCAAAGCTTAAATGATATGGAGAGGTGAAGTGGTGAGGTTGCAGCAGCGGCTAAGCATTGTCTGGTGGCTAACTTATGAGTACGGGAATAAGAAGAGCATCTACGCAAATGGTCGCAAACTAGTAATGATCGCTAAGAGAACCTGAACTACCTACGAGTCAAACATAACCCCACCGTGTTCTCTTCTCAAAATGAAAAGAGACGGTCACGGTTACTCACGTGTTTCGTGTATTTTATTTCGGATCCTCTGACAATTTTTCTACAACCGGACATTAACAAATTCCAATCTGCCACATAACCGCGGGCACGGCTTTCGAAAGATCATAACCCTGTAGGGGTGTCCCAACATAGTCCATCACAACCCGATCAGACTCGGAATCCCGGTGCACAAGACATTTCGACAATGGTAAAACAAGTCCGGCAAGACCTCCTGGCTTGCCGACACCCTGATAGTAGCCGCGCGTTTCTCGTCTCAGGGCACGACCGGATGAACACTCCGTGCAACTAAAACCAATCCTCAAGTTTCCCCGTGGTGGAGCTGCACGGGGCTCTATTTGGGACCAACACCATTAGCACTAGCCCCTCCCTGTAATGTATAATTTAGAACCCGGGGATGCGACCCCCTATGCAATTTAATTAATTAATTAAGTTTTTATTATGAGGCAAAATAAAACCAATGTTGGGCCTTGCTGGAGGAGTTTTATTCCAAGCAAACTGTCAAGGGGTCCCCATATACCCAACCGCGTTAGGAATGCAAAATCAAGGAACATAACGCATGTTTATCAGTTCTGAAGGTGACATAAGTGGAACAAAACACCGAGCAAAAGTCCAAGCCTTCCACCCATTGCCAAGTGGACGGGTGTGTTAAATATAGTAAAAGATATTGTGATATTCCAAAAATATCCAAGTTCCGACATGGAGCAATCTTCATCTTCACCTGCAACTAACAACGCTATAAGAGGGGCTGAGCAAGCGGGTAACATAACCACGCAACGGTTTGCTGGGATGGTGTCAAGGTTAGGGGTTTCATGGCAACACGGGGAGGCTGACAACAAATAGATAGGTAGCATGACATATAGCGATAACATCGAGACAACTAGCATAGCAATCATAGTAATGAAATCCACGGTGACGGTCATCTTGGCTGAGATCCCGCAAGGAAGAAGAACGAGTCCATGAAGAAGAAGAATCCACAAAGACGAACCAAGCATAGCCGAATGAATCCTCACGATCGCAACGAAATAGGAGCTAACGCGAAGAAGCACAACCGGAAAGAGCAAATAACGTGGTAAACACACAACACATAAACAAGGCATGATGCACAACCAAGTACGATGCATGACAAGGCTACATGATGAAACTCATGTCAAGAGATGAAGCATACAAGAACATCACAAAAAGCAAGTTTAAATGTGGCCGGAAACAACACATAACAATTTCGGTAAGTCCTCAAATGCAAATTCCAAAATTGGTCCAGATCTGAACAAACCCTAAGTTCAAGTTGTCAAACAACAAGTTAACATGCACCATGATGATCTACTCGAAATTCTAATGAAGTTACATACAGAGTTCATTTAATTCGGAGCTACGACCTAGAACATATGAGCAAAAACAAGTTAAGCATGGCAAGGATGCAAGATGCATTCAAAAAACAAGCAAAAACACTCCAAACATGTATACAACATGATATTGTGCATCTACATGCAAAACCACGCTAGTTTTCATATAGGACACGCTCAAAACGGAGCAACGGTTCAACACATACACATGAAACAAGATATAACAACAAGATGTCCCAAAACAGCAACTAAGCACTTTGCAATCGTCAAAACAACATGCTACATGAACATTTCATGGCATCAAAGGGCATGGCAATCATGTACATGTCAACCACTACAAGCATGATCACTGAGCTACTTCCAAACACTACTAGAACGTGCTCAAAATATAATAGCAAGATTCCAAAAGATAAAAGATTCACAGACTTGGTGAAATAAACTGAACATGTCAGCAACAACGACAAGTAAGCATGTTTGTAAGCGTGTGCAACTCATCTCAAAGCATATCATGGCATGTGAATATAACCAACAGCAAGAAGAAATGTTTATGAAGCTACTCATAGAAAGAACAGGGTCATAGGATGCATAGAACACTAGCTATTCACTTGGCAAAACTGAACTTACTGATAACAGGCTGACAGAAACATTTTATAGCAAATTGAGAGCATGAAAACAACAAGCTACAATAGGTAATAAATGCAAACGAGGGCATGGATGTGTATAGCATAAAATGGACATCAAGACATGGTCATTTTACATACTAAAACATTCATGGATTTGAGTGTGGCATCAAGCAAACATGGCATCACAATATAACAGTTTCAGACTTAACAGTTTTCAACAAGTCTCAGGAAAACAACAAATAGCGAGTAGGCTACTTTACAAGCTTGTTGCACTCACCACAAGTCATGTCATGAAAAACTAATTACACCATAGAAAAGATGACATGATTGTGCTTCTAAAACATATTGACATGTATCTCAAACAAAAATCACACATAAAGATATGAAAAAGACAAATCAGCATCTCATAACAGTTTTGAGCACTTAAGAACAATATGCACTCTTGCAACAGAGGTAAACATGGGAATATGGCACCTAATATGAATGCAACAGGCACCATAATGTAGAGCACTTCACAATGAACATTTTGACATCTCATACACTCCATTTGGACCAACACGAACAACGTTACACCATGTTAAACATGCATACATGTTGTTGACAGAAAACAAGCGCTTGACAGTAACATCACATAACAGTTTTGCAACGAAGATTAAGGCATCAAGATGAACAGTAACATGTATGCAAATGAAACTAACATGTAGAGCACTTCACAATGAACATTTCCATATATAATTCTTCATCATGAGGTCAACATGCACCAAGTTACAATGGGTCAAACATATCATGATGATAATTTTTCAGAAAAAGACTTAGAGGGAAAAAACCACCTCGAAGGGGTCACGGGTGGACATGTCCGAAGTGGAGAGGACGTGTCCGGGCACTTGGGCGTGCGGGCCCACCTAGCAGTGGCACGGCCCGAGGAGGAGGTCGGACATGTACGGGCTCCATCAGACATGTCTGGTGCGACGCAGGCAGAGGAGAACCGGCGGCGGCGGTGGCTCTCCGGTGAGGCGGCCGGCGAGACGGCGAGGGGCGGCACCGGGCGAGGGGAACCGGGCGGAGGAGCGGATCCAGGGTGGGCAGACGCCATATCCGGCGAGGCCCGATGGAAGGGCAACAACCACGACAAGCGGCGGCGAGCTCCTGGCCCATGGTCGCCGACGGGAGGAGCGGCGATGCTCCAGAGTGTAAGTGCATCTAGTGCCCCCTAGTTGGTATTGGAGTATTGACAACAAACGTGGTTGAGGGACTAACGTGTTTGTGAGAATTGCAGGATAACACAGGTAATAGTCCCTCACATATTCGGTTTAACTTCCAGAGATGACCCCTAAAAATGTGTGAAGACATTGAAGACAAACGTGGTTGAGGGACTAACGTGTTTGTGAGAATTGCAGGATAACACAGGTAATAGTCCCTCACATATTCGGTTTAACTTCCAGAGATGACCCCTAAAAATGTGTGAAGACATTGAAGACAGTGGTGGTGCGTGAAGACATTCACGTGAAGATAATGACCTATGAAGACATTCATTGAAGACTATAGAATGCAAAGAAATAGTTTCTTTCATAGTTCTTTTTAATCTTTCTTGAGTCATAGGAACCACCGTACTGTTAAGTGGGGTCCAAGTGAACATAGTCGAATGACTGATGTGATGCTCAACCAAAACACCTATATCTTCAAGCAAAGACAAATAAGAGCAAATCTTATCCCCATCTGGATAAGTCAGCTTTACTTGGAGCTCAAGCAAAGTTGCCGCGTGTGTTCACAATCCGATCGTTGGACACGTGTCAGTTCCTTAGTGCCCAAGGGTCATTTCAGACATATCATGTCGGGTTGCCTCAGGGCTATAAATAGCCAAACCCCTACACCATAAATTGGTGGCTGCTCAGAGTATGTGCACGGCTTTTGTCGTTCGAGAGCAACCCACCTCCAAAGCCTTTGAGAGAAAAGATCCTTATGAGGACAAATCACAAAACACCAAGAGCCAAAGAGATTTAAGCATCACTAAAGTCTTTCTGTCTGTGTGACCTGAAGACTTTTTACACTTGAGGACTGTGCTTCCTCCAGCTGGTTAGGCGTCACGTTCTGAGTGTCCTAGAGTGATTGTGGGTCACCAGTGAATGAAGTCTGTGAAGGTTCGGAAGTCTACCTTGAAGACTTACTAGAGTGATTGGGCGAGGACTGTGTATCCTTAGCTCAAGGGGAATACGGTGAGGATTGTGTGTGCGGGACTGTGTGTCCTCTGGTTTGAATACCTAGCCGCCCTAACCAGATGTATAGTTGACACATCAACTGGAACTAGTCTATCAAATCCTTGTCTTCACAGAGCAACTGGTTCTATCCCCAACCTTCTTTACATTTCAGTTTGTCTTCGTGAAGTCATTGCTAGTGTGCCTGATCTGGTTGACTTCACTATGTGGAGACTGTCGGTGTACTAAGATAGGGGTACCTTAGTACCCCAACTTGTGCACGGGCAGTAGCAGCTTTCCGCGGCAGGGCTCACCACGTGCTCGCCGGAAACCTTCTCGGTCCCTATGAAGCCATTCAAAAACAAAGTATACAAGACAGAAGATCGAGACCCCGGCAAGTGGAGCTTGCCGGGAAGGCCGCGCCAGGCTCAAGATTATCACGTTAGCACAAGACCCTGGCAAGAGGAGCTTGCCAAGAAGGCCAAGGAACGCATACTTCAAGAGACGCCTCGGCGCATCACGCGCCCCGGCAGGGCCCGGGGAGCGACAAGCTTCCGGGCCCGGCAAGATCAAGACCCCGGCAAGGTGTTTGCCGGGGGAAGCCTGCGCTGTGTACCCGCGCTCCAGCTCATCGGCCCACGCGTCGCCCTGGGGCCCTTCCAGGGACGCATGGCGGATGGCTGTGCAGCCTGGGGGACACGGTGGCACGCCACGGTGACGAGGCTACCGCCGTGGCGAACGGAGAAGCACGGGCGGGCGCTTTTGGGGTCGACGGTGACGGGCATTTAATGCCCTTGTCCCCCACTGTCAAGATTAGGTGAAGACCACTGTTCGCCCACTATTCATGCACTGTTCCCGCACTGTTACAACTACCACCAAAGTTACATTTGTACCCTCCTCTACGTTGACACCTGTCGGTGACCCCTTGAGCTATAAAAGGAGGCCCATGCACAACATAGAAAGGGTTCAGAACCTAGATAGCTCTCTTGCTCGGTTTAGCTAACTCTTCAAGCTCCCGAGCTCAAGAACTCAATACAATCCAAGCAGGAGTAGGGTTTTACGCGTCCGCGCGGCCCGAACCTGGGTAAACTGCCCGCGTGTGCTCCTCGATCTGCTCTTCGTGCTCCCTCCGCTCCTTTACCGCAACGTAGAAGGGGCTCCGGTCCCATAGGTGCTCGTGGGAGGACAGTTTCCCCCGACATCTTTGGCACGCCAGGTAGGGGGCGTCGAGGTTGTGCGAACCTGATCCGGCGTTCACGCGGGCGCATTCTTCATCAACCTCTCCAACTTCATCAACTTCACCAGCTGCAACAACATGGCCCCGAAGAAGAAGGCTTCGGAGGTCGCAGGCCCGTCTGCATCGATCCCACCACCACCAGAACCAACGGTTGGTGGAGGAGATGCCGGCGGAAGGGTGGTCGCCGGCGAGGAAACTCACGGCGCCACCAAGTCCAAGGACAAGACGGACGACCGGGCAAATTCTAAAGCCTCGGTGTCCGTGGATGCACCGCGTCTCTCTCAGCAGACGCCAGGCCAGCAGCGCCGTGGTACAGGAGATACCATTCGCTTGCTGGGGCAAGGACAAACCGGAGGATCGCGGGACGCCCAAGGCCACCGTCCTGGTACGAGCAAGGCGCGGTCGCCGGGGAGAGAGACTGCTCCTTCTAACCCTGTTAGAAGTCCGAGCATATCTCGCTCCTCGCACCGCTCGCCGCCGCTCCCCTCCTCTCCAGCAGGAGCTCTAGCAAGAGCCCAACTACTCCTCGACTTCCCTCCAGCGGCAGACAAGGCCGAGGACTGGAGGGCGACGATCCAAAGCCTCATCGCCTTCGCCAACAACGACATGCCGCAGCAGCCGGCGACATCGCGGCCGCGGCAAGTCGACCAGACGAAGGCCGACGGCGACAAGACCGCCGGGGGCGCGACCACCGTGCACTCCCCGCCGCGGAAGCAGAAGACGCCACCCCGCCGGATCAACGTCGACGACGACTCTGCGGCGCCGTCGGATCCGCGGGCTCGTTGGGACCAGCGCCAAGTCCTCGACGATCGGCGGCAATAAGACGCTCGGACGCGCATCGAGCGTCGACGAGAAGCCCGGCGACAATCAGATCACCGCGCTGGGACCGCTGTCGACACGTGCGCACCCGGTGAGCCAGGCGACTTGCCGTACGCGGCAGGTTGCCCTGCGTTCACCCGTGAGTTGCGGCGCGTCCAGTGGCCCAGCATGAAAAACTTCAAGCCCGACGTATCCGAGAAGTACGACGGCAAGACGCACCCCTCGGAGTTCCTCAGCATCTACACCATCGCGGTGCAGGCTGCCGGGGGACGCGACGAGAAGATACTAGCCAACTACTTCCCACTCGTGCTTAAGCCAAACGTCCGCTCTTGGCTTATGCACTTGCCGGAAGGCTCCATTTCTTCGTGGGCATATTTGTGCCACCAGTTTGTTGGCGCCTTCACGGGCGGCCACAAACCCCACGGCCAGGAGAGTGATCTCCACATCTTGGCCCAGAAGGAAGGAGAATCCCTGCGCAAGTATATCCAGAGATTCAGCCGCGTGCAACACAACATTCCCGACGTCCACCCTGCCGCGGTTATCAGCGCGTTCCACCAGAATGTGCGTAACCGCCGCATGCGGGAAGAGATGGCCATGACCAAGATCCGGGATGTCAGCGAGCTCTACGCTCTGGCTGACAAGTGCGCGCGCGCCGAAGAGGGGAGGAAACTCCCCGGAGAGGATGCTGGCGCAGGAGGAAGCGACAGTGAGGACGCCGCCCCGGCAAAGAAGAGCCGGCGGCGGAACAACAGAAGAAAGAAGAGCAAGGAAGTGCTGGTCGTCGAGCAGTCCGGCAAGGAGGCTCCCGCCAAGAAGGCGCAGGCTGGCGGCTCCGGCAAGGAGCCTGCCCCTGTAGCGGCAGCCGACAAGCAGGACGGCTCCGACAAGCAATACTGCAAGATCCACCGCACCAAGGGCCACAATCTGCAGAATTGCAAGCGAGTCGTGTACCTCGTAGAACAGCAGAAGGATGAATACGAGCGGCGCGACAAAGAGAAGGCCCAAGGTGGCGGAGGAGAGACAAGCAAGAAGCGGCCATTCAATGGCCGGGGAGGGCGCCTCGGCAAGGCCAAGCAGCGGCAAGGTGATCGACCTCCCCGGGGCCGCGACAAGGATGAGGAAGAAGACGACGACGACGACATGGAGGAAGGAGATAACAGCGAGCAGGAGTTCCAGAAGGCCACAGAAGTTCTGTGTGTCGACGGAGGCGCCTCTCTGCATGCTTCCCACCGCCAACTCAAGCAGTGGGTGCGGGAAGTAAACGCAGCTGAGCCGCCCGTCGAGTCACGCAGGCTGCTGAAGTGGTCCAGCACGCCCATCATTTTTGATCTTGAGGATCACCCAGACCACACAACGGCGGTCGGGTGCTTGCCGATGTTGGTCTCACCAACCATCTGCAACCTCAAGGTCACCAAAATGTTGGTTGACGGCGGGGCCGCCCTGAACTCCAGATCCCAGACGGCGAGCTCGAAGAAACCGGATCGTTCCAAGGAATAAACCCGGGGAGGAGCAAGCCGAAGGGGAAGATTACTCTGCCAGTGACCTTTGGCGGGGAGCTCAACTTCAGGACGGAGAGGATAACCTTCAACGTGGCCGATATCCCATTGCCATACAATGGGATACTTGGACGTCCTGCCCTCGCCATGTTCATGGCAGCTTCCCACTATGCCTACAACGTACTCAAGATGCCGGGGCCGATAAGCGTCATCTCTGTCCATGGCGACAAGAAGGACGCGCTTATCTGCGCCGACAAGATCTACCGGGACGCAGCAGCCGCAGCAGAAAGCAACACACTTGCCGCTGAAGCTCCCGGGGGGAAGACTAAGACCAAGTCCGGCAAGAGCTCTGGGGCCCACTCCGGCAAACGCACCTCTTCGGAGTGCTGCGCTGCCGTCGAGGACGTTCCATCGAGCTCCACCGGCAAGTGCAAGAAGGGGATGGCCACTCCACCGGCAACCAAGAAGGTGTCCGCCAAGGAGGACGCCACTGGTGGTACCTTCACCATCAGTGCTACACTTGACAACAAATAGGAAAGCGCGCTCGTTGCCTTCCTGCGGGCGAATGTCGATGTGTTTGCTTGGCAACCATCTGACATCCCCGGCGTTCCCAGGAAGGTAATTGAGCACAAGCTTGTTGTTTGTACTCATGCGCGGCCCGTCAAGCAGAAGGTCAGGAAGCAAGCCGTGGAGCGCCAAGAATTCATCGCCGAAGAGATAAAGAAGCTAGAAGCAGCAGGCCTGGTTAGAGGCGTGATCCATCCCACGTGGTTGGCCAATCCAGTTGTCGTCCGCAAGGCCAATGGGAAGTGGAGACTCTGTATAGACTTCACTGATGTGAATAAAGCATGTCCCAAAGATCCATTTCCCTTGCCGCGTATTGACCAGATTGTTGACTCCACCGCTGGATGTGAGCTGCTTTCCTTCCTTGATGCATACTCAGGTTACCACCAGATATTCATGGCCAAGGAAGATGAAGAGAAGACTGCATTTATTACTCCATGCGGCACATATTGCTTCATACGCATGCCCTTTGGATTAAAGAATGCAGGCTCAACATTTGCAAGGGTGGTGCACACTGCTTTTGAGCCACAGATCCACAGAAATGTAGAAGCTTACATGGATGACATAGTGGTCAAAAGCAAGAGCAAAGATACCCTGATCCAAGACTTGGAAGAAACATTTGCAAATCTGCGCAAGATCCAGCTTAAGTTGAACCCCGAGAAGTGCGTCTTCGGAGTCCCCTCCGGCAAGCTTCTCGGGTTCTTTGTGTCCCAGAGGGGGATTGAAGCCAATCCCGACAAGATAAAAGCCATCGAGCAGATCGAAGCCCCAAGGCGCGTCAAGGACGTAAGGAGACTTGCTGGTTGTGTGGCTGCCCTCAGCAGGTTCATTTCAAAGTCTGCAGAACGCGCCCTGCCTTTCTTCAAAATCTTGAAAAAGGCAGGTCCTATGAAATGGACTCCGGAAGCGGAGGCAGCGCTGCAGGATTTGAAAGGATACCTGTCCTCCACTCCAATACTTGTCGCACCTAAACCACAAGAGAAGTTGCTACTGTACTTAGCGGCAACCAATCAAGTGGTTAGTGCTGCGTTGGTAGCGGAAAGGGAGGCAGAGGAAGAGCCCACACCTCCGGCAAGCGAATCCAGCGACAAGCAGGGGGCTCCACCGGCAAGCTCTGGCCCCGACAAGGACAACTCTGCGCAGGAGCAAGGAGAAGTGCGAAGAAGGGTGGTGCAACGCCCAGTGTATTTTGTAAGCTCCCTCTTGCAGGGGGCTAGATCAAGATACTTTGGGGTGTAGAAGTTGCTTTTCGGCCTCCTCATGGCCTCGAGAAAGCTGCGCCATTACTTCCAAGCACACGAGATAACAGTGGTCACTCGCTTTCCGTTGAAAAGGATATTGCAGAATCCAGAGGCAACAGGCAGGATCGTCGAGTGGGCACTGGAACTGTCAAGCTTTGGTCTCAAGTTTGAGAGTACTTCAAACATACAGAGCAGAGCTTTGGCAGAATTTATAGCGGAATGGACCCCAACGCCAGATGAAGAAGTCCCAGAGACAAGCGTCCCCGTCCAAGAAACAAGCAGCGAATGGGTAATGTACTTTGATGGTGCTTTCTCGCTGCAAGGCGCCGGTGCTGGCGTGGTACTCATAGCGCCCACCAGAGAGCACCTCAAGTATGTTGTCCAGATGCACTTTCCCAAGGAACAAGCGACAAACAATACTGCTGAGTATGAAGGTTTGCTTGCTGGCCTCAGGATTGCAGCCGAGCTTGGGATCAAGAAGTTGATTGTGCGGGGAGATTCACAGTTGGTGGTCCGGCAAGTGAACAAGAGTTACCAGAGCCCTTTGATGGAAGCTTATGTAGATGAAGTGAGGAAGCTTGAAGAGCACTTTGAAGGTCTGCAAATGGAGCACGTCCCGAGAGCTCAGAATGATATTGCGGATGGCCTTTCAAAGTCTGCTGCAATGAAGTTACCTGTGGAACCAGGGACCTTCCTTCTCAAGTTAACTCAACCATCCGTTACACCATCAATTGGGCAGAACAAGAAGAGAAAATTGGTCTCCAGTGACTACTTGCCGGCGGATCTTCCTGAAGCCGCCGCCAAGGCCCCCAAGATCAACAACCAAAATGCTGAGGAACAGTTTGCTCCTGCAGACCTAGGGGTCCGTACAGTTGAAGCAAGCGTTCCCGACAAGCTTTGCCCCGGCAGGCTTGCCGGGGGACCATCAGCTCCGGCAGAACCAGAGGTTCTTGCCGTAGCAGCTGGGGTTCCTGCAGCGGCCCTCATGCCTTTAGTCCTTGCCGTTGAGCCTCGGGCTCCGGCATGGGCACAGCAGATCGTCCGTTTTCTGCAAACTGGAGAACTTCCCAACGACCCAGAAGAGATAGAGAAAATAACCAGGCAGTCAAGTATGTACCAGTTCGTGGACAACGAACTGTACAGAAGAAGACTCAATGGTGTCAGGTTGAAGTGCATTTCCAGAGAAGATGGACAGAAGCTGTTGGCAGAGATACATGGAGGCATATGTGGCCACCACATTGGCGCAAGGGCACTTGCCGAGAAGGCGTTCCGGCTAGGGTTCTTCTGGCAAGAAGCCCTCCAAGATGCAACTGCACAAGTAACCAAGTGTGAAGCGTGCCAGTTCCATGCCAAGCAAATTCACCAGCCAGCTCAAGCTCTCCAGACGATTCCTTTATCCTGGCCCTTCTCGGTCTGGGGGCTCGATATCCTCGGCCCCTTTCCCCGCGCTGTCGGGGGCTTTGAATACTTGTACGTTGCAATCGACAAGTTTACAAAGTGGCCAGAAGTGGAACCAGTGAGAAAGGTGACAGCACAGTCAGCAGTCAGGTTCTTCAGGTCAATTGTTTGCCGTTTCGGAATCCCTAATAGGATCATCACTGACAACGGCACACAGTTCACAAGTCGCACCTTCATGCAGTACGTCCAAGACCTTGGCGCCAAGGTCTGTTTCGCTTCTGTTGCTCACCCAAGGAGCAATGGTCAAGCGGAGAGGGCCAATGCTGAAGTGCTGCGCGGACTCAAGACAAGAACCTTCGACAGGCTGCGCAAGTGCGGAAGAAACTGGATAGAGGAGTTACCGGTGGCTTTTTGGTCAATCAGGACGACAACAAGTCGAGCCACCGGACAGACACCCTTTGCTCTTGTCTATGGAGCAGAGGCAGTTCTCCCCACGGAACTCGTATACGGATCTCCTCGAGTGCTCGCTTATGATGAGCTCGAGCAAGAGCAACTGCGACAAGATGATGCATTGCTCCTTGAGGAGGAACGTCTCCAGGCTGCTGTACGAGCTGCTCGATACCAGCAAGCCTTGCGTCGCTACCATAGCCGCAAGGTCAAGGCCAGGAGTCTCGAGGAAGGCGACCTTGTTCTTCGGCGTGTTCAGTCCGCCAAGAATTCCAACAAGTTGGCGCCGAAGTGGGAAGGCCCTTATCGGGTGAGACAAGTCACAAGGCCCGGCGTTGTCCGCCTTGAGACCGAAGAAGGCTTACCGGTGAGCAACTCCTGGAACATAGAGCATCTTCGCAAGTTTCACCCATAAGGCGCGGTTGCCGTGATCCGCTCCGGCAACCACCTTTTGTACAAGTCTTGCCGCTGTCGCATGCAAACCTCTGTACAAAGCCGGGCGCAGATCCCGTGCATCAGTAAAGCTTTTGTGTTTCGCATTATTTGCCATTTCCATGCTTTTCTTTGTTATTTGCATGCATTGTTTGGCACTCTGTGCAACGCACCTCCCCGGTAAGCACTAGCAAGCCGAAAAGCTATATACTTGTTTTTCCTCCTCTTTTTCTTTCCCTCTTAAGCAGAAGGAACATTCCTCGCGCACAAGTTTGCCGGGGGGGGGGGGAAGGAGGTGGAGGACGAACCAAGTGCTGTTCAAGAAAGAAAAGCCTTGTCGGAGGACAAGCAATCTATGAAAGCTAAGTCACCAGAATTTGAGAAGTTCAAATTTTTAAATTTTAGTTGTCTTCCTTGAACAACCACACTTTGTATGGAAAACCTGTGCGCGGAGGAACCTACCCGTGGCTAGCCGCACCCTTACTTTGTTTTCGAGCACGCTCAACGACTTAAGAGAGCTGCGACAAGTGTCGCGCCCTTACTTCGTTTTCGAGTTCGCTCAGCAAGCTAAGTGTGTTGCGACTAGCTGCGGCGAGGTTGCTTGCCGACAAGGCCTTTGCCAGCAGGCTGCTCACAGTCCAGCACTCAGCGCTCGCGGCAAGGGCCCCTTGCCGGCAAGTTCCCTAAAAGCGTAGGGTAAAAAGCATAAGAAGTAAAGGACCAAAGCAAGGGAGATAACACTGCATTGATTGATCAAAATAAGACTGTATATTACAAGGATAACTTGCCGCAATAACTAATCGATTCATGTCCATAACATAACTTGCAGCGGCAAAGGAAACAGAAATGAAGAAATCTAATCTACGCGGTCGCCTTCACGCCTTGAGATCTTATTCACCTTGGCGATGATGTGGGCGACCTGCGCCTTCAACGCCTCCTGGTCAGCGTCGTCCGGCAAGGAGCGGAGGACGTTGACGAGGTTGATGCAGGGGTTGCGGTAGACAATCTTCGTCAAGACGCGCTCCAAAGTGCCCGCACAGAGCTGACGCGACTCGTCGGCCAGCTGCGCGGGGAGCTTCTCCCGCAGCCGTGCAAGTGCCGGCGTGATTCCCCTGAAGAATAGAGTTAACTTGGCGCTGTGGGGGAGGGCCTCGTCGGGAAAATATACGAGGTGCTCCGCCCTCAGCGCCATCATCTCCTTATCAATGTTGGCGGCGGAGGTGACCAGATTGTCAGTCCACTGCTCCACCGCCCGGCTGAAGTTGTTCGACGAGACGGCGGCGCTCTCCACCAAGTTCCGCTCCTTGCGGAGCTCGTCCTTCAGCTTCGTCTCGCGATCCCAGGCGGCGTCGAGTGAGTCAGTCAAGGTGGAGACCTTCAACTCCAACTCAGCAATTGAATCTTTGGCGGCAGTGAGCTCGTCGCCCTTCTTGGAGAGTCGTACCTGCAAGTCTGAGTTGGTGTGGGCATCTTTCTCATGCTCCACATTGAGCGCGGTGACTCTGTCCTCGCTTGCCTTCAGGTACCGCTCCAGCTGATCCACCTTAAGCTCCAGGTCCTTGGCGGTTTCCGCGGCGTCCGCGGCATCCTTTGCCTCCTTCAGGGCCCCGCCAATGGCCTGCTCCCGGGCGGTGAGCTCGTCGTCATGGGCATCGAGCTCGACCTTCCGCTGGTTGAGCGCCCCCTCCCGCCGAGACAGCTCCTCGGCGGCCAGCCGCTGCCGCTCTTCTGCCTCCGCCTTCTCCAGGAGGAAGGCTTGCTGCTCCCCAGCAAGCTCTTCCCGCTCCTCCGCCAGGTTGCGGAGGGCGGCCTGGTTGGCGGCGCGAAGCTCCGCGGCCCGCTTCTCCAAGTCAACTCCAGCCTTGGCGGCAAGAGCTTCCCGGGAGTCCAGTTTCCCCTGCCTGTCCCGGTACAGGGCCAGGAGTCGGCGGAGTAGCTTCTCCTCTTCGGGCTCGTCTCCACCGCCAAGTGCTTCAACGACCTTTAACCCCGCGGAGGCGAGGACATCTCCATCATAGGTCTCTCCCTCCACGGGGGCTCGCGACGAGGACCCCCACGGGACTTGTATGAAGACTCCGTTGGGGGCCTCAAGATAGACGCCTGGCCGCTCCGTGGTGGCGGAGGGGTCGGCGGCCGGTGCAGCGCTTGACGCTCCTGCTGCCTCCGGGCCAGCGGTGTGGTCGCCACCCCCCTCCCCAGCCGCGGCGTCTGCGGTCGGGGCGGTCTCGTCAGCGGCAGGCTCGTCGGCTCCAGCCACGCCCTCAGCGGCACTGGCGTTGCCGCCGTCGCCTTGCGCACCCTCCTCGCCGGCGGTCTCTGTCTCCATCTGCTCCGGGGCAGGAGGATCTAGCAGAACAAAAAGAAAAGAAAAGATCAAGCAAATATCCAAAAGGACAAGTTCAAGAAGGAAAAGCTGCAAGGACTTACCTTCGCGGACTTCTTCAACGACAGGCTCCGTCGCCGGGGAGTTCACCCTTGGCGGGGGAGTGGTGGCCCCTCCTGGCGGAGGGCCGCCCGCGCCCTCCCTTGGCGGAGTGCTCGCCCTTGTCGGGCTGCTCGCCCTTGGCGGGGTACTCGCCCTTGGCGGAGTACCCGTCCTTGGCGGAGCGCTCTCCCTCGCCGGGGAGCTCGCCCTTGGCGGGGAGGGTGGAACATGTAGCTCGTCGGGGGCAGTCTCCGAGCACTCCTGCGGCTGCGGCTCCACCTCTGCGCAAGACAAACAAGACAACAAAATATCAATACAGATAGCAACCTCAAGCGCGCCCGTCAATCAGAAAGACAAAAACCAGACTTATGTTGGGGGCTGCTCCTCGGAGCAGCGGGTTGATCCGGCAAGCTTGCCGCTGGCACGTCTCCAGTCGCCGCGGCGGGCGAGTCGTCTTCAACCTCGACCACAGGGATCTTGGCCCTCTTCGCCATCCGCTGGGCCAGGGATCTGAAGGCAAAACAAAAACAAGATCAGAATCAACAAGGAAAATCAAGACAAAGTCAAAGAAGTTACAAGTTGCAAGTACTTACTCCTATTCCTCGTCGTCGTCGGAGCTGAGGGCGGAGAAGTCGAACTCCACCTGAGATGCTCCCGCGCGAGGAGCAGGAGGAGAAGGCTCCCTCGGGCGCTTGGCGGTCTCCGGGGCTGTGGGCTGCGAAGACCCAGCCTCTGTTGACACCGAGGCCCGAGGAGCAGGAGGAGCAGCCGTTCCGCTCCGGGAGGATCCTCCTCCGCTTGGCGCCGGTGCGCGGGGCGCCTCCGTCGCGGCTTGGCTCGCCCTGGTGGCGCGCGTCGCCCGGCGCGCAGGCTGCTGTCTGGGCGCCTGCGGCCTCGTCGCTGTAGCCGCCTTGCGGAGGCGCTTCCTCGGTGTTTGCGTAGGACTTGCCGGGGGCGGGGAGTTCTCTGAGTATGAGGAGGCATCGTCGTCAAGTCCCAGGGATCCGCCGGTGTCTTCATCGGCCTCGACGTCCTCCTCCTCCTCCCCGGCAGGCCCGCTGGGCCCAGCACCTTGCCCGGCGGCTCCGCTCCCTCCGGCGACTCCGCTCCCTCCGGCAACCTCGCTCCCTGCGGCGGCCTCGCTCACAACCCCAGGTATCCCGGAAAGCCTCAGGGAAGGAACCCCGGCAAACTCTTCGGGCGGAAGCTTGAGCAACCTGAGGATTTCAGCCTCCTCTGCTTGGCTCAACACGTTCGCGGCCTCTGCATCGTCCACAGTGTATCCAAAATCTCCCGCCGATGCGGCTGCGGCGGCCTCTTCCATCCGGGAAGCAATGTAAGCTATATCCCGGGCCGTAGTGGCCCGGGTGAGGTCCCTGTTCTCTTCGGTGTTCTTGGGCGTCTCAACTAAGTTGTCGAAGAAGCTCAGCATAGTATCCAGCGAAGGCTCGATCCAGGTGGGGACGATGCCATGGGAGTCGCACTCCGGCATCATTGCGCGCAAGGAATCGCAGGCGGTGCTGTTGCACAGTGGCACCACTCCCTTGGCGGGTCTGAACCACTCCGGATGAGCCGGGTCATGCTTGAAGAGCTCTCGGACCATTCCTTTCAGCTCCAAAGCAGTGAAATTGAAGTTTAATCCTGGGTGTAGCCTCATGATATCCGCCGCATTGCCAAATTCCCAGGCGGGCCTTTTCCTCTCTTGTAAAGGGGCAATGCGGCGGCGGAGGAAATCTGCCCCAACCTCTCCGATGGTCAGATTAGCTACCCGGAGACAGATAATCCTGACGAGGGCAATACTGAGCTGGTTGTCCTCCGGGGCTAATTCGCTCCAATTCCTGCCGCGCACTATGGCTGTTGTGCGCGGCGCAGTGAAAGGCTCCGGCTTATCCTCTACTACCCGGCACCAATCTGCACGCCATTCTTCCCACTTGCCGCGGAGTTCTCCCTTCATGTATGAATCCTTCTTGTTCAACCGGAAGATCCAGGAGATGCCGCCGGAGATTGGAGCGCCAGCCTCTACTCTAGGCATAAAGAAATGGCGAAAGAGTGCTATGTTTGGATGGATCCCAACATAGTTTTCGCACAGAAGTGCGAAAACGGCCATCGTAAGGATGGCATTGGGGGTAAAGTCTAGGAGGTGGAGGCCATATGTGTTCATAATGTCGCAAAAGAACTCCGAGTACGGAGGGCACAATCCACAATGGAAGAAAGCAGCGAAGAAGAAGTACCCGCCGGGAAACATATCTCTGGCGACGGCGGGGAAGGCTCTGGTGCGGGGATGAGCTTTGGTCTCCCCGGACCAGAACAGGTAGTACTTGTTCCGCAGCTCCTTCGCGCTGAGCCTCGGCGCGAAGACCACATTCCTCTTCCGCAGGGCGGCCAGCTTCGCCGCCTGCTCAGACTTCTCCTTCTTGGCCTTGTCCGCCTTCGCCTTTTCGCTCTTCGGGGCCATGGCGGAGGCGGCGAGGGAAGAGGCGAGGAGCTCGGCGGCGCCGCGGATGCGGAAGACGGCGAAGGAGGGGTGGAGGCAAGGAGCAGCGGAGATTTTCTGGAGAGTCAAGACGCAATGAAGACGAAGGAGGAAACTGCCCCTGCTTCCTCTGCTTTTAAGGGGGGAGTGGGGGACGTTCCGCATTTCCCATTAAGGAACAAGGCCACAATCTCTCCCGCGACGCCGCAATCGACGCGTGCCGTTAGGGAGGGGCGCGGCGGATGCGGAAGGGGATACGGCTTGCCGTGGGCCGCGTGTGCCCGTGCACTGTTTTGGGCCTGCCCCAACAGTGCTCAGCACCGTGTGTGGCCCAGGCCCGGGGGCTCCTGTCGGTGTACTAAGATAGGGGTACCTTAGTACCCCAACTTGTGCACGGGCAGTAGTAGCTTTCCGCGGCAGGGCTCACCACGTGCTCGCCGGAAACCTTCTCGGTCCCTATGAAGCCATTCAAAAACAAAGTATACAAGACAGAAGATCGAGACCCCGGCAAGTGGAGCTTGCCGGGAAGGCCGCGCCAGGCTCAAGATTATCACGTTAGCACAAGACCCTGGCAAGAGGAGCTTGCCAGGAAGGCCAAGGAACGCATACTTCAAGAGACGCCTCGGCGCATCACGCGCCCCGGCAGGGCCCGGGAGCGACAAGCTTCCGGGCCCGGCAAGATCAAGACCCCGGCAAGGTGTTTGCCGGGGGAAGCCTGCGCTGTGTGCCCGCGCTCCAGCTCATCGGCCCACGCGTCGCCCTGGGGCCCTTCCAGGGACGCGTGGCGGATGGCTGTGCAGCCTGGGGGACACGGTGGCACGCCACGGTGACGAGGCTACCGCCGTGGCGAACGGAGAAGCATGGGCGGGCGCTTTTGGGGTCGACGGTGACGGGCATTTAATGCCCTTGTCCCCCACTATCAAGCTTAGGTGAAGACCACTGTTCGCCCACTATTCATGCACTGTTCCCGCACTGTTACAACTACCACCAAAGTTACATTTCTACCCTCCTCTACGTTGACACCTGTCGGTGACCCCTTGAGCTATAAAAGGAGGCCCATGCACAACGTAGAAAGGGTTCGGAACCTAGATAGCTCTCTTGCTCGGTGTAGCTAACTCTTCAAGCTCCCGAGCTCAAGAACTCAATACAATCCAAGCAGGAGTAGGGTTTTACGCGTCCGCGTGGCCCGAACCTGGGTAAACTGCCCGCGTGTGCTCCTCGATCTGCTCTTCGTGCTCCCTCCGCTCCTTTACCGCAACGTAGAAGGGGCTCCGGTCCCATAGGTGCTCGTGGGAGGACAGTTTCCCCCGACAGAGACTGTTCACTGTTTAGCTTTAGTATCTTCCATCTCGATCCATGTTATCCAGCTATCAATAGTCTGTGTATTATCTTCATGATGCTTGCTTGACTATTTTGTGACTGGATATGTTATTCTACCGCTGGTTGTCATATAGGCTCATTTCTATCGTTTGTCTTCAAAGCCCTCGTGTTTTGAATACTTTCATAAAAATTGCCCATTCAACCCCCCTCTAGTCGATAACTTGCACTTTCAATTGGTATCAGAGCAAGGTACCCCTACTGGAAGAATAAGATGCGCATGCATCTTGAAGCTATTGACGTCGGCCTTTGGTATGTCGTCAAGAACGACGTTCCCAAGGCTAGTGAAGGTGTAACTCCTGCTGATGTCAAGAAGTTCATTCAGCTGGATTCAACTGCCAAGAATATCATCTGTGGTCATCTGACCAAAGGACAGTATGGCCGTGTGAGTGCTCTGGAAATATCAAAGCTAGTCTCGGACCGGCTCTCCAAGGTTAACGAAGGCGTCTCAACCAAACGAGACTCAAGGATCAGTGTTCTTCACAACCTCTTCACCCGCTTCAAGAGAAACAACAATGAGAACGTCCAGCTCACATTTGATCACCTCACTGAAATTACCAATGATCTTCATGCACTAGGCGCCACTGAAATCACCAAGCATGAAATCGTCAAGACACTACTGAGATCACTTGACAGCTCTTTTGACACCCCTAGCCCTGATGATTCAAGAACATCCTGAGTACAAGAGTCTCGATCCGTCTGACATACTTGAGAGGCTCAACACACATGAGTTTCAGCTATCTGAGAAAAGAGATATCTGTGGACCCAACTATGGCCAAACTCGCGCCTTGAAGGAAAAGGATGTTTCCTCATCTGAAGAAGAATCTGACTGCAGTTCTGACGATCCTGAAGACATTGGCGGAGAACTAGCAATGTTTGTGAAGAAGTTTCAAAGGTTCTCAAGGAAGAAAAACTTCAGAAAGTCTTCAAGATCCAGCTCAATAAATGATGAAGCTTCCACTCGTGACTATAAGAAGAGAACTTGCCACAAGTGCAAGAAACCAGGTCACTACATCTCTGAATGTCCACTATGGGACAACAAGAACAAGAGGAAGCATAAGAGCAAGGAATATGATTCTGATGACAAGAAGAAAAATAAATTCTCAAAGTCTTCTTCCAAGTCTTCATCAAAGTTTTCATCACACAAGAAGAGCTCGTCTGGCAACGCTCGTGCTTTTGCTGGCAAAGAGATGGATATAGAGGAGGAGTCTGCTTCTGAGGAGGCCGAGGTGGAATCTGAGGAGGAGTCTGATTCAGGCGTGGCAAGCCTGGCTCTGGCTTTAGCATATGCCACCAAGTCCATCTTCAACACTGAAGACCATGGCCTCGTCACCAACACAAATGCCATGGGAGAAGATGACTCTACTCCCACCTTCTGCTTCATGGCACGTGGTGCCAAGGTAAACTCACGTGATTCTTACTTTCAAACCTCAAGTGAAGATGACTCTGATTGTGAATCCAAACCTAGCTACAAAACACTTGCTAAAATTGCAACTGAACAACAGAAAGCTATGCAACATATTCAAAAACTGTTAGACAAAAGCGATGATCTGTTGGACGTGAAAATGACCCGATCTCAGTCCTAAATTGAAGACATCAAAAATCTTCATGTTAAGTACGAGGAACTTGAAAGTCGTCATGAAACGCTCTCAACTACTCATGAAAAGCTTTCCTATGATTATCTTCAAAGGAAGCAACATCTTGAGAAATTGAGAGTGGCTCATGAAGATCTTCAAAAAGAGAACGAGTCACTTCGTGCTCAACAGATCGGTCCCGCTCAGGAAGGATTTGAACCACCATGTCTAAAATGCCTTGAGTGTGATAATGCTACATCTGTTGCTGAATGTTCTACTACTGCTACTGTCGCAATATCTTCAACTGCTGATGTGGTACGTAACCCCTCTAAGGAGGATACCACTACTATTGCTGATGAGAATGCCAGGTTGAAGACATTGCTTGAAACAAGAATGTTCAAAAGTCTTAAAGGGCATAGGATACTTTGTGATGTCCTAAAGAAAGATATTCTGAACCGAAACCCTAGGAAAGAGGGTGTTGGGTTCGAGAGGAAAATGAATGTTGATGGATCCTACTGGAAGCCTGAGCAGTATCCCAAAACCACATGGGCTGCTGCAAAGGGTCCACAAGTAGATCCATCCACTTTATCTGGCTTCACTTGTGCTAATCCAATCATTATTTATGAATCATTTGATGCAAACTATAAACTTTTTAAGAACCAGAATGGTGAAGTGTTTGCCAGGTATATTGGTACTAACTGCAGGAATGGGCCACCTATGAAGAAGATCTGGGTGCCCAAAAGTTGCCTTGAGAATCTTCCTGTAAATGCCACCATGACACCACCTGGGAATTAGACAAACCCCAGACCAATGGCTTCATATGGTCCAAAGGCTTCATACAGACAGAGGACTCAACAGAGTCACCCTAACGCCAATGTTTTGCAGGGAAATCATACTCAGACCCATGAATATGGGCGTGTTTCCTCAAACCGCTATGTTCATAAAACTAAGAACTTTTCTGCTTATTCATATGAATATTATTCACCTCCTGCAAGGCTATTTTATAGGGCTTCTAAGCCAAAATTCCCAGATGCTGCACTTAGACTTATTGCTTCTAAGCCACCCCTAAAGATGTGGGTGGTTAAGAAAAAATAACTTCTCTTGCAGGGAAGGGTCTCCAGCCAAAAATCATCTTCTAACGCCAATGATGGGGACCTTAAACATCTTGTGGGACGCAAGATCAAATGTGCAAATGGTCTAACCATGTATTTTGTTCCATGGTTTCTTGACAAGCTACCTATCTTGCCTAACAAAGACCTAGACTTCCATAACCCGCTTGTTCGTCAAATGTTTATGCTTCACACTTCTTTTTGTGAAGACTATGCCGCTAATTGATCTTTGGGTACTGCTTCGGAAGCCACTGAATGGATAATTGACACTGGCTGCACCAACCACATGACTGGTGATTGATGTCTTCTCATGGACTCAGCTCTACGTCCTTCTTCCAAAAGTCACATCACATTCGCTGACACTTGTAAAAGCAAGTTACTGTGACTTGGAAGAGTTGCTATCTCAAAGGATCAACACATGGACAAAGTAATGCTTGTTGAATCCCTTGGATACAACTTGATGTCAGTCTCCATGCTATGTGATCTAAATATGATTGTGATATTTGGAAAATAGCATTGCCTCGTTCTTATGGAATCTGACAAATCTCTAGTCTTTGAAGGATATCGAGAAGGTGATCTGTATATGGTAGATTTCTCTGCAGGGCCAGAGCTCGCGATATGTCTTCTAGCAAAAGCTTCAGAATGCCGGCTTTGGCACTGAAGACTTGGTCATGCTGGCATGAGGAACCTACACACTCTAGTCAAGAAGAAGCACGTCATAGGCATCGAGGGCCTCAAGTTCAAGAAAGATAATCTATGTGGTGGTTGTGAAGCTAGAAAGATGACTAGGGCCAAGCATCCCTCGAAGACAATCATGAGTACATCACGTCCCTTCGAGCTGCTTCACATGGACTTATTTGGCCCTACTCGCTACTCTACTGTTACTACTATTGCTTGCTTATAAGGTTTTGTGATCGTTGATCATTACTCTAGATACAATTGGGTGCATATAATCCTGTTTAAGACTGAAGTGTAGGATGCCTTCAGACGCTTCGCAAATCGGGCCATGAACAACTATGGCATGAAGATCAAGCACATCAGAAGTGACAATTGAACTGAGTTCGAGAACACTTGGCTCGACACCTATCTTGATACATTGGGCATCAAGCATGAGTTCTCTGCTCCATACACACCTCAACAGAATGGCATCGTCGACCGCAAGAACCGGACTCTCATTTAGATGGCACGCACTATGCATGATGAATACAAGACACCAAGAAGGTTCTGGCCTGAAACCATTGATACTTCATGTCACATCATTAACAGAGTTTATCTTCACAAGTTCTTCAAGAAAACATCATATGAACTACTAATTGGTAAAAAGCCAAATGTTAGTTATTTCAGAGTCTTTGGTGCTCAGTGCTGGATCAAGGATCTGCATCACACTTCAAAATTTGCACCGAAAGCACATGAAGGTTTTATGCTCGGTTACGGAAAGGACTCGCACACCTATTGGGTCTTCAATCTCTTTTACTATAAAGTGGTTGAAACCGTAGATGTGCGGTTCGATGAAACTAACAGCTCACAAAGAGAGCACCTATCAAATGTGCTAGATGAAGCTTCTCCAAGTGAATTTATCAAACAAATGGGTACAGGAGAAATTATACCCACCGAGGAACCAACTGAAGATGAAATCATCATCTCTCCACCCAATAATTCTGAAGATAATGCTCAGCCTGAAGCCGATAATGAACAAGAAGATAATCACAGAATGAGCAAAGTCTTCGCCCAGCTCATCCTCGGGTTGCTAATGAAGTCCAAATTGAAAATATTCTTGATGGCATCAATGCAACTGGTCCACTCACTCGCTCAAAAGCATCTCAGCTAGCCAACTTCTGTGGTCACTCTGCATTTGTCTCAATATGTAAACCCAAGAAAGTTGATGAAGCCTTTATGGAATCTGAATGGATTCAAGCAATGCAAGAAGAGCTTCAACAGTTTGAGCTGAATAATGTATGCGAACTTGTAAAGCATCCTGGTCCACGGAAACATAACATCATTGGAACCAAATGGATCTACCACAACAAACAAGATGAGCATGGTCAAGTCATCCGAAACAAGGCTCGTCTCGTTCCTCAAGGCTATACCCAAGTAGAAGGAATTGACTTCGATGAAACATTTGCTCATGTTGCCAGACTTGAAACCATTCACAAACTGCTAGCATACGCCAACCATCATAACATATTTCTGTATCAAATGGATGTGAAGAGTGCCTTTCTGAATGGGAAAATTGAAGAAGAAGTGTATGTTGCACAACCTCCAGGCTTTGAAGACCCAAAGCGTCCTGACATGGTTTACAAGCTCAACAAGACACTTTATGTCCTCAAACAAGCTCCTCGTGCATGGTATGACACTCTCAAAGACTTCCTGAAGAGCAAAGGCTTCAAACCTGGATCATTCGATCCCACACTCTTCACGAAGACATATGATGGAGAACTGTTCGTATGTCAGATTTATGTGGATGACATAATCTTTGGATGCACTGACCAAAGATACAGCGAGGAGTTTGGATACATGATGCAAGAGCGATATCAAATGTCCATGATGGGTGAACTGAAGTTCTTCATTTGTCTTCAAATTCGTCAACAAAAGGATGGCATATTCATATCTCAAGAGAAATATCTCAAAGATTGCTTGAAGAAGTTTGGAACGCAAGATTGCAAAGTGAACACGACGCTAATGCCAACCAAAGGTCAATTGGGCTCCAATGACAATGGTAAAGAGTTTGATCAAAAGGTATACCGCTCCATGATTGGTTCTTTACTCTATTTATGTGCATGTAGGCCTGATATAATGCTTAGAATTTTCATGTGTGCCCGGTTCGAAGCGGCACCAAAGGAATTGCATCACCTCGATGTGAAGCGAATTCTTCGATACTTGGCTCACACCCCCATACTAGGATTATGGTATCCCAAGGGCTCTATGTTCGATCTTGTTCGACTCTCAGATACTGATTATGCTGGTGAAAAAGTTGATCACAAGTCCACCTCACGCACATGTCACTTTCTTGGACGATCTCTTGTCTGTTGGTCTTGAAAGAAGTAGAACTCAGTATCTCTCTCCATAGCTGAAGCTGAAAACATTACTGTTGGATCTTGTTGCGCACAGCTTCTCTGGATGAAGCAAACTCTCAAGGCTTATGGCATCAACATGGAAAAGGTGCCTCTCTTCTGTGATAACGAGAGCGCCATCAAGATTGCTCCCAATCCCGTTCAGCACTCGAAGACAAAGCATATTGAAATTCGTCATCATTTTCGCAGGGATCATGTGATCAAGAAGGATATTGAAATCATACATGTCAGCATCGAAGAGCAACTGGCAGATATCTTCACTAAGCCCTTGGATGAGGGTTTTCCCAGATGCGGTGTGAGCTAAATATCCTAGAATCCTCAAATGTCATGTGATTGGACACACATCCTAATGCTTATGCATTTTGACGACTTAGATGTGCAACACACTAAGTAACGCATGTCTTCAACTCATGAAGACTTACACTCTAAGTGTGAATACATTAATGTGGAATTTGACTCTGGAGTGCCACGATAATTGTGCGTCGTGTCCTGGTCTAATACTTCCTATACGCTGGGTAACGCCACCACCAAACTTTTCTGAAGATTTCATTTGGCGTCATGGTTGCTTTATCTTCATACTTGGTTTGTCTTCAACATTTGTTGTCTTCAAGACTCCTTGTCCCAATGATGATTTGTTTGGTTTCTCTGATATATACATATATATGTGTTATGTCCTCTACAACATTCACTTATAGCTATGTCTTCAAACCTTTTAATCTAAGTCAATGTGGTCGGACCCTGATCCTCTCGATGCTTTATCTCTCCAACTATCTCCATCTCTTCACATGCATTCTATTGAAACCTGTTGAATGTCTTCACTGTGTCCTTGTCAGGTAAAGATATAACGACAATCATTTAAAACTATTTTTAATGATATATCCCTTTTTGCCTGAAAACCGGAGAAACCGAACGTCCATCTGACAAATCACGCGCGCGTGGGATCGTGGCTCAACTCTCCATAAGATGCATGCCAGCCATGTGTCGTTCAATGTGAACCGCCAGGGGCACCTACGTAATTGCATAGTGTCATCACCCCTCCTTATAAATACTCCACCCTCGCGGTCATTATTTCCTCTCCTAGCTCTCGCCATCTCGCTCAACCCTAGCGCCTCCGCTAGCTCCAGTCGACGCCGGAGACGAAGCCCTTAGCTGCCGTGACTTCTTCGATGCCGTCTTCATGCCGGCCGTGGACCTCTTCTCTTCGCTGCCACCGTAGGTGTATTTGTCCGCCAAGTTAGGGCATTGAAGATCGATCTGCTTGGCATCCTACTCTTTCCGTCGAGTAGTTCTTCATAGCGGTAAATAGATCTCTCTTTTTACCATTGTTTTGATCCGTTAAATTCATAAAACTCCACCATAAGTTGTTTCTGTACATCTGAGATCTGTTACCTTCTTTCCTTCTCTCATATGTTGCAAATATATTCACTTATGCTTCACTACTAGTTAGATTCCTCACTTGTACTTATTCCTGGATTCGTACAAATCTGGAACCAACCCACTCCACATAAGTGAATGTCTTCGCACTGTGAGGTCAAAGTCTTCAATCCTACTTAAATCTTCAAAATATTCTGAGAATGCATATGACCTCTTCCCCTTCCCTCGCATCTCTAATGCTGTCACAGGTACATGTCCGTGGGAGAATCCCTTGGTTCTCATAGTCTGCATTCATTTGCAGAATTATTACAACGTCATATTGAATCTCTTGAATCCAGTTCTTGTCTGACCAGTCGTCCGAAGACAAAATGCTTTGTGAAGCCTTTCTATCTGAACCCAATGGCTTCTGAGAAACAGTCCAAGAAGGGTGGCAGGCAGAGACGTACTGACACCGCCAAAGATCTTCCTCCTGATCTGTTCACCAAGTACAAATCTAACCCAGAAGAGACCTATGGAGAACGCAAATCTCGTATCCAATGGATTCGAAGATATTGGGCAGAGCAATGGTTTCTGTACAAATTTGTGACTCTTGAGTATGCTTCAAAGAATGCCATTCACCCTCCATGGGGTGATATCGTCTACAAGAAGCTCCAGCCCAGGACTGTGTCCGAAGCCATTGCCAAAAGCTTCTTCCCATGCATGGTCAGAGGACCTATGCCTTCAAATGCTGACCCATCCAGTCTCTGATGGTGTCATGATGATGAATTGTTTGAAGAAAACTACAAATTTGCCAAGAACTCTGCAACTCAGAACAGGAAAGAATTGGGCATTAACTTCAATCCTAGACAATCTCGGCCCCGGTCTGATGGATCACGCGAAGCAAATGAAAATCACATCGGTCCCTTCAATGGCCTTGATGGATTGCTATCCCACATTGCTGCTCAAAGAGAAACTGTAGAAGATGTTGCTGAAGACATGGAACCTGAAGTTGTTCCTGAGTCTGTGAAGCCCAAGAAGAAATCAAAGGCTTCAAAACCCGCAGCTACCCCAAAAGCTTCAAGTGTGAAGCACCTAAAAACTGTACCTCCTGAACCCAATGTGCAGTCTGAGGATCACTCTTGCATCTCTCAAAGGTAAAAGCAGCTTGTGGAGCCATGTGGCCAAGGACTCACTCCTGGTAGCATACTACGTGATGATGATGATATCATTGACCTATCCAGGAATGAAGATCTTGCTGATGATGCACTGGAAATGCTAATTAAGAGCAATGAACAGGCCGAAATCCTCAATGATTTTCCTCTCTTTGACACTGATATCATCAACAACTTCATCGATGAATGGTTTGAAGATACATCTCTTTCACTTGATGATCTTCAGCTTCCGATTGATATCAGTTTGACCTTCCAAGGATACATTGCTCAAGAACTGACTGTTGCAGAGAAGGTTATTGAGCAAAAGAACAAAATTGATCATGGGAAGGCTCTGTTCAAGAAGCACATGGCATGCCTCAGTGCAAAAGAAGTCCAATGCTTCAAGACTATGATGACAGACCTCAAGGCTGAATTTGCCAAGCATTGTGAAGTTGCAAAGGGCTCGCAGGAACGTCTCAAGCACTATGTTGAGAAGTGCGTCCAAGCCCACAATGAAGCTGTGAAGAGGAAAGCCCTTGGCCGTCCAGGCATTAAACACAAGCTGGCTGCCAAGAAGCCAAAGAAGAACAAGAAGCATGCTGATGAAGACACTGAATCACCAAGGCAGGAAAGACCCAGCATTGTCTTCCTTGATAGCACGGCCAGCCCGAAGCCAAAGATCTTATCAGCAACCTCTGCTCAAAAGAAGACGAGGAAGGCTAAAACTGAAGCCAAGAAATGCAAGCATCATGATGCATCTGCCACTGATCCCTCCAAGAAGAAGCAAAAGCTAAAAGCTTCAAAGGCTTCACAACAGCCTCAAGTTTCCTCCACAGAGCCGTTGGTGGTCGAACCCATTTCTGTTGCCTTACCTGCCTCTTCCAACCGTGAACGTCATCTGGTTATCCATGAGCCTGCTCCCTTAGAGGCTCATCAGACTAAAGAGATTCCAGTACTGACTCACCTGCAGCTGAAGACATTGGTCATGATGACAATGTAAATGATGATGAAGTCCTTCCACAACTTGAACCCCAACTAGTTCAATCACCTGCTCTCACGAGCAGTGAACTCATAAGCATTGACGGTCCCACGACGCCAATGACTCAAGATGAATATTGGGAAGAGCAACACCCGAACACCCCCTTACATGAAGTCATTCCTCGCACTCTGCCGTCTCTTGTTACCACTCCGGTACTTGAGACTCCAACAACAACTCCATAAGAAGACATGGAGCGGACCAATGCAAATGCTTCACCAATTGCGTCACCCAAGTTTTGAAGGCTTCGCAAATGTCTCAGCCACAAGCCTCCATGTCTATCATTCCTGAAGATGGAGAACAAAAATCAAGCTCAGTGGCACGTCAAGTGTTTCCTGATGCTATTCCTTAAGTGTCTGCTCCTAACGCCAAGGCGGCTGAAGATCCTCTGGCTGCATCAGCCGATGAAGAAAAAGAAGAAACTCATGAAGTCACTCCCCCTCCCCAAGAAACTGTAGCTCAAGAAGATGTGCCCATCATGCAAGAAACCATCCACCAAGATAATGTTGTGCATGACTCCACTCTCCCTGAAGCCACTGAACCTGAAGAAAATGTGGCTGCTCCATCAAACACTGAAGCCAATGACACTGTCATGGCTAAAGCCAATGTGCAACATGAAGTTGTTACTACTCCTAAAGTGATTGCTCCTGAAGTAATTGCTCCTGACATGACTGCTCCTTCTTCTGTGCCCTACACCATGGCCCAAGCCTACAATAAAGATGATGTGCTTGTGCCTGTCAAATGGCCTCTTCTGAAGCCTCCTGCTGCCCCTGGCCCGCAATATGATTATCATGTGGAGAATAGGCCTTAGACCTTGAAGCCCAAGCCCAGATTGCCTAGGCTTCCCAGCACCGCAACAACACAATGATCATTCAGTGTGCAAAGCTTCAGGGCAAACAACACCTTCTTTGATTCTGCTAAGAACCCATACAAGAAGCCCAAGATTTCTTCTGATAGGTTCTGGAGCTTTCAGGAACGAAGCTATTACTCTTGCATTCTGTGCAATCAAGACTGGATTTTTCCACTCCAATGTCTTAATTTTGATGACATTGCTGGACTGCCCTGCCTTGAAGAAGCCCTTGACTGCTTTAGAGAAGTTGGATTACTTCCCTTCGTCATTGCCAAGGAGCACTGGAATGAAGAGATTCTACTGCAATTCTATGCTACTCTGCATATCAGAGGATACAACAGGGTTCCGGAGACATGGGTCCTTGAGTGGATGACAGATGACATTCATCATGAAGCTAATGCTCAGACACTACTTGAGCTTACTTCCCTGCCCACTCCTGGTGAGTTGTATGAACCAGGCTGTTCTCTATATCAGAAAGAGCTTCAAAGCATCTTAAAGAAAGCTGAACCCAACATGAGTGAAATGCTTAGCATGATGAAGCCATTGCCCCCTGATACTGATCTTCGCAAGGGATTCTTCGTCAAGGACCTCGAGTACTTGCCTCACACCAATTCTGAGGCGTACTCTCTGGCCTATCAAGGGACACTCATCTGAAGCTACTCTTGGAGGCGTCATGAAGGCTTTGGTCTTCTATATTTTCAATGGCATCCGCTTCAATACTCATGACTTCTTCATTCGTCAACTGGCTGCCTCTAGTGTTGATCTGTTTGGCCTCAAGCTCTACGCTCCTTGGATTATGAGGCTCATTAAGATTCATTCAATTGTCAATTATCAAGCCTCTGCACACAACCATGTTGTCTTCTTGCCTGAGGTTGATACATCTCATGAAGCCATCTATCCAGAGCCTACCAAGCAACCACTTCACCTGCTCAATGTGGATCACCAAAGCTTCACACATCATGTTGACAGTGTGTATGTGCCAAATGCTAATGTCACTTCTTATCCTATGGCTGGACATCTGCGCCGCCCGCATCGTGCCAACACTAATTCCACTGCTAGCACCATTACTCAACGGGCCAAGAAGCGTTCTCGTGTCCTGAATGATCGAGAGCTTCTTGTTTCGCTTCACCAGAAGCAGGATAGGCATCATGACTGGATGAAGCGGCAAATGCAAAGTCTTGTCACGGATGTGAATCACATTCGCAACTTGGCTACGAAGAATTCGTTCGTTGCACATGAAGCCTGTCAGCGGTCCTGGAAAATCCTTACCCTGCTCTGCTCTGAAGCTGATCTTCAAGCAGATGGCTTCAATGAGCACTTCAAGTTTGACTCCAGTCCTCCACAAGCTGTGACTTGGCGTCCAACCCCATCTATTGCAGATTCTGAGTATTCATCTTCGGCTGCAACTGTTGTTTCTCATGTCATCGATGAAGAAGACGACACCCCTTCTCCAGCAGTCGCTTCACTGCATCACGATTCTGCATCAGGCCCCTCTGCACCACCAAACTCCAACGTTGACCCGACTGCACCAGCATCTTCTCCGCCTAGGAACGCATTGATACTCTATGTCTTCAAACCTTTTTGGTCCTTACTGACAAAAGGGGGAGAAGCATATGAGTTGGTAGTCTTCGAGTGGGTCCATATATGGGTCGGGTGCATTATTCGTGCTAAGTTCTTACAACTCTCGTTTTGAAAAAATTGGCTCTTGAGTTGTAGCACTTAAAACTTGATGGTCGTCTGCTACACATGTTGTTTCTTCTGCTTGGTTAAATATCTATCCTATGCACATGAAGTCATATAGCAGACGCCCATTTTCCATTATGCATATCATTATCTTCACTACATTCTCGTATGCATGATGGATTGTCTTCATAAAATTGAAGGAGATCTCCACAAAGTGAAACTAGCCATGTGCCTTTGCATTCAAAAGCAAAACTACTATGTGCACATCTTCAGGGGGGAGCCCTCTCATTATTATGAAGCCATTGATCGTGTTATCCATAATTTCACATATTTTATCCCCGTTGAAAACTGAAACCTATTTGTCATCAATCACCAAAAAGGGGGAGATTGTAAGTGCATCTAGTGCCCCCTAGTTGGTTTTGGAGTATTGACAACAAACATCGTTGAGGGACTAACTTGTTTGTGAGAATTGCAGGATAACACATGTAATAGTCCCTCACAGATTCGGTTTAACTTCCAGAGATGACCCCTAAAAATGCGTGAAGACATTGAAGACAGTGGTGGTGCGCGAAGACATTCACGTGAAGATAATGACATATGAAGACATTCATTGAAGACTATAGAATGTGAAGACATAGTTTCTTTCGTAGTCTTTTTATTCTTTCTTGAGTCATAGGAACCAGCATACTGTTAAGTGGGGTCCAAGTGAACATAGTCGAATGACTGATGTGATGCTCAACCAAAAGACCTATGTCTTCAAGCGAAGACAAATGAGAGCAAATCTTATCTAGAGCTGGATAAGTCAGCTTTACTTGGAGCTCAAGTAAAGTTGCCGTGTGTGTTCACAATCCGACCATTGGACACGTGTCAGTTCCTTAGTGACCAAGGGTCATTTCAGACAAATCATGTCGGGTTGCCTCTGGGCTATAAATAGCCCAACCCCTACACCATAAATTGGTGGCTGCTCAGAGTATGTGCACGACTTTTGTTGTTTGCGAGCAACCCACCTCCGAAGCCTTTGAGAGAAAAGATCCTTGTGAGGACAAATCCCAAAACACCCAGAGCCGAAGAGATTTAAGCATCACTAAAGTCTTTCTGTATGTGTGACCTGAAGACTTCTTACACTTGAGGACTGTGCTTCCTCCAGTTGATTAGGTGTCACGTTCTGAGCATCCTAGATTGACCGTGGATCGCCAGTGAACGAAGCCTGTGAAGGTTCGGAAGTCTACCTTGAAGACTTACCAGAGTGATTGGGCGAGGACTGTGTGTCCTTAGCTCAAGGGGAATACAGTGAGGACTATGTGTCCGGGACTGTGTGTCCTCAAGTTTGAATACCTAGCCTCCCTAACCAGATGTATAGTTGACACTGCAACTAGGACTGGTCTACCAAATCCTTGTCTTCACTGAGTAACTGGTTCTATCCCCAACCTTCTTTACATTTTAGTTTGTCTTCGTGAAGTCATTGCTAGTGTTCCTGATCTGGTTGACTTCACTGTGTGAAGACTATTCACTATTTAGCTTCAGTTACATCTTCCATCTCGATCCATGTTATCCAGCTGTCAATAGTCTGTGTATTATCTTAATGATGCTTGCTTGACTATTGTGTCACTGGATACGTTTATCTTCCGCTGCTTATCATATAGGTTCATTTCTATTGTTTGTCTTCAAAGCCATCGTGTTTTGAAGACTTTCAAATAAATCGCCTATTCACCCCCCCATCTAGTCGATAACTTGCACTTTCACGGAGGCGGCAGGGTTCGTCGGGCGCGGGGAGGCGCTCAGGTGGAGGAGCAAGGCGGCGGGGCGGAGCTGCGGCAGGTCGTGGCGCGGGGCGATGGCGGCCAACGCGCGCGGCGTCGGGAGGAGCAGGGAGATGCGGGGTGGCGTAGGGCGAGCGGCGCTCGGGCAGATCCGGGCCCCGTCGCGGCCTGGGATGGAATTCAGCTGGGCCTTGGCGGGCTTCGGTGGCGCGGGTGGTGGGGAGGGCGACGTGGCGCGGTTTGGTTGGAGGAGGGCATGCCCGCGGGTGAGGTAGCGGGAGCCGATTGGCTACGGCGAGGTGGCGGCGCAGCTGACTTGGCGGTGACAAGTGGAGGCAGCTGGGTGGCCTGACATGGAATTTGAGGCGAGGGAGGCAGCTGGGAGGTAGGGGCAGGGGTCTAGGGGTAGGTTTAGGCAAAAAATGGCATGGGGGTGCTGTTTTAATATACAGGGGCTAGGTTTTGGTGGGTTTGAGGCCGTTTTCGGACCCTCGGATCGTGATCGGACGGTCCGGAGCGGAGAAGAAGTTTAGGTGGGCGTTGGTGGGCTGTGTAGAATAGTTGGGCTGAGATGAGGGCGATGAAGTGTGGCCCAGCACAGGTTTCCGGAGACCGAAACGTCCGATGTTTGACCGGCTATAGTGCATCTATAGTTTAACGGTTGGGCTATCAAATGGACTCCGAATGCGATGAAATTTGGCAGGCGGTCTACCTGCACTGTAATAAGACCACACGCGAAGTTTCATACCATTCCGAGAACATTTTCCGGCCACTTAAAAAATATTCGGAGGTGCCACGGGAGCGTGCAAGTGTGTTTGGGCTCAGAACGGACAACACAAAGGACGGGCGGACTCGGACATATGCAAGTTTTGAAAACATGAGGATGCAATGCACATGATGACATGGCAAAATGCAACACACAAGCAATTGACAGGGCAACGACGATGAATAACTGGCTGACACCTGGCGCATAGGTCTCGGGGCGTCACAACTAATGAGAAATCCTCCCTTGCCAGGCACACGAGCCCGGCAAGTACGAGGCTGCCCCGAAGAAAAATGAATTCCCCTAGCAAGCTTGACGAGGATGCAAGGGGCAACTTCCCTTAACAAGGTGCCACCGCACCACATCACAGCAATGGAAGTCATTTATCAGTACGGTGTCAAGCCCTCAAATGTTTAAGTGGCTGTAATTCGGTACGTGGCAATCATCTCCTGAGGAAATAACCCGCAGATGACACCCGTCCAGTGACGTGTCAAGCAGACAGACCAGGAGGTGGCGATATTAGCCCAGCAAGGCTTGCCGTGCTACCCCTTGACAAGACACTAAGCGATGCATTTAATGTGCCTTGTCCTGTCTGTAGAGTTAGCTATGATAGCACTGTTTGCTATCTAATCAGTACACAATGACTGATTTTCCACTGTGGTGACCCCTTAGTCTATAAAAGGAGGCCCATGGCGAGGAGGGAAGGGATTCAGACACTGGACCTTTGTACCCACGTACGCGCGTAGCGGCTATTGCCCCTAGGCAACCATCGCCGGGCACGAGCGCTACGTTTTTCAACCAACGTCAATCCATCAATCCAGTAAAGCAGGAGTAGGGTTTTACGCCTCGCGGCGGCCCGAACCTGGGTAAAAATCGTCTGTGTGACCGACGTCGTGCTGTTGTGCGCCCTTCGCTCTTTGTGCAACACACCACTCCCCCTTGCCGAACCACAAATGGGCCGAAGGCCCCATAGGTGTCCACGTTTCCACGTGACATATGGCCTGTCCAAATTCGGCCCACTAGCTTCATCTGGGCTATCCAATATGATTCCAGCCCATTGTAACTTCCGGCCCATGACGTCTTTCGGCCCACATGAGGCCATTTGTAACTCGTGGGCAATTAACGACCCGTGGTGAAAATAGCCCTTAATGAATAGTATATCGCTTCATAACCATTTACGGCCCATTACTCCATTGGGCCATTCCCAGCCCGTGTAATCTTTCGGCCTTTTAAGGGCACATTTATTCTTGGGCTGATTTGCAACATTCGGTTGCTTACGGTCCATTACTGGCCTTTTCCGCTTGTGGGCCAAATTCAGCCCGTGGTTAAAATCGGCCTGTTTGTGGCCTATTAATCCGTTCGGACGTTTTCATGGCGTCATCAAATATGGACCATTAATGACCTGCTATGCTTGCCATTGGAATTAAGCCCATTGTACACATGGGCCTGTTAATGGCCCATAAAGAGACAATTCCCATTGTAGCCTGTTTACGTCCCATATTGCGGTCCGTTAATTGTCCACGAAAGTACGGCCCATGTTTGGTCAATCGATCATACGACCCATAGAAGACCCATTGAATCTACGACTTGTAGAAGTCCTATGGATCATACAGACCTTAGGAGGCCCGCTACAGCAGACAGCAGGACCATGGGTACAACGGTCAGTATGATGCCCATGTTTACTGTAGCCTAGTTCTAAATAAAAAGGTTACCAAGGAAAAAAAACTACAACAACTACTAACAAAAAAATTAACAAGACAATAAGGAATTAAATAAGCAAGAAACTTATGCTAGGCTATTACGGCTATTACAAATATTACATCCACTGAGCATCAAAGTTTGCCACTAGTGCAAATATAGTGGACAAAGCAACATATTATACATTGGGCGTCTAAATTGGCCAGCGGTGAAAATAAATGTGGCAGCAAAACAAGTCAAGAACTGAAACCACTTAAGAAGAGATCAAGAAACGACATCCTGGATACCCACCATGCTGGCAAGAAGCTTAGCAAGCTTATTAGTTTTCTCTTGTTTGCGCTAAAATCGTCCAGCGCTTGCGGTTGCACGAGAAAGTATGCATCTCAATTCTGTAGGAACTTCCTCAGTCCTTCTTCTTGACGCGGCACATCTAATTGATGCCTTTCAGCTTGTAGCTGAGACTAAAGAAGAAGAAGTGATTCAGGAAGTGATTTCAAAGAGCTTGTGCTAGCGGTAGTGGCCAGTAACTCGAACACCACATCACATAGGACTTCGGGGTTGTCTCACTGTCTACAAGATCGTTTTTATCACCTTTCTTGGAGACCAACTGGGTTGTCTCACTATCTTGAACCGTATGTGCATTACTTTTTCTAACATTGCACAATGGGGTGATGTTCTCCAATATTCTGTTGGCATTCTACAAGAGAAACAAGCGGACACATCACAGGCTTAGCATGTAGTATATGAAAATCATTTTGGTAAATGGGTTCAGTAGTAAGGTGGACAGGATAGCAGCACAAAACAAACATATATCTATGTACTATGTTCACTGTATTGTCCCTATCATTCTAGTTTATGTTGCAGAATCAAGATAGAGACACAGTTCAAATCATATATTTTTAAGACACATCAACATAGAGAGAATATTAGTGCGGGAAACTGCACAGCACTGGCAACACTTGTAATGTGCATGACATGAGAGCAGAACTATTTATACAACTGAAACTGAAATCAAAATAGTGCAAGAAGTTAGAACAACAATCCAGTTAAAGAAATAGGTTTGAAACATACTTGTTGCGCCATTGGAGTTTCAATTGGATGCCTCAAATTCAAAATTAGTTGGTATGAGTAAATACAATGATGCATGAGCAAAGGAGTATATACCATAGCTACCGAATCTGACCTGAGAATAGTTGCTCTTCTGCTTTAATCATGGAGTTTGGGTTCACTGTGGTGGTCTCCGAGCTTTGGGCGCTGCAGTTGCTTTACAAGCTGCTTGTGTGGGGGTACTTTGTGGTGGACATGGTGTTGTGTCAACTAGAAGTGGGTTAGTATATGTTGGGGTTGGGGTTAGATGGAGTGTAGCTGGTTCTCTATCCAACCATGTAAGTGTATAATCTAGAAGCGTCTCGATTATTTGTGGTGGGGCTAGTTCGTGGGCCAGTACAACCATGGTTCTATCTGCATCGATGGGTAGCACCGTCTTTTTGAAGAACGGGTTTTTACTCCCGTAGATACTGCCATCACCCCCTCCAATTCAATTGGCCAATAAACAAGAAAAGATATTAAAAGTACATACATTGTATGATAAACATATGTGGTAATTCACATATATGTTGTCTAACCAAACAGGACAGCATGACACAATTTCACATATATGATGGCTAACTAAATAGCATAGCATGACATAGTTTCAGATATATGATGGATAACTTAACATGATATAATGGCATACTTCAACATATGATGAGTATCTAAACAGGATGACATGCCAAAAATATATGAGATCTTTCTAAAATAGGTTTGGATGAAATAATTCACATACATGTTGTCTAAGTATACAGGATGGCATGATATAATTTACATAATTGATTCATATACTAAGCAGCTGGCACTCGCATGTATGATCTCTAAACTACACAGATGGCATTGAATATTGCGTATATGATGTCTAAACTAAGCAATCCAAGACACCATATGCATGATATGAGAAATATGAACATTGCAAGTTAGAGCATACACCACACGTTGGATATAGGACTGGTCATTCGTCTTTGAATCCTCCTCTGAGGTGCTACCTATAACCATCGAGATATATGCTTCAACATGTACCATTGCCTACTCTGAAGACCTTGTTTTCACTCTAGATTTTTCTATAACTGGCTGAAATGGCTGATACACATGAAGAGTAGTTCAATATACACAGATTGGTGACAAATGGAATAGGTAATGAAAAAAGGATGGCATGAGATAATTCACATATATGATGCCTGGCTACATGGTTGTAACACCCCATATGTGATACCTTCCTTATATGGCAATAAAGCATTTTACCAATTGATCCTTGTCCTTTCCTTGGGGATTCTTTTTCAATTATGCATTCTCTTTGTCATTGTATTGTCATCTTGTCTTTTCTTTTGCATTCATGCACTACTCATCTTCACCATTGCGTCATGATCATCATGGCATTCTTTCTCTTGTCTTTGTGTTGGTCTTTGTCCTAGCTTTCCAAGTGAGTGCACCTTGTTAGTGTTGTGATGGTGGTGGCAAGATCATGCCCATGCTAAACCCTACCCCTTTTCTTCAAGCATGACTCATCACCTCTCTTCCCTTCTCTTTTCCATTCTTTAAGCATTTTTGCAAGTGGCTTAACCTTCTCCTTTAATGTTCATCTCCTCCCCACATCTTTGTTACTTCGTCATAAGTCACCTTGCAAAGCCTTGCATCAATTTAAAATGATTTGGTTAGGTTCAAAAATGATAGAAGTTTGAACCATATTCAAACTTGTTTTATTTTTCTACCTCTAAAAATGCCCAAGTCAATTTTATAAAAAAGGGCATAAATCCAGGAGCTAGGGGATATTCTATTTTCCCCGAAATTCCTTTTCTTTTAGCTTGTGTTTTTCCTTTTGTTTTTCTGTCTGAGGAAAAAGAAAAGGAAAGGAAACAACAGCAGCAGTCAGTAGCAGCGCAACCTAGCAGTTCTTGGGCTCGGCCTTCCCCCTCGGCCCAGCAGCTAGCTCCCGCCAGCAGCCCGCGTGCGTTCCCGCTACCTTTTCTCACCCGCGCCCCCGCATACCCCCTCTGCGACGCGCCCATGTGGCCAGGACAGGCCTGCACATCAGCGATCGCATCTCTCGCCTCACCCACCTTTTCTACCTCCTCCAGTTCATTCCATGGGGACCGCGGGCGAGCACGCCGTCGTGCACCGTTGTCGCCCTGGCCCCTCTTTTAAGCCCCCGCCTTGTCCAACAACCCCTTAGGGTTCTCCTCTTCCTCCTCCCGCCGCCTGGTGAGCTGAGAGCCACTAGATCCGCCATGACATCGCCGTCCCGAGGGCATCTGAGCGCACGGGCTTGCCGCCGACGAGCCCCTCGTCCTCCGCAACCTCGCCAAGCTTGTCCCTCTCCTTCCCCGATGTCGACTACGTCGTCTACGCCTGCTACACGGAGCTAAAGACAACGGCTTCGTCCTCTTCTTCCTCGATGTCAACTCCGGCCACCGCAAGTGCTTGTTCGTCGCCGCCGTCGTCTCCGTCCACCTCCCGGCCAGCTGAACACACCACCGTGTTCGTGGTGAGGATCCGCACCTCCCCATGCCCTTTTCCCCTTCTTTTGCGCCATCTAGCATCTAGTTTGTCGTGTGTCCGAGCTCGTCGCCGTCGGGCCTCGTCTCCAGCGAGTGCCCCGACCACCGTAGTCCCTCCGCTGGTGTCCATCATCTTCGCCGTGTCACGTAGAGCCTGCGTCGTGCTCTCGCCACTCCGTTAGGCCCCGCAGCTGTCGCGCCGTAGTTCGTCGCTGCCACCTCTGTTGCTTGCCGCTGGCGACCCTGTAGTGCTCCTTAGGCCCTGCTAGTGCTTGCCGAGGGTGCGGAACTCCTCCAGGAGCACACCGCATGCCTCCGCCGCCCGTTTAGGTCGCCGGAGCAGCTCCAACGAGCTCCTCCGATGGGCTCTGTTTCCCCTCTGTTTTTCTGCTTCTTCAGTTTAGTCTTAAGGAAACACTCCCCCTTCTCAGTCGGATGCACGTGCATAGCCAAGTGGTGTGTCTCTCCTTCAGTTAGCCTCTGACGCGGGTTCGATTCCGCGCCGGGGCAGTGGCTAGCCCCCTTTTTTGCCATTTTCTGTCTCGCTGATAGGCCGTCCCGACCTGTCGGCCTCCCAACATTATCACACCCACACCCGCACCCACTCAGCGCCACCTCAGCTCCCCTGGACCCACGGGTCAGTTCCTAGGGCTAGGTCCAGGCTAGGTCGGCTTGACCCCTTTTCCTTTTCTGTTATTTTTTTTATTTTCTTTTTCTGCATTTACCTTGCATAATTCATATCTACTACTTTATGCATCTGCTGAAAATGAGTTATATATGAAAACTGCCTAGTTTTTCATGTAGAATAATAGTATGCCGTTTGTTGCCATGTTAACAACATTTAAAATGTTGTTTGGTATTTATTTGTGTTTAAATATGCTCAAACTTGTAAAAATCTTAACTAAATAACCATAGCTCCAAAATTGACAAACTTTATATATATTTGGCGTGGAAAAATGTGTAGATTAAGATGGTGTTGTTACTTTGCATGTTTAACAACTTTAAAATATGACTTCTTCAGATCAGTCCTATTTGTGTTTATATGAATATGGGAGTTTCCGGAAACTGTTGTTTGTTCTTTCCGGTCCATTTAAACTGCTAGCATGATGTTGTTAATCCTAGTTGCACCCCTTGCCATGTTTAAAAAACTTATAAAACTTGTTGGGTGTTTGTTTAAATCATCTACATAACCTTTTGTGGCTATGTTAGTTTTGTTTCCTTTTGCTTGTGATCCTACATGTGTGTGGTCTTGTTTATTGCCATGTTGCTTGTGCACTCAACTTGTCCCTAGGAGTTGCATCATATCCTACCCATATTCTTATGCATCATATCATGCATCATGTTCTTGAGCATTTCATGATGAGTGATTGTTGTTCCGGTGTTTGCATTGTTGTGTTGGTTAGAGCCCGGTGACGATTCAGAGTTTGAGGTTCCTTTCGAAACTGAGTTTGAGGAGCAAGGTTACGATCCCTCCGTGGAATCAACAGGCAAGATGACAATTCCCAGATATCACCTCTATCTTTGCCTATGCTAGATGTCTCATTCTTTTAGATATGCCTCAATGCCCATTCCTGTTTGTCAGCCCCATATTGTTGCCATGAGACACTCTAACCGCCTTCCTAGCAAACCGTTGTTTGGCTAAGTACGCATTGCTCAGCCCCTCTTATAGCGTTGTTAGTTGCAGGTGAAGTTTTGAAGACTGCTCCATGATGAACTTGTTGTTGGGATAACACAATATATACCTGTTGTAAACTAATGCACCTATATATTGGCTATGGGTGGAAGGCTTGGCATTCTGCTTGGTGTATTGTTCCACTCATGCCACCTTAGGAACCGATAAACCGGTGCTATGTTCCTTAATTTTGCGTTCCTAACACGGTTCGGGTTTATGGGCCCCCCCTTGATAATTCGCTCTGTTTGAAGCTTTTCCAGCAAGGCCTAACTTTGGTTTTACATTTGCCTAATAACTAAAACTTGCATAGGGCGTTTCAAACCCGAGTTATTAATTAACAACCCAGGCCAGTGCTCCTCGTGAGTGTTGGTCCAAACTGGGGGTTCTGCAGGGCCACCATAGGGAAGCCCGAGGTTTGGTATATACCTGTAGAATCGCCCATCCGGTCGTGGCCTGAGACGAGATACGCGCGGCTACTATCAGGGTGTCGGCACGCCGGGAGGTCTTGCTGGATTAGTTTTACCTTTTCGAAATATCTTGAGCACGGGATTCTGAGGATACTCGGGTCTTCCCACTTTGGAGTTGCGACTCCGCGGATCGTGAGCTTGTGATGGCCTAAGTTGGGACACCCCTGCAGGGTTTGATCTTTCGAAAGCCGTGCCCGTGGTTATGTGGCAGACGGGAATTTGTTAATATCCGGTTGTAGATAACTTGACACCTTATAAATAAGATTACACTACCTGTGTGAGTAACCGTGATGGTCACTTTCTGAAGGGCTTCGAGAAGTGAACACGGTGGGGTTATGTTTGATCGTGAGTAGCTAGGATCACTTCTTTATCAACTTGGTGATCGTTGGCACTTGTTCTCTTCTCGCTCTAAACTCGTAAGCTAGTGCTTAGTGCTTGCTACAACCCCCCTTTTTTTAGCCTTTCCACACCTAAGGCTTTGGTAGTTTTGATACCCGGGAACGGGATTGCTGAGTCCTTTGTGGCTCAAAGTTTCAACCCACACCAGATGCAGGTACCGCTGAGAACAATGTAGGAGATGGTTCAGAACTTTAGTGGGAGTTTGATGAAGACCGTGGATGTTACTATGTTTCGTATCCAGACGATCAGTCGTAGTCCTTACAAGGAGGATTCAGGCTTGTGTTATGGTATCTTTCTCGTTTTTGGATTTTGTCCGTAGTCGGACCCTGTGTTTTGGATGATGTATGTTATTGTATTCATTGTGTGACGTGGCGAGTGTAAGCCAACTATCTTTTACAATTTCATCCCTGAATTTTACATGAGATGTGCAAAGATACAATAATTAAGATCATTCTAGGATGCGCTTATGTCTTTAAGTAGAGCCTCGACACGTGGGAGACATAGTCGCATACTGGGCATTACAAGTTGGTATACAGAGCCTTCTCCGACCTAGGAGCCCCCTGATTGATCAAATCGCTGACGGTTGAGTCTAGGCACACACACAAAATGTTTTGCCTCCTATATATATATATCGGAGAGTAGGATTTCTTTTTACTCCTCATCCCTTCATCGCTCTGGTGAGGACTCCTGACGTTGTTCTATCTCCTCTATTCAAAAAATATCACCAAAAAAGTTTTAGGATCACGCCGGTATTGTTTGGATTGTTCCGATATCTTTGTGAGGAGAACATTGTTCTCGATGTCTCCTGTCATTTAGGGGCTGTGGTAGTGTCCCGGGGAGTTGAGCTCCGAGGTGTTGTCGTCACAAATGTATCGTAGTGGTTCTAGAATACCAGAGGCGGTCGACATCGAAAACTCTTATATGCATGTCTGGTGGTGAGATAACCCCGACATCACCCAGTACTGGGGAGATAGTTCGGGAGTATTGCCACAGCTAGTATAGCGCATGCGTTTCGAAGGTCCAAGGTAAACAATTTCCGAGGATGACTGGTTATGTGTTGACGGATGGATACAGCTGGATGTAGGTTTAGAGTTGAGTGCGCGGTGCTTCCCCTGTATCCCCAACACCAGATTGCATAATCGGAAAGCTTCGGGAATTAATAGGTGGGTTTCAAGTAGCTCGTTGGTATTCTTCCAGCGAGTGCATGGTATGAGGTTTGGGGTTCAACATCGAGTGAAAAGGTTTCATGGGCGATGTTCCAATTGGGAATTGCATCTTAAAGGATCCTTGGCTATGTTGATCCGGGGATTGCAAGACCCTTTGTAACACTTACCATGCGGCATTCAGCACGAACATGTGGGATGAAACTTCTATCATGTATTTGTTCCATCTGCACCTTGTTGTTTTTACTTTATCTTTTTGTCCCCCAAGTGGCTTCTCGGCAAGATTGTTGTACCATTAAGCTATGGAATTCATTCCTTCATTTTGTTCGAATGTTCATTGTGAAGACTTTATGTTGCAAATATCTAGCCGTTGATTCAGCTTATCTGTTTTGCATGAATGGCTAACGGTTGTCATCGTCTTCAGGATGGCTCCTAAGAAGGTTTCCAACCCAAACCAAGAGGGTGAAGAAGAGCGTCCTCCTGAACGTCCTCCTTCCCCACCTCCTCCTCTGAGGCATGGAGAGCGATTATGCAGGCAACCAACCAGAACACCCAGATGCTCATGCAAATGATGCAAAATTTCCAAGCCAATCAATCCAATCAAGGCAATCATGGGAACCAAGGCCAAGGCAATCTGTTTAATCAACCTCACTTTGCGACACTGAACCAATTCCTGGAAAACCAACCGAAGTCTTTCAGTTACTATGTGGAACTGCTAGATGCTGAATATTGGATCACAGACATCAAGAAGCAATTTGAATGAGGTAACGTAAGACCTGAGGATTATGTCAAGTTTGTCACTTTCCAACTCAAAGATCAAGCTGCTGATTGGTGGCAACAGTACGAAGACTCCAAAGGTGATCGTGAGATCTCGTGGACTGATTTCTGCAGAGATTTCCGTTCTCATTACATCCCAACCAGTGTCATTGAAGGTATGCGTGAGCTATTCCGCAACCTGAAGCAAGGCACCATGTCCGTCTATCAATACAATGTCAAGTTGCAGAATCTTGCCTGTTATGAGAAGCAAGACATCCCCGTTGCCAAGAGCAAGATATACCAGTTCCGAGGTGGTCTGAAAGATGAACTCCAACTTGCTCTCACCTTGCTCGAGCTGGATGAATTTGACCAATTCTACAATATGGCTCTCAAACAAGAGGCAGCTCGGCTCAAGTGTGAAGCTTCCAAAAAGGGGATAAGAGATGATGTTCACTCCACCTCTTCCTCTCAAGTGGTTGCCAAGCAGCAGAAGTTCTGGCTACCGCCTCCTCCAGTGCTCCATCCTCCAAGCAACAATAAACACTCAGGTGGTCGTGGATTCTCCCACCCACCCAAACCGAGCAACCAGTCCAAGCATTAGTTCCAAGCTCCAAGACCAAGTGGTCCTTATCATCGGCCTATTTCAGAATTTACTTGCAACAAGTGTTCTCAGAAGGATCACTATGCCAACAAGTGTCCCAACCCAAGGCGCCTTCCGCCTCCTCCACCTGTCAACGATGCTATTGTCAAGCACAATCCCAAGCATGCAAAGAGTGAACTTGATGAATGCAGCTCAAGCAAAGAATTCTTCCGATGTGATAATTGGTAATCTTCTGGTTAACTCAATTCCCGTTAAGTCTTGTTTGATTCGGGTGCATCATGCTCTTTCATATCTCACCCTTTTGCAACGAAGCACAATTTTGACACCAAAAATTTGCCAAGGGAGTTATCAATTGTTTCTTCGGGAAAAATAATGCATTCTAGCATGTTTGCTCCGGATATATCTATTCATATGGGTGATTACAGTTTTCTGGTTTCCCCGGTTATTCTCGGTAACTCGGACATTGATCTTATTCTTGGGATGGATTGGCTCTCGAAACATGATGCACTTATTGATTGTGAGAACAATGAGGTCAACATAACTCATCCTTCCGAAGAGGTGATTATATTCGCATCTTGAGATAACACAATCAGGCTATTCTCTCTCAATGACAAGAACTACATTAATGTGATTTATCAGATTCCGGTGGTTTGTGAATATGAGGATGTATTCCCTGAAGAGCTTCCAGGCATGCCTCCAAACCGTCCAGTTGAATTCGTCATTGAACTTGAACCTGGTACCGAGCCAGCCCGTCGGTGTCCGTAGAAGCTTTCTCCTAAAGAGTTGAAGGAGCTGAAGAAACAACTCAATGAGAAAGAACGTATGGGTCTAATTAGACCAAGTACTTCTCCTTGGGGTTGTGGTGTTCTATTTGTCAAGAAGAAGGATGGCACATAACGCCTTTGCGTTGATTACCGGCCATTGAACAAGATGAAAATAAAGAATAAGTACCCGCTCCCCAATAACAATGATTTGTTCGAGCAGCTCAAAGGAGCCAAGGTTTTCTCGAAGCTTGATCTCCGGATGGGTTACCATCAGATTCGTATCCGTGAAGAGGATATTCCCAAGACCGCATTTAGAACAAGCTATGGCTCCAATGAATACACGGTCATGTCTTTCGGCCTTGCTAATGCTCCACCCACTTTCTCTCGGATGATGCACTTCATATTCAACCCCTACACTAATGAATTCGTGCTCGTCTACCTCGATGATATCTTGGTATTCTCCAAGAATAAAGAATACCATGCCAAGCACCTTCGTTTGGTCCTTGACAGGCTCCGTGAGCACCGGTTCTATGTGAAGTTCTCCAAATGCGAATTCTGGCTGGATAAAGTCCTCTATCTTGGCCATATTATATCTGCCGAGGGCACTTCTGTTAACCTCGAGAAGGTTGAAGATATTGTCAACTGGGAACCTCCGCAGAATATCAAACAACTCCAAAGTTTGCTCGGTCTCTCTAGCTATTGCAGAAGGTTCGTTGAGAACTTCTCCAAGATTGCCAAGCATCTTTCCAACCTGTTGCAGAAGAATGTCAAGTACTCATGGACTCCTGATTGTGATGTGGCATTCAAGACACTCAAAGAGAAGCTCATTTCTGCTTCGGTTCTTACACCTCCGGATGAGCCAAGCCTTATGAAGTCTTTTGTGATGCTTCATTGCAAGGTCTTGGTGGTGTTCTCATGCAAGACAAGAAGATTGTGACATACACTTCTCGTCAGCTGAAACCAAATGAGAAGAATTATCCCACACATGATCTTGAGCTAGCAGCGGTTGTTCGTGCCTTGATCACGTGGAGACACCTTTGGTTGGGCAGAAAAGTGGACATATTCACAGATCACAAGAGCCTGAAGTACATCTTCACTCAGCCAAACCTTAACCTTCGCCAGGCTCGTTGGGTTGAGATGATTCAAGAGTACGATCCAAGCATTGAGTATACTCCTAGCAAGGCCAATGTCATTGCAGACGCCTTGAGCAGAAAGGCGTATTGCAACAGTCTCCTTCTCAAACCGTTCCAGCCTGAAGTTTGTGAATCATTCAGGAAGCTCAACCTCCAAGTCGTTCCGCAAGGCTTTCTTGCCATCCTTCAAGTTGTTCCTACCTTGGAAGATCATATCCGTGAGGCCCAACTCAGTGATGCTATGGTGCAGAAAGTGAAACTTGGTATTGCTAAGGGTACTCCCAAGTACAAGTGCTATCGCATTGATGACAAAGACACTTTGTTCTTTGAGGACAAGATCGTGGTTCCCGAAGGTGATCTTAGAAAGCTCATAATGAACGAAGCACATGACTCACTCCTCTCGATACATCCAGGAAGTTCCAAGATGTATCATGACCTCAAGCAATCATATTGGTGGACTCGCATGAAATGGGAGATTGCCCAATTCGTGAATGAATGTGATGTCTGCAGAAGAGTGAAGGCAGGGCATCAACGTCCAGCCAGACTCCTTCAACCTCTACCTATTCCCGAGTGGAAATTCGATCACATTGAGATGGATTTCATCACCGGTTTTCCCAAGTCCAAGAAAGGAAATTGTGCTATCTTTGTGGTGATTGACAAGCTAACTAAAGTGGCTCATTTTATTCCCGTCAAAGAATCCATCAACGCAGCTCAGCTGGCAGAGCTGTACACCTCCAAAATTGTCTTTTTGCATGGCATTCCTCAAGTGATCTCCTCAGACCGTGGAAGCTTGTTCACTTCCAAGTTCTGGGATTCTTTTCATTCAGGCATGGGCACAAAGATTCGCTTCAGCATTGCATTTCACCCTCAGACTAGTGGTCAAGTCGAAAGAGTGAACCAAATCCTTGAAGATATGCTCAGAGCTTGTGTCATCTCCTTCGGTATGAAATGGGAAGATTGCCTTCTATTTGCCGAATTCTCCTACAACAACAGCTTCCAAGCAAGTGCAGGCAAAGCTCCTTTTGAAATCCTCTATGGCAGAAAGTGTCGTACCCCTCTCAACCGAGACTGGTGAACGTCAACTCCTTGGTAATGATTTGATCTCAGAAGCCAAAGAAATGTGCAAAGTCATACGTGACAATCTCAAAGCCGCGCAATCGCGTCAAAAGAGCTACTATGACGACAAGCATCATGAATTGGCTTTCGACATTGGAGACCATGTCTATCTCCTTGTTTCTCCCATGAAGGGCATTCAGAGGTTCGGTATCAAGGGCAAGCTTGCTCCAAGATATGTGAGCCCTTTCAAGATTCTTGGCAAGAGAGGCTATCTATCCTACCAACTCGAGCTTCCCTCCAACTTTGCAATTGTGCATGATGTGTTTCACGTGTCTCAGCTCCGCAAGTGCTTCAAGACGCCTGAATGCACTATTCCTTTCGAAGAGATTGATGTTTAGCAAGACTTGTCTTATCGTGAGCACCCCGTAGCTATTCTTAACAAATTGAGCGCAAGACCCGCAACAAGTCCATCAAATTCTTGAAAGTGAAGTGGTCACACCATACCGATCGAGAAGCTACATGGGATTGAGAAGACCATCTCCGTTCCGAGTATCTCGCCTTCTTCCAGTCCAAGATCTCGGGACGAGATATTTTTGTAGTGGAGGAGAGTTTGTAACACCCCATATATGATACCTTCCTTATATGGCAATAAAGCATTTTACCAATTGATCCTTGTCCTTTCCGTGGGTGTTATTTTTCAATTATGCATTCTATTTGTCATTGCATTGTCATCTTGTCTTTTCTTTTGCATTCATGCATTACTCATCTTCACCATTACATCATGATCATCATGGCATTCTTTCTCTTGTCTTTCTGTTGGTCCTTGTCCTAGCTTGCCAAGTGAGTGCTCCTTGTTATTGTTGTGATGGTGGTGGCAAGATCATGCCCATGCTAAACCCTACCCCTTTTCTTCTAGCATCACTCATCACCTCTCTTCCCTTCTCTTTTCCATTCTTTAAGCATTTTTGCAAGTGGCTTAACCTTCTCCTTTAATGTTCATCTCCTCCCCACATCTTCGTTACTTTGTCCTAAGTCACCTTGCAAAGCCTTGCCTCAATTTAAAATGATTTGGTCAGGTTCAAAAATGATAGAAGTTTGAACCATATTCGAACTTGTTTTATTTTTCTACCTCTAAAAATGCCCAAGTCAATTTTATAAAATAGGGCATAAATCCAGGAGCTAGGGGATATTTTATTTTCCCCCAAATTCCTTTTCTTTTAGCCTGTGCTTTTGCTTTTGTTTTCCTGTCTGAGGAAAAAGAAAAAGAAAGGAAACAGCAGCAGCAGCGCAGCCCAGCAGTTCTTGGGCTCGGCATTCCCCCTCGGCCCAGCAACCAGCGCCCGCCAGCAGCCCAGCAGCAGCCCGCGCGCGTCCCTGCTTCCTTTTCTCACCCGCGCCCCCGCATACCCCATCTGCGTCGCGCCCACGTGGCCAGGACGGGCCTGCGCGTCAGCGACCGCGTCTCTCGCCTCACCCACCTTTTCTTCCTCCTCCAGTTCACGCCAAGGGGACCGCGGGGGAGCACGCCGTCACGTACAGTCGTCGCCGTGGCACCTCTTTTAAGCCCCCGCCTTGTCCAATAACCCCTTAGGGTTCTCCTGTTCCTCCTCCCGCCGCCAGGTGAGCTGAGAGCCACCAGATCCGCCGTGCCATCGCCGTCCCGAGTGCATCTGAGCGCACGGGCTCATGCCGACGAGCCCCTCGTCCTCCGCAGCCTCGCCAAGCTTGTCCTCGACGTTGACTACATCGTCTACGCCTGCTACATGGAGCTAAAGGCCACGCCTTCGTCATCTTCTTCCTCGAGGTCGACTCCAGCCACCGCAAGTGCTGGTTCATCACCGCCGTCGTCTCCTTCCACCTCCCAGCCGAACACACCACCGTGTTCGTGGTGAGCATCCGCACCTCCCCGTGCCCTTTTCCCCTTCTTCTGCGCCGTCTAGCATCTAGTTTGTCGTGCGCCCGAGCTCGTTCGTCGGGCCTCGTCTCCGGCGAGTGCCCCGACCACCGTAGTCCCTCCGTTGGTGTCCATCATCTTCGCCGTGTCACGTAGAGCCTGCGTCGTGCTCTGGTGGCTCCGTTAGGCCCCGCAGCTGTCACGCCGCCTCTGTTTCTTGCCGCCGGCGAATGTGTAGTGCTCCTTAGGCCCTGCTAGTGCTTGCTGAGGGTGCGGAACTCCTCCAGGGGCACACCGCATGCCTCCACCGCCCATTTATGTCGCCGGAGCAGCTCCAACGAGCTCCTCCGACGGGCTCTGTTTTTCTGCTTCTTCAGTTTAGTCTTAAGGCAACACCCCCCTTCTCAGTCAGATGCACGCGCATAGCCCAGTGGTGTGTCTCTCCTTCAGTTAGCCAGCGACGCGGGTTCAATTCCGCGCCGGGGCAGTGGCTAGCCCCCTTTTCTGCCATTTTCTATCTCGCTGACAGGCCGTCCCCACCTGTCGGCCTCCCAGCACTATCACACCCACACCCGCACCCACTCAGCGCCACCTCAGCTCCCCTGGACCCACGGGTCAGTGCCTAGGCTAGGTCCAGGCTGGGTTGGCTTGACCCGTTTTCCCTTTTCTGTTATTGTTTTTATTTTCTTTTTCTACATTTACCTTGCATAATTCATATCTAATAATTTTTGCATCTGATGAAAATGAGTTATATATGAAAACTGCCTAGTTTTTCATGTAGAATAATAATATGCAGTTGGTTGCCATGTTAAGAACATTTATAGTACTGTTTGGTATTTATTTGTGTTTAAATATGCTCAAACTTGTAAAAATCATAACTAAATAACCATAGCTCCAAAATTGACAAACTTTATATGTATTTGGGGTGAAAAAATGTGTAGATTAAGATGATGATGTTACTTTGCATGTTTAACCAAATTTAAAGTATGACTTCCTCAGATCTGTCCTATTTGTGTTTATATGAATATGGGAGTTTCCAGAAATTGTTGTTTGGTCTTTCCGGCCCATTTAAACTGCTAGCCTGATGCTGCTAATCCTAGTTGCACCCCTTGCCATGTTTAAACAACTTATAAAACTTGTTGGGTGCTTGTTTAAATCATCTACATAACCTTTTGTGGCTATGTTAGTTTTGTTTCCTTTTGCTTGTGATCCAACATGTGTGTGATCTTGTTTATTGCCATGTTGCTTGTGCACTCAACTTGTCCCTAGGAGTTGCATCATATCCTGCCCATATTCTTATGCATGACATCATGCACCATGTGCTTGAGCATTTCATGATGAGTGATTGTTGTTCCATTGTTTGCATTGTTCTGTTGGTTAGAGCCTGGTGATGATTCGGTGTTCGAGGTTCCTTTCGAGACTGAGTTTGAGGAGCAAGGTTACGATCCCTCCGTGGAATCAAAAGGCAAGATGACCATTCCTAGATATCACCTATATCTTTGCCTATGCTAGATGTCTCGTTCTTTTCGATATGCCTCGATGCCAATTCCTGTTTGTCAGCCCCCTATTGTTGCCATGAAACACTCTAACCGCCTTCCTAGCAAACCATTGTTTGGGTAAGTACACATTGTTCAGCCCCTCTTATAGCATTGTTAGTTGCAGGTGAAGCTTTGAAGACTCCTCCATAATGAACTTGTTGTTCGGATAACACAATATATACATCTTATAAACTAATGCACCTATATATTGGCTATGGGTGGAAGGCTTGGCCTTCTGCTTGGTGTTTTGTTCCACTCATGCCACCTTAGGAACCGATAAACCGGTGTTATGTTCCTTGATTTTGCGTTCCTAAATCGGTTGGGGTTTATGGGCCCCCCTTGATAATTCACTCTGTTTAAAGCTTTTCCAGCAAGTCCCAACTTTGGTTTTACATTTGCCTAATAACTAAAACTTGCATAGGGAGTTGTAAACCCGAGTTCTTAATTAACAACCCGGGCCAGTGCTCCTTATGAGTGTTGGTCCAAACTGGGGGTTCGACGGGGCCACCACGGGGAAACCCGAGGTTTGGTATATACCTGTAGAATCACCCATCCGGTCGTGGCCTGAGACGAGATACGCGCGGCTACTATCATGGTGTCGGCACGCCGGGAGGTCTTGCTGGATTGGTTTTACCTTTGTCGAAATATCTTGAGCACGGGATTCCGAGGATACTCGGGTCTTCCCACTTTGGAGTTGCGACTCCACGGGTCGTGAGCTTGTGATGGGATATGTTGGGACACCCCTGCAGGGTTTGATCTTTCAAAATCCATGCCCGCGGTTATGTGGCAGATGGGAATTTTTTAATATCCGTTTGTAGATAACTGGACACCTTATTCATAAGATTACACTACCTGTGTGAGTAACCGTGATGGTCTCTTTCCGAAGGGCTTCGGGAAGTGAACACGATGGGGTTTTGTTTGATCGTGAGTAGCTAGGATCACTTCTTGATCAACTTGGCGATTGTTGGCACTTGTTCTCTTCTCACTCTAAACTTGTAAGCTAGTGCTTAGTGCTTGCTGCAACCCCCCCTTTTTAGCCTTTCCACACCTAAGGCTTTGGTAGTTTTGATATCCGGGAATGGAATTGCTGAGTCCTTTGTGGCTCACAGTTTCAACAGACAACAGATGCAGGTACCGCTGGGAACAATGCAGGAGATGGTTCAAAACTTCAGTGGGAGTTCGATGAAGAGCGTGGACGTTACTATGTTTTGTATCCCGACGACCAGTAGTGGTTCTTGCTACCTCTTGAGCTTGCGTTGTATTCCCTCGAAGAACTCATATACTTATTGAAAAAATCTATGAGTAATCAAAACAAAGCAATCAACACATGCCCCTAGGGGGGAGGTTGGTAGGAGTTAACCATCGCGCGCCCCCGACCTCCACACAAAGGTTGGCACTCTACAAATACCTCATGCTTTAACTTAGTCACACAACGGTTCACCATACGTGCATGCTACAGGAATCATTAACCTTAACACAAGTATTTCTCAGTTTCATAATTACTCCACTAGCATGACTCTAATATCACTATCCTCATGTCTCAAAACAATTATCAAGCATCCAACATCTCATTCTACTCAATGCACTTGGTGTGAAAATTTTACTACATTGACATTGGATGTCTATCATGTGAAGACTAGTTTCTTTAGCCTAAACACATTACCATGCTGTTTTAATAGACTCTCAAATAGATATAAGTGAAGCATGCGAGTTCAACAATTTCTACAAAATATTATCACCATCGTGCTCTAAAAGATATAAGTGAAGCACTAGAGCAAAAACTATTCAACTCAAAAGATATAAGTGAAGCACATAGAGTGTTCTAACAATTTCTAGGCCATATTTAACTCTCTCAAATAGATGTGCCCAGTAAGGATGATTGTGGCAAACTAACAAGAAAAGACTCAAATTATACAAGACGCTCCAAGCAAAACACATAACATGTTGCGAATAAAAATATAGCTCCAAGTATAGTTACCGATGGATGAAGACGAAAGAGGGGATGCCTTCCCGGGGCATCCCCAAGCTTAGGCTTTTGATTATCTTGAATTCCTTGGGGTGCCATGGGCATCCCCAAGCTTAGGCCTTTGCTACTCCTTGTTCTATAGTCCATCAAAGCAATACTCAAAACTTGAAAACTTCACAACACAAAACTTAGACAAAAATTCTCGTGAGCTCCGTTAGTATAAGAAAGCAAACCACTACTCAAAGGTATAGCAATGAATTCATTCTCTGTTTATATTGGTGTTAAACCTACTGTACTCCAACTTCTCTATGGTTCATATCCTCCAATATTACTCATAGATGCACCGGAATAAGCAAACAACACATGAAAAACAGAATCTGTCAAAAACAGAACAGTCTGAAGTAATCTGCAGGTTTCGCCTACTTCTGGAACTCCAAAAAAATTCAAACTAAATTGGTAAATTTGCGGAATATGTCTACGAATCATCTGCTAAAAGAATCAACTAAAAAGCACACTCCAGTAAAATCTCACAACTACATTAGCGAGTGCTAATGATTCTGTTTTTCAAAGCATGACCATATAAACTTCACACAAGCCTTCCCAAAGGTTCTACTTGGCACAAACACTAAACAAAACATGAAACCACATGTAATCAGAGGCTAGATGCAACATTTATTCCCTAACAGCAACAAAAACAAAAAACATAAAATTGGGTTGCCTCCCAATAAGCGCTATCGTTTTACGCCCCTAGCTAGGCACGATACAAGATAGATCTAGGTATTGCCATATTTGGAAGGCAATCCATAAGTGGCTCTCATGATAGATTCATATGGTAATTTGATTTTATTTCTAGGAAAGTGTTCCATGCCTTTCCTTAACAGAAATTAGAATCTAATATTTCCTTCCTTCATATCAATAATTGCACCAATCGTTCTAAGGAAAGGTCTACCAAGAATAATATGACATGAAGGATTGCAATCTATATCAAGAACAATGAAATCTACGGGCACATAACTCCTATTGGAAACAATAAGAACATCATTCATCGTTCCCATAGGTTTCTTAATAGTGGAATCTGCAAGATGCAAATTTAAAGAACAATCATCAAGCTCATGGAACCCTAGAAAATCACACAAAGTTTTTGGGATAGTGGAGACACTAGCACCTAAATCACACAAAGCATAGCATTCATGATCTTTTATTTTTATTTTTATAGTAGGTTCCCACTCAAGCTTTCTAGGTGTTGAAAGTTCCAACTCAAGTTTTTCTTCATAATATTGCATCAAAGCATCAATTATGTGTTTAGTGAAATCTTTATTTTGACTATAAGCATGCGGAGAATTTAGCACGGATTGCAACAAGGAAATACAATCAATCAAAGAGCAATTATCATAATTGAATCCCTTGAAATCCAAAGTAGTGGGTTCATCACTATGCAAAATTTTAATCTCTTCACTCCCACTTTTAGCAATTTTAGCATCAAGATCTAAAAACTCTGAATCATTGGGACACCTTAAAGCAGAATCATCTCCAATCCTATCTTCATCAAGATTTATACTAGAAAACAAGGATCTAATAGGAGACACATCAATAACTTTCAGATCTTCATCTCTATTTTCATGATAACTAGAAGAACACAATTTAATACAATCTTCTCTTTTAGCATGCATTCTAGCGGTTCTTTCTTTGCATTCATCAATGGAAATTCTCATGGCTTTGAGAGACTCATTGATATCATGTTTAGGTTGGATAGATCTAAGTTTCAAAGAATCAACATCAAGTGTAATTCTATCCACACTTCTAGCCAATTTATGAGCCTTAAGCAATTTCTCTTCAAGCATAGCATTGAAATTCTTTTGCGAGATCATAAACTCCTTAACACTAGTTTCAAATTCAGAAGGCATCTTTCCATAAGAGTTGTTGTAGGAATTGCCATAATTATTAGAGGAATTACTAGGAAAAGGCCTAGGATTAAAATTACCTCTATAAGAATTGTTACCAAAATTATTCCTACCAACAAAATTCACATCCAAAGATTCATTGTTAGTCTCAATCAAAGTGGACAATGGCATATCATTAGGATCAGAAGAAGCACTCTTAGCAGCAAACAATTTCATAAGTTCATCCATCTTTCCACTCAAAACACTAATTTCTTCTATAGCATGCACTTTTTTACTAGTAGATCTTTCGGTGTGCCATTGAGAATAATTAACCATAATATTATCTAGGAGTTTGGTAGCTTCTCCTAAGGTAGTTTCCATGGAAGTGCCTCCGGTGGCCGAATCTAAAAGATTTCTAGAAGCAAAATTCAAGCCAGTATAAAAGTTCTGAATAATCATCCATAGATTCAAACCATGTGTAGGGCAATTACGTATCATCAATTTCATTCTCTCCCAAGCTTGTGCAACATGCTCATGATCTAGTTGCTTAAAATTCATAATATCATTTCTAAGATAGATTATCTTAGCAGGAGGGAGATACTTAGAGATAAAAGCATCTTGGCACTTATTCCACGAATCAATACTATTTCTAGGCAAAGAGGAAAACCTAGTTTTAGCCCGATCTCTAAGTGAAAATGGAAATAACTTCAATTTAACAATATCGTTATCCGTATCCATTTTCTTTTGCATATCACACAAATCAACAAAGTTGTTTAGATGGGTAGCGGCATCTTCACTAGGAAGGCCAGAGAATTGATCTTTCATGACAAGATTCAACAAAGCAGCATTGATCTCACAAGATTCAGCATCGGTAATAGGAGCAATCGGAGTGCTAATAAAATCATTGTTGTTGGTATTGGAGGTATTGTTCTGAGCCATAGTGACAAGCAAGCAATCCAACACACACAGGCAAACAAGAAGCAAGCGAACGATAAACACACGGCGGAAGAAGGGAAAATAAAATGGCAAGCTTGAAGTGGGGGAGAGGAAAACGAGAGGCAAATAAATGTAATGCGAAGGATAAGGGTTTGTGATATGTACTTGGTATATGACTTTTGCATAAGTCTCCCCGGCAACGGTGACAGAAATTCTTCTTGCTACCTCTTGAGCTTGCGTTGTATTCCCTCGAACAGGAAAGGGATATGGAGCACAATAGCGTAAGTATTTCCCTCAGTTTTTGAGAACCAAGGTATCAATCCAGTAGGAGACCACGCGCGAGTCCCTCGCACCTGCACAAACAAATAAGAATTTCGCAACCAACGCGATAAGGGGTTGTCAATCCCTTTACGGTCACTTACAAAAGTGAGATCTGATAGAGATGATAGTTTATATTTTTGGTATTTTTAGTTTATAAGAACAGCAAATAAAAGCATGAAAAGTAATGTAGATGTAGATTGATATGTTGAGAATAGACCCGGGGGCCATAGTTTTCTCTAGTGGCTTCTCTCATGATAGCGATATTCTACGGCGGGTAATCAAATTACTGTCAAGCAATTGATAGAAAGAAGAATAATTATGAGACTATCTAGGCATGATCATTGTATATAGGTATCACGTCCGAGACAAGTAGACCGACTCCTGCCTGCATCTACAACTATTACTCCACACATCGACCGCTATACAGCAAGCATCTAGTGTATTGAGTTCATAAGAACAGAGTAACGCCTTAAGCAAGATGACATGATGTAGAGGGATAAACTCAAGCAATATGATATAAAACCCATATTTTTATCCTCGATGGCAACAATACAATACGTGCCTTGCTGCCCCTACTGTCACTAGGAAAGGACACCACAAGATTGAACCCAAAGCCAAGCACTTCTCCCATTGCAAGAACTATAGATCTAGTAGGCCAAACCAAACCAATAATTCTAAGAGACTTGCTATGGACCCGAACGATCTAGTAGGTCATCGGATAGATCTCCTCGACGATCGAGGAGAACTTTGTATTGAGATCTGGAGAGAGAGAAGAAGCCATCTAGATACTAGCTATGGACCCGAAGGTCTATGGTAAACTACTCAGAACTCATGGTGAGGGTGATGATGGTGATGACGAAGGCCTCCGTGATGGATCCCCCTCCGATAGAGCTCCGGAACAGGCTCCAAGATGGGATCTCCACGGGAACAGAAGGTACGGCGGTGGAATTAGGCTTTTCTCTGTTGTCTCGGAGTTTAAGGGGTACGTGGACTTATATAGGAATAAAGAGGGCACCGGCGGACACTCGAGTGGGCCTCGAGGCAGGGGGGCGCACCCCCCACCCTTAAGGGCCACTCGAGGCTCCCCTGACGTGGTTCTCAAGTTCCTCTGGCGTGATTTTCTCCAAAAATATCTCTCACGAAGGTTTCATTCCGTTTGGACTCCTTTTGATATTCTTTTTCTGCAAAACCCTGAAACAGGCAAAAAACAGCAATCTGGACTAGGCCTTTAGGTTAGTAGGTTAGTCCCAAAAATGATATAAAAGTGAATGATAAAGCCCATTAAACATCCAAGACTTCATAAATAATAGCATGGGACAATAAAAAATTATAGATACGTTGGATACGTATCAGTTCTTACTAGGAGGATCCGGGCTTGTGTTATGGTATGTTTCTCGTTTTTGGATTTCGTCCGTAGTCGGACCCTGTGTTTTGGATGATGTATGTTATTATATTCATTGTGTGACGTGGCGAGTGTAAGCCAACTATCTTTTACAATTTCATCCCTGAATTTTACACGAGATGTGCAAAGATACCATACTTGAGATCATTCTAGTATGCGCTTATGTCTTTAAGTCGTGCCTCGACACATGGGAGACATAGTCGCATACTGGGCATTACAATGGCGGTGCATAATTCACATATATGATAACTGGCTGAAAAACATGGCATTGCATAATCCACATATCTGATATAGAAAGCAAACATGAGGCATTCACACAAAGCATGTCTAATCTAAGCAGATGGGATGGCAATGCAAGACACCATATGCATGATATAAGCAATATAACCCTGCCAACTGAGAGCATACAACTCGGGGGGGGGGGATAAGACTGGTCATCTGTCTCCGAGTCCTCCTCTGAGGAGCTATCTATAACCAGCAAGAAATCTGCATCGATAGCTAGCACTGACTACTTAGAAGACCTTATTTTCAATCCAGATTTTCCCATGACCGACTCAAATGCTTGATGCACAAGAAGAGTATAGGAATGTATAAACATTGTTGACAAACGGAAAACATTATAAAAAACGTGACAGCCTGGATTTTGCCCTTTTATTTTTCTTTTAATTTTCTTGGATTTCTAGATTTTATTTGCTTTTCAGTGGCTATGTGGTTCTGAAACTTGTGAAGATCATGTCTACCTAAGTTTTATAGTGGCTTGCCAACCTCCATATCATCCCAAGACCCTGCCATTTCCATCCTTGACCTAATCCAAAACTCTTTTTCCAAAGAATGTTCATTTTCTATTAAAGGAATAATTCTTTTTGCCCTAGGTTGTGAAGCAACCTATATCTTTGTCATTCTAAAAATTCCCAAATAATTGTAATAAATTGTTTGGGTCATATCTTGATTAAATATGGCAAAACATTTCATTGCCATGTTCAAAAATAATCCTCCAATAATCATTTTCCTATTCTGCCCTAAATGGCACTTTGTGAAGCAAGTGCTATTTATCTTTGCCCAATTGCCTCCAAACTTTGTGGACGTCTTTTCCTGTTGCCCATTGCCAAATTTCAACCTCATTTGCCTAGTAATTATTTTTCAGTGATTTTCCAAAGTATCTTTCCAGAAAAGAACTTTGTGAAGAAAGTATATTCTAGGCATATCCAAATAAGGTGAAACTTTGTCACATCCTTCATTTTACGAAATCTTGCATCTCCACCAAATTTGAGCTCATGAATATCATCTATGTGAGCTCAGCTTCAAATCTTGGTTTCTGGTAAAATTTTCACTTTGTGAAGCAACCCTATTTTACCTTACTTCATTTGAGATGAAAATCTACCAGGGCATTCTTGCATCTACATCTACTCTCTCCATTAAGTTTGGGCTCAATCCACCTAGCCATTTACCCTTAGTAAATTTTTCTAGATTCTGTCCAGAATGGAGCTTTGTGAAGGAAGTGCCACTTTGGTAATTCCAAATAGCATGAGATTTTTACAGCAGCTCCATATGGTCATATAACCCCACTCCACCAAATTTCAGCTCTAGTGGTTACTCCAAGTGAGTGCTACTTCATCATCTTATTTCTAGTCCAATTTATACAGTCGTGAAGCAACTATGTTAAAGGTTGGTCCAAATCATCTCAAAACCCACAGGATTATAGTCCTACCTAAGCTAATCACCCCAGACAACTCGTTTTCCTCTAATCTTACCTCAGTTGATCACTGTTTCATGATCAAGTTTATTGCAGTAAACTTTAGAGCTCACTTACCATTTACCCACTTCACCTTTCACCGATCTACCGCCGCAGTTTAAACCACCGTTGTAGGAACTTACCACTAGATAATGTTTGGCAGCTAGTGTTGCACTGCGTGCACCAGTGCGCGTGGTGACCACCGCCCTGGCGAGCATTAAATGTGCTCTGGCTCGACCCCGGCGTTGTGCTTGTCCGTTCTCTCCTCGTCTTGACTCACCACCATGTCTAGTGGCCTCCTTGTGACCGTCTGCGTCACCCTGAGCACTTGCCCCCTCCAGCAGCTTCGCGGTTGGTGCTCGTCGTCATGCGCCCACGGGCGAACTATAGCCGACCGGCTCTGTTCGCACCGCGGCACCTTCCTCCTCTGCGCCCCTCGGCCCCTCCTGCACAGTGACCTCCTGTAGCTCGTCCGCACCCCCCTCGCCGTGATCCCACGCCTCCCTGTGATCGATGAGCTCGCCAGAGCGTTGGCCGGACCCGAACGGTGGCACCCGAGCTCGGTCCTCTTGCCCCTCCTATATAAAAGCCACTCGAGGCCCTCCCGAGCACTTCGCTCGCCTCACCTCCCTCCTCTAGCCCCTCCAAGACTCTCGCCCGAGCCTGTGGAGCTCTCTGCGCTCGCCATTGCCGCCGTGGCCACCACTCTCTCCGGCCTAAATCCCAGTGAGCCCGAGCCCCATTCCCTCCTGTGCCACCACCAGTGGGACCCCCTCCTTCCACCGAGTCGCACCCGCCGGTGTGCTCCGCTCAGCCGGAGACGGCCGAAGCTGGCCGGCCCCATCGCCGCAGCCACCTCTGCCTCCTCCCGTCGCCGCACCTCCACGCCACTCCAGCTCTCCCAGTCCCTCCAAGTGGACGCCCCACGCCCACCGGTGGCCACTTCATGGCCGGAGGCCACCGGAGATGCCCGCCCCATCACCGGCTTCGTCCCTCCCCTCTATTGTTCTGTCCCCGATCAGGGAGACAGTGAGAGGAAGAAGACGACTAAGTGTCTGGTCCCCCCATGTGCCTGGGTCCCACCTGAAAGCCTCTCCCACCCGGGCTCAGGTACGTTAAGTGGAGACGGTTTCTTGAAATGCGTTTTCAGAAACTGAAATCGTATTGGCATTCTACTGCGTCCCAAATAGCGCTTTCCAATCCAGAAAGCGTATTTTTGATTCTGCGCTTCTGTCTTATCCACTCAGGGACCCGTTGGTGATGAAAACTTTCACAGATTGGTCCCTGGTGTTCAACCCCTCATATCTTCGCAACTGTAACTCCGATTCAGGTGAAACCAACGCTCATGTCTTCGTCTCGTCGAGCCCGTTCTGTTGGAATCATTTTCACCATGTGTTAACATTCTAAAAATGACCATTATACCCTTGCCTCTAATCAGCCCCCTCCGAGAGAGAAGCGTTTCGGCATTTCGTTCCGCGGTTTAACCGCACTTCTTCCCGGAGTCTCCCTCACCCCCAAGCAAGCCACAGTAACCACTTGCATGATAGTCATGCAGTAGCCATGGTATTAAACTTGAATATTTAAGAAAAGTTTGTTGTTGTCTGTCTACTTGTTTGCTACTTATGTTGTTATTTCGGTTATGCTCGTGATTTCATGTTCACTGTCATGCTATGGTCCGATGTTTCTTGGTATCTTGTACTACTTGTTAGTATCATGTTCACATGTTATGCTTGGTAGTAGAGGCACATGCTAGTAGTAGTCTTGATGCATGCTTGTTATCTGTCAAGTACCGTTGATATGCTTGTTCCATTGCAACTAGTTAGTTACATGATTACTTGGTAGTGTTCTTGCCATGTTCTTGCATGGTATTTATTTATGATGCTAGTAGTCATGTATGCCATGAGTAGCGTTGTACTTGTGATGTTTATGCTAGTCAGTATGCCATGCTCATTTGGATATATGCTTCACTGTTGTTATGCTCGATGATTATATTGCACCTCCATGCTTATGTTGATATTATGCTCATGCATTGTAGTTGCATCATGTTATTTTATTATGACTCAGCTTATTGCATTCAAGTTTAACCGGATTAAATTGAACTTGAACAACTGTTGGCTGAGTCATGGTGCCACCATATCGCGCTGACCAGTGCAGCCACACTTGACTTTATGGGAAGGCCCTAACTGGGTCTAATGTCGTGCCTCTCGCCGGTGCCTCCAACAAGGGAAGGTTATGGGCGCGCGCTACCCTCATCAGGTAGGCGGACATAACCTTGTGTGCCTATTGTTGTTGTTTTGAGCTCGGGTTCCCGTTTGGGACCGTTTATGTTTGGCCAAGACCGTGGTTGTTGTGTCTTTGGTAGACATGGGGCCACCCAGGACTAGCCCAGTGGGGAGTGAGTCGGAGTGGCCGGGAGAGTGTCATGGCAGTAATACGGTTTTGTCGGAGCACCGTTGGTCCACCCGAATGGGAGTGCGAGGCCTTGGGTTATGTGGTGTGGGTATAGTGCACTACCTCTGCAGAGAGTGTGTGTCTTAATCTATCAATAGTCGTGCCCGCGGATAAGGGCCCAGTTCGTGTCGGTCACACCGTGAGTCAACAGTAATAATAATAATAACTTGCCTAATAACAACCCCGGTTTGATGATGAGATAAGTTGGTTGTGATCACCGGAAAGGTCACCGTGTGAGACCAAGTATTGGTCATGGTTGTGATCGCCAGAATGATCATCGTGGTATCAAGGATATCGAGTTGTTGGATATTTTTGATGTTATGTGCGAGTTAATGGTAAAGGTCAAGCTCCTTGTGGTCATTTAATAATTACTACGGTATAGTTTACACCAAGTTTGATTTGATCCTGAGAGACACGTGTGATGTTTGTGGTGGTAAGTTTGTGCATGAGATGGTTACAAGGTAACACGAGCAGAGTAAGTTGGTACATGTTAGTATCATCGGGTTGCATGTAGTATCATCATGTTCATGCTATGCTTGTTCTAGTTGTGCATGCCATGTTGTTCTGTTAGTACCATGTTCATGATTGAATTAACCTGCTAATGCCATATTGTTGTTTGTCTTCACTTCTTTTGCTTTATTGTGAGCTTGCAAGTACATTCGATGTACTGACCTGGCATGTCATGCCAGTTTGCAGGTCGTGCCTGGATTACTTGCTTGTTTTGGTGTGTTCGCGAGCTAGGATAAACGTCCCAGCCAGAGTCCCTGTGGATTGGAGTCCATCATCGCCGTTCGTTGTTCCGCTGCCTCGAGTTGTTACGCTGTTTGCATAGAGCAACTGTGGTTGGCGTAGCGTCGCCGTGCTGGTATTATTCATTGTAATATCAGAGACATTGTATCCATATTCGTGTTGTAATAGAAAGATGGTTTGTTCTATGCTAAGTAGTTCCGTATTCTAGAAGACTTCACCTCGATCTTTGGGCTGGAATACGGGGCGTTCCGGTTTCTCTGAGCCGGGGTGACACAGGCTTGGTATCAGAGCAGGTCTGGCTATAGAGCGTCCTAGTCCACTGGAACATTAGAAAACGGTAGTATAGGGTCTGGTTGTTGCCCTTGCTTGCTGCATTTGGTTGTTGCATTTGTTTGCTGCATATAGTTTTATTCAGTAACGTCTAACCCCTGTTTAGTGCATAGATGGTGGTCAACTTCCATGATTTCAGTGCCCTCCCAAGAGTTTCTGGTGCTGTTCCTATTGAGTTCAGTCCCACTCCTGCACCTCTCAGCTTTGCCACCCTCCTTGGAGATAGGTGGCGTAGTATTTATCCCCTCGGAGATCCACCCCACTATCAAGTATTCCAGTTTTCTACCGGAGGAAGAATTCTGGAATATGTTGCTCATGTCCTTCTATCAGCCCCGATTCCTGTTGGTAAGCGCACCTACAGTTTCCACGGTGGTTACGACGCTACTCCCGAGCGTGCCGTTCAGCTTGCCGCAATGGCAGGAATCACCGGTCTTCGTCATCACGAGAGCATGGTGCATGAAAACCGTGCTTATCAATATTATCCCACCATCATTGAGAATCCTAGGCGAATTCAGTTTCCCTCTGTCAACCCCCAAGATAACCCGGCTATCCTCGCCATGTCTCGTTACATGACAGCCGAGTGTCTTCTTATTTCCGAGTTAGTCCAAGACGCCATTCGAGACAGGAGATTTCTTGGTGCCACCTTACCTCAGTCTCTGCCAGCCCCTCCGCCTCGTCCATCCGGAGTTTCCAAGTCAGCCGTCCCGCTAGCTACTTCGTCAGCTCTCGAGCGTTTTCTCAAGCGTAGGGTGTACTCATTTCGTGTAGTGCATGTGCATCAGTTGTAGTATCCTTGCTTGTTTATGTTTGTTTGTGCTTGTGTGTGCATGTGTGGAATAGTTTTGTAGCTTGTTTGCTGTGTGCTTTATTTAGCTTGTTTGCTGTATGATTTGTGCAATCACCCATTTTCTCGTGCTTGTTTGTTTTGAATCTTTGTTGTTACCCCCTTATGGAAAGTGCTCATCAACTGACACCGGATCAGAAGAAGCACTGAGAGGTAAAAATATACACCAAGGCACTCAATTAAAAGCAATCAGGTTTTCAGCCGACATCAGTGTATTGCAGACATCCGGTATAGATACAGATTTTATTCTGCTCAGACTGTCAAAAACAAGTACCCGTCAGAGATCCACCATTATTGCAGCAGGAGAACAAAATTGGATCCAAGTCCAACCGTGCATTTCAAGTCAGAGGTATGGTCAGTACACAATGATTAATTCTGCCATGAGTCAGATTTGAGACGCGCGACACCCAGAAGTCAATCCACATATGCAATGAATTCAGCAAGGACCGTCAGATAAATTTTGTCATACAAATAATCAACAGCCAGAATGACAAGAATACATATATGTTATTCATTCACAAAGAAAATCAGGCCAGTCCTTTTTCACAATTTATCAGCGAGAGTACAAGGCAAGATTCCCCAGTCTGCCTCAGTAAGTTATGAATAATTTTCCCATGCAAGACATTCGGTACTCTTCAATAAGATATTGCACAAGCTTCGGGCATAAGAAACCAAATATCCCCTAGTAAGTTTTTAAGGGGGGAAGCTTCTGAGGTACGGTACCTAGTCTTCCTCAGTAAACTATCCGCCGAAAGCTTTGAGCACAAGACATCTTGTCTTCCTCAGCAAGATATCCTGGTGGTTTCCAGTGCAAGCTGCCCAGTCTTCTTCAGTACGACACTCGTACAAGAGATTAAACAATAAATTGTCAGCATATGGCAGTTTATTTCAAGTGTCAGATCAGCAACATTTACGTCCGAAATGAGAATCAGTCGGAACAAAGTTATGATGGCAGAATATTGCATATGACAACACTAAGGGTCGCGAAAATAATCAAGGATATATAATGCCCAGTCTTTTAGTTAAAAATCCAAACACAGAAATCAATAAGGAAAGATCAAGACCAATAATACAGTAAGGATCTTGCATCAGGACAACTTGCTCAGTCCCGAGTTTGCTCAGAACTGATAAGCATTGAATACCCGAGTCTATCACGTCCGACCACAGGACAGCTTAATATATTAGCCTTAGCAACTACGCTGAAAAGCATCACACGGACTGTTATCCCCATGGATATACCGGCAAAATAAAGAATCAATGAGCTGGTGCTTTGTTCTATGATACATCGAGCAGCAATCAAACCTCTGGATACTCGAGACTGTGAAGCTAATCAATATAAGTCAGAAACTGCTGCAAGACGTCAGAATCCATGAAAAGAACAGGTATGTTTCACATCACAGTTTTTGAAACCAGAAGGTATGTATATATATTCGAGCGACACGATGCCTGGATAAAAGAGAATTCTTTGTTCCACGGGAAGGTATTCCCAACTCCGTGGAATATTCTCGATACTCGATACAGACTAATATCTCTCTCAAGGATAAATATCTAGAAGGATACGTATGTCAGAATGATAATCTTTCGGACCACAGCTAAGTCAGTAGAATGAAATAAAAATTCAAGACAGTTGAACAGGAGCATATCAGGCAAGCCCGGTCAAAATTTCAGGTACGGTAAAGCAAACCACCCCAGATCAAGGCAGTCAGTCCGATCAAATTTAGAGGAAATATTATATGGGAACATAATGTGAGAGTAAATTAAACAAACCCGAGTTGGAAACGGTTTCTTCAAGTCAGAATATTTACTTGTTCCCTGAGCACAAAAATCTCGAGGACGAGATTTCTTTAAGCGGGGAAGGTTTGGGACAGCCTGGATTTTTCCCTTTTCTTTTTCTTTAAATTTTCCTGGATTTCTTGATTTTATTTGCTTTTCAGTGGCTTTGTGGTTCTGAAACTTGGGAAGATCGTGTGTTCCTAGGTTTTATAGTGGCTTGCCAACCTCCGTATCATCCCAAGACCCTGCCATTTCCATCCTTGACCTAATCCAAAACTCTTTTTCCAAAGAATGTTCCTTTTCTATTAAAGGAATAATTCTTTTTGCCCTAGGTTGTGAAGCAACCTATATCTCTGTCATTCTAAAAATTCCCAAATAATTCTCATAAATTGTCTGAGTCATATCTTGATCAAATATGGCAAAACATTTCATTGACATGTTCAAAAATAATCCTCCAATAATCATTTTCCTATTCTTCCCTAAATGGCACTTTGTGAAAATAGTGTTGTTTATCTTTGACAAATTGCCTCCAAACTTTGTGGACATATTTTCATGTCCATATGATTGCCCAGTGCCAAATTTAAACCTCATTTGCCTAGTAATTATTTTTCAGTGATTTTCCAAAGTTTCTGTCCAGAAAAGAACTTTGTTAAGGAAGTATATTCTAGGCATATCCAAATGAGGTGAAACTTTGTCACATCCTTCATTTGACCAAATTTTGCATATCCACCAAATTTGAGCTCATGAAGATCATCTATGTGAGCTCAGCTTCAAATCTTGGTTTCTTGTAAAATTTTCACTTTGTGTAACTACCCTATTTTACCTTGCTTCATTTGAGTTGAAAATCTACCAAGGCATTCTTTAGTCTACATCTACTCCCTCCACCAAGCTTTGGTTCAATCCACCTAGCCATTTACCCTCAGTAAATTTTCCTAGATTCTGTCAAGAATTGAGCTTTGTGAAGGAAGTGCCACTTTGGTAATTCCAAATGGCATGAGATTTTTACAGCAGCTCCATATGGTCATATAACCCCACTTCACCAAATTTCAGCTCAAGTGGTAACCCCAAGTGAGTGCTACTTCATCATCTTGTTTTTGGTCCAATTTATACAGTTGTGAAGCAACTATGTTAAACGTTGGTCCAAATCATCTCAAAACCCACAGGATTATAGTCCTTCCTAAGCTATTCACCCCACACAACTTGTTTGCCTCTAATCTTACCTCAGTTGATCATTGTTTCATGATCAAGTTTACTGCAGTAAACTTCGGAGCTCACTTACCATTTACCCACTTCACCTTTCACCGATCTACCGCCGCAGTTTAAACCTCCCTTGTAGGAACTTACCACTAGACAACGTTTGGCAGCTAGTGTTGCACTGTGTGCACCAGTGCTTGTGGTGACCACCGCCCTGGAGTGCAGTAAATGTGCTCTGGATCGACCCCGGCGCTGTTCTCATCCATTCTCTCCGCATCTTGACTCACCACCATGTCAAGTGGCCTCCTCGTGATCGTCTGCGTCGCCCTGAGCACTTGCCCCCTCCAGCAGCTTCGTCGTCGGTGCTCATCGTCGTGCGCCCACGGGCGAACTATAGCCGACCGGCTCTATTCGCGTCGCGGCGCCTTCCTCCTCTACGCCCCTCGGCCCCTCCTGCACAGTGACCTCCTGTAGCTCGTCTGCACCCCCCTCGTCGTGATCCCGCGCCTCCCCGTGATCGATGACCTCGCGAGAGCGTTGGCCGGACCCGAATGGTGGCACCCGAGCTCGGTCCTCTTGCCCCGCCTATATAAATGCCACTCGAGGCCCTCCCGAGCACCTCGCTCGCCTCACCTCACTCCTCTAGCCCCTCCAAGACTCTAGCCCGAGCCTCTGGAGCTCTCTGTGCTCGCCATTGCCGTTGTGGCCACCGCTCTCTCCGGCCTAAATCCCAGTGAGTCCGAGCCCCATTCCCTCCTCTGCCACCACAAGTGAGACCCCCTTCGTCCAACGAGCCGCACCCGCCGGTGTGCTCCGCTCGGCCGGAGCTGGCCGGCCCCATCGCCGCAGCCGCCTCTGCCTCCTCCCGTCCTCCTCCCGTCGCTGCACCTCCACTCCACTCTAGCGCCCGCAGTTTGTCCAGGTGGACGCGCCGCGCAGCCCCGCGCCCACCGGTGGCCACTCCGTGGCCGGAGGCCAGTGGAGCAGCCCGCCCTATCGCCGTCTTCGTCCCTCCCCTTTGCTGTTTTGTCCCCGATCGGGGAGACAACGTGAGCAAGAAGACGACCGAGCATCTGGCCCGCCTGCGTCTGGGTCCCACCTGTAAGCCTCTCCCGCCCGGGCCCAGGTATGTTAAGTGGAGACGTTTTCTTGAAATGCATTTTCAAAAACTGAAAGCGTAGTTTCATTCTACTGCGGCCCAAATAGCGCTTTCCAATCCAGAAAGCGTATTTCTGATTCTACGCTTCTGTCTTATCCACTCAGGGACCCGTTGGTGGTGAAAACTTTCTCAGATTGGTCCCTGGTGTTCAACCCCTCATATCTTCGCAACCGTAACTCCGATTCAAGTGAAACCAATGCTCACGTCTTCATCTCGTCGAGCCCGTTCTGTTGGAATCATTTTCACCATGTGTTAACATTCTGAAAATGACCGTTATACCCTTGGCTCTAATCAGCCCCCTCCGAGAGAGAAGCGTTTCCGCGTTTCGTTCCACGGCTTCACCGCACTTCTTCCCGGAGTCTCCCTCACCCCCAGGCAAGCCACAGTAACCACTTGCATGATAGTCGTGCAATAGCCATGGTTTTCAACATGAATATATAAGAAAAGTTTGCTGTTGTCTGTCTACTTGTTTTCTACTACTGTCGTTGTTTCGGTTATGCTCGTGGTTTCACGTTCACTGTCATGCTATGATCCGATGTTTCTTGTTATCTTGTACTACTTGTTAGTATCATGTTCACATGTTATGCTTGGTAGTAGAGGTACATGCTAGTAGTAGTCTTGATGCATGCTTGTTATCTGTCAAGTACCGTTGATATGCTTGTTCCATTGCAACTAGTTAGTTACATGATTACTTGGTAGTGTTCTTGCTATGTTCTTGCATGGTATTTATTTATGATGCTAGTAGTCATGTATGCCATGAGTAGCGTTGTACTTGTGATGTTTATGCTAGTCAGTATGCCATGCTCATTTGGATATATGCTTCACTGTGGTTATGCTCGATGATTATATTGCACCTCCATGCTTATGTTGATAGTATGCTCATGCATTGTAGTTGCATCATGTTATTTTATTATGACTCAGCTTATTGCATTCAAGTTTAATCGGATTAAATTGAACTTGAACAACTGTTGGCTGAGTCATGGTGCCACCATATCGAGCTGACCGGTGCAGCCACACTTGCCTTTATGGGAAGGCCCAAACTGGGTCTATTGTCGTGCGTCTCGCTGGTGCCTCCAACGAGGGAAGGTTATGGGCGCGCGCTACCCTGATCAGGTAGGCGGACATAACCTTGTGTGCTCGTTATTGTTGTTTTGAGCTCGGATCCCTGTTTGGGACCGTTTATGTTTGGCTACGACGCTGGTCGTTGAGTCTTTGGTAGACACGGGGCCACCCAGTACTAGCCCAGTGGGGAGTGAGTCGGAGTGGCCGGGAGAGTGTCATGGCAGTAGGACGGTTTTGTAGGAACGCCGTTGGTCCACCCGAATGGTAGTGTGAGGCCATGGGTTCTATGGTGTGGGTACAGTGCGCTACCTCTGCAGAGAGTGCGTGTCTTAATCTATCGATAGCCGTGCCCGTGGATAAGGGCCCGGTTTGTGTCGGTCACACCGTGAGTCAACAGTAATAATAATAATAACTTGCCTAATAACAACCCTTGTTCGATGATGAGATAAGTTGGTTGTGATCGCCGGAAAAATCATCGTTTGAGACCAAGTGTTGGTCCTAGTTGTGATCACCGGAATGATCACCGTGGTATCGAGGATACCGAGTTGTTGGATATTTTGGATGTTATGCGAGAGTCAATGGTAAAGGTAAAGCTCATTGTGGTCATTTAATGATTACTACGGTATTGTTTACACCAAGCTTGATTTGATCCTGAGATGATCGTGTGATGTCTGTTGTGGTAAGTTTGTGCATGAGATGGTTACGAGGTAACCCGAGCAGAGTAAGTTGGTGCATGTTAGTATCATCGGGTTGCATGTAGTATCATCATGTTCATGCTATGCTTGTTCGAGTTCTATCATGTTTAGTTGTGCATTCCATGTTGTTCTGTTAGTACCATGTTCATGATTGAATTAACATGCTAATGCCATACTGTTGTTTGTCTTGACTACTTTTGGTTTATTGTGAGCTTGCAAGTACATTCAATGTACTGACCTGGTGTGTTATGCCAGTTTGCAGGTCGTGCCTAGATTACTTGCTTGTTTTGGTGCATTCGCGAGCTAGGTTAAATGTTCCAGCCAGAGTCCCTGCGGATTGGAGTCCATCATCACCGTTCGTTGTTCCGCTGCCAATAGAGGTTCCGCTGTCTCGAGTTGTTATGCTGTTTTCATAGAGCAACCGTGGTTGGCGTATCATCTCCATGCCGGTGTTATTGATTGTAATATCGGATTCATTGTATCCACATTTGTGTTGTAATAGAAAGATGGTTTGTTCTATGCTAAGCAGTTCCGTATTCAGAAGACTTCACCTCGATCTCCTTGCTGGAATATGGGGCGTTGCGGTTTCTCTGAGCCGGGGTGCCACATAATATGGCACGATAGAATTCACATATATCATGATTGGCTAAATAGGATGTCATTGCTTGATTCATGTATATGTGCCTGGCTAAAGAAGATGGAATTGCATAATTCACATATACTCCCTCTGTTCCTAAGTATTTGTCTTTTTAGAGATTTCAAATGGTCTACCACATAAGGATGTATATAGACATATTTAAGACTGTAGATTCACTCATTTTGCTCTCTATGTAGTCACTTGTTGAAATCTCTAAAAGGACAAATATTTAGGAACAGTGGGAGTATGACATAGAAACCAAACATTTGGCATTGACACAAAGCAAATCTAAATTAAGCTGATGACTTATAAGATGTACTCCCTCCCTCCGGAAATACTTTTCATCAAAATGAATAAAAAGGTATGTATCTAGATGTATTTTAGTTCTAAATAAATCCTTTTGTGTCCATTTTGATGACAAGTATTTTTGGACGGAGGGAGTATAATGCAAGCAATGCGAGGCACCATATGCATGATATGACCAACATCAGCATGCTAGGTTAGAGCAAACACCTCACGGGGTAGATAGGAGTGGTCGGCTCCCTCCGAATCCCCCTGTGAACAATTTTCTTCCTCTGGAATACAATCTGCAATGGGGTGATGGGGTCCCACTTCACCCACCATGAAGCCGCGTCTGCATGACATTATATTCTCACGCAATAGTCTTCCCTTTTTCTCTACATGTCCAGTACGATTGTGTACAATAACTGACATGCATAATATAAAAACATTGATAGATTATGTAAGGCCTAAGGGGTGCATGCGGAAATCAAGATAGATGGTAGCAAATGAGTGGATAGATCCAAAACTAATAATAGCATGCAGATTATAGCCATCGACAAGTTCACAAAGTGGCCGGAAGTGGAACCAGTGAGAAAGGTGACCGCATAGTCAGCAGTGAAGTTCTTCAGGTCGATTGTTTGCCGTTTCGGGATTCTTAACAGGATCATCACCGACAACGGCACGCAATTCACAAGTCGCACCTTCATGCAGTACGTCCAAGACCTTGGCGCCAAGGTCTGCTTTGCTTCCGTTGCTCACCCGAGAAGCAACGGTCAAGCGGAGAGGGCAAATGCTGAAGTGCTGCGCGGCCTCAAGACAAGGACTTTCGACAGGCTGAACAAGTGCGGAAGAAACTAGATCGAGGAGTTGCCGGCGGCTCTTTGGTCGATCAGGACGACGCAAAATCGAGCCACTGGACAGACACCCTTTGCTCTAGTCTATGGAGCAGAGGCAGTTCTCCCCACGGAACTCGTATACGGGTCGCCTCGAGTGCTCGCTTATGATGAGCTCGAGCAAGAGCAGCTGCGACAAGATGACGCGCTGCTCCTTGAGGAAGACCGTCTTCAGGCCGCTGTGCAAGCTGCTCGCTACCAGCAAGCTTTCCGCCGCTACCATAGCCGCAAAGTCAATGCCAGAAGTCTCGAGGAAGGCGACCTTGTTCTTCGGCACGTTCAGTCCGCCAAGAATTCCAACAAGTTGACGCCAAAGTGGGAAGGCCCTTATCGGGTGAAACGAGTCACTAGGCCCGGCGCTGTCCGCCTAGAGACCGAAGATGGCTTTCCGGTGAGCAACTCCTGGAACATCGAGCATCTTCGTAAGTTTTATCCATAAGGCGCGGTTGTCGTGATCCGCTCCGGCAACCACCTTTTGTACAAGTCTTGCCGCTGTTGCATGTAATCCTTTGTACAAAGCCGGGCGCAGACCCCGTGCATCAGTAAAGTTTATGTGCTACGCACACCTTGTCATCTTCATGCTTTTTCGTATTCTGCATGTATTGTCTGACACTTTGTGCAGCACCTACTTCGGTAAGTAGTAATGAGCCGCAAGGTTCCATATTTGCGTTTTCTCTTCTTCCTTTTTCTCAAGGTGAAGAAGGTTCTCTCGCCTTGCCAGGAAGCCTTGCCTTGCCAGGAAGCGAACAACACAAAAGCTAAGTTGCCAAAGTTTGAGCAATCAAATTTTTAAATTTTTGAGTTATCTTCCTTGAACGACCGCGTTTTGTATGGAAAACCTGTGCGCGGAGGAACAAACTCGTGGCTAGCCGCGCCCTTACTTTGTTTCGAGCACGCTCAACGACTTAAGTGTGCTGCGACTAGTGTCGCGCCCTTGCTTCATTTTCGAGTTCGCTCAGCAACCTAAGTGTGTTGCGACTAGTTACGACAAGGTTTCTTGCCGGCGGCGGCACCGCCAGCAGGCTGCTGAAGTCCCGCACTCAGCGCTTGCGGCAAGGGGCTTACGCCGGCAAGTTCTCTAAAAGCGTAGGGTGAAAACATACAAAGCAAGGGAGTCAAGAAAAGGAAATAACGTTGCATTAACCGCCTAAGATAGAGTTATATTACAAAATGACTTGCCGCACTTCTAATAGACTATTGTTCATAACATGGTTGGCAGCGACAAGGGAAGAAGAAAGTAAACAGCCTAGTCTGCGTGGTCGCCCTCGACTCTCTTGATCCCGCCCACCTTGTCCACAATGGGTGCGACAAGGGCCTTGAGCGCCTCCTGGTCGGCGTCGGGCGGCAGAGTCCTGAGGACGTTGGCAAGGTTGAGGCCGGGGTTGCGGTACGCCACCTTCATCAACACCTTTTGGAGGGCCCCCACGCAGAGCCTGCGCGACTCGTCCGCCTGCTGCTTCGGGATCTTCTCCCAGAGTTGCCGGAGGGCCGTCGCCACTCCCTTGAAGAACAGAGTGAGCTTGGCGCTGGCGTGGAGGTTCTCGTCGGTGGAGTACCCGAGATACTCCGCCCCCAGCTCCGCTAGCTCCTTGTCGATGTCTGCGCCGGCATTGACAAGGCCCTCCGTCCATAGCTCGATGGTCCGCCTAAAGTTATTCTGGGAAATGGCGGCACTGTCCAGCAACACCTTCTCGGCCCTGAGCTCCTCCTTCAGGGCCGTCTCCCGCTCCCTGGCGCCGTCTAGCGTCGTGGTAAGAGTGGACAGCTTCAGCTCCAGATCGGCGATGGAGTCCTTGGCGACGGCAAGCTCCTTGCCCTTATCGGAGAGACGGACCTGCAGCTCGGAGTGGCTCTGGGCGTCCTTCTCCCTTTCAAGCTTGAGGGCGGCAACCTCCTCGCCGCTCGTCTTCAGGTTGGCCTCCAGCTGCGCCACCCTCTGCTCCAACTCCCTCTTGGCGGTCTCGGCGGCTGCGGCAGCATCCTTTACCTCCTGCAAAGCTCCTCCAAGTGATCGCTCACGCGCGGCAAGCTCGTCCTCGTGGCTATCGAGGTCGACCTTTTGCTGCGTTAGCTCGCCTTCTCGCCTGGATAGCTCCTCGGCAGCAAGCCGCTGCTGCTCCTCCGCTTCAGCCTTCTCCAAAATGAATGCCTGATGCGCCTCGGCAAGCTGTTCCCGCTCCTCCGCCAAGGATCGGAGAGCTGCTTGGTTGATAGCTCGGAGCTCTTCTACGCGCTTCTCCAAGTCAGCACCCGCCTTGGCAGCCAGAGCCTCTCGGGACTCCAGCTTGGCTTGTCGGGCGCGGTAAAGGGACAGAAGCTTCCGCAGAAGCCGCTCCTCCTCGGGCTCGCTGCTGCTGCTCGGCGCGTCGACGAACTTCAGTCCAGCGGAGGCAAGGACCTCCCCGTCGAAGACCTCTCCCTCGACTGGCGCCCTGGACGTGGACGCCGACGGGAGCTGGATGAAGACACCGTTGCCGGCCTCCAGATAGGCGCCTGGCTCGGCTGCGGCAGCGGAGGGATCGGCAGCCGGCGCAGCGCCTGACGCGCCTGCGGCCTCAGGGCCGTCAGTGCGACTGCCTGACCCCTCCTCAGCTGCCGCGCCAGCGGCCTTGGCTGCCTCGTCGGCGGCGGGTTCGTCAGCACTGGCCGTCCCTTCGGTAGCGGCGGCGTTGCCGGTGTTGCCACGCGTGTCCTCCTCGACGGCGACCTCCGTCTCCATTGGCTCTGCGGCGGACGAGTCTGACAAAAGGAAAGAAAAGACAAACAAGTCAAGCAAATATCCAAAAAAGAGGATCAAAAGAAGGAAGGTTCAAAGGTTTACCTGCGCGGGCCGGCTCCTCGGTGAGGTTCCTCGCCGGGGAGCTCTCCCTCGGCGGCGTGGTGGTAGCTCCCGCCGGCGGAGGGCCGCTAGGGCCATCCCTCGGCGGGGTGCGCGCCCTTGGCGGGGTGCGCGCCCTTGGCGGGGTGCTCGCCCTTGGCGGAGTGTCCTCCCTTGCCGGGGAGCTCCCCCTTGGCGGTGTGGTCGAGGCGTGCGGCGCGTCGGGGGCGGTCTCCTGGCGCTCCTGATGCTGCTGCTCTGCTCCTGCACAAATCAACAAGCAAGCGTCAGCAAAGACAGGGTACCCGAGCGCGCCTGACAGCGAAAAGTGGACAAGGAACTTACGTTGGGGGCTGCGCTGGGGGCTACCCCCAAGACTAGTCGCCGGGTCCGGCAAGCTCGTCTCGGACGCACCCCTTGCTGTTGCGGCGAGCTCGTCCTCGATGACGATCACCGGGACCTTGGTCCTCTTCGCCGGCCTCTGGGCCAGAGTTCTGAAAAGAACAGGTTCAGAGTTAGGCGAAAGAGGAACAAGACAAGAAACAACAGAAAATCAAAGAAGTGCAAAAATTGCGAAGACTTACTCTTCTTCCTCCTCGTCGGAGCTGAGCGCGGAGAAGTCAAAATCCGGCTCGCGCATCCCGGGGCGAGGAGGCGGAGGAGTGGGCTCCCTCAGCCGCTTGGCGGGAGCAGGGACGGTAGTCTGAGAAGACCCTGCTCCGGTTGCCGCCGAAGCGCGAGGGGCGGCGAGAGCAGAAGCACTAGTCCGGGAAGATCCCCCTCCTGTTGCCGCTGAAGCACGAGGCACTCCCTTGGCGCTGCGGCTGCTGGCCTGCCTGCCACCCCGTCACGTCTGCGGCCTTGTGGAGGCGTCTTCTTGCCGGAGTTGGAGGACTTGCTGGTGGCGGCGAGCTGCTCGAGGACGAGGACGAGGAGCCGATCTCCAGCGAGCCGCTCGAATCCTCGGCAGGTTCGCTTAACCCGGCGCCCTGCTCGGCGGGCCCGCTCGACTCGACACCCTGCTCGGTGGGCTCGCTTGTCCCGGCGATCGGCCCGGCAATCTTCCCTGCTTTACGAAGCTCTTCCTCCTCGGCAAGGCTTGTCGCCTCCGCTGCCTCCGCCTCCTCCGCCGTGTACCCAACTTCGCCCGCGGCCCTGGCTGCCGCTGCCTCTTCCAGTCTAGTGGCAATATATGCCATCTCCTGGTCGGTGGTGTCACGGGTGAGGCCTTTCTTCTCGTCGGGATCAACTGGCATTTCCACCAAGTTGTCGAAGAATGTCTGCACAGCTTCGTCATAAGGCTCTTGCCAAGTGGGGTCGATCCCGTGGGAATCTCACAGCGGCATCACTGCACGGATGACGCTGAGCGACGAGCTATTGCACAACGGAACTACGCCCGACGGCAACGCAAACCACTCAGGATGGGCGGGGTCGTACTTAAATAACATCTGGAGCATCGCGTTGAGCTCCAAGAAAGTGAAATTCCAATTGAGGCCCGGGCGCAGCCTCATGATGTCTGCCGCATTCTCAAACTCCCAAGCAGCCCTCTTCCTCTCCTGCAAGGGGGCAATGCAGCGGCGGAGAAAGTCTGCTCCGACTGCGCCTACAGTGAGCCCGGCGTGCCTAAGGCGAAGAATCCGAGTAGTAGCAATATTCAATCTGCTATCTTCCGGGGCCAAATCGCTCCAGTCGTTGCCGCGTACTACTGGGGCTTGGCGCCGGGAAGTGAATGGCTGCGGGTCATCCTCTACGATCCAACACCAGTTGGCTCTCCACTTGTCCCACTTGCCGCAGAGCTCCCCTTCCAGATAGGCTTCCTTCTTGTGCGTCCTCGAGATCCAGGAGACGCCACCGGACAAAGGCGACCCTGTCTCGACTCGAGGCGTGAAGTAATGGCGGAAAAGAGCTACATTTGGGTATACTCCGACAAAGTTTTCACACAGATGTGCGAAAACGGCCATGGTCAAGACGACATTGGGGGTGAAGTCAAGGAGATGGAGCCCGTAGGTGTTCATGACATCGCAGAAGAACTTAGAATAGGGCGGGCAGAGCCCGCAGTAGAAGAACAGGGTGAAGAAGGCGTAGCCGGTCGGGAACATCTTGCAGGCTACGGCGGGGAGTACCTTGGTGCGCGGATGCGCCTTCGTCTCCCTCGACCAGAAAAGGTAGAAGGTATCCTTCAGCTCCTCCGCGTCAAGCTTTGGCGGGAAGACCGCCATCTTCTTCCGCATTGCTAATAGCCACAGCGCCTCAGCGGACTTCGCGGCCTTCCCCTTCTCGCCTTTCGGAGCCATGGCGGGGACGGCGGGGGAGGTCGACGGCGCTGGTGATGCTGGTGGCGGCAGATAGGGTGGAGCGCTGCTCTCTTTCGACCTTCGGGGAGGAGGGGAACGGCGGGAGTTTCTGAAGGACGAAGAAGCAACGGGCGAATGGAAGGAACTGCCCCTGTTTCCCCTGCTTTTAAGGGGGGGAGGGGGACGTTCCGCATTTCCCATTAAAGAATCAAGCCACGATCTCTCCCACAACGCCGCGATTGACGCGTGCCGTTAAGGGAGGGCGCGGTGGATACGGAGTGGGATACGGCGCGCCGCAGGCCGCGCGTGCCCGTGCACTGTTTTGGGCCTGGCCCAACAGCGCTCGACACCGTGTCTGGCCCAGGCCCGGGGGCTCCTGTCGGTGTACTAAAGTAGGGGTACCTTAGTATCCCGAACTTGTGCACGTGCAGCTGCAGTGTCCCGCGGCAAGGCTTGCCAGGCGACCGCCATGATCCCCTTTTGGTTCCTTTGGAGCCATTCAAGAACAAAGTATTCGAGTCAAAGAGACAAGACCCCGGCAAGAGGAGCTTGCCGGGAAGGCCACTCAAGGCACAGAATCACTCAAGACACGAGACCGCGGCAAGAGGAGCTTGCCGGGAAGGCCAACCAAGGCGCATCAAGAGAGCTTGCCGCGACGCGCCACGCGTCCCGGCAAGACCCGGTGAGCGACAAGCTCCCGGGCGTGACAAGATAGCGACCGCGGCAAGGCGCTTGCCGCGGCAAGCTTGCACTCAGTACCCGCGCTCCAGCGCATCCGCCCACGTGTCGCCCTAGGGCCCTTCCAGGCGCACGTGGCGGAAGGCTGTGCAGCCAGGGGAACACGGTGGCAAGCGGCGATGACGTGGCCGCCGTCGTGGCGGACGGTGGCGCCATGACGGTCACTTTTTGCACTGTTTGGGGCGACGGCGACGGGCATTCAATGCCCTTGTCCCCTGCCGTCAGAGTTAGGTATAGAGCAATATACAACACTGTTCCAACTACCACCCATTTTACACTTTCACCCTCGACTGTGTTGCCACCTGTCGGTGACCCCTTTGACCTATAAAAGGAGGCCCATGCGCAACGTAGAAGGGGTTCCGATCATCGATCACTCTCGCGTTCGGTCTTGCCAGCGGTTAGAGCATACTGTAGCTCTCCTCGCTCCCGAGCGAAGAAGTCAATACAAACCAAAGCAGGAGTAGGGTTTTACGCATCCGTGCGGCCCGAACCTGGGTAAACTGCTCGCGTGTGCGCCTCGATCCGCTCTTTGTGCATCCTCCGCCCCCTTGCCGTACCGAAAAGGGGCTCCGGTCCCATAGGTGTTCGTGGGCGATCAGTTTCCCCGACAGAGGCGAAGAGCGAAGCGCAACCCGGACGCTCGTGTGGCAGTTTCATGTGTAGGGGAGGTAGTATAGTAACATAGTTTAGGATATCATGTACCGTGCCACTAAGCTTAAAATTGTTGGAGTCGGCTTCATGCTATGAGGCCGTCTCGAAGCAGTTTTTGATTAAAATAATCTTCTGGCCCTACCTGTCATCCTGGTTTTTGCACGCTGATCTGGTCAAGAGAGGAATATCTATTTTAGTTTGTGGTGGGGTAAATGTTAGAGGTTGCAGCAAATATTGTACAATGTGTGCCTTTTAGCAAAGTGTAGAGGCAAGCATGTGGGGCCTGTGCTATGATGTGTCGGGTCAACTCGTACAACAAGGAGAAGCTTGATTACTAGTAGTACGCCCTCTCCCTCACCAATGCGCGTGGTGGCTCGCAGACGAGGAGAGGCTTTTGCTTTTACTACTCCTACAACAAGCTCTCCCTCGCCCACGCGGTTGATGGGACAAGCAAAAGTTGATTCGATACTGTAGAAGTAATAACATCATTATTCGACTCCTCAAATAATTGAAGTACCAAGCGCAACCCGAACGTGGAAGTTCTGTAGGGGTGGGGCGCGGTGCGGCAGTTTTGTGGCAATTATTTTCTACTGTTGTTTGCGTTCAATAGGTGCAACCATCAGATGCAGATCTTACAGTTATTGTGGCGATTGCTAGTAATAGTCGTCTTACAAAAATGAAATAATCTCAAAACAAACTAGACCACATTTCTTGTTTCTAGACATGAATATGAATCAACCAATGAGAGACGTGGGACGTAGTACCTAGCACGACATGCAGCAGTCAGTTCAGACAAGTACAATAGTGTGCTTATAGCCTGCTTACATGGCAACTTTGCCTATGAGTGAATCTACACCGTAAATAAATACGTATTAAGTTCTCTCATTTTCCTCTCCGGCTTGGTCATGGTGCACAATATTGAGTATAGTATAGTACTACTGACTAGTCTCTTTTTGACACGCATTTATGTGGGAACAGGTTGAATGCCAATGAGGGAGAGGGTAGCGGTTCCCAAAATATTCAACGGTGGATGATGCCTCCGCATTCAATTAGTATCCGGAGGTAAGTAATTGGAGAAGCATAATGGAGCTAGCACGATGTGAACACAACAGAGTTTGGACTCTCATATAAAAGCGCCCCACCACTCCAATCCATCTACTCCTAGTCTGTGCGCAACACTGCTCACTCCAATCCAAGACCAAGACCAAGTGACCAGAAGAAACAAGCACCCACGACGTCGATGTACACGAGTGGCAGTTGGCTGTGCCAGATCGTCCAAGATGTCGGCCCGCGGCCCCGCACCGCCCAGCATTTCTGGACGGTGCTGGCGAGCGCCGGCGTCATAGCCCTTGTTGACGCCGGCTTTGCCTCTCGCATGTACGAGATGATGGTCGGCTCCATCCGCAAGTTCACTGCCGTCATGAGGCGCGTGGATGACATTCTCATACTTCTCCAGCACAAGCGCCCAAGCTCCTCATTGACTTCCACCCTCATCGACCTCCAAGGTGACAAACTCTTTGAAGCACTGGTGGCCCTGCAGCTGCCAGAGGTCGCGACAAAGAATGTGCACCTCGAGGCCGCACTAGCCGCAGAATGCATCGCCATCCAAGAAACCATCGACCTGCATATCCACGTCTACAAGGAAATCGTCTACTTAGGCCACTACAAGGCTAGCGAGGACAGAAAGACGTTGGCCTTCTTCCAGCGGCTAGAATCTTTGGATGCCATTGTTCAGAAGAACGTTTATCGGGCCACGAAAGCCGTTGCTACTTAGCCGCCATTCGCTGGCCCGGTGCCCTGAGTCGAGGAGGTGGACGTCGTCGTGGATGCATCTTTCTTCCTGCCTCATGTAACCAGCATTGTAGCACCTCGCCGCCTTAATGTTTTATTAGTATTTGGCATTTTTATTCCAGTCATAAATGACATGTGTGATCCCTTGCTCTTATTTGGCGTAAATTATGTAGTATCACTATCTTCGTCCTGGTGTACTTCCTAGGTCCTCGTTTATTAGTCCCTTTTGTATTTTGTGCTAAATTTTTACCAAAGATTTAACTAACAAAATGTTGCATGTCAACAAAAATCATATCGTTTGATTTGTATTTGAACATAGTTTTCAATGATATAATTTTGGTGACATGCCTGAACCTTTTGTTAGTCAAATTTATGGTCAAAATTTGGCACAGATTACGACGGGTAGAAAGAAACCAGGACGAAGATAGACTGGTATGTGACCATCGTGTTTTGTGTCTAATTTTAACTTTAGCAACCCAACCAACCTGGAGGGAGTACTGTATATATTAGCGCGACTACTACAAGTCACGAGTTCAAAACGAGAAAGTGGAACAAGTACAACATGCATGTGCTGGGTTAGGATCCTCTGCATTAGCGCACCATGCAGTACGGTCACTGCCGTGTGGAACCGGCCCCACGTGTCATCCGTACTACAACCCCATACAGTACTGCAGAGGATCTCAACCCGCCTATGCCATTCGCGTCGCACCCCCGCACAATCTGTCCAGCACGCCGCTCAAGCTAGGGAATGCTTGTTGTCTTAGCATTTTCACTATCTGGTGGGTCCGTAGTTGAGCAAACCAACTATCGGCAAATCCGCGCCCCGCCCACCATGCGTCGGCTGAGTTAGAATTGGAAGAGAGAAACGAGGTAGAAGAGCTAGCTGTACCACGGACACATGCACACACGCCAGTAATTAATGACTATAGTGAGTGGTCATATCACATGACCCCATCTTTCCAGCAGTAACGCGTCGTCAAATCACACAGCCCTATCTTTCTAGCAGTAAGTTGAATCCGGTACTCCCTCACCCTCCTCGCCTCTCTGTCAAACCAGCTCCGCAAAAACTGCAGCACGTACTGCCTGGAAAAGCCCCGCCCTCAACTTTTAACTACTGATAGTATAATTGTATCGATGAATTGCGCCATGGAGAAGAAAACCAAAAAGAAAAAGGTGGTACATGTAAACAAATATACAGTTCAAGCGCTAGCTAGCGATTCGGAATGTAAACCGCGCATATGTTTATACGTATAAGTTACTTCAAAGTACCGAGTCCATTGATGCAATGTGGTCAAACTGTACCATCGATATCTCAAAGTCAAAACAGTTCGAGCTTGTTCATTCTATATAAATAGTACTGTATGTTTATTCACCTGTGGGGTTGTTCAATGAATGGAGGGCCAAGGAGCACAAGTGAACAATACTACTAGTACTAGTAAGTAGGAGTAGTACATTTAGTCACGTTAAATACAAAGTTTCTTTTCTTTAATGCCGCGTACACAAATTGAAACGATTGTTGTGGAGGGAAAAATATAATCACTCCATATATATGTAGGCAGGGGCCTGAGCGCTTGCTTTAGTAGGGTTGCTCTCTTCATTCTCACATCCTCTCCAGATCTAAACAAGACGGCGGTGGCGACATTTTCTCTCTACTCACCGCCGGTGTGTGTAGGGGACTAGGTGCATCGTTCACGCGGTCATCAGCAGCAAGGGATGAAACCAATAGCTGCCGGTGGGTCCCGATCCTCCGCCCATGCCGTTCTCTCCGACACAGGGCCGGCTTAGGAGGTCCTCCGACCCATCTTCCTCCATGCCATATTGTGGGCTGATCTGACATGCCGCTGGCCTCCTAGCCACATCCCGACGGCCCTCAGGTATAAGTTCCTTCAAAAGCAGCCTTGCTCTACTATCCCAGCTTCCCATGTGTCTTCATGCGGATCCCTTTTCTACTTCCATCAGCTCTTCCAAAGTGACCGAAACTTTCAGTATTATTAGCGGTAAATCTACTTCATGTAGTCGAATCTAGGACATGGTTCAAACAACGAAGAAAGGGGGTAAAGTTGTACTACCATGAATCTAGGACTTGATTCAAAGAGGAAATAACAGGGGGGAATTGGTAGAGGCTGGATACCCAACCGGTCTCTTGGTTGAGAAGGAAAATAAGGGGAAAAGGCAGTACAAATTGGATAAGGAACATATCTATTATTGGTTGAAAAAAGGATAGAAAGTGGCGGCTGGTGGACAACTCAACAGAGTATGTCCAGGATTAGATTTGCTGCCCTCACATAGTAAAATGTCTCCAGTATTAGATTTTCTGCCCTCACAGAGTATGAAAAAACTCGGCATCACCACATTATGCCTCCTTGTAGGAACATTGTGCTGATGCGTCCACTGTCGCATGTCCTTAATTATACCAACTTTTTGATGTTGTTAATGTAAGGGCTCATGTAAAATGAAGCAATCACACTGTTAGCGTAAGGACATGTCTAACCATGTTATTCTTAATCTAATGCCTCCAGTAATATGATGCAATTAAACTGTGTTACAAATGGTACCCCTGCTGTTTTTACCAGTATGATAAGTTGCTTCTTTATCTTGTTGAGTGACCTGGTGTCCCCACTGTCCCTTGCCCGTAAACCAACTCTTTAGTTGTTGTTGATCTACTGTATCTGGTAAACAAGCAATGCCACCATTAAAGTATTCCCACATTTGACGAATGTCATTGTTGATCATAATGCTTCCGGTAATACGAAGTAATGTTGCCACTTCAAATTTTCTACTATTCTTGCATGATTGCCATGAACATAATCAAGATGAATCTTTTCATTTCGTGTATGTTTCGTATCTTGTGATTGACCAATAACTCTTTTCTTTCTATCTTTTTGTGCGGATAGAGATATCCATTTCACCTCATTGCTATTGTTACCTTTTGGTGAACTGCACAAAACACTTTTTTGGAATGAGTGTCTTGTGCAGTTCAACTAAAATGTCACATGGGCAACGTCTCTCAATTTTAGTTGAACTGCACAAAGGTTGATTAGAGTTTCTAACATCTCCGTTAAACTCTGCTAGTAATCTCGTGCAACATTTTATTAGCCTTTGCAAGATAAATTGTCATTATCACCACAATGGAATTTTATTTTAGTGTAACTGCACAAAAGGATAACCGAATTATAGTTGCACCTTGCATGAGCAGGACAGCTAACATTAATATTGCTCAATTTTAGTGCAACTACTAAAGAAGAACCTGCCAGCTCATGAGCGCAAGTACTTCTTGCTAGCTGCATTATGTAATCTTTGCTTCATTTCAGGCGGACTGCAGAAAAAGGTCGCATGAATTGAATCATTCGAGTGGATTTATAGGTTCACCACATCGAGTCATGGCGGCATAGGGCCCCTCTCTACTGTTACACTGAGGAGTTAATGAATGTCAAATAATCGTCTTCATGGCTAGATACGGGGACATGAAGAATAACTTGATCTCCCAAAGTCATCTCACATAGGTCAGTAATGTGCTTTATCAACATGATTGTGCTTTTCATACAATGCTAACGTTGTATTTTATTTAATAAAGCTAAGTTCATTTAACTATTGCCAATATTATAGTAGTCATGATCTTTGTTATCTATGCAAACATGAATACTGCATAATGGAGGAATCAAGGTCTGGCGTACCGCATAATAGAGGAAACAAGCCTTTTGTTTGACCGCGTATGGTCGAAACGGGCTCCTATTCATCAGGAAGGGTCTAGTGTACCGCAAAACAGAGGAAACGGACTTCTATTCGAGTGCCTATGGTCGAAAACGGAGTCCTATTAATCGGGAGGGGTGTGGCGTACCGCAAAACGAAGGAAACAGACTTGTGTTATAGCGCCTATGGTTGACACGGGGTCCTGTTCATCCACCGTCTACTTCCTTGCTCCAGACTCCACAGGATAATGTTCATCCACCGTCGACCTCGTCCAGCCTCCATGGGCTATTGTTCATCCACGGACTACTATTCATCCAGCCTCCATCGTCTACTATTCATAGAGCCTCCACGGGGGCCTTTTCATCCACCCCAACGTGGCGGCCTCTGGCCTCGTGGTCCTCTTCATCCAGGGGCAACGACCTACTACCAAAGGGTCCTGTTCATCCAACCCCCACCGCAAACTGTTCATCCACATCCAACTAACCGTCTCGACTCATTCTACGTATCGCACGCACGGTAGCAACTATCACTATTCATCGAGAGGCAACCAACACCGGCTGACTACGTCATGCACGGGGGCTCGACCGGCTTCAGTGTAAGCAGCAACAGTGATCGATCGCTCGGGTTCAGTTAGCAGCGGTAGCGAAGGAATCGCTCAGGTTAAGTTAACAGCCAAGGGATAGATCGTTCGGGTTCAGTAACATAGCTAGCAGTGCAATCTCTCGGTTTTTGTAAGAGCCCAATGCCTCGCACACGCGGGCGTACACGAGATAAAAGTGCAAACCACAGTGCATCGCTCGGCCCCAACCACCCACCGTAACCGGGAACTCGCTGATATTTTCCTCACCCTCATGTCTACCATGATTTTTTCTGTCATGGACGGCCCGAAGAATGTCATGCAGCTGCGCCTCCGGCCCGCCCAGGATGAAAAGCCCATTTTTTGTCATGATTTTTTGTCATAGAAGTAGGATCCCACCACATCTATGATGATACATTTTTTTCACAATTATGGTCATGGAAGTGTAATAAGAATGACAGGAAAAATTTCGTTCGACCTGAAATATCATGGATGTGTGTTTGTTTTGTAGTGCGCATTGTTCCACAACTTCTACTCTTTGTAAACGTGATTCCGCCCCTGCCGAACAACAAAGGGGCCAATGGCCCCATAGGTTATTTTGTTTCCCCACGACATCTTTCGCGCGCTAGGTAGGGGTGAGCCCTTGTGCGAATTCGAAGTCATTCAAAGCACGTCGATCTTCATCATCGTTTTCTTCACCACTGTTTTCATCGTCCATGGTGCCTAAAAAGAAGCCCGGCATGACAGCTCACCCATCAACATTGAAGGCCACTTCGCATGCAGCCGCTGACCCTAAGGGCACTGCGGCCATGTTGGGGGAAGTAGGTGCTGCGGGAGAAACAACCAGCGTAGGCCGTGCTGCCATTGTGTCCCTCCCAGTCGAAGATGGAGCTGAAGTCGCCGGTGGAGAGTGACATCAACAATAGCCAGATGGCCATAAACCGCAAAGCCCGGGCGGTGAGAACCTTCCGTCTCCAACGCCTCGCTTCACTAGCAGGCGTAGCCGCAGTGACAATGCCCGTTTCGGCGCGAGCCGTTATCCTCTAGAGGCGCCAATAACTGGTGCGGCTGCTGGAAACGTGCCTTGCCCAGAACAAGGTGAGCAAGACAGGGCTCCGGACGGGGCAACCAATCCCCAAGCACGCCCCTCCCATTGTCCAACTGCCTTGGGGACTGGTTCGCGGTGACAAGACCACAACAACGCTCCTCCTGGTGTCGCCAGGGGTCGAGCGGCGTCGCGGTTTGACTCGACAATCATGCGGAGCTCCACCACGGAAGCCTTGGCGCGGGCCCAACTCTTGCTGAGATTGCCATAAGCGCCCGATCAAATGGATGAATGGAGAGCCAGCATCCAGAGCCTGATCGGCTTCACTGAGGTTGAGAGATCCCAGCAAGCAAGGCCATCGCGACGATTGCAAGCCACAACATAGGCACGAGCAGCTGGCCACATTGGGGGACCTGCACCTATGGTACAGTCCCTCCATGGCAGTAGGTTCAAGGGCAACAGCAAGCCAAACCCAGCCACGAAGCTGGCGAAGCATCAATGGCCTCATCTGATCCGCGAGCCCATCAAGATCAACGGCAAGTCCTAGAAGAATGACAACGGGAAGATGTGTGAATCACCATAGAGTGCCGACGGGAAACCCACTGCCAATTGGATAGGTGCAACGGCCCAGACATCGAAGAACCCATGCCCAATGATGGCGGGTACCTACATTTTGAGGTTGGATGCCCTGCCTTCACTGGTGAGATGCGAAAATTCCGCTGGCCGTCTTCCCACGTCTTCAAGCCAGAGCTGTCCGAGAAATACGATGGAAAGCTAAACCAGTCTGAGGTTTTGAGCATCTAAACGATTGTTGTCCAAGATGTCGTAGGGAGGGACGAAAGGGTGTTCGCCAACTACTTCGCTTTGGCGCTCAAGCCAAACGTGGGTCGTGGCTGATGCACCTACCAGAGAACTCCATTTTGTCTTGGGCTGACTTGTGCAACGATTTTGTTGGTGCCTTCACGGGCAGCCATCAAGAGCATGGACGGCCCATCGACTTGCAAGTTCTTGCCCAGAAGGAAGGAGAAAGTTTGAGAAAGTATATGTAGAGGTTTAGCAGAATGCACCACAACATTCCAGATATACACCCGGCAGCTGTGATTGTTGCATTCCAGTCGAACATGTGCCACATAAGGATACGTTCCAAGATGAACATCCGACCGCCCAATACTATCAATGAGCTGTATACCTTGGCGGAAAAATGCGCTTGAGCTGAATAAGGGAGGTGACTTCCCGAAGAGGATGATGGCATCGAAGTCGATTCAGACGACGACGACGACGAGGCTGTTGGCCCGAAGAAGAAGGGCCGGAAGCGAAACAAGAAATGCAATGAGAAATCAGTACTGGTCGTCGAAGGCTTTAGTAACCCTAGTACCGGCAAGAAGGCCAAAATTGAAGCTTTCGAATTCAGGGCTCCACAAAACCCTTGTTAAGTTCGAACACTGGGATGCGTGCGAAGAACTCAACTTCCCCTATCTGCCTACTCGCCATCTCTATGAACCAGCTCGATGAACAAGAAAGAAAGTGACACAGGGCAGTTTACCCAGGTTCAGGCCATCTAGCGGTGAGTGGCCTTACTCCTGCAATGTGGTGGATTGCCTCAAGATGAGCTGAGGAAGAACTAGTACAGTGGTTGAACAACCTCAGGAGGTGTGTTATTGGGTGGGTGGGTGCTAGTCCATCTGGATCTGGATCGAGGTCCTGGTCTATGGTGGTGGCTAAGCTATATTTATAGTGGCCTTGGTCCTCTTCGCCCAAAACGTAACCGCGAAGGGATCCCACAATGGCCAACTTTGAAGGGAGAAAACTAGTACATCTTATCCTGATGGAAGGTGGCCTTCGCCTGCAAAGCTTCCAATCCAGACACCATGGTGGGATCGCTGATGATCTCCGACCTGCTGTCCTGGCGATCCCGATCTTGTTGCATAGAAATGGAAACCTTTGGCTGATTCCACGGGATCCCGCGCCTGCGTTTGCCTCTTTAGTACCAAAGAGGAAACATACTGTCACGCACCCGTTGGTGCCCGCCTAGCCTTGGTTGTCATGGCTTGCGTCATCGGAACCTCGCGAGGTGGGGGCTTTCATACAGATCTCTGCTCCTTGGGAGCCAGCCTAGTGAGACTGCTCCTTCCGGAGGTCCTGGTGTCGTTCGCCTCGCGAGGCTTGGCCCCTCGCGAGGGTATTGATTGTCGATGCAGAAGGTGGGACGTCCAGGCCAGTGAAGGAGCCACGTCATGGTCCACAGGCAGGCATGTCTGGGTACCCTGGTTCCCAGAATGCCGAAAGTAGCCCCCGGGCCCAAGGCATGCTCGAAGTTGGCTTAGAGGCGAAGCCAAAGGGCAAGGGCGAACCGCCGCGGGCCCCAACCGCCTGCGTATCGAATTGATGTGTGGCGCCCGGATTGGACGTGGGCGTCTCCAGTTCCACAGGCTGCCTCAGCAACCGTTCGGCTTAACCGGAGCCTGCTGTATGCAAAAAGTTCATCATTACCTGCAATCTTGGAGGCTAGCGGTTCTCCTCCCTCTTGCTATAAATGAGGAGGGACGAAGCCCCCTCTACTCATCTCCATGTCCTTGCTTCTTGTTCCTCCTTCCTCCTTCTTGCTTTGCCATTCTACCAAAGCGTCCATGGCGCTGATAAGCAGGTTCTCCGCGGCAGACAAGGGCAAGGCCCCTCGAGAGGAGACCGAGCCGGTCCTGCAGAGGAAGAGGCTTGGTCACCCCTGTGACTCCGGCGACGGTCTTGAAGTGATGCGGCCCTAGTAGGAGCAGCCTCCTCTTGGCTTCCCAATCCCTCTGTACGCCCATGAGCTGGGAGCTGGACAGGAGGGCAACGCCCAGCTCCCTGCCGGCAAGGATCGCAGAGGATAGGCCGCAACTCTGCGGCCGGTCGGTGCGCGGACACACATCGGAAGGTCACCTCACGAGTTTGTCTTGTCGGCGGCAATGCTGCCACTTTCATGGATTCGGCTCCCGAGGTTCTTTGCTTAGCTGATGCCGCCGAGGAGGCCTACAGAGCTGGGGCTGCAACACACCAGGTGTTGCAGCCAAGCTACTGAGGCGGAGGTCGAGGTCGTACCCCAGGCGATGTCTTCCTGACTCGTTGATGGGGCGAGATCACCTGGGCTTGCCGTCCAGCAGGGGCCTCCGCCATCCACTTCAAGTACGATGGAGCCTCCACACTTTCCTTCAAGGTCTTCGACGATGACGGCCAGCGCCTCGAGTGCTACCCTAGAAGAGGCGATCTGTGTAGCACGGCCAAGGGCACTGAACTTGCCTTTGGCCTTGCCAGCAGCTCCTCCAGTAGCGACATCGAGTCCTCGAAGACTAGCAATTCTCTGAAGACCAGCGGCGACGACAACTATGGACCACCAAGCTCTCGTCGTGCCCGTAGTTGGGTGTCGGCGTTGACCTGGCATCGACGGTGATGTTCCCTGCCACCGCCCTGGGAACAGGGGTACCCAGACTTGCCAGCCTGCAGCCCGTGGCGTGGCTCCATCAGCGGCCTGCTGTGGCCCAACTTCAGAAACTGCAGCTCAAGACCCTCGCGAGGGGCCAAGCCTCGCGAGGCGGGCGACAGCAAGACCTCCCAGGGATCAGTCTCTCTAGGATGGCTCCCGAGGAGCGGAGATATCTATGCAAGGAGCACCTCGCAAGGTTCACGTGACGTGACCGATGACGACCAAGGCCCGGTGGGCGCCAGGGAGCGCATTGCGCCAGTTTCCTATTTGGTGCTAGAATGTCAAGCGCAGGCGCGGAGTCCCGAGGGATCGGGCAAAGGTTTCCATATCGGTGCAACAAGACCAGAGACCGTGAAGGCTGCAGAATGGAATTCATAGTGGAGCCCGGCGCGGCGTCACCATCAGAGGCTTTGGCAGGCAAAGACTACTTTTGTCAGTATAACTTGTACTAGGTTGTCCCCTTCAAATTTGGCCGTTGTGGGATCCCTTCCCACCGATATTTGGGAAGAGGACCAAGGCCATATAAATAGGAGCTAGCCACCACCATAGAGGGAGGACGAGATCGGATCCATTCCACCCTACTCACACCACAAGCTCATCCGAGCCCAAGAACACCTCTCCTCCGGAGGCTCTTCATCCCTTGTACTAGTTCATCCTCAGCCATGCAAAGGCAATCCACCACCCATAGTGGAGTAGGGTATTACACCACAGGGTGGCCCGAACCAGTATAAGTCTCTATGTCCCGTGTTCTCTGAGCACGACGAGCTAGGTCGCGGAATAGTAGGGTGAGCACATTGAGGAGGGATTGTTCTTCGTGCGCACCCCAGAGTTTGAATGTCTCAAGGGTTTGCGGAGCCCAAAATCCGACATTTTGCACGCTAGGTAGGGGTGTGCCGAAGCCTCTCTTGCATCGATCGACGTGTCACCACTCCATCGCTTCCATGGCTGACGCTCGCCATGCTCGTGATAAGGGACGTGCCTCCCTCGCCGCCCGCATCGCTCAGAAAGATCCCACCGGCGGACCTCCTAGCCGTTCTCCATCGCCCGCTGCCAATGTCGCCACCTTCCCGACGTGGCACGAGCAGCAAGCCTCGTTTCTGCATCCCTCGGTGCGGCGGGATGGACGCACCGCAACCCCATCGCTAACCCACGCTGGCTCAACGTCCCACGGCCATCGTGGACCCGCGGACACACTGGCTGCGTTGCTCATGGCGTGAGAGCTCCTGCTCTACCGCTCCGTCAACGACCTCTATGAGGACTGGCTTCAGCGCATCGCCGAGCTCGTCAGCGCTGCTAGGGGCTCTCCCACCTCGTCTCTCTCTCTACCTCATCTTCTACCCCATGCGGGTGACGTGGCCCATGAAGCGCCTGCACCACCTCCGCATCAAGGCGTCGTCCACGATCCAAGACACACAACCCTGTGACAAGCTCCAGTATCAACAGCTGTCATGAGGTCTAGCAGCCTCAAGGAGGAGCGCCAGCGCTCCCTCCACCGCTGTGTTGAGAGCGTGCACCCCCTGCTATGGTGGCGTGCGGAAACCAAGACCAAGCTCCGCCTCCGCGACAACCTCCGGTATCAATAGCAGGCTGCAAGGCCCTCGCCCCCAAGCTGCGCAACGTCAACTGGCCTGGGAAGTTCAAGCCCGACCGGCCTCCATGCTACGACGGCACCCTCGTCCCTGCTGAGTTCCTGCAGCTCTACGAGTTGAGCATCAAGGCATCCAACAGCGACGAGAAGATCATGGCGAACTGGTTCCCCATGGCTCTCAAGGATGGTGCGCGAGCAGTTCATCGCCAATTTCCAGGGCACCCGTGATCGCCCCCCGGCTGTAGGTGACCTGCAGTGCATCAAGCAACAACCAGGAGAAACTCTACATAAGTTTATCCAGCGCTTAAGCAGTGTTCGCATCAAGATCACCAAGGTCACAGACGAGGCCATCATCTCAGCATTCTTCGATGGTGTCCATGATGTCAGATGAAGGAGTAGCTCGCCATCCACAAAGATTTGTGCACGACCCTAGAGCTGTTCAACCTCATGACCAAGTGCGCTAGAGCTGAGGAGGGGCGCCTCTCGCTCGTCGAGCTCCCCACCACTGACCCTGAAGACAAGCATGACCACATAGTAGTCTTATGATAAAATACTACCGAGTTCAGATTGGGAATCCTCATTGAAGATAACGAAGTCTTGTGCATGTCCGTCTGGGCCCTTCGGGATTAGCGCATGGACTTCTTTTCTTTGAACAAATCAATCAGCGGCTTGGTGTGCTAGGGATACATATGGAATGAAGGTTGCAAGTCTCCAAATCAAAGAATACTTCGCACATGTGCATGACTGACTTCGGATGATTCCACAGGAAGCAAAACAACTTTCTCGAACTCACGGTGGCAACTTACATCAATTACACATGAATTAGGGAGAGTCTCTTCTCTCATCCAACATATACCTCATGAACGGGACACAAAGGCAATGCTTACAAAGTTTCCAACACTAGCTTAATGTCCTACAAAATCATGGAGGAGATAAGGATGTTTGTTGATGGGCTCAACAATAATCCATTCAAATTTCCATATAGATGGAATTCCATGACAATGTGAACAAAGTAATAGCATTGGTCAGACCAAAAGATATAACGGTGTATGCTCGAGGAATCAACCACGAGTAAGACAACATTATGAATACCATTGGATCTGATTTGACTTGACGATAGCGCACAATCAAATCAAAGTTGGACAAGATAATAGATCCAACAATTGATCACGAGGATCAATCAATCAAGATATCATCTTTCTTCAACACACACACAAAAGATATCCCTTGGAAGGAACTAAGTCAGGCAAGCTTTTATCTTCCAACTCTCCAAGTTGTCGTTTAGCTTAACCGACTAGCTCAGGGTATCCAACACAGATTCTTGGAGAAAGGGTGGTTTAGAGAGAAACCAGCTTGATCACGAGCTCAACATAACGGTCAGGGAGCAACCTGGTAATACTTCCGAAAAGATATTAGGAAAATCACGGACCACCGCTATGTTATTAAGCTCGAGATCAATCTTGCTTTTCACGGCAAGATGATATGATCAAGTGAGCGAGGGATTGACACAAACCTAACTCACTGATCAAGGAGTGCACCAGGAAAGATGGACTAGTAGCACGATCCATCTTAGAATGATAATTTGGTAACCAACACACTAAGAATGAGATTATCGTCCATTTGCTACCAAGCAACAGGGTTGCTAGGAGTATTGATTTCACACATCACAATTCACTTGTCACAACCCTAGTTCTGGTATGCACTAGGTTAGTCTTGTGGTTTGCATCATGTTTAAATTTCAAATGAAATTGGAATGAGGACTTGTGAAACCCTCAGAAACCCTTTTGAAAATGACCCAAATAAAAATTGCTCCAAAAAGGTCCAAGAAAATGTTCATGTGGCCCTCTAAAAATATTGGTCAGAGATAAAAATCAAGCCAATATTATTAGGAGCTCATAAGTATTTGTTTTGGGCATTTGGAATTAATGCAATAGCTATTTGCTTGGATATATATTTATTATATATTTTATATGTGTCCAAAATTCTGGTTCTTTATTTTCAGGGGCTTGGATTAATTCCTAGGTCCCTGCAAAATAAAATGTCAGAAGAAAATAATTGATTTAATTTAGAAATTAAATCAAAACAAATGTCAGAAAAAATAGAAAATAAAAATAAAAAGGAAAAGCTTACCTGGCTTACCTGCAGCCCAACTGCCTGGCCGGCCCAGCTGGCCAGCCCAGCCCACCGAGCCTCCCCCTGTCGTCTTCCCCGCGCCAGTAGGCGGGGAGTGTGGCCGGCGCGCGCGCACGGCGGGAGCGCCACGCGAGCTGCCTGCCTGCCCTCCCCCTCGCCGCCTGGTGGTCTCTGGAGTCGCCACGCGATCTCCCCGACCCTCCCTCACTCTTCTGGACCCCTCCCCTCTCCTCAATCTCCCTCTCCCGCTCGGTCCTGAGCGCCATCGTCGCCGCCGATCGCCGTTGCCGTAGCCATCATCTCCCCCTCGCCTCTCCGAGTAGCCCGAGAGCTCCGCCACGACTCCCTCGTCCTCTCCGTCAAGCCACCAGACGCCGGACGCTCTGTGGAGCCGCCGTCGACATCGTCTTCTTCCTCGGACGCCGACGATCGCTGCCGACGAATTTGCCGCAGCAGAAGCCTCCCCGAGCCACTGAACCCCCCAACAGAACCGCGGTGAGCCCCCGGTTCTTTCCCCCCTATCCTTGCCGTCGTCTGCGACCTCTAGGTCCTACCCCCGTAGATGCCCGACCTCACCGCCGCCGGCGATGCCGCCGCCGTGGCCACAACCACGCAAGCTCCAAGCTGAGCGTGTCACTGCATCCGCCGCTTCACCAGGAACCCGTAGCACTTCTCCGTTAGCCTCCCCGTGCCCCGTAGCTCCAACCCCGACGAGGCCCGAACTCCGGCGCCGCCGCGATCTCGTTTCCGGCGAGCTCCGGCCGCCCCAGCTGCTACCGCTTGCGGGGATGAACGCGGACGAGCTCCAGCATCTCGCCCGTGGTCTCCGCTACCCAAATGACCGCCGGAGCGGCATTTCCGTGCCCCTCCGCCGCGTCTGTGGTCACCGGCGACGAGCCGCCGGTCGGTTTTGACCGCTGACCGGCGTGCTTTGACCCCACTGACCCGTTGACCTCCCCCCCCTCTCTCAGTGACCTGTGGGCCCCGCCCGGCTAATTACTCCAGTTAGTACTAATTAACTAACTAGATTAGCCACTGACATGTGGGCCCTGCTCTGCTGACATTTCTGTTAGAATTAGTTTAGAGTTAATTAACTCAGTTAATTAACTGAGTCACTGACCAGTGGACCCCACTGTTAGGTTTGACTCTGGACCAGCCCTTTGACCTGCTGACGTCATGTTTGTGTCATGCTGACGCAGTAATCCAGTTCTGGTTTTTTAAATAAATCTTAAATGATTTATTTATTGCAGAAATTGGCTTAAACTTCAAAAATTCACATAAATTCAACCGTAGCTCAGAATGAAATAATTTATATATGAAAAATTATCAGAAAAATTCAATCTATCCATCTATACCATTTTCATACATGACAAATGAAGTTAAACCTACTGTTTTTACGAAAACACATAAATGGCATTTAAAATGCTTATTTCTAGAGTTGCATTTGAACCCTTGGTTCAAATGGAATTCAACCAAATAAAATGCTAGTTGCATTAGCTCAAACAACATCATAACTTCATGCCATATTCATGCATCATATTGTTGCATATGCTTGTGTTTGATTGTCGGCACCGTTCTTCTCGATAGGTTCAGCTCCGGAGACCGATCCAGAGAACCTGTCAGAGGAGCAGTGATCTGCACGTTGTTTCACCAGGCAAGAAAACCCCCTTGTTCATTCCCATACAATCCCTCTCTCGCTCCTGCTCCCTGTTATTGTATTAGGACAACAACGACTTCAACTGCTACTTTATGCTGCGGTAGTTGAACCCATTCCTCTGCATGACCTGTCTTTCCACAGTAAATAGTTGAAACCCACTAGCATGTGTAGGAGTTGATTGAAGCCATGATGTGATCTTACCATGCCTTGCTTGCTATTGCTTAGAGTGTGTCAGGTCAGATTCATCGGGAATGAATTGGAGTGAAATGATATATTCTGATGCTGAGGGTTAAGTGTGTGAACACGATTTGGTAAAGGTAGTGGTGAGAGGCCATGTAGGAGTACATGGTGGGTTGTCTCACTGGAACCGTCCCTAAGAACTGAGTTCTGTGTATGTTGTCCAATGACTAGCTACTACCACACATTGGGTTCCGGTAACTCGACCCCTCTCGACTTATTAATCAACATGATCTCTGTCCAGGAGTTGCAGCTAGTTTCTGGTGTTTGTAGGTAGTGTTAGTAGTCTACCAAGTGGCACTCGGCCAGTGGGCTTGGGACAGACTAGGCACCGTGGCACGGTGTACCAAGCGTAGATCCACTCGGCGAGGTGGGCTTGGGAACCCTGCGAACAACATTTGGGGCCGTGAGCGACACCCCGGCCGGATCTCCCCACGGATGGAACCCGAATAGGCGATAAACCTGGACGAGAGACTTGTGTGGTTAGTCAGGTCATGGCCGACACCCTCGCCAGGCTTCCGCTTGAAGGTTGCCGAGATACACGATGTGTACGTGGCGATAAGTGGCGAGAGCGTGTGTGAAGAAGTACACCCCTGCAGGGCTAACATGATCTATTCGAATAGCCGGGTCCACGGTTATGGACATCTTGGATGCTTACGTGGTACATAGACAACTTGAAGTGGATACTCTAAAATACTCAAGACAAGTGTGAGTGCTATGGATGGCCTTCTCGTAGGGAGACGGGAATGAATCCATAGTGGTGTATTGTGTGGTGCTTAGTGGACTCGTGTGCGCCACCTCAAAAGAGTTACCAGAAATCGTAGAATAGGATAGCCACTAAGTCAAAGCTGGCTTGCTGCAACTAAACCCCACTTTGCCATCTTGATACAAGTGCATGTATGATAGGATCTGATGTAAGTCTTGCTGAGTACCTTTGTACTCATGTTTGCTTAATTTATGTTTTGCAGATAGGATTGATGTCTCACTAGTAGTTCCGCTTGGAGTTCGACAAGTAGCTTGTACCTCAGCTACGATCTTGGACGAGTGTTGTAGATAGTCAGGCTCTTCAGCCTTTTTCTTTTGTAGATGTCTGTACTCAGACATGTAGTGCTTCCGCTTGTGGCTTGTATGCTTTGAATGTTGGGTCATGAGACCCATGTTTGTAATATTTGGCTCCTCGGAGCCTAATGAATAAATACTTTGTTTATTAGAGTCTTGTTGTGATGCCATGCTGTATTTGCACATATTGAGCATATTGTGTGTATGTTATTGAAATGCTTGGTATGTGTGGGATCCGACACCTAGTTGTTTACCCTTGGTAGCCTATCTTACAGGGAAATGTCTCCTAGTGCTTCCACTGAGCCTTGGTAGCTTGCTACTGCTCCGGGACACTTAGGCTGACCGGCATATGTCCTTCTTCGTTCCTGTGTCTGTCCCTTAGGGGAAATGTCACGCGTTGTTCCTTTAAGTCCTTGTAGCTTGCTACGACTTGGGTTCATACGTTGATAACCAACACGTTCGTTGCTGGGTCATGAATGCCTGTCTCTGTAATTTAGTGCCACTTTTGGTTTATAACTGGTCATGTCGGCCCGGGTTCTCTGTCATATGGATGCTAGCGACACTATCATATACGTGAGCCAAAATGCGCAAACGGTCCCGGGCCAGGTAAGGTGGCACCCGTGGGGATACCGTGCGTGAGGCCGCAAAGTGATATGGTGTGTTACATGCTAGACTGGTGCGACTTAGGATCGGGGTCCCGACAGCGTTGGTATCAGAGCCTGACTGCCTGTAGGATTACCAAGCCAAACTGGTCGAAGTTGAGTCTAGAAGTTCTTTAGTTATATAAGGGAATTGATTGTGGAAGGGAACGTCAGGCTCTTTTTACTCCTTATACCTCATGCCTTCTGATCTGAGTCATCCTGCCTTTCCTACGGGGTTAAGGAACTAGGCTTTCTCTTCCGTTTATCAGGATCACGAGTTACTACTCCGTAGTTCCTTAGGATTGGTTGATCAGAGTCCTACTCCTGTTTTCAAGTTCTTCCGGTGCAGTTGTTTTAATACTATCACAGTACCTTGAGTGATGATGTTGAGATGTTGAACTACCCTTTGTTAGCAGGATGTCTCATTCTGAGCATTTTACTGTCGTTATGCTGCCGGAATTATCCTAGTAGTTCGAGAGATACTAATTTCTTGTTCTACCTTATGCATCCTATAGTTGTTGATGTTTCCGTCTTCGGTTTCGCTTCTCAGGATGTCTTCAGTTAAGCGAAGCTCAGCTGCTCGTAGACAGAACCACGGAGGTGGTAGAGATGAGGAGGATCCTCCCGACCAGCCTTCGTTGGCAGAGTTAATGATAGAGATGGAGAGAAACAAGCGTGAGTCTAACCGCTTGTTGGCACGTATTGAGGAGAACACCGCACATCAGTGCAAGGAACCAACAACCATCCATGACTTCATTCGTCTGAAACCACCCACTTTCCATCATTCCATTAAGCCACTCGATGCAGATGACTGGCTCCGTAGTATCACTCACAAGCTGCGTTCTGCGAACGTAGCTGAAGATGACAAGGTCATCTATGCCACTTATCACCTGGAAGGTCCTGCTAGTCTTTGGTGGCAGAACTATGAGGCCATGATTCCAGCTGACCAGATTCCTACCTGGAGAGATTTCACCGAGGCTTTTCGTGAACATCATATCCCTCAAGCCCTTATCGATCGTAAGAGAGAAGAGTTCTGTAGTCTTACACAGGCTAAGATGGCTGTTGATGCCGATGGTCGAGAGTTTGAGAACCTCGCCCGCTATGCTACAGAAGAAGTGTCCACGGACGCCAAGAAGCAGGCTAGGTTCCGGAAGGGTCTCAACCCCAAACTGCGCCGTGATCTCCACTTGCATCATTGCAACACATTCTATGCTCTTGTGAACAAGGCCATGAATGCAGAGACAGCTCAGCTCACTTACGATGAGTCTCGCAAGCACACCCTTGATTTGGAATCTTCCTCCGGTACTAGTTCTCAGAAGCGACGGATTTGGGTTCCGAACTCTGTTCTTCCACCCATTTATCCTCCGAGGCCATCACGTGTGGTACCTCTTCCAGTTCAGCAGTATGCTCCACCCAGGTCTATTGATGGACCGTTTGCCAATGCGGGTCCACGTCCTACCTCCAGGATTTGTTACAAGTGCGGAGAACCGGGACACATTGCCCGTATCTGCACTCAGAAACGTGTTGCTCCATCCCAGTCCGAAAAATCTGTTAGACGTGATAAATCATCACGCAAGATGATCAGTGCTAAGTCAGCTCCCACTGAACATGGACGTGTGCATCACGTCTCAGTCTATGACGCTCATGATGATCTAGATGTCGTTCTTGGTACACTCCTTGTTAATTGTCACCCGGCATCGGTTCTATTCGATACTGGAGCGTCTCATTCTTTCATTTCCGAAAGTTATGCCCGTTTGCACGACATGTCATTTTGTGATATGCCCTCCCCACTACTCATTCAAACTCCTGGTTCCAAATGGCAAACTTCTAGTGTAAGCCATGGTAATGAAATCCTTGTTGACAGACTTGTGTTCCTTGCATCACTTGTAGCTCTCAAGTCTTCAGATATTAATATCATTTTGGGTATGGACTGGATGACAGCTCATCATGCCAAGATTGATTGCTTCACTAGGTCTGTTCAGCTTACACATCCATCTGGTAAGACAGTCACTGTCAACACTAGAGTTGCAAAGCGTCAACTCTATTCTCTTAATGCCAGCCCTCTTCCAGATCTTGAAGATGTTCCGGTAGTCCGTGACTTTCCGGATGTCTTTCCAGAGGAACTGCCAGGTGTTCCACCCGACCGAGATGTAGAGTTTATTATAGAGCTTATCCCAGGAACCGCTCCAATCTCTAGGAGACCCTACAAAATGGCACCCTTAGAACTAGCCGAGCTTAAGAAACAACTTGATGAGTCCCTGCAAAAGGGTTTCATCCGTCCTAGTTCTTCTCCTTGGGCTTGCCCCGTCCTCTTCGTTAAGAAGAAGGATGGTACGGATCGGATGGTTGTAGATTATCGTCCCATTAATTTGGTCATGATAAAGAACAAGTATCCACTTCCCAGGATCAACGACCTGTACGATCAGCTCGCTGGATCCTCAGCCTTCTCCAAGATGGATTTGAGGTTAGGATACCATCAAATCAAGATTAGAAATGGGGACATCCCCAAGATGGCTTTCGTCACTCGTTATGGTCAGTACGAGTACACCGTCGTGTCCTTCGGTTTAACAAATGCTCCAGCCACCTTCTCCCGCTTGATGAACTCGATCTTCATGGAGTATTTAGATAAGTTCGTCGTGGTTTATCTCGATGATATTCTTATCTACTCGAAAAACGAGGAAGAGCATGCCGAACATCTTAGACTTGTTCTAGAAAAACTCAGAGAGCATTGCCTTTATGCCAAGTTCTCCAAGTGCGAATTTTGGTTGCCAGAAGTGACCTATCTCAACCATGTAATCTCTGTTAAGGGCATTGCTGTCAACCCCGAGAGAGTTCAGGCCATTCTTGATTGGACTCCGCCTGAAACAGTTAAACAAGTTAGGAGTTTCCTTGGTCTAGCCAGTTATTGTCGCCGCTTTGTTGAGAACTTCTCTAAAGTGGCCAAAACTCTCACGGAACTTCTTAAGAAAGATAAAAAGTTTGAGTGGTCCCCACAGTGTGAGCACAGTTTTCAGGAACTGAAAAGATGCCTGACTTCTGCTCCCATACTTGTGCCACCGGATTTCACTAAGGACTTTGTTATCTACTGTGATGCCTCACGACAGGGACTAGGTTGCATTCTTATGCAGGATTGTCATGTGATTGCCTATGCATCTCGACAGTTGCATCCACATGAGGAGAATTATCCTACACATGATCTAGAGCTTGCAGCCGTAGTCTATGCACTTAAGACCTGGCGACATTACCTCCTTGGTAATCGTTGCAAGATCTACACCGATCACCAGAGTCTCAAGTATATCTTCACCCAACCAGATTTGAACCTTAGGCAAAAACGTTGGTTGGAGTTGATCTCTGATTACGACTTAGGGATTACCTACACCCCAGGCAAGGAAAATGTCATGGCTGATGCGCTAAGTCGTAAATCCTATTGCAACAATCTCATGTTGCAGCAGGGCCAACCACTTCTCCATGAGGAATTATGTAAGCTTAACCTTCACATTGCTCCTCACGGATTCCTTTCAACTTTGTTGGCGAAACCTACTCTTGTGGATCATATCATAGAAGCCCAGAAGCATGATACCGGAATTACCCGGATCAAGAGAAACATTGCCAAAGGTATTGCTGGTAGTTTCTCCATAGATGACCGAGGTGTTGTTCTCTTCCAAAATCGGCTGGTGGTTCCCAAGAAGCAACATCTTCGGCAATTGATTCTTAAAGAGGCTCATGAATCTCCTCTCACGATTCATCCCGGTAGTACTAAGATGTATCAGGATCTACGCCAGAGGTTCTGGTGGACTAGGATGAAGAGAGAAATTGCTGAGTTCATTGCTAAATGTGACGTTTGTCGTCGCGTTAAGGCAGAACATCAAAGACCTGCTGGCACCCTTCAGCCTCTAGCTATTCCTGAGTGGAAATGGGATAAAGTTGGTATGGACTTCATCACCGGCTTTCCCAGGACCAAGAGAGGGAATAATGCTATCTTCGTAGTCATTGATCGTCTCTCCAAAGTGGCTCACTTCCTACCTGTTCGAGAGAGTATCACTGCTAGTCAGCTTGCTGACTTGTATATTTCTCGAATAGTGTCACTTCATGGTGGCCCACTAGAGATCAATTCAGACCGTGGTAGTCTTTTCACTTCTCATTTCCGAGAGAGTTTCCAGACTGCCATGGGCACCCATCTTTCTTTCAGTACCGCTTTCCACCCTCAGTCAAGTGGTCAAGTGGAATGGGTTAACCAAATTCTCGAAGACATGATTAGAGCTTGTGTTATCTCATTCGGTATGGATTGGGAGAAATGTCTTCCTTTCGCCGAGTTTGCTTATAACAATAGCTATCAATCTAGTCTCAAGCAAGCTCCTTTTGAGATTCTTTATGGGCGAAGATGTCGAACACCTTTGAACTGGTCAGAAACCGGTGAAAGACAATTCTTTGGACCGGATATGATCCAGGAAGCAGAAGAGCAAGTTCGCATCATTCGTGAGAATTTGAAAACAGCCCAGTCTCGTCAAAAGAGCCAGTATGATCGTCATCATAAGGAAGTGGCTTATGAAGTTGGTGACAAAGCTTATCTTCGGGTTACTCCTTTGAAGGGTACCCATCGTTTCGGTATCAAGGGTTGGCTCCTTGTTACATTGGTCCTTTTCGCATTCTCGCTAAACGAGGAGAGGTTGCCTACCAATTGGAACTACCCCCACACCTTTCTCGAGTTCATGATGTCTTCCACGTCTCTCAACTCAGGCGTTGCTTCTCGGATCCCATCCGCGGAGTGGACCATGAAACGCTTGATCTCCAAGATAACCTCACATATCGAGAGTATCCCGTTTGCATTTTGGATCAAGCAGAGCGTGTCACTCGACGTCATAACATCAAGTTTCTCAAGGTTCAGTGGTCTCATCATTCCGAGAGAGAAGATACTTGGGAGCGAGATGATCGTCTCCGAGTGGAGTACCCCACCTTCTTTCCGCATACTCCTGAATCTCGGGACGAGATCCTTTCGAGTGGAGGCGAGTTGTCACAACCCTAGTTCTGGTATGCACTAGGTTAGTCTTGTGGTTTGCATCATGTTTAAATTTCAAATGAAATTGAAATGAGGACTTGTGAAACCCTCAGAAACCCTTTTGAAAATGACCCAAATAAAAATTGCTCCACAAAGGTCCAAGAAAATGTTCATGTGGCCCTCTAAAAATATTGGTCAGAGATAAAAAGCAAGCCAATATTATTAGGAGCTCATAAGTATTTATTTTGGGCATTTGGAATTAATGCAATAGCTATTTGCTTGGATGTATATTTATTATATATTTTATATGTGTCCAAAATTCTGGTTCTATATTTTGAGGGGCTTGGATTAATTCCTAGGTCCCTGCAAAATAAAATGTCACAAGAAAATAATTGATTTAATTTAGAAATTAAATCAAAACAAATGTCAGAAAAAAATAGAAAAGAAAAATAAAAAGGAAAAGCTTACCTGGCTTACCTGCAGCCCAACTGCCTGGCCGGCCCAGCTGGCCAGCCCAGCCCACCGAGCCTCCCCCTGTCGTCTTCCCCGCGCCAGTAGGCGGGGCGTGTGGCCGGCGCGCGCACACGGCGGGAGCGCCACGCGAGCTGCCTGCCTGCCCTCCCCCTCCCCGCCTGGTGGTCTCTGGAGTCGCCACGCGATCTCCCCGACCCTCCCTCACTCTTCTGGACCCCTCCCCTCTCCTCTATCTCCCTCTCCCGCTCGGTCCCGAGCGCCGTCGTCGCCGCCGATCGCCGTTGCCGTAGCCACCGTCTCCCCCTCGCCTCTCCGAGTAGCCCGAGAGCTTCGCCACGACTCCCTCGTCCTCTCCGTCAAGCCACCAGACGCCAGACGCTCTGTGGAGGCGTCGTCGTCATCGTCTTCTTCCTCGGACGCCGACGATCGCCGCCGGCGAATTCGCCGCAGCAGAAGCCTCCCCGAGCCACTGAACCCCCCCAGCAGAACCACGGTGAGCCCCCGGTTCTTTCCCCCTTGTCCTTGCCGTCGTCTGCGACCTCTAGGTCCTACCCCCGCAGATGCCCGACCTCACCGCCGCCGGCGATGCCGCCGCCGTGGCCACAGCCACGCAAGCTCCAAGCTGAGCGTGTCACTGCATCCGCCGCTTCACCAGGAACCCGTAGCACTTCTCCGTTTGCCTCCCCGTGCCACGTAGCTCCAACCCCGACGAGGCCCGAACTCCGGCGCCGCCGCGAGCTCGTTTCCGGCGAGCTCCGGCCGCCCCAGCTGCTACCGCTTGCGGGGATGAACGCGGACGAGCTCCAGCATCTCGCCCGTGGTCTCCGCTGCCCAAATGACCGCCGGAGCGGCATTTCCGTGCCCCTCCGCCGCGTCTGTGGTCGCCGGCGTCGAGCCGCCAGTGGGTTTTGACCGCTGACCGGCGTGCTTTGACCCCACTGACCCGTTGACCTCCCCCCCTCTCTCACTGACCTGCGGGCCCCGCCCGGCTAATTACTCCAGTTAGTACTAATTAACTAACTAGATTAGCCACTGACATGTGGGCCCTGCTCTGCTGACATTTCTGTTAGAATTAGTTTAGAGTTAATTAACTCAGTTAATTAACTAAGTCACTGACCAGTGGACCCCACTGTCAGGTTTGACTCTGGACCAGCCCTTAGACCTGCTGACGTCATGTTTGTGTCATGCTGACGCAGTAATCCAGTTCTGGTTTTTTAAATAAATCTTAAATGATTTATTTATTGCAGAAATTGGCTTAAACTTCAAAAAATCACAGAAATTCAACCGTAGCTCAGAATGAAATAACTTATATATGAAAAATTATCAGAAAAATTCAATCTATCCATCCGTACCATTTTCATGCATGACAAATGAAGTTAAACCTACTTTTTTTTTATGAAAACACATAAATGGCATTTAAAATGCTTATTTCTAGAGTTGCATTTGAACCCTTGGTTCAAATGGAATTCAACCAAATAAAATGCTAGTTGCATTAGCTCAAACAACATCATAACTTCATGCCATATTCATGCATCATATTGTTGCATATGCTTGTGTTTGATTGTCGGCACCGTTCTTCTCGATAGGTCCAGCTCCGGAGACTGATCCAGAGTACCTGTCAGAGGAGCAGTGCTCTGCACATTGTTTCACCAGGCAAGCAAACCCCCTTGTTCATTCCGATACAATCCCTCTCTCGCTCCTGCTCCCTGTTATTGCATTAGGACAACAACGACTTCAACTGCTACTTTATGCTGTGGTAGTTGAACCCATTCCTCTGCATGACCTGTCTTTCCACAGTAAATAGTTGAAACCCACTAGCATGTGTGGGAGTTGATTGAAGCCATGATGTGATCTTACCATGCCTTGCTTGCTATTTCTTAGAGTGTGTCAGGTCTGATTCATCGGGAATGAATTGGAGTGAAATGATATGTTCTGATGCTGAGGGTTAAGTGTGTGAACACGATTTGGTAAAGGTAGTGGTGAGAGGCCATGTAGGAGTACATGGTGGGTTGTCTCACTGGAACCGTCCCTAAGAACTGAGTTCTGTGTATGTTGTCCAATGACTAGCTACTACCACACATTGGGTTCCGGTCACTCGACCCCTCTCGACTTATTAATAAACATGATCTCTGTCCAGGAGTTGCAGCTAGTTTCTGGTGTTTGTAGGTAGTGTTAGTAGTCTACCAAGTGGCACTCGGCCAGTGGTCTTGGGACAGACTAGGCACCGTGGCACGGTGTACCAAGCGTAGATCCACTCGGCGAGGTGGGCTTGGGAACCCTGCACACATCATTCGGGGCCGTGAGCGACACCCCGGCCGGATCTCCCCACGGATGGAACCCGAATAGGCGATAAACCTGGACGAGAGACTTGTGTGCTTAGTCAGGTCGTGGCCGACACCCTCGCCAGGCTTCCGCTTGAAGGTTGCCGAGATACACGACGTGTACGTGGAGGTAAGTGGGGAGAGCGTGTGTGAAGAAGTACACCCCTGCAGGGCTAACATGATCTATACGAATAGCCGGGTCCACGGTTATGGACTTCTTGGATGCTTACGTGGTACATAGACAACTTGAAGTGGATACTCTAAAATACTCAAGACAAGTGTGAGTGCTATGGATGGCCTTCTCGTAGGGAGACGGGAATGAATCCATAGTGGTGTATTGTGTGGTGCTTAGTGGACTCGTGTGCGCCACCTCAAAAGAGTTACCAGAAATCGTAGAATAGGATAGCCACTAAGTCAAAGCTGGCTTGCTGCAACTAAACCCCACTTTGCCATCTTCATACAAGTGCATGTATGATAGGATCTGATGTAAGTCTTGCTGAGTACCTTTGTACTCATGTTTGCTTAATTTATGTTTTGTAGATAGGATTGATGTCTCACTAGTAGTTCCGCTTGGACTTCGACAAGTAGCTTGTACCTCAGCTACGATCTTGGGCGAGTGTTGTAGATAGTCAGGCTCTTCAGCCTTTTTCATTTCTAGATGTCTGTACTCAGACATGTAGTGTTTCCGCTTGTGGCTTGTATGCTCTGAATGTTGGGTCATGAGACCCATGTTTGTAATATTTGGCTCCTCGGAGCCTAATGAATAAATACTTTGTTTATTAGAGTCTTGTTGTGATGCCATGTTGTATTTGCACATATTGAGCATATTGTGTGTATGTTATTGAAATGCTTGGTATGTGTGGGATCCGACACCTAGTTGTTTACCCTTGGTAGCCTATCTTACAGGGAAATGTCTCCTAGTGCTTCCACTGAGCCTTGGTAGCTTGCTACTGCTCCGGGACACTTAGGCTGACCGGCATGTGTCCTTCTTCGTTCCTGTGTCTGTCCCTTAGGGGAAATGTCACGCGTTGTTCCTTTAAGTCCTTGTAGCTTGCTACGACTTGGGTTCATACGTTGATGACCGACACGTTCGTTGTTGGGTCATGAATGCCTGTCTCTATAATTTAGTGCCACTTTTGGTTTATAACTGGTCATGCCGGCCCGGGTTCTCTGTCATATGGATGCTAGCGACACTATCATATACGTGAGCCAAAATGCGCAAACAGTCCCGGGCCACGTAAGGTGGCACCCGTGGGGATACCGTGTGTGAGGCCGCAAAGTGATATGGTGTGTTACATGCTAGACCGATGTGACTTAGGATCGGGGTCCTGACATCACTTGTCAGTATTCCGGTTACAATAACACGGAGACCAAGGAATAAACAAAGATGCTGAGAAGTATCACTCTATCAAGAGTTCATAGGAGGTGGAATTCCCATGACATTCCTGACATAAGGATGGTAATGCTCCAAGATAGAACAGATTAGAAGTTGTATTAGCATTCTCCATCTGTGAAGTACAACTTCTTTGACCCAATCCTGGATATGGATAATACTGGAGTTTGTTTCCCCTAGTCATTCCAGAATAGAATGGCTTGACGGACCACAAGAGTAGAAGGCATCGATGAGCACGAGTGCACAACTACTCCTGACTATCAACTGATAGACGAGGGTCATAATACAACTAAAAAGGGACAACTCAAAGGAACATATAACTTTCTGAGTTGTGGGTGCATAGATCAGTATGTCGAACTAGTTCAACCTATTTCTTCCGGATAACCCATGCAGAAAGGTAGGACTGACAGAGTCACAGTATGAATGGAGTACTACTCAAGAGCACTCTGGTTGTGATCTTTTGGTTTAGAAGAACTTCTGCCATGATGGTTCATGGTATTGAAAGAACGATAACCACGGACCTCGAGGACTATCACAAGGTTACTAATATCCTAAAGGGACGAGCGAATACTACCAACATGAAGTAGGTAGAATGAATCTTGGGTTCAAGAACCCAGAAATAGAATGCCTACTAACTAAATGGCATCACGGTATGCTTTCGAGAATAATGGCCAGAATCATCACACCGGAAATATAAGCACTGCTAGATTACTTGGTGATTCTCTAAGATACCTAGGGTCATAGTAATAACTCCAACATATGTGTCGAGGTAACAGAGTACCTCCACACACCGACTAGTGTGGTTAATCTGGCCTAAAAGGACATTAAGAACAGGTAGGAATGATTTGCAAATGCATCAGATTATTTAGAGACCTGGGATGACTCGGACAACATAACGGTTGTAAATGCTCAAAAGATTTAAGAGATCCTGCAAAATGGTGGCATAACCACTCAACATCATAATGTCAAGGTTCTGAGACCAACTATCAACACACGGAGGTCGGAGAAACTGAACTAAGGGTTGAATCCACCATTAACGTGATCCTGATAAATAGAATGAGAATCCTAGTTCTTAATCCCCGTAGAAAGAAGAGGGTGACTCAGATCACAAGGTCATAAGGTAAAGGAGTAAAAAGAGCCTTATGTTCCCTTCCACAATCAATTCCCTTATATAACTAAAGAATTTCTAGACACTACTTCGACCAGTTTGGCTTGCTAATCCTACAGGCAGTCAGGCTCTGATACCAAAGCTGTCAGGACCCCGATCGTAAGTCACAAAGGTCTAGCCTGTAACACATCATATCACTTTGCGGCCTCACGCACGGTATCCCCACGGGTGCCAGCTTACCTGGCCCGGGACCGTTTGCGCATTTTGGCACACGTATATGATAGTGTCTCTAGCATCCATATGACAGAGAACCCGGGCCGACCTGACTAGTTATAAACCAAAAGTGGCACTAAATTACAAAGACATGCATACATGACCCAGCAACGAACGTGTCGGTCATCAACGTATGAACCCAAGTCGTAGCAAGCTGCAAGGACTTAAAGGAACAACGCGTGACATTTCCCCTAAGGGACAGACACAGGAACGAAGAAGGACACATGCCGGCCAGCCTAAGTGTTCCGGAGCAGTAGCAAGCTACCAAGGCTCAGTGGAAGCACTAGGAGACATTTCCCTGTAAGATAGGCTACCAAGGGTAAACAACTAGGTGTCGGATCCCACACATCGCAATACACATTACACGTACGCATAACATGCAAGTATGTGCTGTACAACATGGCATCACAACATCACTCAACAACTCGTATAGATAAAGGCCCAGAAGAGCCAACATAGCATTTATTACAAACAGAGGTCACACGACCCAACATACAGAGCATACAGGGAACAGAAGCATAACATGTCTGAGTACAGACAACTGCAAATGGAAAAGGCTAAGAAGCCTGACTATCTACAAGACCCTCCCAAGGGTACACGATCGTAGCTGAGGTAACAAGCTAAACGTCGAAGTCCACACGGAACCACTAGTGAGACTGGAGTCTCTCTACAAAAACATAAATTAAGCAAACGTGAGTACAAAGGTACTCAGCAAGTATTACATCAGATCTAGCTACATATGCATCGGTATCAACAAAGGGATGGTGGAGTTTGACTACAGCAAGCCAGCTTTGACTCAGTGGCTATCCTGAACTACGACTGCAAGTAACTCTTTTGAGGTGGCGCACACGAGTCCACATATTCACCAATCAATACACCACTATGGATCCGCTCTCGTCTCCCTACGAGGAGGCCATCCATAACACTCACGCTTATCTTGCGTGTTTTAGAATATCCACTTCCACTTGTCTATGAACTGTAAAGGTAACCCAGAAGTCCATTTCCGCGAACACGGCTATTCGAATAGATTATATATAACCCTGCAGGAGTGTACTTCTTCGCACACACTCTCACCACTTACCACCGTTTACAAGACATGTACTCGACAACCTTCAAGCGGAAGCCCAGCGAGGGTGTCAGCCACGACCTGACTTACCACACAAGTCCCTAGTCCAGGTTTATCGCCTATTTGGGTTCCATCCATGGGGAGATCCGGCCGGGGTGTCGCTCACGGCCCCAAACGATGTGTACAGGGTTCCCGAGTCACCAAACGAGCGACCGGTACACCCGGCCACGTACCTGCCATGTCACAGCCCACCCCGAGTGTCAGGACCCCGATCCTAAGTCACACCGATCTAGCTGTAACACGTCATATCACTTTGCGGCCTCACGCACGGTAACCCCATGGGTGCCACCTTACCTGGCCCGGGACCGTTTGCGCATTTTGGCACACGTATATGACAGTATCGCTAGCTTCCATATGACAGAGAACCCGGGCTGACATGGCTAGTTATAATCCAAAAGTGGCACTAAATTACAGAGAGAGGCATCCATGACCCAGCAACGAACGTGTCGGTCATCAACGTATGAACCCAAGTCGTAGCAAGCTACATGGACTTAAAGGAACAACGCGTGACATTTCCCCTAAGGGACAGACACAGGAACGAAGAAGGACACATGCCGTCCAGCCTACGTGTTCCGAGCAGTAGCAAGCTACCAAGGCTCATTGGAATCACTAGGAGGCATTTCCCTGTAAGATAGGCTACCAAAGGAAAACAACTAGGTGTCGGATCCCACACATACCAAGCATTTCAATCATACACGCAATATGCTCAATATGTGCAAATACAACATTGCATCACAACAGAACTCTATGACTCAAAGTACTTTATTTAAAAGGCTCCAAGAGCCATACATAACATAGTCATACAGGTAGGGGTCACATGACCCAACACTCAAGTCATACAGTCATACAAGCACAAGCGGAAGCTACATGTCTGAGTACAGAAAACTTAGAAAATAAACAGGCTTGGTGTAGCCTGACTATCTACAAGGCCCTTCACAAGCTCCAGATCACCGTCTGGGTGTCAAGCTACTCGTCGATGTCAACGTCTATGTAGAACCCATCAGCGGGGGCAGGGTTCTCCTCTGCAACAGTTATTAAGCAAACATGAGTACAAAGGTACTCAGCAAGTCTTACCACAGAACCTATCATACATGCAACATTATCAAAGGGGGTAGTGGAGTTTATAGCAGAATGCCAGCTTTGACCTTGGCTAACCTATACTACAACTCTCAACAGATTGTAAGAAGTTATTATGAACACGAGTCCACTAATCACCACATCAATACACTACCGAGGATCCTCTTCCATCATCCTTTGGAAGGGCCATCCACGGCACTCACGCTTATCTTGAGGCTTTTAGTAGTATCCATCAACTTGTCTATGAACTGTAAGAGTAACCAAGTAGTTCGTACCGCGAACAACGGCTATTCGAATAGTTTGATAACCCTGCAGGGGTGTACCTCTTCACACACGCTTCCACCACTTATCGCCGTTTACTCGGCGTGTACTCGGCAACCTTCAAGCGGAAGCCCAGCGAGGGTGTCGGCCACGACCTGACTAACTACTCAAGTCTCTCGTCCAGGTTTATCGCCTATTTGGGTTCCATCCGTGGGGAGATCCGGCCGGGGTGTCGCTCACGGCCCCAAACGATGTGTACAGGGTTCCCGAGTCACCAAACGGGCAACCGGTACACCGTGCCACGTACCTGTCGCATCACAACCCACCCCGAGGGTCAGCGTTGTGCACGACCTCCAGTAAGCTATAAACACCAAAAACTAGTTGCAACTCCTGGATAGAGATCAAGGGTAATTAATAAGTCGAGAGGGTCCATTGGTTTCGGGCCCAATGCATGGTAGTAACTGCAACTTGAACCACACATACAGATCTCGGGTCCTATGTACGGTTCCAATGAAACAACCCACCAGGTACTCCTACATGGCCTTTCATCGATACCTTTACCAAAAGTATTCCACACTTCCTTCTCTTTATCGAAAGATTATTTCACTCTGATTCATCACCCAGATGAATCAGACCAAACACAACTCTAAGCATAGCAGGCAACATAACAAAATAGCATGGTGGATCACACATCACATGGCTCAATCAACTCCTACACATGCTAGTGGGTTTCAACTATTTACTGTGGCAATGACAGGTCATGCAAGGGAATAGGGTTCAACTACCGCAACAAGTAGCAGTTCACGCGCTGTTGCCTTAATGCAGTAAAAGAGAGCAGGAGCGAGAAGATTGGGTTGTATCGGAATGATCAATGATTGCTTGCCTGACAAGGTAGTTTTCGGGTACTGCTCTTCAACTGGATACGCAGCAGTATCCTCGGGAGCAGGACCTAACACAGGAAATACCGACGATACAATCATTAACAAACAAATGCAACAATATGATGCATGTTTATGACATGGCAAGATGCATGTGTGTTGGCTAATGCAACTAAGACCAGAGGGGTTTGAACCTATTTGAATCAAGGATTCAAATTGAAGTTCAAACTATTATTTAAATAAGTGCATTATCATGTTTTTGACATAAACAGCAAGTTAACTTGTTCAAACATGCATGAAACCAGTGCCATTAGATAGATTGGATTTTTCTGATCATTTTTCATATATAAATATTTTCCATCTGAGTTATGGTTGATTTTATATGATTTTTAGAAGTTTTGGGTATTTTCTGGAATTTCCTGAATTAAATTAAATCTAAAAATCCCAGAAAAACCTTTACTACGTCAGCATGACATCATGCTGACGTCAGCCAGTCAACAGGGCCAGTCCAGGTCAAACCTGACTGGTGGGTCCCTCATGTCAGTGTCTTAGGAGCTAATCCCGGTCATAACCAGGGTTGACTGGGTTTGACTAACAGCGGGGCCCCACTGTCAGTGACTGGGGTGACTAAACTAATTACTGTTAACTCCTAATCATCGAGCCACGTCAGCCCGCCGGAGTTGGCCGGCGGCGACCATTGCGCACGGCGGTGACTCGTCGGAATCCCTATTCCGGCATCCATTTGCCGCGCGGATGGGCTCGGTGTGCTCCTGGTGATGTACCGCATCCAGCGGTGCCACTGGTTGGACGAGGGGTCGCCGGAGTCGACGGCGACGAGCTCGTCCGCGGCGGTGCTCGCACGGGGTTGGTCGGGATGGTGTTGTAGTGCACGGGAGGAGGAGCTGAAGCTCGCTCTAGCTTGCTGGTGACCTACTGAAGCTAACGGCATGCTCGGCCGCGAGGTACGGTGCCTATAGCCACGGCGGGGAGTTGGCCGGCGGTGGTGATCGTCGGTGAGCAAAGGGGGCGGCGGCTACAAGGCCTAAACGAGTCCGTGGAGAGGGGGGTTCGAAGCGTGAGCTCACAGCGGTCGCAGAGGGCGTCGAAGTGAGCTCGGGGACGGTCGGACGACGGCGTACGGGCGGCGGCGATCTCCGGTGCCGGAGGTTGAAGACGACGGCGAGGGGGGCGTTGCGGAGCTCCTGGCGTCGTGTACGTCGGTGGGGAGCTTCGGGGCGACGAGGCGGAGCTAGTGGTGCTTCTGGGAGGCGAGGAGGTGGCGTAGGGCGCGGTTTCAGCGGTCGTCGGCGACGAGCTCGCTCGGGGGAGCTCGGCGGAGGGAAGAGAGGAGGGGAGAGACACGGGAGAGAGGGGGAAACGGTCGGGGTGGCTCCGTGGCGTCGTTCTAGCCCGTCCAGAAGGCCGAGGGGCCAGCCAGGCAGGCAGGAGGTGGCCGGCGCATCGGCGGCGCTCGCCACCGAGCTGCTTCGTGCGCTGGCGCGGCGAAGAAGACGGTGGTGCCCCTGGTGGGCTGGGCCGGCTGGGCCAGCAGGTAAGTGGGCTCAGGTAAGATTCTTCCTATTTTTCTTTTCCTATTTTCTTTCTGTTTTATTTCTTTTGCAACTTTGTTCATTTAATAAAAATGCCTAAACATTTTTATAACTCATGACACTTGTCATACCTGCTGTATATAAAATGAACAGTAGGAAACATTATAGTTCATGATTATTTGAGCATTTAAAATATTTAAAAGTATTTAAATGCCCAAATTCAAATACCATATGATTTAATCCAAAACCATAGATTGTCCTAGAAAATTGTGCACCATTTTTGGCAGAGGTTTAAGACCAAGGTAGAAATGATGAACATTTTGAAGGGCATTTAGGGTACATTGGAAAATATTTTAGCAAACCCTAGTTGTTAGGGGAGGGGTGCTGGGGTTTCTGTTAATCCCATTTCAAGTTTCTTTGAAAGTAAACATGATGAACACTCTAGTCAGGTCCTAATGCAAGTGCTAGCTAGGGATGTGACAACTCACCCCCACTTAAAAGAATCGCGTCCCGAGATTCGGGTTCCTCCGGAAAGAGGGTGGGGTACTCAAGTCGAAGACGATCCTCCCTTTCCCAAGTGGCTTCACTCTCGGAATGATGTGACCATTGAACCTTGAGAAACTTGATATTGTGGCGTCGAGTGGTGCGCTCAGTTTGATCAAGAATACGAATGGGGTATTCTCGATATGTGAGATTGTCTTGGAGATCAAGCGTTTCGTGGTCCACTCCGCGGATAGGATCCGAGAAGCAACGCCTGAGTTGGGAAACGTGGAAAACATCATGAACTCTGGAGAGGTGCGGAGGTAGTTCCAATTGGTAGGCAACTTCTCCTCGTTTGGCAAGAATGCGAAAAGGACCAATGAAACGAGGGGCCAATTTGCCTTTGATACCGAAGCGATGGGTTCCCATAAGAGGAGTAACCCGAAGGTAAGCCTTATCGCCGACTTCAAAAGTCACAGCCTTATGATGACTATCATATTGGCTCTTTTGGCGAGACTGGGCTGTTTTCAATCTCTCACGAACGATGCGAACTTGTTCCTCTGCTTCCTGAATCATATCCGGGCCAAAGAATTGTCTTTCGCCGGTTTCGGACCAGTTAAGAGGTGTTCGACACCTTCGTCCATATAGAACTTCGAAGGGAGCTTTACCCAAGCTGGCTTGATAACTATTGTTATAAGCGAATTCGGCAAATGGAAGACACTTTTCCCATTCCATACCGAAAGAAATGACAGAGGCTCGAAGCATGTCTTCCAGAATTTGATTGACTCGTTCCACTTGACCACTTGACTGCGGATGGAAGGCAGTACTGAAAGAGAGATGAGTTCCCATAGCGTTCTGGAAACTTTCCCAAAATCGGGAAGTGAAGAGACTTCCACGGTCTGAGTTAATCTCCAACGGTACACCATGTAGTGATACTATTCGAGAGATATATAAGTCTGCTAGCTGGCTAGCGGTAATACTCTCCCGAACAGGCAGGAAGTGAGCTACTTTAGAGAGGCGGTCGATAACGACGAAGATAGCATTATTCCCTTTCATAGACCTGGGAAACCCGGTAATGAAGTCCATACCGACTTTATCCCATTTCCATTCGGGAATAGCTAAAGGTTGAAGGGTGCCAGCAGGCCGTTGATGCTCTGCTTTAACTCGACGACAAACGTCGCAGTTAGCAATGAATTGAGCGATTTCTCTCTTCATCCTAGTCCACCAGAATCTTTGACGTAGGTCTTGATACATTTTGGTACTACCGGGATGAATCGTGAGAGGAGATTCATGAGCCTCCTTGAGGATCAAACGTCTTAGGTTTCGCACTTTAGGAACCACTAAGCGGTTGCCAAAGAATACGACTCCTTGACCATCAATTGAGAAACATCCTGCAACTCCTTTCTTGATGTTCCTCTTAATACGGGAAATTCCGGGATCAACCTTCTGTGCTTTGATGACTTGATCCAAAAGGGTAGGTTTCGCCACCAAGGTGGAAAGGAATCCTCGAGGAACAATGTGAAGGTTAAGCTTACGAAATTCCTCGTGGAGAAGTGGTTGACTTTGTTGTAACATTAAGTTGTTACACTATGACTTACGACTTAGTGCATCAGCCATGACATTGGCCTTTCCAGGAGTGTAAGTGATTCCTAAGTCGTAGTCGGTGAGCAACTCAACCCAACGTCTTTGCCTGAGATTCAAATCCGGTTGGGTGAAGATATACTTCAAGCTTTGGTGATCAGTGAAGATTTCACAGCGATTACCAAGGAGGTAATGCCGCCATGTTTTGAGTGCATGGACTACAGCTGCAAGCTCTAAATCATGAGTAGGATAGTTATCCTCATGTGGACGCAACTGTCGGGATGCGTATGCAATCACTTGACGATCTTGCATAAGAATGCAACCTAGTCCTTGTCGCGAGGCGTCGCAATAGATTATAAAGTCCTTGGAAAAGTCTGGTGGTACCAGTACAGGTGCAGATGTCAGGCGTCTTTTCAGTTCCTGATAACTGGACTCGCACTGTGGGGTCCACTCAAACTTTTTATCTTTCTTGAGGAGTTCGGTTAGAGGTTTAGCAACCTTGGAGAAGTTCTCGACGAAACGTCGGCAATACCTCGCTAAGCCAAGAAAACTCCTAACTTGCTTGACCGATTCAGGGGGAGTCCAATCGAGGACGGCTTGAACTCGCTCGGGATTGACAGCAATACCCTTGCCAGAGATCACATGACCTAGATAGGTTACTTCTGGCAACCAAAATTCACATTTAGAGAATTTGGCATAAAGGAGGTGCTCTCGAAGTTTCGTCAATACCAGCCTTAAATGCTCGGCATGATCTTCCTTGTTCTTGGAGAAAATGAGTATATCATCGAGGTATACCACGACAAATTTATCCAAATACTCCATGAATATAGAATTCATTAACCGAGAAAAGGTAGCTGGGGCATTGGTTAATCCGAAGGACATGACGGTGTACTCATATTGGCCATAACGAGTAACGAAAGCCGTTTTAGGAATGTCCCCGTTCTTGATTTTGATTTGATGGTAGCCCAACCTCAAATCCATCTTAGAGAAGACTGAGGATCCAGCGAGCTGATCATACAGGTCGTTGATCCTGGGAAGCGGATACTTATTCTTTATGGTGACCAGATTGACAGGTCGGTAATCTACAACCATCCGCTCCGTTCCATCCTTCTTCTTGACGAAGAGGACGGGGCAAGCCCAAGGGGAAGAACTAGGACGGATGAAACCTTTTTGCAAGGACTCATCGAGTTGTTTCTTTAGCTCAGCTAATTCTAGTGGTGCCATCTTATAAGGTCTCCTAGAGATTGGGACAGTTCCAGGAATAAGATCTATCACGAACTCGACATCTCTGTCAGGTGGAACTCCTGGCAGTTCTTCTGGAAAAACATCCGGAAAGTCACGGACTACCGGGATATCTTCGAGTTCTGGTAGAGGGCTGGCATTAAGAGAATAGAGCTGACGTTCAGCCATTCGAGTCAAGACATTGACTATCTTGCCGGATGGGTGTGTAAGTTGAACGGTCCTAGTAAAGCAATCAATCTTGGCATAATGAGTTGTCATCCAATCCATACCCAAGATGATGTTTATGTCTGAGGACTTGAGAGCGATTAGAGATGCAAGGAAAACAAGTCTATCGACAAGGATTTCATTTCCGTGGCTTACCCTAGAGGTTTGCCACTTTGAACCAGGAGTTTGAATAACCATGGAAGTAGGCATGTCACAAAAAGTCATGTTGTGCAATCGAGCATAGCTCTCAGATATGAACGAATGGGATGCTCCAGTATCGAAAAGAACAGATGCCGGATGGCAGTTTACGAGAAGCGTACCAAGGACGACGTTAGGATCCTCATAGGCTTCTTCAGCAGAAACATAGTTGACATGACCACGTGCAGTGGGGATTGGCTTGACATAGTTCACCTTGCTGGTTGGCTTACCACGGCCAACGGGTTTTCCTGGCTGGTTCTGGGGACAATCACGTATGTAGTGTCCCGGTTCTCCACACTTGAAACATGTCACAGTGGTGGTGCGTGGAGCAAAGTTGGAGGGTGGACCTCCATAGGTCTTAGCAAGTGCAAACTGTTGAGTTGGACGGGGCGCCTCATAGGATGGCCTCGGTGTATACTTGGGTGGCAGAGCAGTGTTAGGAACCCATACACGGCGCTTGTGAGAACCAGAGCCGGATGAGGAACCAAGGTCTCGAGTATGCTTGCGGGTGGCCTCGAAGTCGGTCTGGCCTGTCTCAGCACTGATAGCCTTGTTAACCAACTTCTGGAAAGAGGTGCACTCGTGCAGACGTAGATCACGACGAAGTTCAGGGCTGAGTCCCTTGCGGAACCTCGCCTGTTTCTTAGCATCGGTGGATACTTCCTCAGGTGCATAGCGTGCCAGATTACCAAACTCACGACTGTAGCCATCCACAGTCAGACGACCCTGGGTGAAATTGCAGAATGCCTCCCGCTTGCGATCCATGAGACCTTCCGGAATGTGATGTTCACGGAATGCCTCACTGAACTCAACCCAGGTAGTGACTTGGCCAGCAGGACGCATAGCTTCAAAGTTTTCCCACCAAAGACTGGCAGGGCCCTCAAGATGGTAGGCGGCGTAGATAACCTTGTCAGCTTCGGCCACACGGGCAGAGTGTAGCTTGTGGGTGATACTACGTAGCCAGTCATCAGCATCCAGAGGTTCAGTGGAGTGATGGAACTTCGGTGGACACATCTTGATAAAATCGTGGATTGACACCACGTCATTCCTCTGACGGAACCCAGTGTTTTGCTCTATGCGTTCCAGCAGACGGTTGGTCTCTCTCTTGTTCCGTTCTGCTTCAAGCATAACTTCCGCCAAGGAGGGTGGCTGGGGCAGATTTCCATCTCTAGCCCCACTAGCCTCACCCTGCTCCTGAGCAGCAGGAGTGTTGCGAGTGTTGACCATCCTAGGAAAACAAAACAACGGTTTAGACATGGATGGCAAAATTTGACATAGAAGTGCAGAATGTAATGGATGACACAGAATGCAGAGATGTTCATCCGTACGACATGGTAATATAGAAACTGCTATATATACACTAGTGGTCATACACACCATACAAAGTTCAGTACAAGCCAAGGCTAAAGTACAACTGCGGTGAAAGACGATACATCCCATCAGAGGCATTCCAAGCTCCTATACATTATTTAACTACACCTCCGGAATCCAGTACACACTAAGTCATATTCCACAAGACGCGCAGGACTGTGGAAATACAACTACTACAATACTACTACTACCACGGACTAGCTCAGACATTCGCGTAGTAATCCTCGTAAAGATTACCACTGAAGCCTGGAAGTGGTACAGACGGATCTTGGAACTCGCGAGCACTCGAAGGTTGTGGACCATAAGGGCATGGGTGTGGTCTCGGTCCCGATGCTGGTGGTAACCGACGCCCACGTGGAGGTGTAATACCCCCAACGTCACGCCAATCCATGCGATCAGGCAGACGAGTCCGCACAGGATACAAATCCCGCATGTCCAGATATCCGGCGTGCACAGCAGGTGCAAGCCGTGTCAAAGTAGTCCAGTGAGCGGCTCGGGTGTTATACGGCTCCATTCGGAGGGCACGGACCTCACGGTCCCTATCCTCCAACATCTGAACAGTAGTCTGAAGCAGTGGCTCTTCATGAGCAGCATCAGTATACAGACCAGTGTAGTAGCCTTCTTCTCCGGGGAGTGAAGCTGGCATGTAACAGAACTCAGTGTTCAGCAACAGGGCATGCCTAGCACGAAGAATGGTCATCATCGAATAAGCAGCATCCTGCACTGCCATCTCGATGGTAATCCCGAGTCCATAAGACCAATGGATGGGATCATTAGCTCCGGGATATGAGGGGTATATCCGGACTGTGCAGAAATACTGACTTGATTAAAATCCCGATACTGTTCCTCCACAGTGTATTCAGGATACCAGCGATAACCGGTCTCAGTCATCACACGGACTAGCATGGCCGTATGACCGGGCACATTAATGCACCGAGTCAAACGAACCACTTGGTGAGGAATGCGGCCAGACATCTGAAACACGAAAAAATGCAAAGGCATTAGTGTTTCTGGAAGAAATCGGGCAGCATAACAACTGTAAATGCTCACACAGAGATTTGAGACATCATACAAATGATAGAATAGCCACTCAACAATTCCATATCAAGGTTCCGGTTCAACAATCATCATACTCAACAGGATAGAAACTGAACTGAGGCTTGAAACTAACAATCCTAAGAGTCTACGGATTAGTAACACGTGAACCTAGTAAGGATAAGAGGCCTAGTCCTAAATCCCCGTAGAAAGAATAGACAGACTCAGATCAGAAGGGCATAAGGTAAAGGAGTAAAAAGAGCCTTACGTTCCCTTCCACAATCAATTCCCCTACATATAACTAAGAATTTTTCTAGACTCAACATCGACCAGTTTGGCTTGAGAAACCTACAGGCAGTCCAGCTCTGATGCCAACGCTGTCAGGACCCCGATCCTAAGTCACACCGATCTAGCGGTAACACGTCATATCACTTTGCGGCCTCACGCACGGTAACCCCACGGGTGCCACCTTACCTGGCCCGGGACCGTTTGCGCATTTTGGCACACGTATATGACAGTGTCGCTAGCTTCCATATGACAGAGAACCCGGGCCGACATGGCTAGTTATAATCCAAAAGTGGCACTAAATTACGAAGACAGGCATCCATGACCCAGCAACGAACGTGTCGGTCATCAACGTATGAACCCAAGTCGTAGCAAGCTACATGGACTTAAAGGAACAACGCGTGACATTTCCCCTAAGGGACAGACACAGGAACGAAGAAGGACACATGCCGGCCAGCCTACGTGTTCCGAGCAGTAGCAAGCTACCAAGGCTCATTGGAATCACTAGGAGGCATTTCCCTGTAAGATAGGCTACCAAAGGAAAACAACTAGGTGTCGGATCCCACACATACCAAGCATTTCAATCATACACGCAATATGCTCAATATGTGCAAATACAACATTGCATCACAACAGAACTCTATGACTCAAAGTATTTTATTTAAAAGGCTCCAAGAGCCATACATAACATAGTCATACAGGTAGGGGTCACATGACCCAACACTCAAGTCATACAGTCATACAAGCACAAGCGGAAGCTACATGTCTGAGTACAGACAACTTAGAAAATAAACAGGCTTGGTGTAGCCTGACTATCTACAAGGCCCTTCACAAGCTCCAGATCACCGTCTGGGTGTCAAGCTACTCGTCGATGTCAACGTCTATGTAGAACCCATCAGCGGGGGCAGGGTTCTCCTCTGCAACAGTTATTAAGCAAACATGAGTACAAAGGTACTCAGCAAGTCTTACCACAGAACCTATCATACATGCAACATTATCAAAGGGGGTAGTGGAGTTTATAGCAGAATGCCAGCTTTGACCTTGGCTAACCTATACTACAACTCTCAACAGATTGTAAGAAGTTATTACGAACACGAGTCCACTAATCACCACATCAATACACTACCGAGGATCCTCTTCCATCATCCTTTGGAAGGGCCATCCACGGCACTCACGCTTATCTTGAGGCTTTTAGTAGTATCCATCAACTTGTCTATGAACTGTAAGAGTAACCAAGTAGTTCATACCGCGAACAACGGCTATTCGAACAGTTTGATAACCCTGCAGGGGTGTACCTTTTCACACACGCTTCCACCACTTATCGCCGTTTACTCGGCGTGTACTCGGCAACCTTCAAGCGGAAGCCCAGCGAGGGTGTCGGCCACGACCTGACTAACTACTCAAGTCTCTCGTTCAGGTTTATCGCCTATTTGGGTTCCATCCGTGGGGAGATCCGGCCGGGGTGTCGCTCACGGCCCCAAACGATGTGTACAGGGTTCCCGAGTCACCAAACGGGCAACCGGTACACCGTGCCACGTACCTGTCGCATCACAACCCACCCCGAGGGTCAGCGTTGTGCACGACCTCCAGTAAGCTATAAACACCAAAAACTAGTTGCAACTCCTGGACAGAGATCAAGGTTAATTAATAAGTCGAGAGGGTCCATTGGTTCCGGGCCCAATGCATGGTAGTAACTGCAACTTGAACCACACATACAGATCTCGGGTCCTATGTACGGTTCCAATGAAACAACCCACCACGTACTCCTACATGGCCTTTCATCGATACCTTTACCAAAAGTATTCCACACTTCCTTCTCTTTATCGAAAGATTGTTTCACTCTGATTCATCACCCAGATGAATCAGACCAGACACAACTCTAAGCATAGCAGGCAACATAACAAAATAGCATGGTGGATCACACATCACATGGCTCAATCAACTCCTACACATGCTAGTGGATTTCAACTATTTACTGTGGCAATGACATGTCATGCAAGGGAATAGGGTTCAACTACCGCAGCAAGTAGCAGTTCACGCGCTGTTGCCTTAATGCAGTAAAAGAGAGCAGGAGCGAGAAGATTGGGTTGTATCGGAATGATCAATGATTGCTTGCCTGACAAGGTAGTTTTCGAGTACTGCTCTTCAACTGGATACGCAGCAGTATCCTCGGGAGCAGGACCTAACACAGGAAATACCGACGATACAATCATTAACAAACAAATGCAACAATATGATGCATGTTTATGACATGGCAAGATGCATGTGTGTTGGCTAATGCAACTAAGACCAGAGGGGTTTGAACCTATTTGAATCAAGGATTCAAATTGAAGTTCAAACTATTATTTAAATAAGTGCATTATCATGTTTTTGACATAAACAGCAAGTTAACTTGTTCAAACATGCATGAAACCAGTGCCATTAGATAGACTGGATTTTTCTGATCATTTTTCATATATAAATCTTTTCCATCTGAGTTATGGTTGATTTTATATGATTTTTAGAAGTTTTAGGTATTTTCTGGAATTTCCTGAATTAAATTAAATCTAAAAATCCCAGAAAAACCTTTACTGCGTCAGCATGACATCATGCTGACGTCAGCCAGTCAACAGGGCCAGTCCAGGTCAAACCTGACTGGTGGGTCCCTCATGTCAGTGTCTTAGGAGCTAATCCCGGTCATAACCAGGGTTGACTGGGTTTGACTAACAGCGGGGCCCCACTGTCAGTGACTGGGGTGACTAAACTAATTACTGTTAACTCCTAATCATCGAGCCACGTCAGCCCACCGGAGTTGGCCGGCGGCGACCATTGCGCACGGCGGTGACTCGTCGGAATCCCTATTCCGGCATCCATTTGCCGCGCGGATGGGCTCGGTGTGCTCCTGGTGATGTACCGCATCCAGCGGTGCCACTGGTTGGACGAGGGGTCGCCGGAGTCGACGGCGACGAGCTCGTCCGCGGCGGTGCTCGCACGGGGTTGGTCGGGATGGTGTTGTAGTGCACGGGAGGAGGAGCTGAAGCTCGCTCTAGCTTGCTGGTGACCTACTGAAGCTAACGGCGTGCTCGGCCGCGAGGTACGGTGCCTATAGCCACGGCGGGGAGTTGGCCGGCGGCGGTGATCGTCGGTGAGCAAAAGGGGCGGCGGCTACAAGGACTAAACGAGTCCGTGGAGAGGGGGGTTCGAAGCGTGAGCTCACAGCGGTCGCAGAGGGCGTCGAAGTGAGCTCGGGGACGGTCGGACGACGGCGTACGGGCGGCGGCGATCTCCGGTGCCGGAGGTTGAAGACGACGGCGAGGGGGGCGTTGCGGAGCTCCTGGCGTCGTGTACGTCGGTGGGGAGCTTCGGGGCGACGACGCGGAGCTAGTGGTGCTTCTGGGAGGCGAGGAGGTGGCGTAGGGCGCGGTTTCAGCGGTCGTCGGCGACGAGCTCGCTCGGGGGAGCTCGGCGGAGGGAAGAGAGGAGGGGAGAGACACGGGAGAGAGGGGGAAACGGTCGGGGTGGCTCCGTGGCGTCGTTCTAGCCCGTCCAGAAGGCCGAGGGGCCAGCCAGGCAGGCAGGAGGTGGCCGGCGTATCGGCGGCGCTCGCCACTGAGCTGCTTCGTGCGCTGGCGCGGCGAAGAAGACGGTGGTGCCCCTGGTGGGCTGGGCCGGCTGGGCCAGCAGGTAAGTGGGCTCAGGTAAGATTCTTCCTATTTTTCTTTTCCTATTTTCTTTCTGTTTTATTTCTTTTGCAACTTTGTTCATTTAATAAAAATGCCTAAACATTTTTATAACTCATGACACTTGTCATACCTGCTGTATATAAAATGAACAGTAGGAAACATTATAGTTCATGATTATTTGAGCATTTAAAATATTTAAAAGTATTTAAATGCCCAAATTCAAATACCATATGATTTAATCCAAAACCATAGATTGTCCTAGAAAATTGTGCACCATTTTTGGCAGAGGTTTAAGACCAAGGCAGAAATGATGAACATTTTGAAGGGCATTTTGGGTACATTGGAAAATATTTTAGCAAACCCTAGTTGTTAGGGGAGGGGTGCTGGGGTTTCTGTTAATCCCATTTCAAGTTTCTTTGAAAGTAAACATGATGCACACTCTAGTCAGGTCCTAATGCAAGTGCTAGCTAGGGATGTGACACCGAGGGTCAGGGCTGCGCACGACCTCCAGTATACTACAAACACCAGAAACTAGTTGCAACTCCTGGACAGAGGACAAGGGCAGTTAATAAGTCGAGAGGGTCCATTGGTTTCAGGACCAATGCATGGTAGTAACTGGTCATGGATCAACCAACACAGAACTCAGTTCCCGAGGACGGCTGCAATGAGACAACCCACCTTGTACTCCTACATGGCCTCTCATCGCTACCTTTACCAAATCGTGTTCACAAACTTAGCTCTCAATAGTAGGACATTATCACCACATTCCAATTCATCCCCGATGAATCAGACTTGACACAACTCTAAGCAATAGCAGGCATTACCAGAAAGCATGAATGAGTAGGCACAACATGGCTCAATCAACTCCTACTCATGCTAGTGGGTTTCAACTATTTACTGTGGCAATGACAGGTCATGCAGAGGAAAGGGGTTCAACTACCGCAGCAGGTAACAGTTGAAGCGTTGTTGTCCTAATGCAGTAAAGAGAGCAAGAGCGAGAGAGTGGGATTGTATCGGAATGCTCAATGGGGTTTTCTTGTGTCACATCCCTAGCTAGCACTTGCATTAGGATCTGACTAGAGTGTGCATCATGTTTACTTTCAAAGAAACTTGAAATGGGATTAACAGAAACCCCAGCACCCCCTCCCCTAACAACTAGGGTTTGCTAAAATATTTTCCAATGTACCCAAAATGCCCTTCAAAATGTTCATCATTTCTGCCTTGGTCTTAAACCTCTGCCAAAAATGGTGCACAATTTCCTAGGACAATCTAGGGTTTTGGATTAAATCATATGGTATTTGAATTTAGGCATTTAAATGCTATAAAATATTTTAAATGCTCAAATAATCATAAACTATAATGTTTCCTACTGTTCATATTATATACAGCAGGTATGACAAGTGTTATGATTTATAAAAATGTTTAGGCATTTTTATTAAATGAACAAAGTTGCAAAAGAAATGAAACAGAAAAGAAAAATAGGAAAACACTTACGTGGCGCCCACCCGGCCCATCTGCCGGCCCAGCCCAGCTGCCGCTCCAGCGAGCTGTTTGGCTCGGCCAGGCAGGCAGGCAGGTGCTCGACGGCGACCGCACGGCGCGCCACGCAGCTGCCCGCCGCCCTGCTTCGCCCCCTCGCCGTTCTGGAGGCATGGATCGAACGTCCACGTCCCCCTCGACCCCCCAGACACCTTCGCTTCCCCCCAGTCCCTCTCCTCCGCTCTCCCCGCGCCATGGCCGACGCCGCCGTGATCGCACCGTCGTAGAAGCCGCGTCCACCGTCGTCCCCGAGCTCCGCCGTGTTGTCCATCGTCTCCGTCGTCCTCGACTGCTTCGAACAGGCCGAGCCCCGAGCGCTCGCCCGCCCTGGAGACGCCCTCGACCACTTCTTCCCCAACTCCGGCCGCGGAGATCCCCCTCGCCGTGCTGCTCAGCTCCGACCTCCCCCGAGCTCGCTTCGGTGCTTGCTGCAACCGCTGTGAGCCTAGCTACCTCCTCCCCCTCTCCGTTGGCTCCCTCTTGCCCTGTAACACACTGCACGTAGCTCGCCCGCACGCACCGCCGTCGTGCTCGTCGCCGGTGATGCTCCGGTGACCATTTGGTCACCGGCACCCGTCCAACGCACTCACCACAACACGTAGATGCGAACGGTGCTACGCACGCATCGCCTAGGCACCTGGAGCCGCATCTCCACACACGCCCGACGCCGGTCGCCGCCGTCGAGCTCGTTGCCGTCGTCTCCGGCCACCCCAGGTCCGGCGACCACCACCATCCGATGCGGAAGAGCAAGAGCTCTCCAACGCACCCAACCGCAGCTCGAACGGTGCACCGTAGACGTTTTCCGAAGCACGCCGCCGCGTTTGGCCTCGCCGGCGGCTAAACGCCGGCGAGTTGGACCTGTTTTGACCACGGGTTTGACCCCCTGGGTCAATGACATTTGGCCCTGCCCGCAAGTCAAACTTAGCTTAAGTGTTAATTTAATTTCAATTAGTTAATTAGTTTAGTCACTGACACGTGGGCCCTGGCCCCACTGACAGTTAATTAGTTTTAGTTTAACTCTAATTAACTCAGTTAATTAGCTGTGACACTGACATGAGGGACCCACTGGTCAGGTTTGACCTGGACTGGCCCTGTTGACTGGCTGACGTCAGCATGATGTCATGCTGACGTAGTAAAGGTTTTTCTGGGATTTTTAGATTTAAAATAATTCAGGAAATTCCAGAAAATACCCAAAACTTCTAAAAATCATATAAAATCAACCATAGCTCAGATGGAAAAGATTTATATATGAAAAATGATCAGAAAAATCCAATCTATCTAATGGCACTGGTTTCATGCATGTTTGAACAAGTTAACTTGCGGTATATATCAAAAACATGATAATGCACTTATTTAAATATTAGTTTGAACTTCAATTTGAATCCTTGATTCAAATAGGTTCAAACCCTTCTGGTTTTAGTTGCATTAGCCAACACACATGCATCTTGCCATGTCATAAACATGCATAATATTGTTGCATTTGTTTGTTAATGATTGTATCGTCGGTATTTCCTGTGTTAGGTCCTGCTCCCGAGGATACTGCTACGTATCCAGTTGAAGAGCAGTACCCGACAACTACCTTGTCAGGCAAGCAATCATTGATCATTCCGATACAACCCAATCTTCTCGCTCCTGCTCTCTTTTACTGCATTAAGGCAACAACGCGTGAACTGCGACTTGCTGCGGTAGTTGAACCCTATTCCCTTGCATGACCTGTCATTGCCACAGTAAATAGTTGAATCCCACTAGCATGTGTAGGAGTTGATTGAGCCATGTGATGTGTGATCCACCATGCTATTTGTTTATGTTGCCTGCTATGCTTAGAGTCGTGTCTGGTCTGATTCATCTAGGTGATGGATCAGAGTGAAACAATCTTTCGATAAAAAGAAGGAAGTGTGGAATACGCTTGGTAAAGGTATCGATGAAAGGCCACGTAGGAGTACGTGGTGGGTTGTTTCATTGGAACCGTACATAGGACCTGAGATCTGTATGTGTGGTTCAAGTTGCAGTTACTACCATGCATTGGGCCCGAAACCAATGGACCCTCTCGGCTTATTAATTACCCTTGATCTCTGTCCAGGAGTTGCAACTAGTTTCTGGTGTTTATAGCTTACTGGAGGTCGTGCACAACGCTGACCCTCGGGGTCGGTTGTGATGCGACAGGTACGTGGCACGGTGTACCGGTTGCCCGTTTGGTGACTCGGGAACCCTGTACACATCGTTTGGGGCCGTGAGCGACAACCCGGCCGGATCTCCCCACGGATGGAACCCAAATAGGCGATAAACCTGGACGAGAGACTTGATTAGTTAGTCAGGTCGTGGCCGACACCCTCGCTGGGCTTCCGCTTGAAGGTTGCCGAGTACACGCCGAGTAAACGGCGATAAGTGGTGGAAGCGTGTGTGAAGAGGTACACCCCTGCAGGGTTATCAAACTATTCGAATAGCCGTTGTTCGCGGTACGAACTACTTGGTTACTCTTACACTTCATAGACAAGTTGATGGATACTACTAAAAGCCTCAAGATAAGCGTGAGTGCCGTGGATGGCCCTTCCGTAGGATGACGGAAGAGGATCCTCGGTAGTGTATTGATGTGGTGAGTAGTGGACTCGTGTTCGTAACAATAATTTGCAATCCGTTGAGAGTTGTAGTATAGGTTAGCCAAGGTCAAAGCTGGCATTCTGCTATAAACTCCACTATCCCCCTTTGATAATGTTGCATGTATGATAGGTTCTGTGGTAAGACTTGCTGAGTACCTTTGTACTCATGTTTGCTTAATAACTGTTGCAGAGGAGAACCCTGCCCCTGCTGATGGGTTCTACATAGACGTTGACGTCGACGAGTAGCTTGACACCCAGACGGTGATCTGGAGCTTGTGAAGGGCCTTGTAGATAGTCAGGCTACACCAAGCATGTTTTATTTTCTAAGTTGTCTGTACTCAGACATGTAGCTTCCGCTTGTGCTTGTATGACTGTATGACTTGAGTGTTGGGTCATGTGACCCCTACCTGTATGACTATGTTATGTATGGCTCTTGGAGCCTTTTAAATAAAGTACTTTGAGTCATAGAGTTCTGTTGTGATGCAATGTTGTATTTGCACATATTGAGCATATTGCATGTATGATTGAAATGCTTGGTATGTGTGGGATCCGACACCTAGTTGTTTTCCTTTGGTAGCCTATCTTACAGGGAAATGCCTCCTAGTGATTCCAATGAGCCTTGGTAGCTTGCTACTGCTCGGAACACGTAGGCTGGCCGGCATGTGTCCTTCTTCGTTCCTGTGTCTGTCCCTTAGGGGAAATGTCACGCGTTGTTCCTTTAAGTCCATGTAGCTTGCTACGACTTGGGTTCATACGCTGATGACCGACATGTTCGTTGCTGGGTCATGGATGCCTGTCTCTGTAATTTAGTGCCACTTTTGGTTTATAACTAGCCATGTCGGCCCGGGTTCTCTGTCATATGGATGCTAGCGACACTGTCATATACGTGTGCCAAAATGCGCAAACGGTCCCGGGCCAGGTAAGGTGGCACCCGTGGGGTTACCGTGCGTGAGGCCGCAAAGTGATATGACGTGTTACAGCTAGATCGGTGTGGCTTAGGATCGGGGTCCTGACAGCGTTGGCATCAGAGCTGGACTGCCTGTAGGTTTCTCAAGCCAAACTGGTCGATGTTGAGTCTAGAAAAATTCTTAGTTATATGTAGGGGAATTGATTGTGGAAGGGAACGTAAGGCTCTTTTTTTTACTCCTTTACCTTATGCCCTTCTGATCTGAGTCAGTCTATTCTTTCTACGGGGATTTAGGATTAGGCCTCTTATCCTTACTAGGTTCACGTGTCACTAATCCGTAGACCCTTAGGATTATTGGTTTCAAGCCTCAGTTCAGTTTCTATCCTTTGAGTATGATGATTGTTGAACCCGGAACCTTGATATGGAATTGTTGAGTGGCTATGCTATCATTTGTATGATGTCTCAAATCTTTGTTTGAGCATTTACAGTTGTTATGCTGCCCGATTTCTTCCAGAAACACTAATGCCTTTGCATTATTTCGTGTTTCAGATGTCTGGCCGCATCCCTCACCAAGTGGTTCGTTTGACTCGGTGCATTAATGTGCCCGGTCACACGGCCATGCTAGTCCGTGTGATGACTGAGACCGGTTATCGCTGGTATCCTGAATACACTGTGGAGGAACAGTATCGGGATTTCAATCAAAGTCAGTATTTCTGCACAGTCCGGATATACCCCTCATATCCCGGAGCAAATGATCCCATCCATTGGTCTTATGGACTCGGGATTACCATCGAGATGGCAGTACAGGATGCCGCTTATTCGATGATGACCATTCTCCGTGCTAGGCATGCCCTGTTGCTGAACACTGAGTTCTGTTACATGCCAGCTTCACTACCCGGAGAAGAAGGCTACTACACTGGTCTGTATACTGATGCTGCTCATGAAGAGCCACTGCTTCAGACTACTGTTCAGATGTTGGAGGATAGGGACCGTGAGGTCCGTGCCCTCCGAATGGAGTTGTATAACACCCGAGCCGCTCACTGGACTACTTTGACACGGCTTGCACCTGCTGTGCACGCCGGATATCTGGACATGTGGGATTTGTATCCTGTGCGGACTCGTCTGCCTGATCGCATGGATTGGCGTGACGTTGGGGGTATTACACCTCCACGTGGGCGTCGGTTACCACCAGCATCGGGACCGAGACCACACCCATGCCCTTATGGTCCACAGCCTTCGAGTGCTCGCGAGTTCCAAGATCCGTCTGTACCACTTCCAGGCTATGGTGGTAATCTCTACGAGGATTACTACGCGAATGTCTGAGCTAGTCCATGGTAGCAGTAGTATTGTAGTAGTTGTATTTCCACAGTCCTGCGCGTCTTGTGGAATATGACTTAGCGTGTACTGAATTCCGGAGGTGTAGTTAAATAATGTATAGGAGCTTGGAATGCCTCTGATGGGATGTACCGTCTTTCACCGCAGTTGTACTTTAGCCTTGGCTTGTAGTAAACTTTGTATGGTGTGTATGGCCACTGGTGTATATATAGCAGTTCCTATATTACCATGTCGTACGGATGAACATCTCTGCATTCTGTGTCATCCATTACATTCTGCACTTCTATGTCAAATTTTTTCCATCCTTGTCGAAACCGTTGTTTTGTTTTCCTAGGATGGTCAACACTCGCAACACTCCTGCTGCTCAGGAGCAGGGTGAGGCTAGTGGGGCTAGAGATGGAAATCTGCCCCAGCCACCCTCTTTGGCGGAAGTTATGCTTGAAGCAGAACGGAACAAGAGAGAGACCAACCGTCTGCTGGAACGCATTGAGCAAAACACTGGGTTCCGTCAGAGGAATGACGTGGTGTCAATCCACGATTTTATCAAGATGTGTCCACCGAAGTTCCATCACTCCACTGAACCTCTGGATGCTGATGACTGGCTACGTAGTATCACCCACAAGCTACACTCTGCCCGTGTGGCCGAAGCTGACAAGGTTATCTACGCCGCCTACCATCTTGAGGGCCCTGCCAGTCTTTGGTGGGAAAACTTTGAAGCTATGCGTCCTGCTGGCCAAGTCACTACCTGGGTTGAGTTCAGTGAGGCATTCCGTGAACACCATATTCCGGGAGGTCTCATGGATCGCAAGCGGGAGGAATTCTGCAATTTCACCCAGGGCCGTTTGACTGTGGAAGGCTATAGTCGTGAGTTTGGTAATCTGGCACGCTATGCACCTGAAGAAGTATCCACCGATGCCAAGAAACAGGCGAGGTTCCGCAAGGGACTCAGCCCTGAACTTCGTCGAGATCTACGTCTGCACGAGTGCACCTCCTTCCAGAAGTTGGTTAACAAGGCTATCAGTGCTGAGACAGGCCAGACCGACTTCGAGGCCACCCGCAAGCATACTCGAGACCTTGGTTCCTCATCCGGCTCTGGCTCTCACAAGCGCCGTGTGTGGGTTCCTAACACTGCTCTGCCACCCAAGTATACACCGAGGCCATCCTATGAGGCGCCTCGTCCAACTCAACAGTTTGCACCTGCCAAGACCTATGGAGGTCCACCCTCCAACTTTGCTCAACGCCCCACCACTGTGACATGTTTCAAGTGTGGAGAACCGGGACACTACATGCGTGATTGTCCCCAGAATCAGCCAGGAAAACTCGTTGGCCGTGGCAAGCCAACCGGCAAGGTGAACTATGTCAAGCCAATCCCCACTGCACGTGGTCATGTCAACTATGTTTCTGCCGAAGAAGCTTATGAGGATCCTAACGTCGTCCTTGGTACGCTTCTCGTAAACTGCCATCCGCCATCTGTTCTTTTCGATACTGGAGCATCCCATTCGTTCATATCTGAGAGCTATGCTCGATTGCACAACATGACTTTTTGTGACATGCCTACTTCCATGGTTATTCAAACTCCTGGTTCAAAGTGGCAAACCTCTAGGGTAAGCCATGGAAATGAAATCCTTGTCGATAGACTTGTTTTCCTTGCATCTTTAATCGCCCTCAAGTCCTCGGACATAAACATCATCTTGGGTATGGATTGGATGACAACTCATTATGCCAAGATTGATTGCTTTACTAGGACCGTTCAACTTACACATCCATCCGGCAAGATAGTCAATGTCTTGACCCGAATGGCTGAACGTCAGCTCTACTCTCTTAATGCCAGCCCTCTACTAGAACTCGAAGATATCCCGGTAGTCTGTGACTTTCCGGATGTTTTGCCAGAAGAACTGCCAGGAGTTCCACCTGACAGAGATGTCGAGTTCGTGATAGATCTTATTCCTGGAACTGTCCCAATCTCTAGGAGACCTTATAAGATGGCACCACTAGAATTAGCTGAGCTAAAGAAACAACTCGATGAGTCCTTGCAAAAGGGTTTCATCCGTCCTAGTTCTTCCCCTTGGGCTTGCCCCGTCCTCTTCGTCAAGAAGAAGGATGGAACGGAGCGGATGGTTGTAGATTACCGACCTATCAATCTGGTCACCATAAAGAATAAGTATCCGCTTCCCAGGATCAATGACCTGTATGATCAGCTCGCTGGATCCTCAGTCTTCTCTAAAATGGATTTGAGGTTGGGCTACCATCAAATCAAAATCAAGAACGGGGACATTCCTAAAACGGCTTTCGTTACTCGTTATGGCCAATATGAGTACACCGTCATGTCCTTCGGATTAACCAATGCCCCAGCTACCTTTTCTCGGTTAATGAATTCTATATTCATGGAGTATTTGGATAAATTCGTCGTGGTATACCTCGATGATATACTCATTTTCTCCAAGAACAAGGAAGATCATGCCGAGCATTTAAGGCTGGTATTGACGAAACTTCGAGAGCACCGCCTTTATGCCAAATTCTCTAAATGTGAATTCTGGTTGCCAGAAGTAACCTATCTAGGTCATGTGATCTCTGGCAAGGGAATTGCTGTCAATCCCGAGCGAGTTCAAGCCGTCCTTGATTGGACTCCCCCTGAATCGGTCAAGCAAGTTAGGAGTTTTCTTGGCTTAGCGAGCTATTGCCGACGTTTCGTTGAGAACTTCTCCAAGGTTGCTAAACCTCTAACCGAACTCCTCAAGAAAGATAAAAAGTTTGAGTGGACCCCACAGTGCGAGTCCAGTTTTCAGGAACTGAAAAGACGCCTGACATCTGCACATGTACTGGTACCACCAGACTTTTCCAAGGATTTTATAATCTATTACGACGCCTCGCGACAAGGACTAGGTTGCATTCTTATGCAAGATCGTCAAGTGATTGCATATGCATCCCGACAGTTGCGTCCACATGAGGATAACTATCCTACTCATGATTTAGAGCTTGCAGCTGTAGTCCATGCACTCAAAACATGGCGACATTACCTCCATGGTAATCGCTGTGAAATCTTCACTGATCACCAAAGTTTGAAGTATATCTTCACCCAACCGGATCTAAATCTCAGGCAAAGACGTTGGGTTGAGTTGCTCACCGACTACGACTTAGGAATCACTTACACTCCTGGAAAGGCCAATGTCATGGCTGATGCACTAAGTCGTAAGTCATATTGTAACAATTTAATGTTACAACAAAGTCAACCACTTCTCCACGAGGAATTTCGTAAGCTTAACCTTCACATTGTTCCTCGAGGATTCCTTTCCTCCTTGGTGGCAAAACCTACCCTTTTGGATCAGGTCATCAAAGCACAGAAGGTTGATCCCGGAATTTCCCGTATTAAGAGGAACATCAAGAAAGGAGTTGCAGGATGTTTCTCAATTGATGATCAAGGAGTCGTATTCTTTAGCAACCGCTTAGTGGTTCCTAAAGTGCGAAACCTAAGACGTTTGATCCTCAAGGAGGCTCATGAATCTCCTCTCACGATTCATCCCGGTAGTACCAAAATGTATCAAGACCTACGTCAAAGATTCTGGTGGACTAGGATGAAGAGAGAAATCGCTCAATTCATTGCTAACTGCGATGTTTGTCGTCGAGTCAAAGCAGAGCATCAACGGCCTGCTGGCACCCTTCAACCTTTAGCTATTCCTGAATGGAAATGGGATAAAGTCGGTATGGATTTCATTACCGGGTTTCCCAGGTCCAGGAAAGGGAATAATGCTATCTTCGTCGTTATCGACCGCCTCTCTAAAGTAGCTCATTTCCTGCCTGTTCGGGAGAGTATTACCGCTAGCCAGCTAGCAGACTTATATATCTCTCGAATAGTGTCACTTCATGGTGTACCGTTGGAGATTAACTCAGACCGTGGAAGTCTTTTCACTTCACAATTTTGGGAAAGTTTCCAGAATGCTATGGGAACTCATCTCTCTTTCAGTACTGCCTTCCATCCGCAGTCAAGTGGTCAAGTGGAACGAGTCAATCAAATTCTAGAAGACATGCTTCGAGCCTCTGTCATTTCTTTCGGTATGGAATGGGAAAAGTGTCTTCCATTTGCCGAATTCGCTTATAACAATAGTTATCAAGCCAGCCTGGGTAAAGCCCCCTTCGAAGTTCTATATGGACGAAGGTGTCGAACACCTCTTAACTGGTCAGAGACCGGGGAAAGACAATTCTTTGGCCCGGATATGATTCAGGAAGCAGAAGAACAAGTTCGCATCGTTCGTGAGAGATTGAAAACAGCCCAGTCTCGCCAAAAGAGCCAATATGATAGTCATCATAAGGCTGTGACTTTTGAAGTCGGCGATAAGGCTTACCTTCGGGTTACTCCTCTTAAGGGAACCCATCGCTTCAGTATCAAAGGCAAATTGGCCCCTCGTTACATCGGTTCTTTTCGCATTCTTGCCAAACGAGGAGAAGTTGCCTACCAATTGGAACTACCTCCGCACCTCTCCAGAGTTCATGATGTTTTCCACGTTTCTCAACTCAGGCGTTGCTTCTCGGATCCTATCCGCGGAGTGGACCACGAAACGCTTGATCTCCAAGACAATCTCACATATCGAGAATACCCCATTCGTATTCTTGATCAAACCGAGCGCACCACTCGACGCCACAATATCAAGTTTCTCAAGGTTCAATGGTCACATCATTCCGAGAGTGAAGTTACTTGGGAAAGGGAGGATCGTCTTCGACTTGAGTACCCCACCCTCTTTCCGGAGGAACCCGAATCTCGGGACGCGATTCTTTTAAGTGGGGGTGAGTTGTCACATCCCTAGCTAGCACTTGCATTAGGATCTGACTAGAGTGTGCATCATGTTTACTTTCAAAGAAACTTGAAATGGGATTAACAGAAACCCCAGCACCCCCTCCCCTAACAACTAGGGTTTGCTAAAATATTTTCCAATGTACCCAAAATGCCCTTCAAAATGTTCATCATTTCTGCCTTGGTCTTAAACCTCTGCCAAAAATGGTGCACAATTTTCTAGGACAATCTAGGGTTTTGGATTAAATCATATGGTATTTGAATTTGGGCATTTAAATGCTATAAAATATTTTAAATGCTCAAATAATCATAAACTATAATGTTTCCTACTGTTCATATTATATACAGCAGGTATGACAAGTGTTATGATTTATAAAAATGTTTAGGCATTTTTATTAAATGAACAAAGTTGCAAAAGAAATGAAACAGAAAAGAAAAATAGGAAAACACTTACCAAGCGCCCACCCGGCCCAGCTGCCGGCCCAGCCCAGCTGCCGCTCCTGCGAGCTGCTTGGCTCGGCCAGGCAGGCAGGCAGGTGCTCGACGGCGACCGCACGGCGCGCCACGCAGCTGCCTGCCGCCCTGCTTCGCCCCCTCGCTGTTCTGGAGGCATGGATCGAACGTCCACGTCCCCCTCGACCCCCCGGACACATCCGCTTCCCCCCAGTCCCTCTCCTCCGCTCTCCCCGCGCCATGGCCGACGCCGCCGTGATCGCACCATCGTAGAAGCCGCGTCCACCGTCGTCCCCGAGCTCCGCCGTGTTGTCCATCGTCTCCGCCGTCCTCGACTACTTCGAACAGGCCGAGCCCCGAGCGCTCGCCCGCCCTGGAGACGCCCCCGACCACTTCTTCCCCAACTCCGGCCGCGGAGATCCCCCTCGCCGTGCTGCTCAGCTCCGACCACCCCCGAGCTCGCTTCGGTGCTTGCTGCAACCGCTGTGAGCCTAGCTACCTCCTCCCCATCTCCGTTGGCTCCCTCTTGCCCTGTAACACACAGCACGTAGCTCGCCCGCACGCACCGCCGCCGTGCTCGTCACCGGTGATGCTCCGGTGACCATTTGGTTACCGGCACCCGTCCAACGCACTCACCACAGCACGTAGATGCGAACGGTGCTACGCACGCATCGCCTAGGCACCTGCAGCCGCATCTCCACACACGCCCGACGCCGATCGCCACCGTCGAGCTCGTTGCCGTCGTCTCCGGCCACCCCAGGTTCGGCGACCACCACCATCCGATGCGGAAGAGCAAGAGCTCTCCAACGCACCCAACCGCAGCTCGAACGGTGCACCGTAGACGTTTTCCGAAGCACGCCGCCGCGTTTGGCCTCGCCAGCGGCTAAACGCCGGCGAGTTGGACCTGTTTTGACCACGGGTTTGACCCCCTGGGTCAATGACATGTGGGCCCTGCCCGCAAGTCAAACTTAGCTTAAGTGTTAATTTAATTTTAATTAGTTAATTAGTTTAGTCACTGACACGTGGGCCCTGGCCCCACTCACAGTTAATTAGTTTTAGTTTAACTCTAATTAACTCAGTTAATTAGCTGTGACACTGACATGAGGGACCCACTGGTCAGGTTTGACCTGGACTGGCCCTGTTGACTGGATGACGTCAGCATGATGTCATGCTGACGCAGTAAAGGTTTTTCTGGGATTTTTAGATTTAAAATAATTCAGGAAATTCCAGAAAATACCCAAAACTTCTAAAAATCATATAATATCAACCATAGCTCAGATGGAAAAGATTTATATATGAAAAATGATCAGAAAAATCCAATCTATCTAATGGCACTGGTTTCATGCATGTTTGAACAATTTAACTTGCTGTATATATCAAAAACATGATAATGCACTTATTTAAATAATAGTTTGAACTTCAATTTGAATCCTTGATTCAAATAGGTTCAAACCCTTCTGGTTTTAGTTGCATTAGCCAACACACATGCATCTTGCCATGTCATAAACATGCATCATATTATTACATTTGTTTGTTAATGATTGTATCGTCGGTATTTCCTGTGTTAGGTCCTGCTCCCGAGGATACTGCTGCGTATCCAGTTGAAGAGCAGTACCCGACAACTACCTTGTCAGGCAAGCAATCATTGATCATTCCGATACAACCCAATCTTCTCGCTCCTGCTCTCTTTTACTGCATTAAGGCAACAACGCGTGAACTGCTACTTGATGCGGTAGTTGTACCCTATTCCCTTGCATGACCTGTCATTGCCACAGTAAATAGTTGAAACCCACTAGCATGTGTAGGAGTTGATTGAGCCATGTGATGTGTGATCCACCATGCTATTTGTTTATGTTGCCTGCTATGCTTAGAGTCGTGTCTGGTCTGATTCATCTGGGTGATGGATCAGAGTGAAACAATCTTTCGATAAAGAGAAGGAAGTGTGGAATACGCTTGGTAAAGGTATCGATGAAAGGCCATGTAGGAGTACGTGGTGGGTTGTTTCATTGGAACCGTACATAGGACCTGAGATCTGTATGTGTGGTTAAAGTTGTAGTTACTACCATGCATTGGGCCCGAAACCAATGGACCCTCTCGGCTTATTAATTACCCTTGATCTCTGTCCAGGAGTTGCAACTAGTTTCTGGTGTTTATAGCTTACTGGAGGTCGTGCCCAACGCTGACCCTCGGGGTGGGTTCTGATGCGACAGGTACGTGGCACGGTGTACCGGTTGCCCGTTTGGTGACTCGGGAACCCTGTACACATCGTTTGGGGCCGTGAGCGACATCCCGGCCGGATCTCCCCACGGATGGAACCCAAATAGGCGATAAACCTGGACGAGAGACTTGAGTAGTTAGTCAGGTCGTGGCCGACACCATCGCTGGGCTTCCGCTTGAAGGTTGCCGAGTACACGCCGAGTAAACGGCGATAAGTGGTGGAAGCGTGTGTGAAGAGGTACACCCCTGCAGGGTTATCAAACTATTCGAATAGCCGTTGTTCGCGGTACGAACTACTTGGTTACTCTTACAGTTCATAGACAAGTTGATGGATACTACTAAAAGCCTCAAGATAAGCGTGAGTGCCGTGGATGGCCCTTCCGTAGGATGACGGAAGAGGATCCTCGGTAGTGTATTGATGTGGTGAGTAGTGGACTCGTGTTCGTAACAATAACTTGCAATCCGTTGAGAGTTGTAGTATAGGTTAGCCAAGGTCAAAGATGGCATTCTGCTATAAACTCCACTATCCCCCTTTGATAATGTTGAATGTATGATAGGTTCTGTGGTAAGAATTGCTGAGTACCTTTGTACTCATGTTTGCTTAATAACTGTTGCAGAGGAGAACCCTGCTGATGGGTTCTACATAGACGTTGACGTCGACGAGTAGCTTGACACCCAGACGGTGATCTGGAGCTTGTGAAGGGCCTTGTAGATAGTTAGGCTACACCAAGCCTATTTTATTTTCTAAGTTGTCTGTACTCAGACATGTAGCTTCCGCTTGTGCTTGTATGACTGTATGACTTGAGTGTTGGGTCATGTGACCCCTACCTGTATGACTATGTTATGTATGGCTCTTGGAGCCTTTTAAATAAAGTACTTTGAGTCATAGAGTTTTGTTGTGATGCAATGTTGTATTTGCACATATTGAGCATATTGCGTGTATGATTGAAATGCTTGGTATGTGTGGGATCCGACACCTAGTTGTTTTCCTTTGGTAGCCTATCTTAGATGGAAATGCCTCCTAGTGATTCCAATGAGCCTTGGTAGCTTGCTACTGCTCGGAACACGTAGGCTGGCCGGCATGTGTCCTTCTTCGTTCCTGTGTCTGTCCCTTAGGGGAAATGTCACGCGTTGTTCCTTTAAGTCCATGTAGCTTGCTACGACTTGGGTTCATACGCTGATGACCGACACGTTCGTTGCGGGGTCATGGATGCCTGTCTCTGTAATTTAGTGCCACTTTTGGTTTATAACTAGCCATGTCGGCCCGGGTTCTCTGTCATATGGATGCTAGCGACACTGTCATATACGTGTGCCAAAATGCGCAAACGGTCCCGGGCCAGGTAAGGTGGCACCCGTGGGGTTACCGTGCGTGAGGCCGCAAAGTGATATGACGTGTTACAGCTAGATCGGTGTGGCTTAGGATCGGGGTCCTGACATCTTGCCTGGCACTACTGAAGATAGTAATAGTTCTTCATCGGTGTCATCGAACTCATCGTCGGAACGTCGTCTACTGAGAGGGGATAAATACCGGCAACAGAGAAGGAACACAATCAATGCAATGCAACAATATGATGCACGATCATGACATGGAAATATGCTGTGGTTTGAGCTAATGCAACTAGCGACAATTTAAATGAGGTTGATTTGAACCAAAGGTTCAAATCCAAACTCCATATGTGATTATTCAGAAGCCATTTAATTGATTTGACCTGATCAGCAGGTTTAACTTGTTCAAACATGCATGAAAATGCCATAAACAGATTCCTTGAATTTTTCTGATCATTTTTCGTATATAACTTATTTTCATTGGAGTTATAGATTATTTTCTATGATTTTTAGAAGTTTTGGCTATTTTCTAAAATAAATAAATCATTTCTGGTTTATTTTAAAATCCCAGAAAACATTACTGCGTCAGCATGACGTTACTGTGATGTCAGCAGTCAACAGGGCGGCCAGGGTCAAACCTGACCAGTGGGACCCACTGGTCAGTGACACAACTAGCTAACCCTATTAATTAGTGCTAATTTAAACCTAAATAAAGTGTCAGGGGGGTGGCCCACATGTCAGTCTCTCAGGGCCTAATTAAGTTTAGTTTTAAACTAAACTAATTTAATAGGGGCTGGCCCCACCTGTCAATGACCCACATGGGTCAAAGCTAGTCAATGAGGAAGGTCAAACCTGTCGGCGACTCGCCGCCGGCGAGACCAAGACGGCGGTTGTGCTCGGAAAACGCCCTTCGGCGACCAAAATGACCGCGGAGACTATCTACGCAAAGCCCACGTTCCCGCAAATCCGTTGCGGCAAGCGGCGGTTGCTGGGGCGGCCAGAGTTCGTCGGAAACGAGCTCGCGGTGGCGGCCGGTGATCGGGTGTGCTCGGGTTTGGCGCTAGGCTGCACGACAGGGCTAACGGATGGTTGCGCTCGGCTCCTGGGAGCAAGGTGAGTGCGATGACGCGCTCAAAAGTGGGCGGAGGCGGTTGTGGCCACGGCGGTGACAAGGTCAGCGGAGGCCGGAGTTCGGCCGCTACGGGGCTTTGTCCTAGAGGTCAAACACGACAAGGGGAGAAGGGGGAAACGACTCGGAGGCTCACAGCGCGTGCAGGGGGCGTCAAAACGGGCTCGAGGACGGCTTGGCCGGAGCGAATCGACGGTGATGAAAGGCGGCACCCGAGGTTGAAGAAGGCATCTGGGGTGGCACTTCGAGGCGTCCGGCGTTGCTTGGCTCGATGAGGAGGTCTTAGACGTTGCGGCAGAGCTCTTGGCCAGCTCAGGGAGGCGAGGCGGTGGCTGTGGCTGCAGTGGTTGCGAGCGGCGGTGAAGAGCTCGGTCTGTGGAGAGAGGGAGAGAGCTAGGGGAGGGGAAGGGGTCCAGGGGAAGAGGGGAAGAGGTGCAGGGGGTCATGGGGCTTCTGTGGCACGGATCAGGACGACGGGGGGTAGCAGGAGGTGGCGGGGAGACGTGACCGCGGCCGGCTATGCTGCGGGCACGCATCAGCTCCTACTGGCAGGAGCTTGAAGAAGCTCCTGGCGGTTGGGCTGGGCTGTCTGCTGGCTAGGCTGCTACAGAAAAGCCAGGTAACTCTTCTCTCTCTCTCGTTCTAATTTCTTTCTGTTTTTCTATTTTCTGCCTTTGTTTTGGCTTTATCTAAAATACTAAAACAAGCTCAAAATTCATGAAACTGCTTGAGGCTACTGTTTGGATTATTTTCAACAGTAAACATTTTAGTTCATGAATATTTGGACATTTAAAATAGTATATAGCATTTAAATGCCCAAATACAAATACTTTAAGATTTAATTCAAAAATCCAGAATGGCCCTATAAAAGTGTGCACCATTTTTGAGAGAGGTTCTAGACCAATTCAAAAATCATGAACATTTTCAAAGGCATTTTGGGTCAATGAAAATATTTTTAGGTTGAACCTAGTTGAGTTCTTTTGGTGCTAGGGTTTGATCAAACCCCATTTCAACTGTCTGAAAAACTTAAACATGATGCGACAGACAAGTGCTATCCTAATGCAAGGTGAAGTTGGGGATGTGATAACTCACCCCAACTAAACAAGAATCTCGTCCCGAGATTCAAGCGTAGGGTAAGAAAACAGAGGGACAAAAGGCTAACACGATCTTCATGATCCAACTGTCCTTCATATGAATGTTGGTTGCTTGCCTCATGATTTTGCTTATCATCGGAAATGGACGGGACCCATGGTAGGACCACTTTTGAAGATGATCATGAGCAGCAAGTGCTGAGAAGGGCAGCCATGGTAATGGCATAATGGTGGGTGCAAGTTGGGAACAAAATGCAAATGCTGGGAATGATTCTGGTAACTTGGAAGAAACCCAACAGTAAAGAGTGAATCTACTCTTTGATAGCTTATAGCATAACCAAGAACACTGGGAGCAATCCCGGTTAGTGCCAGTGATAACACCTAGTGCTTGTGCGTGCTCTCAAGAACTTGAGCATTTCCATAATCATCGAGGTTTTACCATAATTCGAGCCAATGGTGCTGACAACACAACATACGACCATGATGAATAGTGATGGATAATGTAGATGCAAAGGAAGATAACACTTTCTCAGATTTCACCTTAGCTGTGTCAAGGGGCAAAATCTGGATGATCGACCGAGAGACATTTAGCACTCCGCTTCTAATGTTCTCCTTGATGTGCTAGCGCAATCCGTTTATTAAAATGGTTTGGTACCTAGAACGTCAAGTAAAAGGTCGGACTTCAGGAGCACAAAAATCCATAAGGAACAACTAGGGAGTAAATCCTGCGAAGTCCTTATGGGGAGGTGGCCAACTTCTTCAATCAAGATACTACAACAATAGGTCTTCCGGCTGGGTGTGTTGGCCACGACATCCACTTTACCGGTTATCGAGAGACCAATATTATAGTTCTTAGAAAAAGGCTCCAACCATCATATCTGCCTGAGATTCAGTTCTGGTTGGTGTCAGGATATTCCAGACTCATCGAGTCTAGAAAGAAAAATGAAAGTTTGCAACACAAATCACGAGACGGCGTTGCGAGATTCTCGGGGAGTGAACTACGATAGCAAGCTCCAAAACATGAGCTAGTTCTGCTACGTACCTGTGAACACGTTGTCCCAGACAAGCATGACCACATAGTAGTCTTATGATAAAATACTACTGAGTTCAGATTGGGAATCCTCATTGAAGATAACGAAGTCTTGTGCATGTCTGTCTGGGCCCTTCGGGATTAGCACATGAACTTCTTTTCTTTGAACAAATCAATCAGCGGCTTGGTGTGCTAGGGATACATATGGAATGAAGGTTGCAAGTCTCCAAATCAAAGAATACTTCGCACATGTGCATGACTGACTTCGGATGATTCCACAGGAAGCAAAACAACTTTCTCGAACTCACGGTGGCAACTTACATCAATTACACATGAATTAGGGAGAGTCTCTTCTCTCATCCAACATATACCTCATGAACGGGACACGAAGGCAATGCTTACAAAGTTTCCAACACTAGCTTAATGTCCTACAAAATCATGGAGGAGATAAGGATGTTTGTTGATGGGCTCAACAATAATCCATCCAAGTTTCCATATAGATGGAATTCCATGACAATGTGAACAAAGTTATAGCATTGGTCAGACCAAAAGATATAACGGTGTATGCTCGAGGAATCAACCACGAGTAAGACAACATTATGAATACCATTGGTTCTGATTTGACTTGACGATAGCCCACACTCAAATCAAAGTTGGACAAGACAATAGATCCAACAATTGATCACGAGGATCAATCGATCAAGATATCATCTTTCTTCAACACACACACAAAAGATATTCCTTGGAAGGAACTAAGTCAGGCATGCTTTTATCTTCCAACTCTCCAAGTTGTCGTTTAGCTTTACCGACTAGCTCAGGGTATCCAACACAGATTCTTGGAGAAAGGGTGGTTTAGAGATAAACCAGCTTGATCCCGAGCTCAACATAACGGTCAGGGAGCAACCTGGTAATACTTCTGAGAAGATATTCGGAAAATCACGGACCATCGCTATGTTATTAAGCTCGAGATCAATTTTGCTTTTCAGGGCATGATGATATGATCAAGTTAGCGAGGGATTGACACAATCCTAACTCACTGATCAAGGAGTGCACTAGGAAAGATGGACTAGTAGCACGATCAATCTTAGAATGACAATTTGGTAACCAACACACTAAAAATGAGATTATCGTCCATTTGCTACCAAGCAACAGGGTGGCTAGGAGTATTGATTTCACACATCACAATTCACTTGTCAGTATTCCGGTTACAATAACATGAAGACCTAGGAATAAACAATGATGCTGAGAAGTATAACTCTATCAAGAGTTCATAGGAGGTGGAATTCCCATGACATTCTTGACATAAGGATGGTAATGCTCCAAGATAGAACAAATTAGAAGTTGTATTAGCATTCTCCATCTGTGAAGTACAACTTCTTTAACCCAATCCTGGATATGGATAAGGTAATGGAGTTTGTTTCTCCTAGTCATTCCATAATAGAATGGCTTGACGGACCACAAGAGTAGAAGGCATCGATGAGCACGAGTGCACAACTACTCCTGACTGTAACCTGATAGACGAGGGTCATAATACAACTAAAAAGGGACAACTCAAAGAAACATATAACTTTCTGAGTTGTGGGTTCATAGATCAGTATGTCGAACTAGTTCAACCTATTTCTTCCTGATAGCCCTTGCAGAAAGGTAGGACTGGCAGAGTCACAATATGAATGGAGTACTACTCAAGAGCACTCTGGTTGTGATCTTTTGGTTCAGAAGAACTTCTGCCATGATGGTTCATGGTATTGAAAGAACGATAACCACGGACCTCGAGGACTATCATAAGGTTACTAATATACTAAAGGGACGAGCAAATACTACCAACATGAAGTAGGTAGAATGAATCTTGCGTTCAAGAACCCAGAAATAGAATGCCTACTAACTAAATGGCATCACGATATGCTTTCGAGAATAATGGCCAGAATCATCACACCGGAAATATAAGCACTGCTAGATTACTAGGTGATTCTCTAAGATACCTAGGGTCATAATAATAACTCCAACATATGTGTCGAGGTAACAAAGTACCTCCACACACCGACTAGTGTGGTTAATCTGGCCTAAAAGGACATGAAGAACAGGTAGGAATGATTTGCAAATGCATCAGATTGTTTTGAGACCTGGGATGACTCGGACATCATAACGGTTGTAAATGCTCAAAAGATTTGAGAGATCCTGCAAAATGGTGGCATAACCACTCAACATCATAATGTCAAGGTTCTGAGACCAACTATCAACACACGGAGGTAGGAGAAACTAAACTGAGGGTTGAATCCACCATTAACGTGATCCTGATAAATAGAATGAGAATCCTAGTTCTTAATCCCCGTAGAAAGAAGAGGGGGACTCAGATCAGAAGGTCATAAGGTAAAGGAGTAAAAAGAGCCTTACATTCCCTTCCACAATCAATTCCCTTATATAACTAAAGAATTTCTAGACACGACTTCGACCAGTTTGGCTTGCTAATCCTACAGGCTGTCAGGCTCTAATACCAAAGTTGTCTGGACCCCGATCCTAAGTCACATAGGTCTAGCCTGTAACACATCATATCACTTTACGGCCTCACGCACGGTATCCCCACGGGTTCCACCTTACCTGGCCCGGGACCGTTTGCGCATTTTGGCACACGTATATGATAGTGTCGCTAGCATCCATATGACAGAGTACCCGGGCCGACATGACTAGTTATAAACCAAAAGTGGCACTAAATTACAGAGACATGCATACATGACCCAGCAACGAACGTGTCGGTCATCAACGTATGAACCCAAGTCGTAGCAAGCTACAAGGACTTAAAGGAACAACGCGTGACATTTCCCCTAAGGGATAAACACAGGAACGAAGAAGGACACATGCCGGCCAGCCCAAGTGTTCCGGAGCAGTAGCAAGCTACCAAGGCTCTGTGGAAGCACTAGGAGACATTTCCCTGTAAGATAGGCTACCAAGGGTAAACAACTAGGTGTCGGATCCCACACATCTCAATACACATTACACGTACACATAACATGCAAGTATGTGTTGTACAACATGGCATCACAACATAACTCAACAACTCGGATAGATAAAGGCCCAGAAGAGCCAACATAGCATTTATTACAAACAGAGGTCACACGACCCAACATACAGAGCATACAGGCAACGGAAGCATAACATGTCTGAGTATAGACAACTGCAAATGAAAAAGGCTGAGAAGCCTGACTATCTACAAGACCCTCCCAAGGGTACAAGATAGTAGCTGAGGTAACAAACTAAACGTCGAAGTCCACGCGGAACCACTAGTGAGACTGGAGTCTCTCTGCAAAAACATAAATTAAGCAAACGTGAGTACAAAGGTACTCAGCAAGACTTACATCAGATCTAGCTACATATGCATCGGTATCAACAAAGGGATGGTGGAGTTTGACTGCAGCAAGCCAGCTTTGACTCAGTGGCTATCCTAAACTACGACTGCAAGTAACTCTTTTGAGGTGGCGCACACGAGTCCACATTTTCACCAATCAATACACCACTATGGATCCGCTCTCGTCTCCCTACGAGGAGGCCATCCATAGCACTCACGCTTATCTTGCGTGTTTTAGAGTATCCACTTCCACTTGTCGATGAACTGTAAAGGTAACCCAGAAGTCCATTTCCGCGGACACGGCTATTCGAATAGATCATATATAACCCTGCAGGGGTGTACTTCTTCACACACCCTCTCACCACTTACCGCCGTTTACATGACATGTACTCGGCAACCTTCAAGCGGAAGCCCAGCGAGGGTGTCGGCCACGACCTGACTAACCACACAAGTCCCTAGTCCAGGTTTATCGCCTATTTGGGTTCCATCCGTGGGGAGATCCGGCCAGGGTGTCGCTCACGGCCCCAAATGATTTGTACAGGGTTCCCGAGTCACCAAACGGGCGACCGGTACACCCGGCTACGTACCTGCCGTGTCACAGCCCACCCCGAGGGTCAGCGCTGCGCACGACCTCCGGTAAACTACAAACACCAGAAACTAGTTGCAACTCCGGGACAGAGGACAAGGGCAGTTAATAAGTCGAGAGGGTCCATTGGTTTCGGGCCCAATGCATGGTAGTAACTGGTCATGGATCAACCAACACAGAACTCAGCTCCTGAGGACGGCTGCAATGAGACAACCCACCACGTACTCCTACATGGCCTCTCATCACTACCTTTACCAAATTGTGTTCACAAACTTAGCTCTCAACAGTAGGACATGTTCACCACATTCCAATTCATCCCCGATGAATCAGACCTGACACAAGTCTAAGCAATAGCAGGCATAACGAGAAAGCATCAATGAGTAGGCACAACATGGCTCAATCAACTCCTACTCATGCTAGTGGGTTTCAATTATTTACTGTGGCAATGACAGGTCATGTAGAGGAAAGGGGTTCAACTACCGCAGCAGGTAACAGTTGAAGCGTTATTGTCCTAATGCAGTAAAGAGAGCAAGAGCGATAGAGTGGGATTGTATCGGAATGCTCAATGGGGTTTTGCTTGCCTGGCACTTCCGAAGATAGTAATAGTTCTTCATCGGTGTCATCGAACTCATCGTCGGAACGTCGTCTACTGAGAGGGGACAAATACTGGCAACAGAGAAGGAGCACAATCAATGCAATGCAACAATATGATGCATGATCATGACATGGCAATATGCTGTGGTTTGAGCTAATGCAACTAGCAACAATTTAAATGAGGTTGATTTGAACCAAAGGTTCAAATCCAAACTCCATATGTGATTATTCAAATGCCATTTAATTGATTTGACCTGATCAGCAGGTTTAACTTGTTCAAACATGCATGAAAATGCCATAAACAGATTCCTTGAATTTTTCTGATCATTTTTCATATATAACTTATTTTCATTGGAGTTATAGATTATTTTCTGTGATTTTTAGAAGTTTTGGCTATTTTCTAAAATAAATAAATCATTTCTGATTTATTTTAAAATCCCAGAAAACGTTACTACGTCAGCATGACGTCACTTTGATGTGAGCAGTCAACAAGGCGGCCAGGGTCAAACCTGACCAGTGGGACCCACTGGTCAGTGACACAACTAGCTAACCCTATTAATTAGTGCTAATTTAAACCTAACTAATGTGTCAGGGGGTGGCCCACATGTCAGTCTCTTAGGGCCTAATTAAGTTTAGTTTTAAACTAAAATAATTTAACAGGGGCTGGCCCCACTTGTCATTGACCCACATGGGTCAAAGCTTGTCAACGAGGAAGGTCAAACCAGCCGGTGACTCGCCGTCGGCGAGACCAAGACGGCGGTTGTGCTCGGAAATCGCCCTCCGGCGACCAAAATGACCGCGGAGACTATCTACGCGAAGCCCACGTTCCCGCGCATCCATTGCGGCAAGCGGCAGTTGCTGGGGCGGCCGCAGTACGTCAGAAACGAGCTCGCGGCGGCGGCAGGCGATCGGGTGTGCTCGGGTTTGGCGCTAGGCTGCACGACATGGGTAACGGATGGTTGCGCTCGGCTCCTGGGAGCAAGGTGAGTGCGATGACGCGCTCAAAAGTGGGCGGAGGCGGTTGTGCCCACGACGGCACCAAGGTCAGCGGCGGCCGGAGTTCGGCCGCGGCGGGGCTATGGCCTAGAGGTCAAACACGACCAGGGGAGAAGGGGGAAACGGCTCGGGGGCTCACATCGTGTGCAGGGGGCGTCGAAACAGGCTCGAGAACGGCTTGGCCGAAGCGAATCGGCGGTGACGAACGGCGGCACCCGAGGTTGAAGAAGGCATCTCGGGTGGCACTTCGAGGCATCCGGCGTCGCTTGGCTCGATCAGGAGGTCTTAGACGTTGTGGCGGAGCTCCTGGCCAGCTCAGGGAGGCGAGGCGGTGGCTGTGGCTGCGGTGGTTGCGAGCGGTGGTTGCGAGTGGCGGCAACGAGCCCGGTCGGTGGAGAGAGGGAGAGAGCCAGGGGAGGGGAAGGGGTCCAGGGGAAGAGGGGCAGGGGGTCGTGGGGCTTCTCTGGCGTGGATCAGGACGAGGGGAGGAAGCAGGAGGTAGCAGGGAGACGCGGCCGCGGCCGGCTGTGCTGCGGGCACGCAGCAGCTCCTATTGGCAAGAGCTTGAAGAAGCTCCTGGCGGTTGGGCTGGGCTGTCTGCTGGCTAGGCCGCTACAGAAAAGCCAGGTAACTCTTCTCTCTCTCTCTATCTAATTTCTTTCTGTTTTTCTATTTTCTGCATTTGTTTTGGCTTTATCTAAAATACTAAAACAAGCTCAAAATTCATGAAACTGCTTGAGGCTACTGTTTGGATTGTTTCCAACAGTAAACATTTTAGTTCATGAATATTTGGACATTTAAAATAGTATATAGCATTTAAATTCCCAAATGCGAATACTTTAAGATTTAATTCAAAAATCCAGAATGGTCGTATAAAAGTGTGCACCATTTTTGACAGAGGTTCTAGACCAATTCAAAAATCATGAACATTTTCAAAGGCATTTTGGGTCAATGAAAATATTTTTAGGTTGAACCTAGTTGAGTTGTTTTGGTGCTAGGGTTTGATCAAACCCCATTTCAACTTTCTGGAAAACTTAAACATGATGCAACAGACAAGTGCTATCCTAATGCAAGGTGAAGCTGGGGATGTGACATTTTGCCCTTGGCAACATCGACCAACTCGTCGTTCACGAAGTGCAGGAGAGTGCACGGAACGTCGGTAGCGCCCTGCGAAAACATGTAGGGCATCAGGATGCCCACTCCAAGGCAAGGAGATGAAGTCCTCGGCCGAGAGACTTAATTAGTTACCATGATGATGGCGTCGAGCCCGGCTAATGTCGAGGCACCGCCAATGGCGGGCGTGCAATTGACGGAGGGGCCGCTTGCTGCAGAGGTGCCGGCCGGCATACACCCGGGTGCATTAAGCTCCAATGCCGGTGCCGGCGTGGGAGACACCAATGCCGCCTCCACCGGAGTCACCAATGGCCCCGCCTACGCGTTCTGTGAGTTGCTGGCCGTGAAGCTAGGAATCGGGGGCGGCCCCTGTTGGCCGCCCGCAATCCACGTCGTCAGCCCATGAATCAAGGTAGGCATAATGCCGGTGAGCGTCGATCCCAGTTGTTTCCCTTGCTCTTGGACAATCTCTGGAATCCGCGCCACTTGTGCCTTGAGTTCTTGAAACTCGCATGACTGGCTTTCCGAGCTGGTCTTTTCCTCCTTTTGCCCACCAGCGTTATAGTATGACGACCATTTTGTGGACAAGCATTTGCCGTCCACACGACCAGCTGACGACGGCTTATAGAGCTTATCCTTTTTTCATTATGTTCAACGCCCTATTTAGAGTGGTGTCCCAAGGGGTGCTCTGAGTCGACCCCGCGCTACTGCTTTCAGTCGCCTGCTGAAGGAATGTGAACCATTTAGAAATTTGGCTTCATTAATTATAATGCAACCATATGGAGCTAATTACGCGGGGGTGTATTCCTTACCAGAAAAACCTCAAGGGCCCTGGTCTTTGGATCCGTGGCAAGCTCCTTTGTTACCGGGTCCTCCTTGTACCGGGCCCTGACATAGTTCCTCGTGTGCTTGTCACGGTATTTATCGAAGAGGGGCGGTAGGCCATGCTCGGCACGCTCCGCGTCCTCCTTGTCCCATATAGGCTCCGTCACTCTGTAACTGCCGGGACCGAGTGTGTGTTCCCCTAAGTTCAACTCCCGCATTTCTTTCCCCCACAGACTTGATTCAGAGGTTGCGCTGCTCTCACACTTGATCTTGAACTCCTTGTAGTCATCTTCAATGATCGAAGGATTTTTCGCCTTGATCTTCTCATAACTAAAACCTTTGTCAATAATTCTATTCAACGAGCTTCTCCAAGTAGACAGGGTCGTGCTCATCCTCGTGAGGGCAGCATTGTTCACTTTATTCCCTGTGAGGCGTGTGTTTTCAAATTCAGCGAGGAACTTGTATCGTTCGTGCAACTTCGTGAAGAGGAGGTTGCGCAAATTCCCTCGGTCCTTATGCCTTAGGTTCTCAGTGTTGATCGAGACGGTGCTCCGGAGAATGCACCTAAGCTCAACCGAGTACCCCTTGACTATTTCTTTGGGCGCCGTTGGATGCCCGTCGGAGTTCACTTCAGTAAATTCCTCCTTGACGGTGCGGAGCACGGTCGGGCGACGGTCCTTCTGTTTCCTCTTCGGTTGGCTGCCATCTGTGCGTGCGCTGCCATCATCAGTGGTGGCATCCTTGGCGGCACCATCAGTGGTGTCATCCCCGACGGCACCATCAGTGTTGTCATCCTCGGCGGCACCATCAGTGGTGTCAGGATCGGTGTCTTTCGTGGCGTCATCATAGCAGTGAGGTTGTTCCTCCATCTCCTGGGACAGCTCCCAGAATTCCTTGCCGCCCGAACCGCCGGCCTCATCGTTGTGGGCCATGTTTCTCTCTAAATAGGAAAAAAAGTTTGGCCAAAAAGTTAGTTATTTTCAAGGAACAAGATCATGGTCTCATCATTTAGGGTTTGTCGACACCGAGGCATCCTAGAAGCTAAGCTTTTATCATTTAGGGTTTGTCGATGCCGAGGCACCCTAAAAGCCTAAGCTTTCATCATTTAGGTTTTTATCGACACCGAGGAACCCGAAAAGGCAAGGTTTTATAATTTATGGTTTGTCGACGCTGAGGCCCATGCATAACACAAGAGGCAGTTGAACCTGCTTAATTAAGTACTAAGATACCCCTGCCCATGCATTAGTCGCAAGTACCCCATATGTCCGATTTTTAGCAAAGTCATGCTAAAAATCACTGAAAATTTCAGCATGACCTTTGTTGAAAATAGGACATATGGAGTACCCAAATTTGCCGGAACAGAAGTTAATCGACATTCCGGCAAACTCAAGGGCCTCTCGGGGTACATGCAAAATCATTATCCCCGCGTAATGAAGTCGCCAATGGGCCATTTCAGAAGATCACAAGTAGCATCATCACAAGTACAACATCATCAGAAGTACAGCAGCAGCAGCAGTGAATACAGGCATAACAGCAGCAGCAACAGGTTTATTCTTCTTCTTCATAAAAATTAATTGGTGTGGGTGACTCTATCTGCCCTCTAATGACTCACTCAACTTAACAGGACAACCCACAAGCATTGTTTTGATTCCAACAGCTGTTGTAAAATACATCCAGCAAAGGTGCTCTAAAATCAGAAATACTACCCCCCAAATCTTTAGCTCAATTATGAAAATACATGGCTAGGACAAGGGTAGCATTCAACCACAAGCCCAAGCCTATACTTAACTAGGCCCAGGTCCATTAAATTCTTACAGAAACCAAGAATTGGAATCAACTCCCGTTGTTGTTGAATCAATCATGGGAGATGCCATGTCTCAAAAATATCAAGTAGCACCATCATGTTCGATTTCAATATAAGGAATATTAAAAACTTAATAGTTTTAGAGTTTATAAGAAGAGTCAACCAACATTGTTCTAGTTCACACAGTAGTAGGCATGGGCGAGTGTATCAACTCTCAACAGCCCCCATAGTACTAGGTGGTGAAATTTCAGAGTGAGTTCAAGGGAACCTCGCCTAACAGGAAGCCAAAATGGCGTCTCCTTGAACCAAGAAAGCATACCAGACAATGCTGCATGATTCTAACTACCATGACAGGGGACCCTAACATCCCTGCATTCGCATCCTTTCCTGGTGAGTTAAAACTAAGTAGTAGTTGTAAAAAGCAGAGAAAAACTATGAATTACACATCTATGTATACACACAGATGGAGTATGAAACTGCTAGCTTTGCTGCTAATGGGGGGAATGAAATGGATCGGATGAAAGGAGAAGAGAAGATGGGGGGAGTGAGGGGTTACCTTAGGGCCTCTTCCTCCGTGGAGTCCCACACCTGAAGCTCGCCGGCGACCTCTTCCTCCTTCCTTGCTGGGGCGGCGGCCTCTTCCTCATTCTTTGCCGAGTGAGGGTCTTGTCGGAGGCGAGGGCCGCGGAGGGTTCGGCCGGCAGCAACCACCTCGAGGCGGAGGGTCTTGTCAAAGGCGGGGGCCGCGGAGGGTTCGGCCGGCTGGGCACGCCGCGGCGGAGGGCTCCGGTGGTGGGCTCGGGGAGGAGGCGGCACTCGGGGTGGAGGCGGCGCTCGTGGGGAAGGCGACGCTCGAGGGGGAGGAAGGGGAGGATGAGGAGAGGAAGGCGGGGGGGGGGGCGCGTGGGCGGCTGCGGCGCAGTGGGTCGGGGCAGCGGCGGCGGTGGCGCGATGGAGAAGTATGCGAGAGGGGGATTGATATCGAAGTGAATCTGGTGAGGGAGGGACAAGGGAGGGACGAGGGAGGACTAGCTATGGCGGGCAAGAATACTAATAGCGCACCCCCTGGCGGTGCACCATTATAAAGTTTTTTGTAGCAATGGCGCACCAGCGGGACGGTGCGCCATAACTAATCTTTTTTTAGATAGCAATGGCGCACCAGCCAGCGGTGCGCCATAAGTATTTTATTATTATTATTATTTTGTTGCATCTAATAGTTTTTTAGAAAATGAATATGAATATGAAACAGTAATACATTTTTATAAAAACAGTACTAATTTTTTTAAATATCATCAGATTTTTTATTGGAAAATATTTATGAATATAAAAAAATATCATCAAATTTGTTATTTGAAAATACCATCAAATTTTTTATTTGAAAATATAATCAAAAAATTGTTTTTTGAAAATATAATCAAATTTGTTTTTCTTTTGATTTTTAGTTGCATTCATTTGTGACGGTGGAGCAGGGGAGGGGTGCGGGGGTCGTCGGCGGTGGTGGAGCGGGGGAGGGTGCGGGTTGTGCTCGGCGGTGAGGGGGATCTGGCGAGGGGGGATAGCGATCGAGATGGAGGGGGATCGAGATCCAGTGTCCTCATGAATATTCAATATATTTTCATGAATTCAAAAAGTTCCCATGAAATTTAAACATATTCATGATAGTTCAAAAAGTGCCCATGAAATACAATCGAGAAATGAAGATTACAATTTAAATACAATTGATCTTAGCTAGCTAGCTATCTGTTCACAATCTTCTTGCCCTTCTTTTTCGCAAATGGAGTTCTTTTGTGGAACGGACGACCTTTAGGTAGGGTGGTCCTTATTCTTCTTGGGGTGTATGCTGCTACTTCATCGTCGTCGTCAAGTTCCATCTTCGGGTCGTCGTACTTGTCGAAGTCTTGCTCATTGGCGACTCCATCCATTCTGATGATCTTCCTTTTTCCTCTCCTCACGACAACACGACTGGACTTTGACGGGTCGGTAATGAAGAAGCATTGGTCCACTTGGGAAGCCAGTACCCATGGCTCATTTTTCGCGGTGACGTTTGCGCCCGCGGTCTTGGATTTGGCTTCGGGTGTAACCATGGTGGTGAAATACTGGTCCTCTTTTAGGATGCTCTTGGCCCATCTGACATGGAACATCGAGACCTTCTCTCCAGCGTAGCTCAGCTCCCAGATGTCCTCGATCCTTTCGTAGTATCTGTCCTTGTCGTTACCGGTGTAGGATTCCATCGTTACCCCGGAGTTCTGATAACCATTGCTCTTCATGTCCTTGTCCTCGGTGTAGAATGTGTAGCCGTTGATATCGTACGCCTCATAGGTCACCAGGTTGTGCTCGACGCCCTGTGAGAAGGCGAATATGAGTTGTTCTTCCACGGAAGAATCCTCATGTAAAGGTTACGACAGAAGCTTCTGCTTGAAGAAACGTGTGAAACATGAGTTGTGCTCTTTGATTATATCTCCGTCCGTCCTCTGTTGGCCTCGGTCATTGTATGTCTTCTCAATAAAGGTTTTGTGCTCTACCACACAAGGATCGACCACGTCTATGTGTTGTAGCGCGACTAGGTTTGCTCTTTCAAAGTCGGCGAGTCGACCCTCGAAGTCGACATGCATTTCGCGGCGACACTCGCGGTGACGCCATCCAGCGAGCCTGCCGAGGTGCCTGTTGACGGGCAGACTAACGGGGTTCTCGATGCCTAGATAATTCGTGCAGTAGGAGATGCACTCTTCGGTCAGAAAGCCCCTGGCTATGCTTCCCTCTGGACGTGACATGTTGCGAACGTATCCTTTGATGACACCATTCATCCTTTCGAACAACATCATGTTGTGCAGGAATGTCTCGCCCGAGTTGGATGATATCCTCCATGATATGGAACAGCAGATGCACCATAACGTCGAAGAATGCGGGCGGGAAGTACATCTCAAGCTCGCATAGTATCACCACGATCTCTTCCTGTAGCCTTCTGAGTTGCCTCACTCCAACCGACTTCTGAGAGATGATGTCGAAAAAGTTGCATAGGCCAAATAGCATTTCACGGACGTGCGCGTCCATGATCCCACAGATTGCAACTAGAAGTATTTGCGTCATCAGCACGTGACAGTCATGAGACTTCATCCCGCTGAACTTCTGCTTCACTAGGTCTTGGTATATGCTTATCTTCCCCGCGTAACCGTAAGGAAGTTTTACTCCTACGAGGCAGGTGAAAAACTGCTCGATCTCCTCCTGACTTAGAGTGAAGCACGCGGGAGGGTAGTCATTTCCGGTCTTCTTGGCCTTTTTGCCTTTGCGACGACTTTCCGTGTCCTGCTTCACCTCATCATCACCATCATCATCATCATCATTAGCGTGAAGCTCCTTCCTGATGCCCATTGATTTCACGTCTGCCCTTGCTCTCAGCCCATCTTTGGTCTTATCTGGCATGTTGAGCAGGGTACCAAGCAGACTCTCGGACATGTTCTTCGTGATATGCATAACATCAAGGCTATGAGGCACACGGTGGATCTTCCAGTACGGCAAGTCCTAGAAAACAGACCTCGTTTTCCATACCTTCAGCAACGGCTCTAGCGCCTTTCGCTTCTTTCCGGGCTCTGGCGCCTTTTGCCTCTTTCCCGGCAGTGGGCAATCTTTCCAATTTTTCAACAGCTCGTCTATTTCCTCACCGCTCCTCGTACGCCGGCGTCTTCGGGGTTCGGTTTCACCATCGAACAGATCCTTGCGTTTCCTCCACGGGTCATCATCGCGAAGCCACCTTCGCTGTCCCATGAACATGGTTTTCGAAGACCCAAGATCTCTATCTAGCTGGCGAAACGTTGTGTCATCCATGCACCTGATGCATCCAGAAAATCCGTGGACCACCTGCCCCGCGAGATATCTGTAACCGAGATAGTCGTGCACTGTCGTGAGTAGTGCGGCTCTCATAGGGAAATATTCTTTCTCTGTGGCGTCCCACGTATTGGCTGGCGTTTTCCACAGCGTGTCTAGCTCCTCTTTCAGCAGCCCCAGATACAGATTGATGTCGTTCCCTGATTGTTTCGGCCATTCAATTAGCATACTCATGTGAATGTACTTCTTCTTCATGCACAACCAGGGGGGAAGGTTGTACATCCACACAAACACAGGCCAGGTGCTATGTGTGCTTCTCTGGCTGCCAAACGGATTGACTCCATCGGTGCTTGCGCCCAGCACGATGTTCCTTGGATCGTTCCCAAATTCCAGGTCTTCGAAGTTCAGCGCTTCCCACTGGCTAGCATCCTTAGGGTGGCTCAGCATCTTGTCTTTTTTATTTATCTCCGGATCATTTCCGTCATCTTCTCGCTTCTTCTCCTCCCTATCCGCGTGCCAACGCAGGAGCTTTGCTACCTTAGGGTCCGCGAAATACCGCTGTAGACGAGGAGTGATCGGAAAGTACGACACCACTTTTCGAGGAGCTTTCTTCCGCTTCTTGTATCGAGTGACGCCGTACACCGGACATATGGTAGACTTCGTGTGCTCGTCTCGATAAATGATGTAATTGTTCATGCACACATGGTATTTCACGTGCGGTAAATCCAGAGGACACACGATTTTCTTTGCCTCCTGGAAACTGGTCGGGCACTTGTTCCCCTTGGGAAGAGGTTCGTGCCAGAATGACATGTTCTCGCCGAAGCATGCGTCGGTCATTTTGTGTTTTACCTTCATCTCCAGAGCCATGAGCGTTACTTTCAGGTGGGTATCCTCGGGCCTGCATCCTTCATAAAATGGAGTAACCGCGTCTATCTCCAGTTGATACAGCTTGGCTTTCTCTCGGGCGGCAGCTCTTGCATTATCCGTCTGTTTGAGAAGCAGCTCTTGAATATGAGGGTCCTGCACCCAGCCTCCATCGTCGTCTGCTCCAGCATCTTCATCTAGATCATGATCATCCCCTTCGTCTTGATCTTCCTCATCATCATGTCCGGCATCTTCTACATGATGACTGTGTACAGCATCACCGTCGTGATCATGTCCTTGAGATTATTCGTCTTCTCGCCCGCCCTCGCCGCGGTGGTTGTCTTGCTGCCCTTCCTCATTTCTTGCCCGGCCATGGACGACTTCATAGTCATCTTTATCACCTTGCCACCGATAGCCAACCATGAAACCACGCAAGAGCAGGCGGTCCCGCACCTGCCCGGAATCCGGGTCCGCAATAAGGCTCTTCAGCTTGCATCTTCGACACGGACATCTTATCTCCGTCTTGTTCTTTTGAAGCATCTCGGCCTTCGTGGAGCTCAAAAACCTATTCACGATGCCTTTGGTCATCGTGCGGACCATGGTCGCCTGCGGGGTAGAGCAAAACGATATTTTAGAACCAAGAAAAAAGTTGGCATGACTTTCCCTAAAAATAGGACCAAAAAATAATGCATAGTGCCAAAATTCTCGCCGTAACGGAAATGAATCAACATTTCGGCAAAATATTGGGAACTATCGCATTTCAAATACATGTACCTGGAAACACAAACATATATGCAGCACCACAAACATATGCAACACCACAAACATGCATAGATCTAGCTAGGCCATAAAAAGTGCATGTGCACGGTTGTTGGAGCTCGAGGGAGAAAAAATGTAGATCTACAACATAAAGATAGCTTTCCCCCCTTACTTACCTATCAAAAAAAGGTAATTTGACTACTTAATTTTGATGAATCTATGGTGCAAATGAGGTGAGGAGGAGGAGGCAGCCGACACAAGCTTGGAGGAGGAGGTGGAGAGAATGAAGTGGGGAAAGTGAGTGTGTAGGTGTGGCTGTCCAAAATATCTAGTTGGTCCCAGGTTACTAATGGCGCACCACTCACAAATGCGCCATTAGTAACCAGGGTTACTAATGGCGCACCAGCTTGAGGTGCGCCATTAGTAGTTTTGCAAAAAAAAAATATAGTACTGGCACACCGAGTTGGAGGTGCGCCATTACTAGTTTAACTAGTAATGGCGCACTGTGCCACGGTGCGCCATTAGTATTTCTAGAAAAAAAATTAACATTTGTTCCTAATGGCGCACCGAGGGTCTGGTGCGCCATTAGTGTCTACCACTCTAATGGCGCACCAACACATGGTGCGCCATTACTATATAGTAGTGACGCACCATGTGTCTGGTGCGCCATTAGAGGCCATATCATCTATAGCCCTTTTCCTAGTAGTGGTATGCGTCGGGTCGGGCCCTGCCGACGCAGAATACCAAGGACTAGTCCAGCATTTCCTTCCCGAGGGTTGTTCATATGTCAAGGGGGGCCCCTAAGCATCGTGTCTCAGGGACCTAACTGGCCACGTAGCCCCTCACTCCCTGGTCTCGTCATGGTGTTCCGGATGTGTCGGATTCAGGGCTCCCCAAAACCCGTTAAGTTCGAACACAGGGGCGTGAACGAAGATCTCTCCCACTCACATCTACCTAGCGCCTCGCTCTCGTCTCGGTGGAAGGATTCAAGCAAACAACGAACAAGCCCACAAGAGTTTATCCAGGTTTGGGCCACCGTGTGGTGTAAGACCCTACTTCCTGCTTTGGTGGATTGGCTCCGGGCGAGCTAGAATATGAGCTAGTACAACGGTTCTGGGCTCAGGAGGCGAGCTTAGGAGGGTCAGGAGGCTAGTGTTCTTGCTCCTTGTGCGGTGGCAAAGTGTGTTCGTCCGTCCTTTTGCAGTGGGAGTCCTAGCTACTTATATAGGCGGCCATGGTCCTCTTCCCCTGAAATGTTTAGGCGGGAAGGGATCCCACAATGGCCATTTTTAGTGGGAACATAAGGACGTTCCTACCCTGACAAAAGCGGTCTTCGCCTGCAAAAGGATCAGGCGGTGACACTGTGGTGGGCTCAACGGTGACGTCCCCCTTATCGTCCTTGCAATCTTCGGTCTTGTTGCACCAAAGAGGAATCCTTTGCCCTGCTCCTTGGGAACCAACGGCTGGGCTGTCCCCTTTGCACTGAAATGGCAACTGAGCCACTAGCGGACGCTGGCACCCACTGGCGCGGTGCGTCAATGTTGACATGACTGCCTCCTCCTGAGGCAGGCTCGGCCTTGGATTCTCCGCCCCTCCGGAACGCCCTGCTGAGGCCGGTCCCGAGGGGGTCTTGACGTCGTTCTCCTCGCGAGGCTTGGCCCCCTCACGAGGGTCTTGAGCAGCTGGTTGATCAGTTGGGCCGTACCAAGGCGCTTGTAGGAGCGCATCGCGGCCCGCAGACAGGCAAGTCTGGGTACCCTGGTTCCCAGGACGCCGACAGTAGCCCCCGAGCCCAAGGTGCGCGTGGAGTTGGCTTCAGGGCGAAGCTTGTGTCGAGGACGAAGCACCGCGGTCCCCAAAAGGGCTGCGTGCGAGGCTGGCGCGTGACGGTTGGAGGGGAAGTGGGCGACTCCACTTCCCACGCAATCTTGGAAACTGTGCGTCTTTTGAACTCCTTGGCGCAGGCAGCGGGGCCATTATGGCTACGCGCGAGTGGCCGCCGGTTGATCTTCTTGGCTTATAAGTGGTGGGTGAGGCACTATGCCTCTCACTTGACTGTTGCTCGCCCATCCCCATGTTTCCATTGCTCCCAGGGCTCCATGGCGCCGATTCGCAGGTTCTCGGCTACGGAGAAAGGGAAGAGCCCGATGGTAGAGCCTGAGAGGCTCCCCCCGAAGAAGAGGCACCGTAATTCTCCGAGTGCGTCCCTGAGGTCGTCGGACGCCCGCACGTGGTGCATGCGGGCACCACCAGGATTTCCTCTTCCCTTGTATGCTCCAACGGCAGGCAGATGGAGCGGGGGCGACGATAGGGGTGGCACCGCCAGTCGCCCGGAGAGATGGGCGTCTCCTCGCACCCTGCTGCTGTCCCATTCTGAGGATGATGCCCGCGAGTTCATCGTGTGGGCGGGAGCCCCTCCGCATTCATGTATCCTTCTTCCTCCGTTCCTGAGGGAGGTGCTCCCGGCTCGTGGCCGGGTGAAGATGGAGCTGAGGCACGAGGGGTGTCGCCTTCCTCCTTCGCATGCCGACGTGGAGGTGGTTTCTTTTGGCCAGGTCTTCATGACCTGGGGCTGGGGTGTGGTGCGCCGCGCCTGCGCCCCCACCGGGAGGCACATTCTTAATTTCGCGCTGGATATGACGGGTGCCATGACCTTCAAAGACTTCGGGGCGGACAGCCTCCGACTGCCGTGTGGCGCATGGAATGGGCTCGCCGGTGACCATTCCCCATGTCGTCAGGGCAGCAAGGCGCTCGTTGTTGGCTACGTCTCCGACTCTCCTGGTAGTAGTTACGCTACCCCTGAGATGGCCTCAACCTCCGACAAGAGCTACGAGCCGCCAAGTCGCCACCCCTATCATCAGAGGGAAGCGGTGTCCTCCCGACGTCGCCGTTGTTGAAGGAGTTCAAGCCGAGTCCCTTGGGAGCGTCTTCGTTAGCTTAGTTCATCCGGGATATCACGGAGGGCTCCACAAGGACATGTAAATTCTCGTAATACTTTTGTTATAGTCTGGCATTATAAACTTATGTCCAACATGATCCCCTCGTTAGAGGATGATTTCCCCTTTCTTCCATTCCCGCGGTAGCCTAAGGCCCTACGCCTGCGAGACCCAATCCCGGGACCATCCTCATCCTGTGTTGGTATGCCAGGTCACGACGCCGTGGTCGAGGCCAGGATGTGAAGGGTCCAGGGTCCGGTAATAGCCCCCGAGGCGCGATGCTCAGGAGGTCCCTCTTGGTGTGCAGGCAGCCGCCCACTGGTCCATTGGGAAGGGTTTTCATGCCTTAGAGGATCCGTAACAATAGTAAGTGGTGGTGTAGGTATGAAAGCGGGTGCGGCATTGAAAACTTATCTTAGCAATTCCTGTGGTCAGATGGTGCTTGATTCCTGTTGCCCTTACCTTGAGGAAAGGTCTTGCGTCCAGGCGCCTTCATGAGGAGGTGGCGATGATCGCTCCCGAGGCCCTGGGGATAGAAGTCGCGTGGCCGGTGGAGACGTTTCTCCGGGCTGCTACCATCGCAGGCGAAGAGGTGGAGACCGGTGATGTTGCGCTTGGCGATGCCTGATCCGTCCTGTTTAGTGAGATAAGCGCGGGTGCCTTGGGGTGGCGTGAGAACTTTTGGTTGAATTTGAAAAAACTTGACATTATTGTAATAGCTAGATGATTTCTATGCTTGATTCCTTTCATGTTTTCTTAGGTGGTCTGCGTCGGCAGGGCCCAACCCCGCGCATACCTCGACCGCCATTGAGCCCTCTGGATGACCGGGGTTACCGTAGTAACTAGACTCGCCATTGAGCCCTCCGGATGACCAGGGTTACTGTAGTAACTAGACTCAAGGGGTGATGGGCTACATGGCTAGTGAGGCCCTTAGGTCGCAATGCCCAAGGGTCCCCCTTGATGCCCAAGCGATCCTGTTTTCATTCTGCGTTGGAAGGGCCCAACCCCGCGCATACCTCGATCGCCATTGAGCCCTCTGGAGGACCGGGGTTATCGTCATAACTAGACTCAAGGGATGAGGGGCTACGTGGCCAGTTAGGCCCCTAGGTCGAGATGCCCAGGGGTCCCCCTTGACGTACGAATGACTCTCATGAAGGAGAATGAGCACCATACCTTGTCCACGAGCCTTCGCCTCGGATGGGGGTACGAGAAGGCCAGGTGTCTGGGCACCTGGTAGGGTGGCGTCTGCCAGGCGTGACCTGAGCATAGCCCCCGTGCCTAGCCCCCCTCGCGACACCCATCCAAGGAGAAGCTGTGAGCGTCGTGAGCTGAAAAGCTCCCTATGGTTGGTGCGACCACTGGGGGCCACCCTCGGTTGTTTATAACTAGCGCAGAGCATAGAGCTACCACACTTGCGCGGAGCATGGGCATAACCGCGCCTCGGTCGTATCGGCCAGCGCAAAGCTTGGTGCTTCCACTGGTTCATGGGCCTAACCGCTCCTCGGTTGGATCTGCCAGCGCGGATCTTGGTACTTCCAATGGACCGTTGGAGGGAGCCTCCCACCGGGAGAGACTCTGGGGCGTGTACAGCCCCGTCCTGGCATGTGGCCGGCACGGTAGGACAGCCAAGGTGTATATGGGCCCTCCTCAGGATGAGCTGAACGACTCTGAGGAAGTTCTCGTGAGCTTACGCATCACTCACGAGACCCTACCCTGAGGCGGGTTGCGCCTGAGTCTTCTTCTGCAAAATGTGAAAAGAGAGGTGTTGTGTTGACCTACGCCGAGTGCATCTCCAGGGGATATTGCATGAGAAGGCCGTAGCACCAGCGACCCCAGGAGGTGACGTCACGGGGATAACTCGCGAGACAGAGCTCAGCCACTGGATTTATCGACACTGCAGGGATGGACCCGAGCACAAACGTCGTGCCCAGTCTTCTCATGCCACGATCCAAAAGAAAAACAGCCGGCGCGCGGTTCCCGCGTGCGCGAGGCACCTGCCACGGGCCCCTACTTACCCATCCACAATTAGCCCATGCGAGAACAAGGCACCAAGGACCATGGGAGGTGCCGTCACGGGAATGGCTCACTAGACGGAGCTCAGCCCTTGGGTTTATCGAAGCTGCAGGGACGAACCAGAGCACAGACGTCGTGCCAGTCTTTAATCATGGGGTGATCGCGAGTGGGCTCACAAGGGCTCATGACCTTAGTGGCGGTGAGGACGCCAAGCATATAGATAATGCGAATGGAAAGAACTATCTGGCGTTGATCATGCAAAAAGGGAGGTAACCGCGGGGGATTAGCCCCCAGTGACCCGAGGATGATGCAGCCCGAGAGGCGCCATCATTTGGATACCTGAAGTGTCACCTTATACTTGCCGAATGAGAGTTGGGGTAGCTGAAGACGCGAGCTGTGCGGGTTGCTCCCGAGGATCGTCAGGCTCCTGAGGCCCAGGGGCTCCGGAGTCTCTCAGTGGTTGCGCGGGCCCGGCTCCCGCTCCGTCCGGACCGCCTGCCACTGAGCCTCCCGAGCTCCCAAGGCCCGCTCCGCGAGATGCTGGAACGTGGCAGCTACGTTGCGGAAGCCGAAGAGTGTGCAAACGTAGCTGCAGGGGAGAGCCCTCCTCCGACCGACCGCCGTCGGCCAGAAGGGCTCCTGAGAAGCAGCTCGGTTGAGACCCGCGATGTCGACGCAGACGCGGAAGCAGTCGCTTGGGCTGTGAGCAGGAGAACTTGGGGTCGTGCTGTTACGCCCACCGCGGATGAGTCTGGCGTACTGAAGTTCCTCTGTAACTTGGTCGATGAAGTCCTGAGCCCCCAGCGCTTAACGGCTCACACTAGGCTCACAAAAACGTGCATCAATATTCGCTTGCAGGTGGTGCTCGAACACCTCCCACGAGGCACGGGTCAGCTCGGGGACACTCCAGAGGAGAGCCCCCAAGCCTGTCACAAGAAGGGCGTCAAGCGTGCCTCCCTATGCGAGGGTGGAGGGTGCCTCGGCAGCAGGCGTGAGTCCTGAGGCCAGGGCGTCGGGAGCCCCGGTGTCTTGAGGTCCGTCGACGGGTAGGTTCTTCTCCTTATTGGGGGCGGTCTGCAGGGCGAGGACGGCTCCATGCTCATCCGTGCACTCGACCGCCGCAGTCTGGTAGACATGCTCCAGGGAACCCACCGCTTCCTTCTCATCGGAGGCGATCGTGATGACTCCGCCGCTCCCGAGCATCTTGAGGACGTCGTAGCCGTGATGGGTTGCCGCCATGAACTTGGCGAGGGCAGGATACCCTAGGATGGCATTGTACAGGAGGTGGATGTTGGCGACGTCGAAGTCGATGAGTTCTGTGTGGTAGTTGTTGCGGTCGCCAAAGGTGACGGGGAGGCGGACCTGCCCCATCGGGAGTGTGGAGCCATCCGTGACTCCGTAGAATGGCTTGGTTGGGTGGAGCTGATCGTAGGAAACCTGGAGCATCTCGAAGGTCTGGACGGAGAGGACGTTGAGAACTACTCCGCCGTCGATGAGGGTTTTGTTCACGAGGACGTTGCTGATGGTCGGGGTCCAGAGCATCGTGGGGGGGG
>LR738714.1:240153588-240233246 GCA_902687465.1 Secale cereale
GGGGGGGGGGCGCTTGGGGCCGCAGTGCACTTGAGATGGTCTTTGGGGTCGAAGGCGATGACTTGTTTGGTCCACCTAAGTTTGCGCGCTACGTCAGGCCTGGGATGCGCCGCGTTCACCTCACGGGTGAACTGCTTGAAGATGCGGTGAGAAGCTGGGGCATGGGCTCCTCCCAGAATGCATGCAACTGCACGCGGCTCCTGGAAGCCCCCTGCCCCTTCTCCCTGGCGGTCGTCATCGTTCCTCCATGGCGGTGGTGGCAGTGGAGGCAGGCCTCCGTTTCCCTGAGGGCGACCCTCACGAGGCTGGTCACGCCAGGGAGCGTCATGAGGCTGCTCCTGCCAGTGGTCTTCACGAGGCTGCTCACGCCAACCTTGGTGCGAGTTCCTGCTGTCCCTACGTCCTCCTCCTCAGCCTCCTCCATGGTCGTAGCCGCGGTTGTCGCGCTCAGCTACTGGCAGTCGTTGGTATTGTGGCTGTGGACGTTGTGGAAGACGCAGTACGGTCGGTTGTCTCTGGGGAGGTCATCGTAGCCGCAGCCACGCTTCACATCTGGCTCCGCAGCTAGCACGTCATGTCCCTTGCGCTTTGATTCCTTGGCCTTGGTCTTCTCGTCGTCTGCCTCCACCTCAGGAAGCTCCTGGAGGGAGAGGCGGCCTTCCTCCGCCCTGGCGCACTTTGCCACGAGCTTGAACATCTCGAGGGCTATCCACAGGTCTTCGTGAATGGTGAGCTCTTCCCTCATCCTGATGTCACGAACGCCGTCAGAGAACGCGGAGATAATGGCCTCGTCCGAGACCCTGGGGATCCAGAGGCGCATGGTGTTGAAGCGTTGGATGTACTTCTACAGGGTTTCTCCCGACTGCTGCCTCACGCGGCGCAGATCAGCAGCTGCCAGGGTTCGGTCTCGTGTACCTTGGAAGTTGGCGACGAAACGCTCACGAAGCTCTTCCCAGGAGGAGATGGATCCTACGGGGAGGTTCAGGAGCCAGGAGCGCGCGTCGTCCTTCAGAGCCATAGGGAACCAGTTCGCCATGACCTGCCCAGTGCCGTTGGACGCCTCGATGCTCAGCTCGTAGAGCTGGAGGAACTCCGTGGGGTCGGTAGTTCCATCGTAGCGTGGGGGCAGGTCCGGCTTGAACTTGCCGGGCCAGACGAGACGCCGTAGCTCAGGAGCTAGGGTGCCACAACTGCGCATGGTCATGATCGCAGGCGCCCCCTGCGCCCGTGGTGCTGGTTCTGGAGGTGCTGGCGCCACCACCTCCTGTGGTGCGCGGTCTGGGCGCTGTGGGCCAGGGGGCCAATGAGCCCCTGCTTGAGGGTGCGGAATCACCTGACAGCTCTGCTCGTCGCGGGTGTGGGCTCTGCGGGGTTGCTCACGTCGAGGGGCCTCGCGCCAGCCCTCCTGGCCGGCGTGGTGGAGGGGAGGTGAAGCCGGGACCCCGTGGCCCTCGTTCCCCGCCGGGGCGACGAAGGACGTGAGGAATGCGTTGGTGCAGGCGCTTCTCCAACGGCGTTGACGAGCTCGGTGATGCGGTGGAGCCACTCATCGTAGAGGTGATCTGTTGGGCGGTAGCGCAAGAGCTCCCGCGCCATCAGTAGCACAGGCTGCTGGTAGACCGGCCCACGGTGGACCAGCGAGGACGACGCCGCGGTGGGCGAGGGTGAAGGCGTTGCCGTCTGGCCATCCCGCCGCACAGACAGCGGCAGCGAGGAGTCCTGCTGCTCGTGGACAGCCGGGTCGGTGGCGGCGTTGGCGACCGGCGAGTTGGGGCGGAGCGGCGTGCTGTTGCCCGCGGGTGCCGTCTGAGCGATGTTCGCAGCGCGGCAGGCGGCGCGACCTCGGCATGTGTCCACCATGGCTGTGGAGTAGGCTCGGTGACGAGAACGCGATGAGGTCGTAGGAGAGGCGAGATTTTGACACGCCCCTACCTGGCGCGCCAAATGTCAGATTCAGGGCTCCGCAAAACCTGTTAAGTTCGAACGTAGGTGCGTGAACGAAGATCTCTCCCACTCACATCTACCTAGTGCCTCGCTCTCGTCTCGGTGGAAGTATTCAAACAAACAACGAACAAGCACACAAGAGTTTATCCAGGTTCGGGCCACCATGTGGTGTAAGACCCTACTTCTTGCTTTGGTTGATTGGCTCCGGGCGAGCTAGAATATGAGCTAGTACAACGGTTCCTGGGCTCAGGAGGCGAGCTCAGGAGGGTCAGGAGGCTAGTGTTCTTGCTCCTAGTGCGGTGGCAAAGTGTGTTCCTCCGTGCTTTTGTAGTGGGAGTCCTAGCTACTTATATAGGCAGCCACGGTCCTCTTCCCCCGAAATGTTTAGGCGGGAAGGGATCCCACAACGGCCATTTTTTAGTGGGAACACAAGGACGTTCCTACCCTGACAAAAGCGGTCTTCGCCTGCAAAAGGATTAGGCGGTGACACGGGGGTGGGCTCGACGGTGACGTCCCCCTTATCGTCCTTGCGGTCTTCGGTCTTGTTGCACCGAAGAGGAAACCTTTGCCCCGCTCATTGGGAACCAACGGCTGCGTTGTCCCCTTTGCACCGAAATGGCAACTGCGCCGCTGGCGGACACTGGCACCCACTCGCGTGGTGTGTCACTACTGACATCACTGCCTCCTCCTGAGGCAGGCTCGGCCTTGGTTTCTCCGCCCCTCCGGAACGCCCTGCTAAGGCCGCTCCTGAGGGGGTCTTGATGTCGTTCTCCTCGCGTGGCTTGACCCCCTCGCGAGAGTCTTGAGCAGCTGGTTGATCATCTTGGCCGTACCAGGCCGCTTGTAGGAGAGCGTCGCAGCCCACAGACAGGAAAGTATGGGTACCTTGGTTCCCTGGACGCCGACAGGATGAGCCAGCGGCGGCTAAGGTATGCGTGGGTTTGGGCTCTACCGACACAAAACTCTAAGGCAAGCGGGAAGGAAATCATGCAATCTCAGCCACGCGACATCGGAAGCAAGCCAGGCACACCTCATGGGGAATCATCTCACACCTGTCAAGATAAGTCATACATCCCATCGGCGTGCCGCCATCACTTGACAAGTTGGTTCCTGCAGCCACGCATCGGCAATGTCGCCTACCTTTTTAGCCTCCGGAAGCTGCTTGCACGCCAAGGGGACCTCTTGAGCATCGCACCTCAGGAGCTCTTACAGTACCCGGGCCGCTCACCTCCTCGCCTTGACCACGGCACCATGACCTGGCATACCAGCGATGGCTATAGCCTGCCTTGGGACTGGGACCCGCCGGCGTAGAGCACCAAGCTACTAAAAGTGTAAAAAGGAGCGACACTGCCGGAACGAGGCTTGCGAACATGGTTTCTGAGCAAAAGAGTTACAGGTTCTTTACATGCCCCCATGGGGTTGGCTTTGATTCCTCGTAAGGAACAAAAGTGTGGGATTTCGGGAGCCCTAACTATGGCTACCACCGTCGACACCATCATCAACAGTGGGCCACGAGAGGCCATCTCCGACCCTTCTCAAGTCACCATCGGCGATGACCTCGCACATCTGATGCGATCCGGGCATGGCGTGAGCTTGGAGGCGCGTAGCTGTCGCCACTCGTCTCCGGAGACTCGTCAGCCTCGGGAGAGCCGCTGGATTCCCAAGGGCAATCTCTGCTGCTAGGAGAGCCAATGGCGGGACCAAGGGCAGGCATGGCGTCGGTCGCTATGCCTCCTTGATGGCTCCCAACAAGGCAGCACTCCTGGCGGTGTCCTTCCTCGTTGAAGACTTTGAAGAACAACGTGGAGGTGCTGTTGAACTCAAAGTGGACGACAGAGACTCCAGCAAGGCGGGAGGACGACTTCAACCTCCGCCTCCGTAGCTTGGCTGTGGCACCCAGCATGCTGCAGCCATAGCTTGGCAGGCCCCCTCGGTGGCATCGGCTCGACAAATAATCTCGGGAACCGAATCCAAGAGGGCGGCGGCATCGCTGTCCACACCAAGAACTCACGCGAGGAGCCCTTGGTGTGGGTTCGGGGACCGGCCGCCCCGGTAGGACGACTTCGATCATGATGCAAGCGGCACGGAGCGCAACCCCCTTGACCCTGGGCATACAAGGGAAGTAGGTAACGAGGAGAGGTCGCTCGCAGCAAGGCCTCATCACCTCCCCCCTCTCGCGAGCACCATGGGGGCGGCCGAACCTCTTCTTCGGTGGGAGCACTTCCCGCTCCTCACAGGGAGTGTTTCCTTTCTTAGCAGCAGGAAATCTTCTTATCGACTCCATGGAAGTTGCAACAAGAGGGTGAAGGAAGGAGGAAGAAGAGGGAGCGAGCGACAAGAAGAAGGAGATGGGCAACCGGGGCTTCACCCCCTCCCCATTTATAGCCTGGAGGAGGCCAACTATCGGCCCCCATGATCTCACGCAATGATGTCTCTTGTGTGCATGCAGCAGGGTCTCGCCAAGTCGGGCAGTTTCCGAGGCAGCGTGGGGAAGCGGAGACGCACACGTCCCATCAAGTCGCCACGTGTCGATCGAGGCCACAGGTGTTTGGGGCCCGCGGCGCTTCGCCCTTGCCCCTCTAGCTTCGCCTCGAAGCCAAGTCCTTGTGCGCCTTGGTCCCGGGGGCTACTATCGACGTTCTGGGAACAGGGGTACCCAGACATGCCTGCCTGCGGCCTGTGGCGTGGCTCCATCAGCAGCCTGGAGCGGCCCAATTTCAGCAACTACAGCTCAAGACCCTCACGAGGGGCCAAGCCTCGCGAGGCGAGCGATAGCAAGACATCCCTAGGGCAGTCTCTCTAGGCTAGCTCCCGAGGAGCGGACATATCTATGCAAGGAGCACCTCGCGAGGTTCATGTGACGTGAGCCATGACGACCAAGGCCAAGCGGGCGCAGTGCACCAGTTTCCTCTTTGTTGCTAAGAGGGCAAGTGCAGCCGCGGAGTCCCGAGGGATTAGGCAAAGGTTTCCATATCGGTGCAACAAGAACAAAGACTGTCAAGGCTGCAGAACGGAGGTCATCATGGAGCCCGGCGCGGTGTCACCACCAGAGCCTTTGGCACGCGAAGACTACATTTGTCAGGATAACTTGTATTAGCTATTCCCCTTCAAATTTGGTCTTTGTGGGATCCCTTCCCGCTGATATTTGGGAAGAGGACCAAGGGCACTATACATAGGACCTAGCCACCACCATAGAGTGAGGACGAGATCGGATCCATTCCACCCTACTCATACCACAAGTTCATTCGAGCCCAAGAACACCTCTCCTCCGGAGGATGTTCATCCCTTGTACTATTTCATCCTCAGCTATACAAAGGCAATCCACCACACACACTAGAGTGGGGTATTACACCACAGGATGGCCTGAACCAGTATAATTCTCTACGTCCCCTGTTCTTTGAGCACAACGAGCTAGGTCGCGGAATCGTATGGTGAGCGTGCTGAGGAGTGAGTGTTCTTCGTGCGCACCCCGGAGTTCGAACCACTCAAGGGTTTGCGTAGCCCAAAATCCGACATTCTCGGTCAGGTGATGCTAGGTTTCTTCTTTTGTTTCCCTGCGTGGAGTCATGTCAACCCCCGTGGGGGTATGTAAGAAGTTGTAATGCTTTTGCCTTAATGTCACCACTCCTTGCTTAGTACTGAAATTGGATGTCTCGCTGAGGCAATGTTTTTCTTTTCATTCTGGTGGTAGCTTGGTGCTCTATGCTGATAGGACCCAATCCCCTGGCAGGCTTCAGCCGTCGTTGGTATGCCAGGTCGCGATCCCGTTGTCGAGCCCAGGAGGTGAGCGGACCAAGGTCCGGTCAGAGCCGCTGAGACGCGATGCTCAGGAGGTCCCCTTTAGCGCGCCAGCAGCTTCCTAGAGGCTGAAAAGGAAGGCGACATTACCCAACCGAGATCACATAGGTAAAAACATCAGGTTATGCGGTTCTGGTTATCACGCGGGGGAGACTTATCTTGTGATGAATTCTTTGCAGGACGCCTGGCTCTGCCCTTGTGATAACGCTCCTTGGCAAGGCTCGCGCCGGTCTCTCCCCCCTTAGCTCAGATAGGTGCTCTACATCCTCGGGTCTCGGCCCTCGAGCGAAGCTCAGCCGCCGCTGGTGTACCAGGACGCGATGCCGTGGTCAAGGCCAGGGGTGAGGGCTCAAGAGCTAGTAGGACCCCTGAGGTGGGATGCTCAGGAGCCACCCCTTTAACGTGCAAGCGCGCCATGTCGATGGGAGTGGCCGGCGAGGCCACCCTAGCCCGGCTCCAGAGATTCATGTGAAACAATGTGAGAAAGAGGTCATAGTACGTGGCAACACTTGCCTTACTATCGTCAATCCTTCCACCAGAACATGAAGGCACTGAGGACATTGTGAGGTGACGTGCCCGGGGCTGGCCGCGAGTCAGTGCTCGGTTTTTCGGCACTGCATGGATGGACCCGAGCACAGGCACCGTGCCAACATTTCCTTGGAATGAGCAACCGGTAGGCTAGTAATGCGCAGGAGCCGCGAAGGGTGCTAGGACACAAGATGAACATGCGATAATCATGAAGCCGCTCAAGGTATGGGTAAAGAAAGTTCTGATAGATGCAAAAATGATACATGCCGTAGGGACGGACCCATATGGCTTGGGGATGATGCAGCCCGAGGGGAGCCCCCAACTGAATGAAACAAAAAGATGATACACACCGTAGGGACGAACCCACACGGTTTGGGGATGATACATCGCGAGGGGCGCCCACAAATGATCGAAACAAAAAATATCACCTGACACTGTTGCGGGAGAAGTGTCGGGGTAGGTGAAGACACGCGCTGCTAAAGTCGCTCCTCACGAGTCGTCTGGCTCCTGGGCCTCGCGAGGCTCATGTGGTCTAGGAGGCTCACGACGGATCAGTGCTTCCTATGCAAGGATCTCCTCGTGCTTGGCCTCGCGAGCTACCAGGATGCTTTGCAAGCGGCACTGGTGAAGGGTAGCACTGTTCAGCAAGCCGAAAGGCATGCGAACATACCTACGAGGGGGGCCCTCGCACCGGCTCACTTGGGACAGCCAGAAGAGCTCCTCAGACGCGGCTCTGTTCAGCCCTGGGATGTTGACGCAGACTTGCAGCCCCTTGCCATCGTCGGTAGAGGGAGCGGTGCCTGGCAACGCGGCGCAACGCTCGCCTCACATTGCCCTTGCCTCCTGTAGATCCTTAATCGCCCTGGTGATGAAATCCTGAGCACCAGGCGCCCCGCACCCTATGCTCTCTTCGTAGAAGTGCGTGCTGAAGCACGCCTCCACATGGTGCCCGAGCGCCTCCCTCGTGACGTTGGCCAGGTCAGAGGCCCTTCGGAGGAGACCCCTCGAGTCCAGCCTCAGAGGGGCGCCGGGCGCGCCTACCTATGTGAGGGGAGAAGGCACCCCGTCCATGGGCGCCGGTCCTGAGGCACGACCGTCGGGGGTCTCGTCCTCCTGAGGTCCCAGGGTGAGCAGCTGCTTCTTCTTCTTCGCGACAACCTCAGGTGGGTAGGAAATTCCATCGGCATCTGATTTCTCAACCGCCGCATCTTGGTAGGCGCGATCAAGGGAGCACACCGCATCTTTCTCATTGCAGGCGACTGTGATGATGCCACCGCTTCTAGGCATCTTGAGGATGTTGTAGCCGTGGTAGGTCACCGCCATGAACTAAGCCAGGGCCGGGTACACAAAGATGGCATTGTACGGGAGACAGATGTGGGCGACGTCAAAGTCGATGAGCTCGATGTGGTAGTTCTTGCGGTCGCCGAAGGTGACAGGAAGGCGGATTTGCCCTATCGGGGTGGTGAAACCGTCAATCACACATGAGAAGGGCCTAGTAGGCTGAAGCTGGTCATATGGCACTTGGATCCTGTCAAAGGTCTCGACGGAGAGGACGTTGAGCCCTGCTCCATCGTCAAGGAGTCTCTTGGTGACGAGCATGTTGCTGATGGTACGCGAGCAGAGGAGTGGGAGGGTACCGGCCATAGCCGCGCACTTGAGTTGGTCGGCTCAGTCGAAGATGACGGCGTACTTGGACCACTTGAGCGGAAGCACTGCCTCGAGCTTGGGGAGGAGTGCATTCACCTCACGAGCAAACTGCTTGAAGATGCAATGAGATGCTGGGGCGTGAGCGCCACCCATGATGCAAGCAATGGCACGAGGCTCTTGGCCTTCTTGTCTTCTCGGTCAGCCTCAGGGGGCTCGACGAGCGAGAGGCGACCCTCTTCTGCCCATGCACACTTGACTACCATGTTGAAAATCTCCAGAGCCGAGCAAAGGTCTTCGTGAATTGCGAGATCCTCCTTCATCCTGACGTCTTGGACGCCGTCAGTGAATGCGAAGATGGTGGCCTCGTTTGACACCTTGGGAATCTTGATGCGAACGTTGGTAAAATGCTGGATGTACTTGTGCAAGGTTTCTCCTGGTTGCTGCTTGATACGCCGCAGGTCGCCTACCGTAGGGGCACGATCACAAGTCCCTTCGAAGTTGGAGATGATACGCTCGCGCAGCTCCTCCCAGGAGGAAATCGACTCCGCTGGGAGGTTCAGGAGCCACGTATGCGCATCGTCCTTGAGAGCCATGAAGAACCAATTGGCCATAACCTTCTCGTCGCCGCTGGCAACCTCGATGCTCAGTTCGTAGAGCTGCAGGAACTCAGCGGGGGTCAGGTGTTGCATCGTAGAGTGGGGGCAGGTCTGGCTTGAACTTGTCAGGCTAAACGACGTGACGCAACTCCGGGGTGAACGCCCGACAGCCCGTCGCTCCTACGGGTGCCCGCCGTTGAGGTGGAGCTTGGTCAGGGTGTTCATGTGCCGCTGCGGGAAGTGGCACACGACCTTCACAAGGTGGCACTAGGAGTGCACGCACCTCGCCTTAGGGCCGTTGCACCAGGCAGCTTTCTTCATCGTGCGTGGGCGCCCTGCGGGGCTGGTCGCGCTGGGGAGCCTCGGGCCTTGGCTCAGGGATAACGTCACGCTGGAGAGGAGGGGGTGCGCTATGGGCCAGGTCGCCCGTTTGAGGTAGTGGAGGAGGCAGCGAGCGGGACGATGCTGGAACTTCTCCCGCGGTGCTGTCGAGCTCAGCGATGCGGTCCAGCCATTCCCCGAAGAGGTCGTCAGCTGGGCGATAATGCACGAGCTCATGCGCCATGAGCAGCGTGGCCTGCGAGTTCACCGGCCCACGATGGGCGATGCGGTCCAGCCAGTGATGGGGTTGCAGTGTGGCCATCATGCCGCGCGGAGAGCGGGAGCGACTAATCTTGCTGCTCGCGGCCAGCGGGGCCGGTGGCAGCGTCTGCCGCTGGTGATGGAGAACGACGGGGGATGTCGTCTCCTAGAGGCTCAATCCGAGCAATGCGGGCGGTGAGGGCAGCCTGGTGCTCACACTTACTCGACGAGCATCCGCCATGGAGATGGTGAGGCGATGGCGAACCGATCAGAATAAGAGAGACTCTGACACACCCCTACCTGGCGCGCCAAATGTCAGATTCAAGGCTCTGCAAAACCCTTGATATGTTTGAATACTTGGGTGCGTGCAAACAACTCAACTTCCCCTTTCGGCCTACTCATTGTCTCTATGAACTAGCTCGATGAACAAGAAGGAAAGTGACATAGGGCAGTTTACCAAGCTTCAGGCCATCTAGCGGTGAGTGGCCCTACTCCTGCAATGTGGTGGATTGCCTCAAGATGGGCCGAGGAAGAACTATTACAGTGGTAGAACAACCTCATGAGGTGTGTTCTTGGGTGTGTGGGTGCTAGTCGATCTGATCGATCTGGATCTGGATCAAGGTCCTGGTCTATGGTGGTGGCTAAGCTATTTTTGTCGGATCTTGGGTTCCAGCAAAACCCTTGTGGTTCGAACCCTGGGGTGCGCACGAAGATCCCTCATTTCCTCCCTAGCTCGCCCTCGCACCGATTCCTAAGCCTAGCTCGTCGAACTCGAAGAACAAGGGACACAAGGGTTTTTACTGGTTCGGGGAACTGTTGTGGTGTAATACCCTAATCCAGTGTGGTGTGGTGGATTGCCTTGAAGGTTGGGGAAGAAATAGTACATGGGAAGAACAGCCTCCTCAGGAGAGGTGCTCTTGTGCTTGATGAGCTTGAGGATGTGTGGGTGGTCTTAATGATACCCCTCGTCCTAGGTTTGGGTTGGCTCAAGATGAGATGTCCCATATGGCGGTGGCTAGTTCTATTTATAACGGAATGGGTCCTCTTCCCAATTATTGAGCGGGAAGGGATCCCACAATGGCCAAGTTTGAAGGACGACGGCTAGTACAAGCTATCCTGACAAAAGGTGGTATTCTCCTACCAAAGGCTCTGGTGATGACGCCACCGTGGGCTCCGTGATGACCTTCGCTCTGCCTTCCTGCTGGTCTTGGTGTTGTTGCACCGATATGGAAATCTTTGCCTGATGCCTCGGGACCGCTCGACTGCGCCTGCTGTCGGATATTGGGTTCCAGCAAAACCCTTGTAGTTCGAACTCTGGGGTGCGCACGAAGATCTCTCCTTCCGCCCTTGCCCGTCTACTCGCTGATCCATAGGCCTAGCTCATCAGACCCAAAGAACAAGGGACACAAGGTTTATACTGGTTCGGGCCACCGTTGTGGTGTAATACCCTAATCTAGTGTGGTGTGGTGGATTGCCTTGTCGGCTGAGGAAGAACTAGTACATGGGGAGAACAGCCTCCTGAGGAGAGGTGTTCTTGTGCTCGAGTGAGCTTGTGAGTGTGTTGCCTTCTATCAGATCAACTCAAGACGAGATGATCTCAATGGTGGTGGCTAGTCCTATTTATAGAGGCCCGGGTCCTCTTCCCAAATATTGAGCAGGAAGGAATCCCACAACAACCAAATTTGAAGGGGGACAGCTAGTATAAGCTATCCTGACAAATGGTGGTCTTCGCCTGCCAAAGGCTCTGGCGGTGACGCTGCCGTGGGCTCCGCGATGACCTCGGCTCTGTCGTCCTACTGGTCTTGGTCTTGTTGCACCGATATGGAAACCATTTCCTGATGCCTCGGGACTCCTCGCCTACGCCTGCCCCTTCAGCAACAAAAAGGAAACTGGCACCCTACACCCGCTAGCGCCCGCCTGGACTTGGTCGTCACTGCTCATGTCACGAGGGCCTCGCGAGGTGCCCCTAGCCTTGATATCTCCGCTCCTCAAGGGCCAGCCTAGCGGTGCCGCCCCAGGGGAGGTCTTGCATCGTCACCCTCGTGAGGCTCGGCCCCTCACGAGGGTCTTGGGTGGTTGCTGACGAGGTTTGGCCGTACCAGGCCGCCTGATGAGCCACGACCTGGGCCGCAGGCACGCAAGTCTGGGTACCACTGTTCTCAGAACACCGATAGTAGCCCCCGGGACCAAGGTGCGCTCGGGCTTGGCTTCGCGACGAAGCCAAGGGTCTAGTGCGCAGCGTCGCGGCCCCAAAAGCCTATGGCCTTGATTGACGCGTGGCGATTGATTGGACGTGGGCATCTGCACTCCCCACATTGCCTCGGCAATCACACAGCTGACAAAAAGGCAAGTGTGTGCTGTTGTGCCTTCATTGCTAGACTTTGCCTTGCTCCAGATCCCCTTTCTGGCTTCTCTCCTCCACAAGAATTCAGATCTCCGCCATCTCCCCTCCGAGCTCGCAGCAGATGGCTTCCGACAAGTCGAAGGCCGCTGCTTCGTCCGCCTAGTATGAGCCGGCCTTATCGGCGCCCAGCAGCTCGGAGACGAACCATGCCACAATGCTCCTGATGACGGCGGAGGACACCAACAAGAAGGGAAGACCACGGTTCGAGCCACCTCCGCCGAGCCGGAGGACTCCAAGAGTACCTTCTATCCCTTCTTTATGACCAGTTTTGTTGCGGGGCTTGTCCCTCTTTTCTCCAATTTATTTTTCTCGGTCCTCAGCCACTATAAGCTGCACGCCCTTCATCTTCATCCCAATTTTGTCCTCCTCCTGTTAATCTTTGCCTTCTACTGTGAGGCATTTGTTGGGGTGATGCCATTCATAGCGCTACTTCGCCACTTCTACCTCGGGAAGAAGGGCAAACTTTGTTCTAGGATTGCCAATTTCATCACGGTGAATGGGGCCAACGCGATCTCGAAGGTCGGGAAGAAGGCCGAGAACTTCAGGAACAAGTGGGTCCTCATGGACGCCAAGTGCTCCCATCATGGGCGATAGGTGGCTCGGCGCGAAGCTCACCGATCCCCGGGCTGAGAAGGCGTCGGAGAAGATGACCACAGACCTGAAGCCTGATGATCCACAGGAGGCGAAGCTGATGGGGCCATGATCGTCAAGGAATTCTTGGCACACCGCGTAGCTCCAGTTCAGGCACACTTGCGCCCCTTGTGGACACTCGGGGACGAGGCAGACAACCTCCAACTGCACCGCGACACACTATCCATTGAGCAGCTTGGGGCAGCTCTGCGTCTCCTGGTTGGGGACGATCTAGGATATCCTCCTGCTACCCATGTCCCCTTGTACCACCGCCAGGACGGGGCGACAGTGGTGGTTCCGTGACCACCTTTTATGGGCGCGGGCTCGTGACCCCGGTGCCCCCTAAAGCTCAGGTGGCAGCGGAACCGGTGGACCTGTCTCCGGGCGACTCCGACGGGGAAGATAACTCAGAGGCGACTGCGGAGGGGACTGGGGAGTCCTCCCCTCCACACAAGGCCGACCTCCTTCGCGCCTTGCCTGATGACGACGACGCCGATGACCACCCAACGAAGGAGGCGGCACATTCGGCCGGGGTTGTAATGAGGTCCAAGCTCACCCCACAAAGAAGCCCCCGGCTGGGGTCCCGACGAAGGGCAGGTCGGCGCTAATCTCCCGAAGTGGTGCCTCGACTTCTGCACCGCCAGACGCTATTGCTGTGCCGGCTGATACGGCCCCGTCTGCGCTGCTGAAGCCATGAAGGACCTTGTGGAGGCATTGTTGACAAAGTTCCTCGCCATCGACCCCTCACTCCCTGCCGACGGCGCCACCGATCCCGCAGCCAAGGCCGACTCCACAGGGTGTGGCAATGCCGTTGGCGGAGAAGTGCTTCCTGGCAGCGGCGACTAAGGCTAAAAGAAGGGCCTGCTCGTGAGTGATGGTGCTCCTCCCTATCTTCGTTTTCCCGCGACATGTTATGGGCCTCGTGGAGGTGTTAAAAACTTCTGTTTGATGCTTAAAGCACAATTTGGCTTGTAATAATTACTAGATATTCACGGTTCCCTTCCTATTTGTTGTTCTACGTTGGCAGAGCCCGGCCCCGCACGTACCTCAGCCACTGCTGGCTTGTCCAGATCAACGGGACAAGACTAGGGAGTGAGGGGCTATGTGGCCAGTTAGGCTCCTGAGTCGTGATGCACAGGAGTCCCCCTTGACGTGCAAACGGTCCCTAGGAAGGAAGTGCTAGGTAGGGCTTTTGCGTTCTGCGTCAGCAGGGCCCGGCCCCGCACGTACCTCAGCCGCCGCTGTCTTGGCCGGATTACCAGGACAAGACCAGGGGGTGAGGGGCTATGGGACCAGTTAGCCCCTTGGGTCGCGATGCCCAAGGGTCCCCCTTGACATACGAACGGACCTCATACCTGTCCTCGCCGAGCTTGCACTCGGGAGGGTTGCGTGTTGACCAGGCCCAAGGGACATTGTGGCGCGTACGTGATGTCTACTACGCACCCTTCTTCTTGTAGATGTTGTTGGGCCTCCAAGTGCAAAGGTTTGTAGGATAGTAGCAAATTTCCCTCAAGTGGATGACCTAAGGTTTATCAATCCGTGGGAGGCGTAGGATGAAGATAGTCTCTTTCAAGCAACCCTGCAACCAAATAACAAAGAGTCTCTTGTGTCCCCAACACACCTAATACAATAGTAAATTGTATAGGTGCACTAGTTCAGCGAAGAAATGGTGATACAAGTGCAATATGAATGGTAGATATGGGTTTTTGTAAAAGGAAAATATAAAAACAACAAGGTAGCAAGTGGTAAACGTGAGCATAAACGGTGTTGCATTGATAGTAGAGAAGGCCTACAGTTCATACTTTCACTAGTGCAAGTTCTCTCAACAAGGATAACATAATTGGATCATATTACCAGCCCTCAACATGCAACAAACATTCACTCCAAATTCACTAATAGCGGAGAACAAACGAAGAGATTATGGTAGGGTACGAAACCACTTCAAAGTTATTCTTTCTAATCGATCTATTCAAGAGTCAGTAGTAACGTTCAATCTATCATAGAGTTCGTACTAGAATAACACCTTAAGACACAAATCAACCAAAACCCTAATGTCACATAGATACTCTATTGTCACCTCAAGGATCTGTGGGTATGATTATACGATATGCATCACACAATCTCAGAAACATCAATTCAACCAACGCATAGAACTTCAAACAGTGCCCCAAAGTTTCTACCGGAGAGTCAAGACGAAAACGTGTGCCAACCCCTATGCATAGATTCCCAAGGTCACGGAACCCGCAAGTTGATCACCAAAACATACATCAAGTGGATCACATGATATCCCATTGACACCACAGATAAACACGCGCAAGACATACATCAAGTGTTCTCAAATCCTTAAAGACTCAATACGATAAGATAACTTCAAAGGGAAAACTCAATCCATTACAAGAGAGTAGAGGGGGAGAAGCATCATAAGATCCAACTATAATAGCAAAGCTCGCGATACATCAAGATCATGCCATCTCAAGAACACGAGAGAGAGAGAGAGATCAAACACATAGCTACTGGTACATACCCTCAGCCCCGAGGGTTCACTACTCCCTCCTCGTCATGGAGAGCGTCGGGATGACAAAGATAGCCACCGGAGAGGGATCCCCCCTCCGGTAGGGTGCCAGAACGGCTGTAGATTTGTTTTTGGTGGCTACAGAGGCTTTCGGCGGCGGAACTCCCGATCTAGGTTAATTTCCCAAGGTTTCAGTATTTATAGGAATTTTAGGAGTCCGGGCCAAGTAAAGAGGAGCTACGGGCCGTCCTCGAGATAGGTGTAACGCCCCGGACAAACCCGCCGGTGGTCGTTACTCCTGGTGGGATCTAGACTGGCCTCACATATCAATACTAGTCTTTTCTGCGCACTTTGTCCTCACTTGTGCGCACCCGGGAGCAACTTCCACGTCGGTCACCCATCCTGAAACTACTCCAAGCTAAGCACGCTTAACTTTGGAGTTCTATCTGAATGGGCTTCCGGAAAAGAAGGAATTACTTATTGATATGAGTAGTCTATCATCCCTAATAAGCCAGGCTATTACATACACCCACACTCAGAGGAACCGACGTCCTCGTCGGGCCACATGAACGTTCCCTCTTGGCACAACCGTCTGTGCTTCCAGGACAGCACATGTGCCATGCCGTGTGCCACGACGGGTCACAAACGTCATGCACAACATGACTGCAAACTATCCGCAAACATCCGTGTAATCGCGAGAGTCGGCTCTGATACCAACTTGTAACGCCCCGGACACACCCGTCGGTGGTCGTTACTCCTGGAGGGATCTAGACTGGCCTCACATATCAATACTAGTCTTTTCTGCGCACTTTGTCCTCACTCGTGCGCACCCGGGAGCAACTTCCCGGTCGGTCACCCATCCTGAAACTACTCCAAGCTGAGCACGCTTAACTTTGGAGTTCTATCCGAATGGGCTCCCGGAAAAGAAGGAATTCCTTATTGATATGAGTAGTCTATCATCCCTAATAAGCCAGGCTATTACAATAGGGGGGCATGTCCCCCTGCCCAGGGTGTGGCCCCCACCCTCGAGGGCAGCCCGTGGCTCTCCTGGTCCAACTCTATTGCTTCGGGGGCTTCTTTTGGTCCAGAAAAAATCGTCAAAAATTGGCTCGTCAATTGGACTCCGTTTGATTTTCCTTTTCTGTAAAACCCGAAAACAGGAGAAAATAAGAAACTAGCACTGCGCTCTAGGTTAATAGATTAGGCCCAAAAATCATATAAAAGTGTATAATAAATCCCATAAGACATCCTAGAAGGATAATATAATAGCATGGAACAATAAAAAATTATAGATACGTTGGAGACGTATCAGCATCCCCAAGCTTAATTCCTGCTCATCCTCGAGTAGGTAAATGATAAAGAAAGAAATTTTGATGTGGAATGCTAACCAATATAGTTTTTCAATGTAATTCTCTTATGTCACATCCCTAGCTAGCACTTGCATTAGGACCTGACTAGAGTGTGCATCATGTTTACTTTCAAAGAAACTTGAAATGGGATTAACAGAAACCCCAGCACCCCTCCCCTAACAACTAGGGTTTGCTAAAATATTTTCCAATGTACCCAAAATGCCCTTCAAAATGTTCATCATTTCTGCCTTGGTCTTAAACCTCGGCCAAAAATGGTGCACAATTTTCTAGGACAATCTATGGTTTTGGATTAAATCATATGGTATTTGAATTTGGGCATTTAAATACTTTTAAATATTTTATATGCTCAAATAATCATGAACTATAATGTTTCTTACTGTTCATATTATATACAGCAGGTATGACAAGTGTCATGAGTTATAAAAATGTTTAGGCATTTTTATTAAATGAACAAAGTTCCAAAAGAAATAAAACAGAAAGAAAATAGGAAAAGAAAAATAGGAAGAATCTTACCTGAGCCCACTTACCTGCTGGCCCAGCCGGCCCAGCCCACCAGGGGCACCACCGTCTTCTTCGCCGCGCCAGCGCACGAAGCAGCTCGGTGGCGAGCGCCGCCGATGCACCGGCCACCTCCTGCCTGCCTGGCTGGCCCCTCGGCCTTCTGGACGGGCTAGAACGACGCCACGGAGCCACCCCGACCGTTTCCCCCTCTCTCCCGTGTCTCTCCCCTCCTCTCTTCCCTCCGCCGAGCTCCCCCGAGCGAGCTCATCGCCGACGACCGCTGAAACCGCGCCCTACGCCACCTCCTCGCCTCCCAGAAGCACCACTAGCTCCGCCTCGTCGCCCCGAAGCTCCCCACCGACGCACACGACGCCAGGAGCTCCGCAACGTCCCCCTCGCCGTCGTCTTCAACCTCCGGCACCGGAGATCGCCGCCGCCCGTACGCCGTCGTCCGACCGTCCCCGAGCTCACTTCGACGCCCTCTGCGACCGCTGTGAGCTCACGCTTCGAACCCCCCTCTCCACGGACTCGTTTAGGCCTTGTAGCCGCCGCCCCCTTTGCTCACCGACGATCACCGCCGCCGGCCAACTCCCCGCCGTGGCTATAGGCACCGTACCTCGCGGCCGAGCACGCCGTTAGCTTCAGTAGGTCACCAGCAAGCTAGAGCGAGCTTCAGCTCCTCCGCCCGTGCACTACAACACCATCCCGACCAACCCCGTGCGAGCACCGCCGCGGACGAGCTCGTCGCCGTCGACTCCGGCGACCCCTCGTCCAACCAGTGGCACCGCTGGATGCGGTACATCACCAGGAGCACACCGAGCCCATCCGCGCGGCAAATGGATGCCGGAATAGGGATTCCGACGAGTCACCGCCGTGCGCAATGGTCGCCGCCGGCCAACTCCGGCGGGCTGACGTGGCTCGATGATTAGGAGTTAACAGTAATTAGTTTAGTCACCCCAGTCACTGACAGTGGGGCCCCGCTGTTAGTCAAACCCAGTCAACCCTGGTTGTGACCGGGATTAGCTCCTAAGACACTGACATGAGGGACCCACCAGTCAGGTTTGACCTGGACTGGCCCTGTTGACTGGCTGACGTCAGCATGATGTCATGCTGACGCAGTAAAGGTTTTTCTGGGATTTTTAGATTTAATTTAATTCAGGAAATTCCAGAAAATACCCAAAACTTCTAAAAATCATATAAAATCAACCATAACTTAGATGGAAAAGATTTATATATGAAAAATGATCAGAAAAATCCAATCTATGTAATGGCACTGGTTTCATGCATGTTTGAACAAGTTAACTTGCTGTTTATGTCAAAAACATGATAATGCACTTATTTAAATAATAGTTTGAACTTCAATTTGAATCCTTGATTCAAATAGGTTCAAACCCCTCTGGTCTTAGTTGCATTAGCCAACACACATGCATCTTGCCATGTCATAAACATGCATCATATTGTTGCATTTGTTTGTTAATGATTGTATCGTCGGTATTTCCTGTGTTAGGTCCTGCTCCCGAGGATACTGCTGCGTATCCAGTTGAAGAGCAGTACCCGACAACTACCTTGTCAGGCAAGCAATCATTGATCATTCCGATACAACCCAATCTTCTCGCTCCTGCTCTCTTTTACTGCATTAAGGCAACAGCGCGTGAACTGCTACTTGTTGCGGTAGTTGAACCCTATTCCCTTGCATGACCTGTCATTGCCACAGTAAATAGTTGAAACCCACTAGCATGTGTAGGAGTTGATTGAGCCATGTGATGTGTGATCCACCATGCTATTTTGTTATGTTGCCTGCTATGCTTAGAGTTGTGTCTGGTCTGATTCATATGGGTGATGAATCAGAGTGAAACAATCTTTCGATAAAGAGAAGGAAGTGTGGAATACTTTTGGTAAAGGTATCGATGAAAGGCCATGTAGGAGTACGTGGTGGGTTGTTTCATTGGAATCGTCCATAGGACCCGAGATCTGTATGTGTGGTTCAAGTTACAGCTACTACCATGCATTGGGATCCTTAATTGACCCTCTCGGCTTATTAATTACCCTTGATCTCTGTCCAGGAGTTGCAACTAGTTTCTGGTGTTTATAGCTTACTGGAGGTCGTGCACAACGCTGACCCTCGGGGTGGGTTGTGATGCGACAGGTACGTGGCACGGTGTACCGGTTGCCCGTTTGGTGACTCGGGAACCCTGTACACATCGTTTGGGGCCGTGAGCGACACCCCGGCCGGATCTCCCCACGGATGGAACCCAAATAGGCGATAAACCTGGATGAGAGACTTGAGTAGTTAGTCAGGTCGTGGCCGACACCCTCGCTGGGCTTCCGCTTGAAGGTTGCCGAGTACACGCCGAGTAAACGGCGATAAGCGGTGGAAGCTTGTGTGAAGAAGTACACCCCTGCAGGGTTATCAAACTATTCGAATAGCCGTTGTTTGCGGTACGAACTACTTGGTTACTCTTACAGTTCATAGACAAGTTGATGGATACTACTAAAAGCCTCAAGATAAGCGTGAGTGCCGTGGATGGCCCTTCCAAAGGATGACGGAAGAGGATCCTCGGTAGTGTATTGATGTGGTGATTAGTGGACTCGTGTTCGTAATAACTTCTTACAATCTGTTGAGAGTTGTAGTATAGGTTAGCCAAGGTCAAAGCTGGCATTCTGCTATAAACTCCACTACCCCCTTTGATAATGTTGCATGTATGATAGGTTCTGTGGTAAGACTTGCTGAGTACCTTTGTACTCATGTTTGCTTAATAATTGTTGCAGAGGAGAACCATGCCCCTGCTGATGGGTTTTACATAGACGTTGACGTCGACGAGTAGCTTGACACCCAGACGGTGATCTGGAGCTTGTGAAGGGCCTTGTAGATAGTCAGGCTACACCAAGCCTGTTTATTTTCTAAGTTGTCTGTACTCAGACATGTAGCTTCCGCTTGTGCTTGTATGACTGTATGACTTGAGTGTTGGGTCATGTGACCCCTACCTGTATGACTATGTTATGTATGGCTCTTGGAGCCTTTTAAATAAAGTACTTTGAGTCATAGAGTTCTGTTGTGATGCAATGTTGTATTTGCACATATTGAGCATATTGCGTGTATGATTGAAATGCTTGGTATGTGTGGGATCCGACACCTAGTTGTTTTCCTTTGGTAGCTTATCTTACAGGGAAATGCCTCCTAGTGATTCCAATGGGCCTTGGTAGCTTGCTACTGCTCGGAACACATAGGCTGGCCGGCATGTGTCCTTCTTCGTTCCTGTGTCTGTCCCTTAGGGGAAATGTCACGCGTTGTTCCTTTAAGTCCATGTAGCTTGCTACGACTTGGGTTCATACGTTGATGACCGACACGTTCGTTGCTGGGTCATGGATGCCTGTCTCTGTAATTTAGTGCCACTTTTGGATTATAACTAGCCATGTCGGCCCGGGTTCTCTGTCATATGGAAGCTAGCGACACTGTCATATACGTGTGCCAAAATGCGCAAACGGTCCCGGGCCAGGTAAGGTGGCACCCGTGGGGTTACCGTGCGTGAGGCCGCAAAGTGATATGACGTGTTACAGCTAGATCGGTGTGACTAAGGATCGGGGTCCTGACATCTTAATTGTGGCATGAATGTTCAGATCTGAAAGATTCCAGATAAAAGTCTATATTGACATAACAAACATTAATACTTCAAGCAATACTAACAAAGAAATCATGTCTTCTCAAAATACTATGGCTAAAGAAAGTTATCCCTACAAAATCATATAGTGTTGGCTATGCTCCCTCGTTATCACACAAAAATATTCATATCATGCACAACCCCGATTTCAGCCAAGCATTTGTTTTCATACTCTATTTTTTCAAACCTTTCAACTTTCACGCAATACATGAGCGTGAGCCATGGACATAGCACTATGGGTGGAATAGAGGTGGTTGTGGAGAAGACAAAAAGGAGGAAGATAGTCTCACATCAACTAGGCGTATCAACGGGTTATGGAGATGCCCATCAATAGATATCAATGTGAGTGAGTAGGGATTGCCATGCAACGGATGCACTAGAGCTAAATATGTATGAAAGCTCAACAAAAGAAACTAGTGGGTGTGCATCCAACTTGCTTGCTCACGAAGACCTAGGGCATTTGAGGAAGCCCATCGTTGGAATATACAAGCCAGGTTCTATAATGAAAATTCCCACTAGTATATGAAAGTGACTAAGCATGAGACTATCTACAATGAAGAACGTGGTGCTACTTTGAAGCACAAGTGTGGAAAAAAGATAGTAGCAATTGTCCCTTTTCTTTTCTTATTTTTTTCTTTTTTTTTGGCCTTTTTTTTCTTAGGCCTTTCCTTTTTGTCATTTTTTTCTTTTTTTGTGGAGGGGCTCTATAGATTTAGCCTTTCCTCTCATGGGACAATGCTTTAATAATGATGATCATCACACTTTCATTACAACTCGATATTACAACTCGATACTACAACAACAAAGTATGACTCTATATGAATGCCTCCGGCGGTGTACCGGGATGTGCAATGAAACAAGAGTGACATGTATGAAAAGTTATGCATGGTGGCCTTGCCACAAATACGATGTCAACTACATGATCATGCATGGCAATATGATGTGTGTCATATGAGTCGAACGGTGGAAAGTTGCATAGCAATATATCTCGGAATGTCTATGGAAATGCCATGATAGGTAGGTATGGTGGCTGTTTTGAGGAATGATATATAGTGGGTTTATGGCACCGGTGAAAGTTGCGCGGTACAAGAGAGGCTAGCAATGGTGGAAGGGTGAGAGTGCGTATAATCCATGGACTCATCATTAGTCATAAGAACTCATATACTTATTGAAAAAATCTACGAGTCATCAAAACAAAGCAATCAATGCATGCTCCTAGGGGGAGGTTGGTAGGAGTTAACCATCGCGCGCCCCCGACCTCCACACAAAGGTTGGCACTCTACAAATATCTCATGCTCTAGCTTAGTCACACAACGGTTCACCATACGTGCATGCTACGGGAATCACTAACCTTAACACAAGTATTTCTCAATTTCATAATAACTCCACTAGCATGACTCTAATATCACTATCCTCATATCTCAAAACAATTATCAAGCATCCAACATCTCATTCTATTCAATGCACTTGGTGTAAATTTATTTTACTACATTGACATTGGATGTCAATCATGTGAAGACTAGTTTCTTTAGCCTAAACACATTACCATGCTGTTTTAATAGACTCTCAAATAGATTTAAGTTAAGCATGAGAGTTCAACAATTTCTTCAAAATAAAACCACCGCCGTGCTCTAACAGATATAAGTGAAGCACTAGAGCAAACAACAAACTACTCCGAAAGATATAAGTGAAGATCAATGAGTAGTTGAATAATTATGTAACTATGTGAAGACTCTCTAACATTTAAGAAATTAAGATCTTAGGATATTATTCAAACAGCAAGCAAAACAAACTAAAATAAATTAACGCTCCAAACTAAACACATAACATGATGCGAATAAAAATATAGCTCCAAGTATAGTTACCGATGGATGAAGACGAAAGAGGGGATGCCTTCCCGGGGCATCCCCAAGCTTAGGATTTATATTATCCTGAATTTTCTTGGGGTTCCATGGGCATCCCCAAGCTTAGGACTTTGTTACTCCTTGTTCCATAGTCCATCAAAGCAATACTCAAAACTTGAAAACTTCACAACACAAAACATAGACATAAATTCTCGTGAGCTCCGTTAGTATAAGAAAGCAAACCACTACTCAAAGGTACAGCAATAAATTCATTCTTTGTTTATATTGGTGTTAAACCTACTATACTACAACTTCTCTATGGTTCATATCCTTCAATACTACTCATAGATGCATCGGAATAACCAAACAACACACGAAAAACAGAATCTGTCAAAGACAGAACAGTCTGTAGTAATCTGCAGGGTTCGCCTAATTCTGGAACTCCAAAAAATTCAAACTAAATTGTTAAATCTGCGAAATTTTCCTACCAATCATCTTCAAAAAGAATCAACTAAAAACCACACTCCAGTCAAATCTGAAGACTACTTTAGCGAGCACTAACGATTCTGTTTTTCACAGCAAGATCACATAAACTTCACACAAGTCTTCCCAAAGGTTCTACTTGGCACAAACACTAAACAAAACATGAAACCACATCAAATCAGAGGCTAGATGCAATATTGATTCCCAAACAGCAGCAAAAACAAATAAACTAAAATAAAGTTGGGTTGTCTCCCAACAAGCGCTATCGTTTAACGCCCCTAGCTAGGCATAATGATGCTCACATAAAAGATAAGAATTGAAACATAACGGGAGCATCATGAAGCTTATGAATAGCACATTTATGTCTAACCCACTTCCTATGCATAGAGATTTTGTGATCAAACAACTTATGGGAACGATAATCAACTAGCATAGGAAGGGAAAACAAGCATAGCTTCAAAATTCTAATCATATAGAGAGGAAACTTGATTTTATTGCAATTCCTACAAGCATATGATCCTCTATCATAATAATTTTCAGTAGCATCATGAATGAATTCAACAATATAACCACAACATAAAGCATTATTTTCATGATCTACTTGCATAGAAATTTTACTATTCTCCACATAAGCAAAATTCCTCTCATTCATAGTAGTGGGAGGAAATTCAACAAAATAACTATCATGTGAAGCATAATCGAATTGAAAACTAGAATCATCATGAAAAGTTTCATGGTTATCATTATTCTTAATAGCATACAAGTCATCACAATAATCATCATAGATAGCAACTTGGTTCTCATAATCAATTGGAACCTCTTTCGAAATAGTGGATTCATCACTAAATAAAGTCATGACCTCTCCAAATCCACTTTCATCAATATAATCATCATAAATAGGAGGCATGCTTTAATCATAATAAATATTATCATCAAAACTTGGGGGACTAAAAATATCATCTTCATCAAACGTAGCTTCCCCAAGCTTGTGGCTTTGCATATCATTAGCATCATGGATATTCAAAGGATTCACACTAACAACATTGCAATCATGCTCATCATGCACATATTTTATGCCAAGCATTCTATGTAATTCTTCTTCTAGTACTTGAGCACAATTTTCCTTTCCATCATTTTCACGAAAGATATTAAAAATATGAAGCATATGAGGTAACCTTAACTCCATTTTCTTGGTAGTTTTCTTTTATAAACAAAACTAGTGATAAAACAAGAAACTAAAAGATTAGATTTTGCAAGATCAAAATATATACCTTCAAGCACTAACTTCCCCGGCAATGGCGCCAGAAAAGAGCTTGATGTCTACTATGCACCCTTCTTCTTGTAGACGTTGTTGGGCCTCCAAATACAGAGGTTTGTAGGATAGTAGCAAATTTCCCTCAAGTGGATGACCTAAGGTTTATCAATCCATGGGAGGCGTAGGATGAAGATGGTCTCTATCAAGCAACCCTGCAACCAAATAACAAAGTCTCTCTTGTGTCCCCAACACACCCAATACAATAGTAAATTGTATAGGTGCACTAGTTCGGCGAAGAGATGGTGATACAAGTGCAATATGGATGGTAGATATGGGTTTTTGTAAAAGGAAAATGTAAAAACAGCAAGGTAGCAAGTGGTAAACGTGAGCATAAACGGTGTTGCAATGATAGTAGAGAAGGCATAGGGTTCATACTTTCACTAGTGCAAGCTCTCTCAACAAGGATCACATAATTGTATCATATTACTAGCCCTCAACATACAACAAAGAGTCACTCCAAAGTCACTAATAGAGGAGAACAAGCGAAGAGATTATGGTAGGGTACGAAACCACCTCAAAGTTATTCTTTCTGATCGATCTAATCAATAGTCTGTAGTAACATTCAATCTATCATAGAGTTCGTACTAGAATAACACCTTAAGACACAAATCAACCAAAACCCTAATGTCACCTAGATACTCCATTGTTACCTCAAGTATCCGTGGGTATGATTATATGATATGCATCACACAATCTCGGAAACATCTATTCAACCAACACATAGAACTTCAAAGAGTGCCCCAAAGTTTCTACCAGAGAGTCAAGACGAAAACATGTGCAAACCCCTATGCATAGATTTCCAAGGTCACGGAACCCGCAAGTTGAACACCAAAACATACATCAAGTGGATCACATGATATCCCATTGTCACCACAGATAAACACGCGCAAGACATACATCAAGTGTTCTCAAATCCTTAAAGACTCAATCCGATAAGATAACTTCAAAGGGAAAACTCAATCCATTAAAAGAGAGTAGAGGGCAAGAAGCATCATAAGATCCAACTATAATAGCAAAGCTCGCGATACATCAAGATCGTGCCATCTCAAGAACAGAAGAGAGAGAGATCAAACACATAGCTACTGGTACATACCCTCAGCCCCGAGGGTGGACTACTCCCTCCTCGTCATGGAGAGCGCCGGGATGATGAAGATAGCCACTGGAGAGGGATTCCCCCCTCCGGTAGGGTGCCAGAACGGCTGTAGATTGGTTTTCGATGGCTGCAGAGGCTTTCGGGGGCGGAACTCCCGATCTAGGTTAATTTCCGAAGGTTTCAGTATTTATAGGAATTTTTAGAGTCGGGGCCAAGTAAAGGGAGCTACGGGCTGTCCTCAAGATAGGGGGGCGCGCCCCCCTGTCCAGGGCGTGGCCCCCACCCTGGAGGGCAACCCGTGGCTGTCCTGGCCCAACTCTTTTGCTTCGGGGGCTTCTTTTGGTCCAAAAAAATCTTCAAAAATTGGCTCATCAATTGGACTCCGTTTGATTTTCCTTTTCTGTAAAACCCTAAAACAGCAGAAAAACAGAAACTGGCACTGGGCTCTGGGTTAATAGGTTAGTCCCAAAAATCATATAAAAGTGTATAATAAAGTCCATAAGACATCCTAGAAGGATAATATAATAGCATGGAACAATCAAAAAATATAGATACATTGGAGACGTATCAGTACGCCATGTGTGACCTGAGTGCAGCCCCCATGCCCAGCCCCCTCGCGCTACCCTCCCGAGGGGAGCACAGCGCGGTGGGGCTGGTCACCGAGTCGAGTGGCTCCATGAGGTTAATGCGACCGTGAGGCCATCCCAGTTGTTTATCACCAGCGCGGAGCATGGCGCTACCGTTCTTGCACGGGCAGAGCCGCTCCTCGACCGTGTCGACTGCTAGCGCGGAGCATGGTACTTCCATTGGAATGTGGGAGGGGACTCCCTACTACGGACTGCCCCCAAGGCGTGTACAGCCCCACCCTAACACGTGGCTTGCACGGTAGGGTTGGACGAGGTGTATCTGGGCACCAGTGAGCTAGCGCGAGAGTCACGAGGCCCTACCGCCAGGCGGGTTGTGCCTGGTCTTGAGTTAGAGCGCTTGAGGTGGTCCTGCAAGATGGTTAGGCAACGTGCACCGGGTGAATCCCTTGAGGCTGCCACACGAGAAGGCCGGGCACCAACGACCATAGGAAGTGACGCGAACGGGGCCGACCCGCCGAACAGAGCTCAGCCGTTGGGTTTATCGACGCTGGAGGGTCGGACCCAAGCATAGACATCGTGCCTAGTCTTCTCATGTGGATGCCCTAAGAAAAGACAACCGACGCGCGGCTCCCGTTGCGATGGGGCACCGTATTGTGCGCCCCAACTCACCTGCTAGCATCTAGCTCGTGCGAGGGTGAGGCACCAAGGGCCACATGAGGTGACGTACACGGGGCTGGCCCGCGAGGCAGAGCTAAGCCGCTTGGATTTGGCGATGCTGCAGGGACGAACCCGAGCAGAGACACCATGCCTGCCCTTGATCATTAGATGGGTGCAAGCAAGCTAGTGAGGGCGCACAATGTTCATGGCATCGGGGGAACGGTCAGGCAGATGAGTGATTTTAATGCAGCTAACAGAAATGGTAACGCCAGCTTAGGTAAGATGCAAGGGCGATACATACCACCGAGATGGATACGTGCGTCCTGGGGATGATGCAGCCCGAGGGGTGCCCCCAACAAGTAAGCTAAAGATGTAGAAGGGTACACGCCGCAGGGACAGACCTGTGCGACCTGGGAATGATGCAACCCAAAGGGCACTCCCAGCTGAACAAAAACCGGAAAATGTCACCTGGCAAAGTTGCTAAAGTAGTGTTGTGTAGCCGAAGACGCTTGATGCAGACGCTACTCCTCATGCGCCGCCTGGCTCCGGCGCCTCGCGAGGCTCCGGGGTTTCCCAGATCTTGCGGAGAACCGAGTCCAACTCCACCTGGATCTCCTAATGCCTGGCCTCGCGAGTCGACTAGACCTCCCACATATGGCATTGGTGCAGGGTCGCTTGGTTCGGCAGGCCAAATGGCATGAAAACATAGCTTTGAGGGGGACCATCGCACCGGCCCACCTGGGAAGGCAAGTAGAGCTCCTGAGATGCGATCCTGTTGAGTGCGGGGACGTTGACGCTGATGCGCAGCCCATCGCGTGAGCCTCGGGCGACAGCTGCACTCCGAGGCGCCTGGCACCGCTCGCCATGCATTGCCCTTGGCACCTGTAGGTCTTCAATGGTGTGGCTGATGAACTCCTGAGCGCTTGGTGCCTCACGCCTTGAGGCCTCCGGAGGGAAACATGCTGTGAAGCACTCCTCCACATTGTGCCCGAGTGCCTCTCTCGTGACACTAGCTAAGTTAGAGGCCCTCCAGAGGAGAGCTCCCGAGCCCAGCCTAAGGGGGGAGCTGGGCACGCCTTCCTATGTGAGGGAGGGAGGTGGCCCCTACCTAGGTGTAGGTCCTGAGGTGCCGCCAATAGGTGCTGCAACCTCATGAGGCTCCAGGGCAATCAGCTGCTTCTTCTTCTTGGAAACGACCTCGGGAGGCTAGATGATGTTGTCATTTTCTGGATCCTCGACTGCTGCCGCCTGGTAAGCGCGCTCGAGTGAGCACACTGCGTCCTTCTCTTCACAAGCGATGGTGATGATGCCACCGCTCCCCAGCATCTTGAGGACGTTGCAGTTGTGGTGAGTCATTGCCATGAACTTGGCCAGGGCTGGGTACCCAAGGATGGCGTTGTAAGGGAGATGGATGTGGGCGACATCGAAGTCGATGAGCTCAGTGTGGTAGTTTTCACATTTGTCGAAGGTGTCAGGCAGGCGGATTTGCCCTATGGGGGTGGTGGAGCTGTCAGTCACTCCAGAGAAGGGCTTGGTAGGCAGTAACTGAGCATACAGTACTTGGAGGCCGTTGAACGTCTCGACGGACAGGACATTGAGCCCTACACCGCCGTTGATGATAGTCTTCGTAACTTGGACGTTGCTGATGACGGGCGAACAAAGCATTGGAAGGGTGCCGGCCATAGCCGCGCACTTGAGCTGGTCTGCTGAACTGAAGCTGATGGGGCATCTGGACCTCCTGAGTGGGCGAGTAGCCTCGAGCTTGGGGAGAGCCGCGTTCACTTCCCGGGATAACTACTTGAAGAGGCACTAAGAGGCTGGGGCCTCCGCTCCGCAAAAGATGCAGGCGATGGAGCAAGACTCCTAGAAGCCCCTAGACCCCTCATCCTGGTCGTCGTCCCTCCTTGGTGGTGGAAGAGGTGGAAGGCTAGCCTTGTCCTGAGGGCGGTCCTCATGATGCTGTCCCTACCAGGCGCCCTCACGTGCTGGTCCCTCCATGCATCCTTACGAGGCTGATCGCGCGAACGGTCCTCCCGAGGTTGGTCACGCCACTCCGGACGGGGGCCGCGGTTGTCCCATTGTCCCCCGGTTGGGCTCGCCCCATGGTCGTAGCTGTGGTTCCTGTGCTCGGGGCATTGGTTGACGCTTCCTTTGCCGATGGCCCTGATCTCTTGACAGTCGTGGGTGTTGTGGCTATGCACGTTGTCGAATCTGCAAAATGCCCGGCTGTTCTTGGATGACTATGGGTAGTCGCGGCCATGTTTCATTTCCGGTTCGGCCGCGAGCACTGCCACTCCTTTGTGATTTACGTACTTGCTCTTGGCCTTCTTGTCTTCAGGTTCAGCAGCGGGGAACTCGACGAGGGAGAGGCGCCCCTCCTCAGCTCTGGCGCACTTGGTCCCGAGGTTGAACAGCTCCAGGGACATGCACAGATCTTTGTGGCTAGCGAGCTCCTCCTTCATCTTGATGTAACGGACACCATCTGAGAATGCTGAAATGATGGCCTCGTCCGTGACCTTGGGGATCTTGACACGGACGTTGTTGAAGGGTTGGATGAACTTCTGTAGGGTTTCTCCTGGTTGTTGCTTGATACGCTGCAGGTCACCCGCGACCGGGGGGCGGTCTCAGGTGCCCTGGAAGTTGGCGATGAACAGCTCATGCATCTCGCTCTAGGTGGAAATCGATCCCGCGGGCAGGTTCTGTAGCCACGAGCGCGCGCTATCTTTGAGGGCCATGGGGAACCAGTTCGCCATGATCTTCTCATTGCCGTTGGACGCTTTGATGCTTAGCTCGTAGAGCTGAAGGAATTTTGTAGGGTCGGGGGTGTCATCATAGCACGGAGACAGGTCAGGCTTGAACTTCTCATGCCAGTTGACGTTGCACAGCTCGGGGGCGAGGGCCTTGCAGCCTCTATCGACACCGGAGCTTGTTGGGGAGGCATAACTTGGACTTGGTCCTCGCGCGCCACAGCGGCAAGGGGCGCGCGGTCTCGACGTGGCGGTGGGGGGAGCACTGGCGCTCCTCCGCGGGGCCGCTGGATCTCTTGGCAGCTTCCTTCTTTGTGCACTCGCGTCGCGCGTGGGTGATCACACCGCGGGGCCACGTGCCTTTGGTCTTGGACGACGCCTTGACATGGAGGTAGCAGAGGAGCTTAAGCTTCATGGGCGACGTCGTCCGCATGGGGAGGCAGATGAGGTAGCGAGAGGGACGGCGTTGGAGATCCCCCATCGGCGCTGACAAGCTCGGTGATGCGGTCGAGCCATTCTTCATAGAAGTCGTCGATGGGGCGTTAGCGCAGGAGCTCGCATGCCATGAGCAACGCAACCTGCGCATTCGTGGGTCCGCGACGACCATGGGATGACGAGACCGCTGGGGTCAGTGACGGGGTCGCGGTGCGTCCATCTTACAGCATGGAGGGGTGCAGGGACGAGGCCTGTTGTTCATGCCGTGCCGAGGCGTTGGCGGCAGGCGATGGAGACCTGCGGGGCGGTCCGCCTGCGGGAGCTATCTGAGCAGCGGGTGGCGAGGGCGGCCTGCCGCTCAGCACAGGCTCTGCGAGCATCGGTCATGAAACCGGTGGGAAGGCGAAGAGCGGATCGGCGGAAGGGAAGTTCAGGCAAAACCCTTGTGGTTTGAACTCTGGGGTGCGCACGAAGATCTCTCCTTCCGCCTTAGCCCGTCTACTCGCCGATCCCTAGGCCTAGCTCGTCAGACCCGAAGAACAAGGGACACAAGGTTTATACTGGTTCGGGCCACCGTTGTGGTGTAATACCCTAATCCAGTGTGGTGTGGTGGATTGACTTGTAGGATGAGGAAGATCTAGTACATGGGGAGAACAGCCTCCCGAGGAGAGGTGTTCTTGTGCTTGAGTGAGCTTGTGAGTGTGTGGCCTCCTATCTGATCAACTCAAGACAAGATGATCTCAATGGTGGTGGCTAGTCCTATTTATAGAGGCCAAGGTCCTCTTCCCAAATATTGAGTGGGAAGGAATCCCACAACGACCAAATTTGACGGGGGACAGCTAGTACAAGCTATCCTGACAAAATGTGGTCTTCGCCTGCCAAAGGCTGTGGTGGTGACGCCGCTGTGGGCTGCGCGATGACCTCCACTCTGCCGTCCTGCTGGTCTTGGTCTTGTTGCACCAATATGGAAACCGTTACCAGACGCCTCGGGACTCCTCGCCTGTGCCTGCCCCTTTAGCACCAAAGAGGAAACTGGCACCCTGCCCCCGCTGGCACCTGCCTGGCCTGGGTCATCACTGCTCACGTCACGAGGGCCTCGCGAGGTGCCCCTGTCCTTAATATATCCGCTCCTCAGGGGCCAGCCTAGCGAGGCTGCCCCAGGGGAGGTCTTGCGTTGTCCCCCTCGCGAGGCTCGGCCCCTCACGAGGGTCTTGGGTGGTTGCTGAGGAGGTTGGGCCATACCAGGCTGCCTGATGAGCCACGCCCTGGGCCGCAGGCAGGCAAGTTTGGGTACCCCCATTCACAGAATGCCGACACCTGCCCCTTTAGCACCAAAGAGGAAACTGACATCCTGCGCCCGCTGGGGCCCTCCTGGCCTTGGACGTCATGGCTCACGTCACGGGAACCTCACGAGGTGCCTCTTGCCTTGATATCTCTGCTCCTCGGGAGCTAGCCTAGTGAGGCCGCCCCAGGGGAGGTCTTGTGTCGTCCGCCTCGCGAGGCTTGGCCCCTCGCGAGGGTCTTGAGTGGTTGCTGATGAGGATGGACCGTACCAGGCCGCTGGACGAGCCACGCTCTGGGCCGCAGTTAGGCAAGTCTGGGTACCCCCATTCCCAAAACGCCGACAGTAGCCCCCGGGCCCAAGGCGCACTCGGACTTAGCTTCGTGGCGAAGCCAAGGGTCAAGTGCGGAGCGCCGTGGGCCCCTAAAACCCGCAGCGTTGATTGACGTATGGCGATTGATGGGACATGGGTGTCTGCACTCCCCCACGCCGCCTCGGCAACTGCTTGACTGACAAAAGGCAAGTGCACGCTCCAGGGCCTTCATTGCTTGCTGTCGCCTTGCTCCAGATCCCCTTTCTTCCTCCTCTCCACCGAGGACTCCAGATTCACGCCGCCTCCCCTCTAAGCTCGCAGCCGATGGCGTCCGGTAAGGCGAAGGCTGTCGCTCTACCTACCTGGTACGAGCCGACCCTGTGCGTGCCTAGCGTCTCGGAGACGAATCACGCCGCCATGCTCCTGATGATGGAGGAGGAGACCAACAAAAAGGGGAAGACTGTGATCCGGTCTGGCTCCGCCAAACCGGAGGACTCCAAGAGTACCTTCTACCCCCTCTTTATGAGCAGTCTTTAGAGGGGCTGGTTCCCCCTTTCTTCAATTTCTACTTCGCTGTCCTTAGCCACTACAAGCTGCATGCCCATCATCTTCATCCCAATTCTATCCTCCTCCTATCAATCTTTGCCTTCTACTACAAGGCATTTTTTGGGGTGATGCCGTCCATAGCGCTGCTTCGCCACTTCTTCTATCTCCAGAACAAGGGCAAGCTCTGCTCAGGGTGTGCCTACTTCGTCACGACCAATGGGACCAGCGCGATCTCGAAAGCTGGGAAGAAGGCTGAGAACTTCAGGAACAAGTGGGTCCTTGTGGACGCCATGTGCTCCCACCCTCGGGGTGCTGCCAACTGAAATGCCCGAGTCTAGCGACAGGTGGCTCAGCGGGAAGCTTACCGACCATCGGGCGAAGATGGTGCTGGAGAAGATTATCACCGACTTGAAGCTTGTTGACCCAGAAGCGGTAAAGTTGATGGGGGCCATGATCGTCAAGGAATTCCTGGCATGCCACGTAGCACGGCTTCAGGCGCACTCGTGCCCCTTGTAGACGCTCGGGGGCGAGACGGACAACCTCCAACTGCGCCTCGACACCCTGTCCGACAAGTAGCTTGGAGCAGCTCTCTGCCTCCTGGTTGAGGACGATCTGGGGTATCCGCCTGCTACCCACGTCTCCCTGTACCGCCACTAGGATGGGGCGACGGTAGAGGCCTCCATGCCCACCTTCGACAGACGCGGGCTCCTTCCTCCGGCGCCCCCTGAAGCCCAGATGGCAACTGATCTGGTGGAGCTGTCTTCAGGTGACTACAGCGGGGAGGAGGGCTCAGAGGTGACCATGGAGGGGGCAGGGGAGTCCTCCCGCCCACGCAAGGCCGATCTCCTCTGCGCCTTGCCTGACGATGACGACACCGATGACCACCTAGTGAAGGAGGTGACACCCCCCGCTGGGATCATCACGAGGTCTAAGCTAACCCCCTCGAAGAAGCCACCAGCTGGGGTCCCGATGACGAGCAGGTCGGCACTATTCTCCCGAGGCGATGCTCCGGCCTTTACACCGCCCTGCGCCTGCGCCACAGGCAGCTAGGCCCCTGGGCTCCGTGGTGAAGAGGCCGGGAGGTTACACCGCCGTGGACCAGTAAGTACCTTGTCCTGGTCTAGCCTCCACTCTTGATTCTCTTGCCGATTCCTAATGCCTTCCACTGTATTGCCGGGCCAACGCCGTTGGTGAAGAAGAAGTAGGAGGAGGCGACCGCATCAGAGGCCTAGCGGTCTTTCTTGACTTCATCTTCCCCTGCCAGGTGTCTTCACAAGGCAAAGCGAACCATCGTCAGGAGGGGATGGCCTCCTTGGCCATGTTGGCCCTAGAGGCGGTAATCTCTAGCTCGCCTGTGGGTGTCTCCAGGGCTCAGGAGGGCTTGAACACGCCGTAGCCTCCTACTCCGGTCGTGCCGCTAGCTCGCGGCCCTCCCGCTTCGTCCGGCACCCAGAAGGAGGCCATTTCCACACTGACGCAGCTCCAGGACGATCTCCAAGGCGTCGACAATCATCTAGTGGCAGGGCGCTTGGAGCTGGTCTCGAGATGGCTGAATTCCAACTCGTCTGTTTGAGATGTGCTGAGCTGGGTCATGGCGGCTTCCGAAGAGGACAAGCAGGCTGCCGACAAGGCCGCAACCACTCTTGAGGCGGCTCTGAAGGATGTGCAGGCCATCAAGGAGCGATGCCAGTCGATGGAGACCAAGTTGCAAGCCTTGCGCAGCAAGTGTGCGGCGAGGGAGGAGAATATGAAGATCAGAGAAGACGTCGTAGCCAGCCGTGACGCCGAGTTGGAGCAGTTGCCGAAGGTGGTGGCTGGAGAGCACGGTTGCCTGGTGAGCTGAGGTAGGCGACGGAAGCAGAGAAGGCCCAGTTGGAGGCCAAGGCGAAGGTTCTGGCTGAGGAACGCGCAACCTACAAGTCCCTAGAGAAGGTCCCACCAAGCACTAAGGGCGCTCTACGAGAAGGGCTTGGAGAAGCCGTTGGTGACGGACGATGAAGGCCCCGCCCAACTGCTTCCCTATTTTGTTATGGCGCTCGAAGGTTTCGTCAACAAGATTGGCCCCATGGTAGAAGGGGAAGCCCGCGCGCTTTCCTCCTCAGCCCTGACGCGCGTCTTCAGCCACCTGCATCTTCGCGATCCTGACTCTGACGTTGGTGCACTGCTCGAGCCTGTGGACGAAGAGCACTGCGAGGCTGTTGCTGAAGCCGTGAAGGGCCTGGTGGAGGCCTTGTGGCAGAAGTTCCTCACCATCGACCCTTGACCTTCAGCCGACTGCGCCGCCGACCCCGCAGCCGAGGCCAACTCTGTAGGGCTTGGCTATGCTGCCGATGAAGAAGCGCTTCCTGGCTGCGATGCCTGAGGCTGCAGAAGGGGCCTGCTGGTGGATGACAGTGCTCCTTCCTATCTTTACTTTCCTGCGAACTTTCCTTCGACATGTGACGTGCCTCGTGGAGGCGTTAAAACTTCTGTTTGATGCTTGAAGGACAACTTGGATTGTAATAATTGCTAGCTATTCGCGTTTCTCTTCCTATTTGCTTTGTTGTTCTACGTCGACAGAGCCAGGCCCTGCGCATACCTCAACCGCTCCTAGCTTGTCCGGATCACCAGGACAAGACCAGAGAGCGAGGGGATACGTGTCTAGTTAAGCCCTTGTGTCGTGATGCCCAAGTCCTCCTTGACCTACAAACGGTCGCTTGGAAGGAAACGCAAAACAAGGCTTTAGCATTCTGCGTCGGTAGGGCTCGGCCCCGCGCGTACCTCAGCCGCTGCTGGCTTGTCCGGATCACCAGAACAAGACCAAGGAGTGAGGGGCTACGGGACCAGTTAGGCCCTTGAGTCGTAATGCCCAAGGGTCCCCCTTGATGTACGAACAACCCTTAGGAGAGTAATGTGAGAGCTGGCCTTAGTGTTCTCTGCCGACAGGGCCCGGCCCCGCGCATACCTCAGCCGCTGCTGGCTTGTCCGGATCACCAGCACAAGACCAGGGAGTGAGGGGCCACGTGGCCAGTTAGGACCTTGGGTCGTGATGCCCAAGCGTCCCCCTAGACGTACGAACAGAGCTCATACCTGTCCTCGCTGGGTCTTCGCTCGGGAGGGTTGCGACGACCAGGTCCTGGGGACCTGGAGGGGCGTACGCTAGACGTGGCCTGAGCGTAGCCCCCGTGCCTAGCCCCCTCGCGCTACCCTCCTGAGGGGAGTGCAGCGCGGTGGGGTTGGCCACCGAGCCTGGAGTCTCCCTGATGCCTCGGGACTCCTCGCCTGCGCCTGCCCCTTTAGCACCAAAGAGGAAACTGACATCCTGCACCCGCTGGTGCCCGCCTGGCCTTGGTCGTCCTGGCTCACATCACGGGAATCTCGCGAGGTGCCCCTTGCCTTGATATCTCCGCTCCTTCGGAGCTAGCCTAGTGAGGCTGCCCGAGGGAAGGTCTTGCGTCGTCCGCCTCGCGAGGATTGGCCCCTCGCGAGGGTCTTGAGTGGTTGCTGATGAGGTTGGCCCGTACCAGGCCGCTAGACGAGCCACGCTCTGGGCCGCAGGCAGGGAAGTCTAGTTACTGCCATTCCTAGAAGGCCGACAATATTTATAGTGGCCTTGGTCCTCTTCGCCCAAAATGTAGGCGGGGTGGGATCCCACAACGGCCAAATTTGAAGGGAGACAACTAGTACATCTTATCCTAACGAAAGGTGGCCTTCGTTTGCAAAGCTTCTGATCCATCCGCCATGGTGGGCTTGGTGATGAACTCCATCCTGCCATCGTCACGATCCTGGTCTTGTTGCACAGAAATCGAAACCTTCAGCTGATTCCTCGGGCTCCGCGTCTGCGCTTGCCTCTTTAGCACCAAAGAGGAAACCAATTATCGTGCGCCTGCTGGCGCCCGCCTGGCCTTGGTCGTGATTGCTTGCGTCATCCGAACCTCGTGAGGTGGTGGCTTGCATAGAGTTCTCCGCTCCTCGGGAGCTAGCCTTGTGAGACTGCTCCTTTCAGAGGTCTTGGTGTCATTCACCTTGCGAGGCTTGGCCCCTCGTGAGGGTCCTGAGTGTCGATGCTGAAGATGGGCCGTACTAGGCCAGTGAAGGAGCCATGTCATGGGCTGCAGGCAGGCAAGTCTAGGTATCCTAGTTCCCAGAACTCCGACAGAAGCCCCAAGCAGTGCACTAATAGCCGGGAGGCTGGGCGACAGAGAAGGCTGGGAAATCCGACGGGCCTTACTGCAAAATCCACCGCAATAAGGGTCATGATCTCCAACAATGTCACTAGGTCAAGCAACTTGTCAAAAAGCAGTAGGCTGAGTACGACAAGCGCGACAAAGAGAGAGACCAAGAAGGTGTTGCTAGGAAGGGACGTAGTGGTAGAGGAGTTCGCCGCAGCAAGACCCCGCATCAGAAGGAAAAGCCTGCCAGGGGCCGAGATAAGAATGAAGGGAATGAAGACAGTGATGAGCGGGATGAAGAAGAGACCAGTAAGGGGGAGTTCCAGAAGGCAACTGGAGCCATATGTATTAACGGGGGTACATTCCTGCACTCCTCATATCGTCAGCTCAAGTAGTGGGCACGGGAGGTCAATGCCATGGAACCGGCTATAGATTCTCTGAAGCCACTCAAACGGTCGCGCGCGCCTATCATCTTTGACAAAGAGGATCACCCAACGGCACCATTATGGTAGGGTGTCTGACGTTGTTGGTCTCGCCAACAATACGCAACCTCAAGGTCACAAAGATGCTAGTTGATGGCGGGGTTGGGTTGAATTTGATCTCCCCTAAAGTGGCCAGTAAGTTACGGGTCCTCGAAAAAGAGCTCAAGGTTACCGGCACGTCCCAAGGGATTATCCCCTGCAGAATCCGGCCTAAGGGAAAGGTTCTGGTACCGGTAATATTTGGTGGAGAACTAAATTACCGAACTGAGAGCGTTGTTTTCTACGTTGTTGATCTCCCTCTACCTCATAATGGGATCCTTGGCCGCCCAGCTCTGGCGAAGTTCATGGCAGCACCCCACTATGCCTACAATATTCTGAAGATGCCAGGGCCAATCAGCGTCATTTCCATTCCGTCAGACAAGAAAGATGTTGTTATCTGTGTGGATAAGATGTATAGAGATGCGGTAGGTGTAGGAGCTATGGACACCGGCAAGGAGTCCTGAAAGCGCGCCTCTTCGGAGTGTGCTGCTCCTGTCGAGAACCTGCCGGAGAGTTCCACTAGCAAGAGATTCAGGGTTGCTTTGCCTGCAGTAAAGAAGGTCTCGAAAAGGCAGGATGGTGCTGATGGGACATGCACCATCAGCGCCACCATTGAGGACAAATAGGAAAGTGCGTTTGTTGCCTTCCTGGTGGATGTACCATGTGACATCCCCGGCGTGAGGACAAATAGGAATGTCGATGTGTTTGCCTGGCAACCATCTAACATCCCCAACATTCCCAGGAAGGTAATCGAGCATCACCTTGTTGTCTGCCCTCATTCCCCTCCTGTCAAATAGAAGGTTAGGAAGCAAGATTTTGAATGGCAGCAATTTGTTGCCAAAGAGATCAAGATACTTGAGGCGGCTGGTTTGGTCAAAGGAGTGTTGCATCTGACGTGGTTGGCAAACCCAGTGGTAGTGCGCAAGACGAATGGGAAATGGAGGCTTTGTATTGATTTCACGGATCTAAATAAAGCATGCCCATAGGCCCCGTTCCCCTTGACACACATCAATAAGATTGTGGACTCCACTTAAGGTGTGATTTTCTTTCCTTTCTGTATGCATACACCGGGTACCAGCAGATATTCATGTCCATGGAAGACCAAGAGAAGACCGTGTTCATAACCCCATGTGTCACATATTGCTCTGCGCGGATGCCCTCTGGGTTGAAGAGCGCTGGATCCACCTTTGCTAGAGCAATGCAGATCGGTTTCGAACCTCAGTTACACAGGAATGTTGAAGCATACATGGATGAGATCGTGGTCAAAGACCAAGGAAAGATCAACACTTATTCAAGACTTGGAAGAGACATTTGCCAACCTGCCCAAAATCAACTTCAAGTTAAACCCTGGGAAGTGTGTGTTCGGTGTGCCCTCCACCAAGCCACTTGGTTTCTCTCTGTCCCATCAGGGGATGGAAGCCAACCCCGATAAGATCTGGGTGATTGAGCATATTCAAGCACCCAGAACTGTCAAGGATGTTAAGCGCCTGACTGGATGTGTTGCCACGCTAAGCGGGTTCATTACCAAGTTCGTCGAGCGGGCCTTGACCTTCTTTGAAATCTTGATGAAGGCAGAACCATTGAAGTGGACCCCGGATGCAGAAGCAGCGCTGCGAGACCTAGAGGCATACCTTTCATTTGTTCCTACCTTGGTTGCTCCTGAACCTCCAGAGCCGTTGCTGCTATACTTAGCGGCAACAAATCAAGTGGTTAGCGTTGCTGCTATACTTAGTGGTAGTGAAAAGGCAGCTACAGCTTTTGTTCTTTCCGGGAGTAGGACCGGGTTGTTCATGGCAGGCTCAAGCACTGATCAGGAGAAAGAAGAGAATATTGGCGAAGGCAATTCCGAGACCCTGGTAAGGAAGAAAGTGGTGCAGCGGCCAGTATACTTTGTTAGCTCCCTATTACAAGGGGCTAGGTCGAGGTATTCTTGAGTCCAAAAGTTGATTTTTGGCCTTGTGATGGCCTCGAGGAAGTTGCGCCACTAGTTCCAAGACCACGAGATCACGGTGGTCACTCTTTTTCCGATGCAACCTATATTGAGGAACCCCGAAGCCACTGGCAGGATATTTGAGTGGGCACTGGAGTTGTCAAGCATCGGCCTATGATATGAAAGCACGTCAACCATTCAGAGCAGAGCATTGGCAGAATTTATTGCAAAATGGACGCCAACCCCAGAGGAAGAAATTCCAGAGACATCGATCCCCGACAAGGAAGCGCCTCAGGAGTGGATCAGGTATTTTGACGGTGCCTTCTCACTTCAAGGCGCTGGGGCTAGAGTGATCCTTGTTGCACCCACTTGAGAGCACCTCAAATACCTGGTTCATATACACTTCCCCCGGGAGAAAGCCAGCAAGGATACTACCGAATATGAGGGGTTCCTTGTTGGGCTCAGGATCGTGGTGGAGTTCGGGATCAGGAAATTGATCGTTCGTCGGGACTCGCAGCTTGTGGTGAGGCAAGTAAATAAGGATTACTAGAGCCCATTGATGGAAGCATATGTAGAGGAAGTGAGAAAGCTGGAGGAGCATTTCGGCGTATTACAAACACAACACGTGCCACATGCAAAAAACAGCATTGATGATCATCTGTCGAAAATGTGCTGCAAAAAAGCTTTTTGTGGAACCAGGAACCTTTGTCCTCCACTTGACACAACCATCTATATGCCCTTTGATTTTGGCCAGAAAAAGGAGAAAGATGGACTCCGGCAAACATCTTCTGGCAGAGCTTCCTGAAGCCCCCAGTAGAGAGGTTGCCAGGAAAGACCTTGCGTCACTTGGTGAGCAGCATCCTCTCGCTGGACCAACCGTTCTGGTGCTCAGGGTAAGCGCTCCCATGAACGAGGAAGTGTCGTTTGTCCTTGTTGTCAAGCCCCAGGCTCCAACTTGGCCACGACACATCGTCCACTACCTCCAAACAGGTGAACTTCCCGAAAAGCAAGAAGAAGCCAAAAGAGTAGCCCATAGGGCCAGTATGTATCAATTTTTCGATGACACATTATACCGAAGGAGGCCTAACGGTGTGAAATTAAGGAGCATCTGCCAGGAAGAGGGGAGGAACTTTTGGCAGAAATACACAAAGGTGTGTGTGCGGATCTCACATTGGATCAACAACATTGGTAGGAAAAGCTTTCCGACAAGGTTTCTACTGGCCCACGGTCCTCCAAGATGCGATCCAGCTAGTCACTAAGTGTGAAGCTTGCCAGTTCCACTCCAAGAACATTTATCAACTAGCTCATGCTCTCTAGACTATTCCTTTGTCCTGTCCCTTCTCGATCTGGGGGCTCGACATCTTGGGCCCCTTCCCCCACTCGGTCGGGGGCTTTGAATTCTTGTACATTGCTATCGACAAGTTGACAAAGTAGTCAGAAGTGGAACCAATGAGGAAGGTAACTACACAGTCAGGTATCAAGTTATTGAAGGGATTGGTGTGCCGATTTGGAGTTCCCGCCAAAGTGAACATTGACAATGGCACCCGGTTCAAAAGGTGTGCCTTCATGCAATACATTCAAATCCTCGGAAGCAAGGTCTTATCCGCCTCCATTTCCCATCCCCGGAGCAATGGACAAGGTGAGAGGATGAATGCTTAAATGCTGTGTGGAATCAAGATAAGAACTTTTGACAAGCTACAAAAGTGCGGTAAACATTGGATCGATGAGCTTCCGGTGGTTCTTTGGTCCCTCCGTACGACACCAAATCGAGCTACCGGCCAGACTCCCTTCTCCATAGTCTATTGTGCAGAAGAAGTGATCCCCACAGAACTCATATACGGGTCACCTCGAGTACTTGCCTACGATGAAGTAGCGTAGGAGCAGCACTGGCATGACAATGATGTGCTCCTCGAGGAGGATCGTCTCTGAGCTGTTGTGCGTGCTGCATGCTACCAGCTAGCCTTGCCCCACTAACATTGCCGCAAGGTTCACACCGAGAACCTTGAGGAAGACGATCTTGTCCTTAGGCGTGTTCAGTCTGCCAAGGGTTCCAACAAGTTGACGTCGAAGTAGGAAGGCCTTTATCGGGTACTACGAGTCACCAGACATGGCACAGTCTGTCTGGAGACCGAAGATGTTATCAAATGCAAAACTCATGGAATATTGAGCATCTTCGTAAGTTCTACCCATAAGGCACGGCTGCTGGTCTTAGCCCCGGCAGCCACCCTTTTTTACAAGACTTGCCGATGCGCATGTAACCATTTGTACAAAGCCAGGCGCAGACCCTGTGCAAAGATAATGAAGCGCTGGCAGCCTAAAAACAACTTGCATGCATGATTAGATTAAGTTACCATGATCAAGTAGAGAGGGTCATATGTTGCTATGGTTTCCTTCTGTGCTAACTATAGGACCTCCCTGCCGCAGATCCAGATTCCCGAAATGTGTTGTGGAAATGAGACAGCATGCCGATCCTCGACAGATAATCAGATAAGTTCTCTTTAAGATATCCATAGTCTGCTTCTGTAAGGAAGGATACTTGTTCATAGGGAAAACTTCATGACATTGAAATATTTGTGCTCCCACCTTTAGACTCGAAGTCTACTTCGGTCAAGGCAGTCGTAGTTGAATTTGGAGGAAAAGGGCTTGGCGAGGGGCTAGTTCCTTCCCTCACTCCTAATCCCGCCAGTCTTGGCCTTGCGGCAACGATGGAAAGGACTGGCAAGACTTCTTGCCGATGGACCTTGTTTACATGAAAGTATAGAGGAGTCCCTCCCCTGCATGGATGTAATACATGCACAAGTACCTGACCAACATGTTCTTTTTCATTAATGCGTAGACAAGAAAGTACGAACCATACAAAGTACAAAAATGGATGAAAGGGATTACATGTTTAAGACTAAAGTTTGGGAAAAGCCTACATGTTTCAAACTAAAAAAGGATAAGTTCCCCGTAATCCCTTTCTTGTCCCTTTCCTCCTCGGAACTAGAATGGGAGGCGAAGCGCTTTAAAGGAGTGCCTGGGCAGAAGCCCGGCCTGACCAAGTCAAGGCTAGAAGGACGCAACCTAACAAGATCGGAAGGGCGAGGATGAAGGTGATGGATGTAAGGAGTGCCTAGGCGATGCCTTGGTCACCATTGTCAAGACCAGAGCAGCATGGGCACCAGCAGGGAAGACGAAGCCACATTCCATGGAAAAGGCCTCCCGGGGCCTATCTGGAAGACTGGCGGACGAGCCGAGACATCCACACGCAACTCCCCGGCAAGTCGCCATGCCGGGGAGGAAGACCCAGGTGCAGATGATGGTGCTGTCGGTACCCGACTAACGGTAATCGTGCGTCCAACGTTCAGCTTGAGTTTGTGTTGTGGCCTTCATGCTTCATGCTTGGAGACATGCTATCATCGTCCTCCCCACCGATGTCTTCCTCGTCGCTCCTGCTCGAGGAGGAGCTTTCATCATCAGTAGAGCTCTCCATGTAGCACCCTAAGCAAGCACCCGAACGCTCGAAGACCTTGACGGAGAGCAGGACAGCGTCCATTAAATTGAAGTGAAGAACGTGCCTTGCCGCCAAGCTATTGGCAAGAGCAAAAGTTTTCAAGCCACGCCAGAGAAACATGACATGAGGGGCGGGGAACTCTGCATCCACTTGCATACTGCCATTGCAACTATCGGCATTCTGGGAACAAGGGTACACAGACCTGCCTGCCTACGGCCCAACTCGCGGCTTCGTGATGGCCCAGCAGGGCCCAATTTTGAGACTGCTCAAGAAGAGCCCTCGCGAGGGGCCCTTTCCATCGCAAGGGAAGGTGCACCAAGACCTCCTGGCGGGCAGTTCCATAAGCTGCCTCCCGAGGGAAAAAAATTCCTATGCATGTGCCCCTCCTCATGAGGACGCGGTGACATAAGCCATGACAACCAAGGCCAAGCGGGCACGAGTGGGCGCACATGGGACATTTTCCTGTTCGCTGCTAAGGAGACAACGGTGAACGCGAGTTCCCAAGGAATCCCCCAAGGTTTCCATTCTGGTGCAACAAGACCAACACCACGAGCTCGGCAGGGCAGATGTCATCGCCAAGCCCACAACTGCGTCACGACTAGAGACTTTGCAGGCAAAGACCACCTTTCGTCGGGAAAAGATGTACTTCTTGTCCCCTTCGAAATTGGCCATTGTGGGATCCCTTCTTGCCCAAATGATCCATGAAGAGGACCTGAGCCACTATAAAAAGAGAGCAACACCCACCATAGAAGGGTGAATATTGAACCTGGATACACCACTCGATCCCACCCAAGGCGGCTCGCCCACTGTAGCATTTCGTATCCCGCCTCCTCGTGAGGCCAATCTACCACAAAGCAGGAGTAGGGTCTTACACCCCAAGCTAGCCCGAACCTGGGTAAATCCCTGTGTGCTTCCCTCTCACCTCGCCCCCAACTCTCAGTTAGCCAAATGCTTAGCCTGGGCAAGAGGAGCGCATTGGAGAAGTGATTCCTCACACATGCCCCAGAGTTCCAACCTCCTTGGTTTTGTGGAGCCCCTTGAATCCGACATTTGGCGCGCCAGGTAGGGGCGTGTCAAGATGATTGCTCCTTCATCAACCGCATTCCGCCCTCGCTTTGTCACATCCATGGCGGAGGCATCCTGAGCTTGTGTTGAGCATTGGGCCACTCATGCTACCCGGGCGACACCTTTCTATTGCGGAGGACATCACCACCCTTGCTCCCCATGGCTGATGTTGCCTCTGGCGACGTCGCCCATCGGCTGCGTGGTTTGCTGCTACTCTCACACTCATGACATTGCCATCACACCATAGCATGGTCCTCCAACTACGCTGCGGCGTCATCCACGGATGGTCAGCAGGGGCTGACGAACACACGGGCCGCACTCCTCATGGCGCACGAGTTGTTACGCTGCCGGCTTGCGGAATGCAACCATCACGCCTTGTTTGACTGGGTCAGCACGTTGCTCGACGCTTCTTGCGGGGGCGTGGAGCCTTTTTGTGTCCTACCAACATTGCGCTTATGGCCAGGGGTTCACGCCTGCTCATGTTGCATCTGGTCATCCTTTCGGAGGGGGTCCAGAGGGCCCCGTGCTCGGCGCCAAGAGGTGCCTTCCCGAAATCCGACTAGGATGGGGTGCACCCCCCTCCTGGGAGTTGCCACGAAGAGCCACTCCCTAGCCGTCATGACCAGGCATTGGTGATTGCAGTTAGGAGAGCCGAGGAACCAGGGGCTGGCTTTAGGGCAATGGCCCCCGGCGTCTTTTTGCCACCATCGAACAGCTTGACGGGCGAGCAAAGGCGAGGCCCGCACGCATTCCCCTCGTTGTTATGCGCGTCAAGAACGTCAAGACTACACGTGACTGGGGACCCTCAGGAGCTCACCAGCGCCCCGCCAGCACCTTCGACAACAACGGCTCCCGGTTACAACCAATATCTTTGGAACATGTCGTGCTAACTATGGATCACTGGTAGGTCATTCTACGCCGGCTTGCCCACGGCCGCCGGCCGCCTCGGGCAGGCAGGGTGCACTGGGAGCCCGCGCGGGTGATCTCCTTGCGCGGTGCAGGAAAGCCTGACGCCAGGGCCTTCCTCGTGTCGTGAGGCACGTGGTGCTGCCGCCATGGTAGGGCGCACTATCTGTAAGCGTGTCCTCCACTGGGAGGGCTCTGATGATCTCTCCACCAGTAGAGGGCCCACGGGCCAACGTCACCTCCGCTCATGTCTCCTCCATGGGGCCCACCCATGAGTCTTCGGTCGCCTAGTCACTCCCACTGCCCCTTGGTCATGGCATGGTTTCTAGACGCCCCAACGGTGGTTGAGGTACACGCGGGACGAGGCCCCCGCCCAGGGAAGCATGGAGAACCGCGAGAGTTCATAACATGACACTCTCACGTAATAATTAGTGGGGATGTACATGCCCCAGAGTCCTCGGTATGCCGCCCCTCAGCCCCGCGGGGGCTCCAGCCCACGCCCTAGTGGAAGCTCCATGCTCCGCGCTGGCAGACGGCACTATCCACCACTCACTATACCGATGCCCAATGGAAGCACTTAGCTCCACGCTCTTGAATATATGCGCCAGACGCGGCGGTATTTTTTGCCCTTTTCTATAATCCGGTTTGCCATTTTCTGGATTGAAGTTCTAAGTTTTGCATACTTTTGAAAGAGGGGTGGGAACTTTTTCTCCTCGCTGTGTTTCTCTTTTTTTCGTGGTCTCATTTTGAGAGGTACGACGGCCGCCAGCTGTCACTGCCTGAGCAGCCCGCGAGCAGGGGCTAGGTACGGTGTGCACGTCCGACCTAGCCCTAGTGGGATTAGGACCCCCTCGAGGCCAAGGATATAACCGACGCAGTCCCGTCAGTGCACACACCTAGCCAAAGTTCTGGCATCTGACTCCTCACGAGGTGCTCCCGAGTAAGCGAGTGGGTGCACGTTGTGCTCTGCCCCAGGCCTGAGGAGTCTTTTGTCTTTGGCCTCAGGAACGCTCGATTCATGGCCTCGGGAGCCCCCACCCCCGCCTTGAGAGCACTGTCCCATCTAGGGTTCCGGCAAAACCCTTGTGGTTCGAACTTTGGGGTGCGCACGAAGATCTCTCCTCCCGCCCTAGCTCGTCTACTCGCTGATCCCAAGGCTTAGCTCGGCAGATCCGAAGAACAAGGGACACACGATTTATACTGGTTCTGGCCACCGTTGTGGTGTAATACCCTAATCCAGTGGGGTGTGGTGGATTGCCTTGTAGGCTGAGGAAGAACTAGTACATGGGGTGAACAACCTCCTGAGGAGAGGTGTTCTTGTGCTCCAGTGAGCTTGTGGGTGTGTGACCTTCTATCTGATCAACTCCAGGCGAGATGATCCCAATGGTGGTGGCTAGTCCTATTTATAGTGTCCCGTGTCCTCTTCCCAAATATTGAGCGGGAAGGGATCCCACAACGGCCAAATTTGATCGGGGACAACTTGTGGGGACCTCGACTCATAAGTCGAGATCACCGAATGCACGTGTACAATGATCCCAGAGATCAATGCTCACTAAACACACAGAAGCTGAATAACAAGAGTCTTACATCCATACATACCGTGTTACACATATTGTGACCTTTATGGTCAAGTCTTGAGTATATCATTGCAGCGGAAATCTTCAATAACAACTTGGACCAATGCCATCTGCCTTAACCCTACAGGCATTCTGACTGGGAAGCGTCCTAGCTCGCATGTTCGCCACCAAGAAATCTTCATCATATCCTGTTCTTTCATGCCTGGCCAATAAAATAACCAGTGTCAAGCCAATGAGTACATTGAATGTACTCGCAAGAAACCCAAGGCTGATAACAGATTAATTATGCAAGGCTCTACTATTAAATTGGCAGTTTTGCGTAAAGCTAGTTTTTCATATGCAAGTATGATCAACATATATTAAGGACATGCATGCATCTGCAACAAGTATCAGGAGGTTACAGACATCAGTATCGAGAAAGAGTTATGAACAACTCATGCTCAAGCTCACAGTGACTTCCTCACGAATCACATCAATAGATTTACCAAACCGTGTTGTTTTCCACAAACTTAAGGACATAGTCTAAGCAGCACCAACCAACTCTCCTTGACCGTGGACACTGCTATTCGAATAGTTTTACACTCTGCATAGGTTGCACACTTTACCGACAAGATCTGGGGAACTTCCGTGTCATGCACGACCCGTGGTACCTCAAGTACCCGTGGTAAGCACCCGATCACTATCTTTCCCTAGACGACACTAACATGGAGTCCACTCGAATGGTAGCAACCCCCGTGTCCAACATTTCACATCTTAAAATTGTGGAGCCTCGCTCCCATATTCATCACATACCACTGGCACGGGGTACCAACGGTGTGTCCGGTGCCCTGTGAAAACAGTCATGGCCGCCTATCCAAGCACGACCCCGTCCCAAGAGTGACCTCATGTCACCCCCGTCACTAGTAATGCGGGCACCATGCTAGTATCGGCCTAGGTAATCAATAATGCCGTTTCCCATATAAGGGTAGAATCATTGCACATGTTTGGTTGGGACGGTCGACAAATCTTAAATCTAATCTGTCTCTGTGAACAACACTTTCATCAAGACTCGGTACACTACTTCTCCACCAAGCTCGTCATCTCCTAGGGGCATTAGTGGCACCCACTGGGTCATTTGCAAGTACGTCAAACCACACTTGTTTCTTTCCATGCATAACCCTGACCCATTTTGCGTAGCCAACTACTATATCATATTTCTTCAACCAAATAACACAACTCTAAACATAATAGAGTCGCGCACAATGCAAGTATCAACGGGGTATGCAACGGAGGCAAGCCTAGCAAGGTTGACACTCAAGATATATCATGCACTCGATGAAACGATGAATATCCTTTCATGACATAAAAGGGTTCAACATGGTCAAAGGGCTGCTTGCCTTGTCCTTCAGAGTCTTCAAACCTTCTGGTCCATCTCCAAGTACTCCGTCTATTTCGTCTACTAACGATGGAAACAATCATAATAAGCAACACATCAAGGCAAAAATAAAAGTGCTCTAAAATAGGAGTTGGACTTATCTAGGATACCTCTGGTCATATGAAAAATGACCAAGGTGGTTTCATAGGCATCGGATCAATGGATAGTTTGGAACATTTCAATATGATGGAATCAAGGGGTTTAATGGATCTGTAAGAAGTGTATAGAAGAATTATTTTGAAAAATGGGCAAAGCCACCCATTTAACAAGGAATGATTTTAGAACAATCTCGGAGTTGGTTTCACTTGATTTGGAGTTCAAAAGAATTTCCTATGATTTTGCAAAGTTGGCTATACATGGATAAATAGAATAATATTTGATGTGGCACAGAAAGCATTGGGAAAATTGTTCATAAACCAGGTTAGGATCTTAGAAGTGCCTAGAAATTTGAATCAATGAATTTGGATCAATTATGAGCTCTGTGTGATTTTCTAAAGTGCATCACAGAAATGGAAAATATGGATTTTGATAGATATATGTGAAGAAAATGTTTCTGAAAAAATGTGAAACAACACCATGTGATAGATCATGATTTATGGAGTCACTGGAAATTTGAATCACCAAATTTGGAGTTCAAATTAATTGTTTATGGATTTTACAAGTTTACAAATAAAGAAAAAGGAAAGGGAAAATGATTTTACCCTTATCCTGCGCACAGGCGAGATGCAGACATGGGCCGGCCCAGTGGCATCAGCCGCCCGGGGTGCACAAGTGACGTCGTTGGGGCACTCCTGTGAGTACGCATTTGGTCAGGGTAGACACATTCCCCGGAGGCCGTCTCCACTTAACCCGGGGCCCGGGGCCTTAGCCACTTACCGGTGGGCCCTGCTGGCAGGCCCTCCTCCTACCTCCCGCTCAAAATAGAGGAGGGGCAGGGGAGGCCGGCCGAGCAAGGTGCCAGCGCCCTTCCTAGTGACTCCGGTCGTCCCCGACGGTTTCCAGCATACCGACGGGCTCCGGGGATCGAGCCGAGCCCATCCATGGGCCTGACGCGGTCCAGGAGGAACAAGGGCGACGACGACCTTGGCGCCGGCGGGCGGGTTTGGGACAAGACGGCGCGATGCCATGGGCGCTAGGGCAGGGGACGGAAGAAGTGGGAGGGCTCTGCGGTCTTGCGGTACTCCTCCTGGTGGTCATAGGAGAGGAGGGGAGGCACTGGTTTGCTGGAGTTGGGCAGAGGGCGACGACGACTATGGTGGCCATGGAGAGGGAACGAGAGCACCGGGGGAGAGGGGGCTTGTCCGGGAGGTTCACGGGAGAGAGGGGGTTCTAACCAAGACGAGAGAGAGAGTCGGGGGTGGCTTAAATGGGCGTGGCCACGGTGCACCGTGGGCGCGGTCCAGGCTATGCTCGGGCAAGCTCTGTGGAGGGGTGAGAAGAGAGGATAAGGAGGGGCCCGACAGCGAGGCGTGTCCTGGACGTCGAGACACCTCAACTGGCGCAAGGGGGGGCCCTAGGTGGTCGGGTGCCTCGGGCAGGACGCGGCTACAATGTGGGAGCACACTGTAGCGCGCTCAAGAGCGCCCGTATGGCCGGCATGGCCATGTCCCCACGCGCTCTGGACGTGGCCACCTTGTCCATTGGCTTCTGGCTGGTCTGGAGATTCCCTCTGGTAGCTTAGGGTGTAAGTGTAATAGTAAGAGGAGGAGAAGAGGGAAGTTCTGCCATGGTGAAAACAGAGAGGTATATGGGGGTTTTACCCCCTCCAATAATTGAGCTAAGGGCATGGGGGAGTTGTTGGAGGTAGAAGGTGATCAGGTTCATCTGTGGTAAAAATTAGAGGTAAAGGGGAATAGTGAAAGGGGTCAAAACAGTGGTTTTGGTAAAATGGCAGAAGGTGTTTAATGTAAATTTGGGAAAGTAGATGAAGTCCAAATGACATGATACTCAACAGGATGAAATAGTACATGAAAATTGGGTGTTCCACCAAGTTTGAGCTCATTTGAAGAAAGTTTCCAATGTAACTTTGGTAAACCCTACAAATCAACAGAAATAGCTTTTCCAAGATTTTGACATGCAAATCATCCCTCCTTGATGCACCACTTGGTGTAGTGTCATCATTTGGGGTTGTGAGCATGTCCACAAAATTTGAGGCCACAAGTAAAAAGTTGGTAATGTAGAGTTGTTGAAATTTGGATCTGGTCAGAAAGGGTTTTGGGGCACTTTGATCAAGTTAACCTTCTCCAAAACTTGTGCCTTTTGGCATAGATGCATATTTAGACCATTTGAGAATGTGCACCAAGTTTGAGAGAATTTGGACATGTTTGGCAATGTAAAGTTGCTCAAACTTCAAAATGGACAGAAATGGTTTTGAGGGGATTTGATGATGTTTTCTTGATCTTCAAGGCATGAGGCTTTGTAAGATCATCAAATATGTCATATTTGACATGATAGAATTTTCCTGGAATTTTTAGGGAATATTTCGTTTGAAAATATTTCAAAAGCTTGAAATATCCAGAAAGGGTTTTTGAAGGATTTGTCCAATATTTTGAACATGACCATGTGTTGAAACTCTTATATATGGACAATATATGTCCTATGATCTTCCCTGAATTTTGAAAAATATTTTTGAAACATTTTAATAATTTAAACCTATTAAAGACCATTTCTAGCCTAAATAAAAAGCCTTTAAATAAAATGTAAAAATAACTTTTAAAATTATAATTTTGTGGTTTATGGGAGTCCTATACCTAATAGGATTAAAATATACTTTTTGAAAGATTTTTCACACCCTAAATAAGGTACTTGCAGTACATACCTCAATTCAGGGGTTTTTGGAAAACTAATTTTAGAAAATACTATTTGGCCAAATTATTTATATAAGAAAATACTATACTGTTCTATACGCATGGCATGATCATTGGGAAAAGGTTTTGGATCATGGAGATGATGTATAAGAGTTGGATGATTTATTTGATTTTTAGAGCACTTGCAAACAGCAAACAGAAAACCAATCAAGCAAGGTCAAAAACACTCAAAAGTTTTTGTCAAACCACATTTTAGCATGATTATTTGCTTAAGTGTTGGGGCATGAAAATCCGGGTGTGACAGACCTACGCCCCCTTACAAGAATCTCGTCCCCGAGATTCCCAAACTAGGCGTGGAAGGGAATACGAAAACTTGGATATGGGTAGTCTTCACTTCTTGTTCGTTCTGCTTCCGAGTGGTGCTCCATGGAACCTTGAAGTACTTGGTGGTGTGGCTTCTCGCATGTTGCCCTTTTTGATGCAGGTTGCTGAGGGGTCTCTTGCATAGGTTTGGTTGGGGTAGATGTTAATGGCTCGGTGATCGATGTCCTCGCAGGGACCGGGCTAGTTAGGAAGTTAAAAGTACTTCTAGAGTTGTGACTTGTGGAAAATTTGGTGCACGGTGGGTAACTCGAGTGGTAACTCCAGCTGGTAGCCGTCTATTCTTTGTCTTGCTGTGATCTTGGAGAGGGCCGATAAATCTTGGTGCGAGGGGAGTGGTTTGCAGACACACCTAGTCTTCGATGTAGAAGTTTATTTCTTGATGATGGTAGTTGGTGTAGTTCTTCCTTCTTGACATGGCGGTCTTCAAATGTCTTCTAACCAGCTGAATGGCTCTTTTCCTTCTTCGGGTAGTCAAGTATGTTGCCAAATAATGATGACAACCGACTTGTCCAAGTACTCCATGAAGTCCATGGGGTAAACATGGTAGGCTGGGGTATTGGTGGTGGTCTCGGTTGAGTATTGGCAACGGTCTTCTTGACTTAGAGTCAAGGCTGTGGTCAGGACCTGACCATGTTGTGGCTTCGTGGGGCTTAAGGGCTTCAAGAATTCTAGTGTGTGTGAACGTTTATCATCTTATCCTTGGGCACAGTTCCTGAGATGTCAATAGTGCTATCTAGTCCTCTAAACAAATCACTTCATACCACCGAAAGCATCATCTCGCATAGGTCGCTCCAATCATCACTCATGCTATAGATATTCTCATGGCTCCTTGAGAGGAGATCTAACAGAATCATACATGTCTACGATCCCCAAAATCATATATATGGCTACCCCTAAGAATCCATGGGTAGAGCATACAAGCTGCTAAGCTAGAATTAAATACCACAATCCAAGTGTTCAGACTATTCTTGCAAGGTCCAAGATAGTGCATCTCTATCCTATGGAAACGCGTCGTATGCCACTCCAAGATCTTGTTTCCTTCATATGAATAAACTCCAATAGCCCATTATTAATCCTACAAATCCAATGTCTACGGTGTTCCACAAGATGTCAAGTCTCTATGATACCCAAACATTTGGAAGGGATATGCATTACTATAGTAAGTCCACCAAATTCCCACCATCATGGTCAAGTAAACTCCATGGTCATGATTATATAAATCCCTAAATCAACTCCGACAAATAATCTAATCTCCTAGTTTGCCATTCACCGAGAAGCATGGTATCATGATCAAGATCAACAGTCTAAATCCAATTTACTCTAGACCATGTAGACATATTTAGCATCTATACCCAACCAGAATCACCTATATAAATCCAAGTCTCATGTCCGACGAGAATTCCTACATTTCCCCCAAGTCATTCTCAAAATGTCAACTATCTTCTATCAATATCCCCTGGCTAGGTCAAATCCTTATACCTCCAAGAATTTAAATTTGCGATCACAATTGCCCTGCAAATCCAAGTTACTCTAGGGTGACGAAAGTTATGCTACTATATTAATCATGATCCCACCAACATGAAAACCTCACAATCCATCAAGGTCTCAGATAATTCCACAAAGTCACTAATATAAAGTCACCAAGTCATCTGTCCTCTATTCCTGTATCCTCAATTTGGCCTCCCCTATGGCATCGTCAGTTCTTGTGCTATATTAGGATGACAATGTGCTCGTTCACTGTGTTCACTAGTTCCATTACTAACCCAGTGTTGTGCAAGGTTATAGAGGCTTAACTGGTTCTCATGGAATTCTATGGGTTAAACACATGGTGTCGGTGTATGGGAACGACACCTATGCGATCACAAGAATCCCCACTACGGTTAGCGGGGCGCGGGGTTGAGAGAAGAGTGGATCAAACAGATAGCACATGGTACGTTTATCCAGGTTCGGGCCACGAGGATGCGTAAAACCCTACTCCTGCTTTGGTGGATTGTATATCTGTGTTCTTCAGCTAGCTATGGGGCGCGAGGAGCTCCAAAAAGCCGAATCTTCCTCCTGGTCGCCTCGGGCCTCCTTTTATAGAAAAAGGGGTTGCCACAGTGGCACACATGAGGTGGAAAGGGTACAGTGATGCGAGTTTATCCCTCGCATTACATGACAAGGCGCATTTAATGCGTCTTGCTTAGGTGTCCTTGCTTTATCGGGGACGGGGGAGAGATCTGTCTTGTCCGTCGCCGCTCCTTCTTGTTTCAACACGCGCCCTGGCCAACGATGCTTGAGATGCCATGTAGGCAGGCAGGCAGCGGAGGTGGCGCAATGGTGGGTCTTCACGAATATCTGCATGCCGCCATGCAGGTGCCTGCCCAGCTGGTTGGGTCGGCAGCTGCATAAGGCGGAGGAAGTTTAGTCGGCGTGGGCCTGACGATGGCCCTGCGGATGTCCTTGGCAAGGGCCTTGCCGGGGCCCCGGAAAGGGTCTTGCCGCGGCGCCTGCTGCCATCCCTGGCAGGGGTCTTGGCACGGCGCCTACTGCTATCCCCGGCAAGGTGCTTGCCGGAGGTCTTGTGGTCTTCCTTGGCTGGGATCCCGCCATGGGTCTTCGTCTTCTTAGTGTGTATCTGGTCTTGAATGTCTTCACAAAGATCTGCATGCCACTACGGGGATATCTCCCGAATCCTTGCCCCATGGAGGAAGTGGACTCAAGGGTGATTTGCTCCGTAGGCGAGGGGTGAGTTGCCGCGGCAAGGGTCTTGCCGGGGCTACTAAAGCCGGCCCCGGCAAGGATCTTGCTGGGGCTACTAAAGCTAGCTCCCGGCAAGGATCTTGCTGGGGGAACCCGCTTCGTCCCTTTGATCTTTGTGGTCTTGGCTTTGGGCTTCATTCTTACCCTGGCTTACCTTCCTAGCCTTGCTTGGTGCGAAGGTGCCCGTGGCTCAGACTACCAGTGCATAGTCATAGGGGTACAAAAAGTGTACCCCCCCCCCTTTTTGTACACAGACAGGAGCCCCCGGGCCTGGACCACACATAAGCACGACGCGTTATTGGGCTAGGCCCAGAATGGTGCGCGGGCAGGCGGGACGATTTTTACCACGGCAAGATTTTCTGCGCGCTGCGCCTCCCATGATCCGAGCGCGTGGCGCGATGTGGAGGGGTGTGCGTGACGTGGGCAGCATGTGTGGGGTTGGTTCGCGCAGGCATGCGTCATATCACAGTAAAGGGGTGGTTCGGGCCTTCCCCATAAATGGAGGGAGGCGTGGAGGCGCGGCCCATTTACTGAATGGGGCCGAGGCGTGGTACTCAAGGCATCCACTCCCCATAATCACGGGGTGGGGGAGAGGTCGCATCACCCGTCCCCTCGGTTCTGCACTTCTGCCATGTGTATCCCATGCGCTTGGGGTGGCAAACGGTGGAGGCAGGAAACCGGGCCGTCGCTGGTTGGGGCGGAGGGTCGGTCCTAGCTCCCTGCGCCTTCCGTGTCTTGATTGTCCGAGTGGGGAGGTCGAGCCCCAACCCCGTTCTTTTATAAAGAGCAGGAGGGGAGGGACGGCGCCCCGCATTCTTCCATCTTCTTCCTCCTTCAGCTTCTGCTCTTCTCTTCCATTCGTCATGGAGAGAGGAAACCCCGGCCCTCCAACGGTGGCGGCGAGGGTTGCCGCTCGACAACGCGTCCCTCCTTCTCCTGCGCCTGTGGTGGCAGAGCTGGCCGCAAGGGGAAGGGGGAGGGGGCGAGGCCGTGGGCGAGGCCGGGGCGCTCGGGGAATAGGAGGACGGGGTGGCCCGCCGGCCTCGCCCCCGCCAGCAGCTTCTCCTCCAGTGGAGGGCCATGTTGGGGTTGACCCTTGCGAGTTCTTCGTCAGGTTGCGCCGGCCGCCGCGCCGTCGCCTTCGTCTCCCGACTCCATTTTAGCGGGAGATGGAGCTGGATCCGCCGGAGTCATTGCGGCTGCACATGAGGGGTTGCGGGATCAGTGGCACGCGGGTCCGTGTCGACTTCCCTGCTCCTCATGTGATGTATCTTCGTCAGGGATGGAAGACGTTTGCTCGTATCCACAGCTTGACGGATGGGCTCACTCTTCATTTTAAGTTGATGGAGGGTGGCCTTCTTTCCGTCAAGGTCTTCAGGCACTTCGGGACTCGTGCAAGGTGCTGCGTGGAGAGCTCTTCTGATGACGAAGATTCCTCCTCGAGCGAGAATGACGAGGAGGACAGCGGCAGCGACGACGAGAGCGGTAGGCGGCAGGATGACGGGTCCGACTAGGTCTCGGGCGCCGCTCCTGGTGGCACCGGCGACCCCATCATCCGTGTCGCTGGCTCCTTGAACTTCTCGGGGTCGTACCCTTGGGCGGCTGGCGTTGGGGGGGCTGTGGAAGAGGAAGAGGGCGGGCGGCAAGGCTGTCATGTCGGAGTACGCGGGCACCGACGCCTTCGACGCGTACTGACGTCCTGCCGACTCGTCTTCGAGCTCTGCTTCCGGCGTCGCCATCACCATCCATCCTTTGGGCGGCCACCAAGATGTCTTCTTGGTGTCTTCTGCCACCCGTAGCTCGCCTAGGGACTCCTTTTGCCCTTCTCGCCTCCTTGACCTGCCTCCTGGGGAGATGGACAAGAAAGGGATTACGGGCATCTTATCTCTTTTTAGTTTGTAAGCCTTCGGGCATCTATTAAATTTAAAACTTGTAATCCCCTTGTTCATGTATTTCATTCCCTATGGACTATACCTGAGTGGAATGTTTTTAATGAAAAAGGGATGTTTGCCGGGTCATTTGTTTGTGGGTGAAACCCACAACAAGGAATAAATCCTTGATATCTCTAAGATAAACATTTTCTCGCCCGGCAACAGGTCTTGTCGTCTCCCATCTTCGCTCTACCTTTCTCACACCTTTGGCGGAGGCAGGGATGCGGCGGGTTCAGGCTCCTTGTTTCATCCTTTCGCTGCCGCGACTACGACCAAACTTGGTCCCAGGAACGAGCCCTAGGGCCTAGAGTTATGGGAGCATGGTAGTTTGAGGAAAAAACAAGGTTTCACATACCTTAGTCCATAATGGAATGCATGATAAGGGATGGAGAACTTATCTTAAGCTGCAGCCCCCGGCAACCCTGGTTTGCCGTGGGTGAATCTTTGCTCTTGCAGCCCCCGGCAACACTGGTTTGCTGGGGCCTTGATGCTGGTACGTTCCTTTTTTTCTCCCCAAGTGGTTTCGGCAGGGATATCTGTTCGTCCTGTGAACCAAAGGAGATAAAAGAAAGACAAAGAGATGCAAACTCGACCTCTAAGCTAGGGGTTAGCCGCCGCTAAGCACTATCAACCCTAACCAAGGACGATATTTGACCTAGCATGCATGCTATAACTTAGGGCGCCAGCGCTTCATTTATTTATGCTCAGGGTCTGCGCCTGGCTTCATACAAAGGGTTACCTGCCTTGCCGGCAAGGCTTGTACAAAAGGTGGCTTGCCGGGGGGGGCGGCAAGCCGCGCCTTATGGGTAAAACTTGCGAAGATGCAGAAAATTCCAGGAATTGCTCACCGGAATGGCATTTTTGGTCTCCAGGCGGACTGCGCCAGGCCTGGTGACTCGTATTACCCGATAAGGGCCTTCCCACTTCGGCGTCAACTTGTTGGTATTCTTGGCCGATTGAACGCGCCGAAGAACAAGGTCGCCTTCCTCAAGGCTTCGGGCACGGACCTTGCGGCTATGGTAGCGGCGCAAGGCTTGCTGGTAGCGTGCTTCTCTCAGAGCCGCCCAAAGACGATCTTCCTCAAGGAGCGTTGCGTCATCTTGCCGCAGTTGCTCTTGCTCAAGCTCATCATAAGCGAGCAATCGAGGTGACCCGTATATGAGTTCAGTGGGGAGAACTGCTTCTGCCCCGTATACAAGGGCAAAGGGTGTCTGGCCGGTGGCTCGATTTGGCGTCGTTCTAATCGGCCAAAGAACCGTCGGCAACTCATCAATCCAGCGCCTTCCACTCTTGTGCAGCCTGTCAAAGGTCTTTGTCCTTAAGCCTCGCAGTACTTCAACGTTTGCCCTCTCAGCTTGACCATTGCTTCGTGGGTGAGCAACGGAAGCGAAACAGACTTTGCTGCCGAGGTCTTGGGTATATTGCATGAAGGTGCGGCTTGTGAACTGTGTGCCGTTGTCGGTGATGACCCTGTTGGGTACACCAAAACGGCACACTAGTCCCTTGAAGAATTTGACAGCTGACTGGGCTGTGACCTTCCTCACTGCCTCCACCTCTGGCCACTTTGTGAAATTGTCGATTGCGACGTACAAGTACTCAAAGCCCCCGACAGCGCGGGGGAAAGGGCCCAGTATCTCGAGCCCCCAGACCGAGAAGGGCCAGGAGAGAGGAATGTTTTGAAGGGCTTGAGCTGGTTGATGAAGTTTCTTTGAATGGAACTGACACGCTTCACACCTGGTGACCAGTGTCTTCGCATCCTGGAGGGCAGTGGGCCAGAAGAAGCCTTGCCGAAATGCCTTGCCGGAAAGGGCTCTTGACCCTATGTGGGATCCACATATGCCTCCGTGTATCTCTGCCAACTGCCCCAGTCCTTCCTCTCGAGGGATACACTTCAATTTCACACCGTTCGGTCCCTTTCTGTACAGGACGTCATCGACGAACTGGTACATAGCAGATCGACGGGCTACCTTTTCCGCTTCTTCCTGCTCCTCAGGAAGTTCCCCAGTTTGGAGGAATCGGACGGTTTTCTGTGCCCACGCTGGAGCCTGGGGCTCGATGGCGAGGACTAAAGGCATTTCTTCCGCTATAGGAGCGGCTGTCTCGACGGCAGTAGCTTGACGCTCCGCCGGTGCTACCCGTCCCATGACAGGGCTCAGTGTCCCCGGCAACATCCTTGCCGGCGGCTCCGGGGAGCTCGGCGGGAAAGTACTTGGCGGGCCCTGATTTCCTCCTCTTGTTTTGCTCTGTTGATGGATCAATGGATAGCTGAGAAAGCTGAAGCACAAAGGTACCTGGTTCCACAGGTAACTTGAGGGCAGCATGCTTTGACAGGTAATAGGCGATGTTGTTCTCTGCTCAGGGAACGTGCTCCGCATGTATACCATCAAAACGCTCTTCCAGCTTTCTCACTTCCTCGACGTAGGCCTTCATCAACGGGCTCTGGTAATCTTTGTTGACTTGTTTGACGACAAGCTGCGAATCGCCCCTGACAATGAGTTTCTTGATTACGAGGTCTGTCGCGATCCTAAGACTAGCAAGCAGCCCCTCATATTCGGCAGTATTGTTCGTTGATAACTCCCTGGGGAAGTGCATCTGGACCACGTACTTGAGGTGCTCTCCGGTGGGCGCGACAAGCAATACGCCAGCCCCGGCGCCCTGTAAGGAGAAAGCTCCATCAAAGTACATGATCCAGTCGCAACTCACCTCTTTGCCGGGGAGAGTAGTTTCCTGGGCTTCTTCATCAGGTGTCGCGGTCCATTCTGCAACGAACTCCGCCAAGACTCGGCTTTGAATCGTCGAGGTACTTTCAAACTTGAGGCCAAAGCTGGACAGCTCCAGTGCCCACTCTACAATTCTTCCCGTTGCATCTGGATTGTGCAATATCCATTGCAGAGGGAGGCGAGTGACGACAGTGATCTTGTGTGCCTGGAAGTAGTGACGCAGCTTCCTCGAGGCCATAAGAAGGCCGAAGAGCAATTTCTGCACACCGGAGTACCTTGATCTAGCCCCCTGCAAGAGGGTGCTAATGAAGTAGACCGGGTTCTGCATCATTTTCTTCCTCGGCGGCACTCCAACCGGCCGTGTCGTCTCTGCACCAATGGCATCAGGCTCTGTCGTTGCTATTACCTCGTCATCAATTTCTCTCTATGCCACTAGTGCGGCGCTAACCACCTGTTTCGTTGCCGCCAGGTATAGCAGCAACGGTTCTGGTGGCCTAGGCGCAACTAGTACTGGCGTGGAGGAAAGATACCTCTTCAAATCTTGCAATGCTGCTTCAGCTTCTGGCGTCCACTCCATTGGGCCCGCCTTTTAAAAAATCTTGAAAAGGGAAGGGCGCGCTCGGCAGACATGGAAATGAATCTGCTCATGGCGGCAACGCAGCCAGCAAGCCGACGCACATCCTTGACCCGTTTGGGTGCTTCAATCTGTTCTATAGCCTTGATCTTGTCCGGATAGGCCTCTATCCCACGCTGTGAAACAAAGAACCCGAGAAGCTTGCCGGACGGGACGCCGAAGACGCACTTCTCAGGGTTCAGCTTGAGTTTGATCGTGCGTAGGTTTGCAAATGTTTCTTGTAAATCTGGTATAAGGGTTGCCCTGTTCTTGGTTTTGACCACTATATCATCCATATAAGCCTCCATATTTCTATGGAGCTGGGGTTCAAAACCAATCTGGACTGTCCTCGCAAACGTTGAGCCAGCACTGTTCAACCCGAAAGGCATTCGTATGAAATAATACGTACCACATGGGGTGATGAATGCTGTCTTCTCTTCGGCTTCTCTTGTCATGAAGATCTGATGGTAGCCGGAGTAGGCATCGAGGAATGACAACAGGTCACACCCATCCGTGGAGTCAACAATCTGGTCGATGCGCGGCAACAGGAAGGGGTATTTGGGACAAGCCTTATTAATATCTGTGTAATCAATACACAGCCTCCACTTCCCATTCGCCTTGCGCACTACCACTGGATTGGCCTACCACGTTGGATGGATCACCCCTCTTACCAAACCCGCTGCTTCCAGTTTCCGGATCTCCTCTGTGATGAACTCTTGTCGTTCCAAAGCTTGCTTTCTGACCTTCTGCTTGACGGGCCGTGCATGAGGAAAAACAGCAAGGTGGTTCTCAATCACCTCCCTGGGAACGACGGGGATGTCGGATGCTCGCCATGCAAACACATCGACATTTGCCCGCAGGAAGGTGACGAGCGCGTCTTTCTATTTGTCATCAAGGGTGGAGCTTATAGTGAAAGCTCCTCCTATGCCGTCCTCCTTGACAGAAACCTTCTTGGTTCCCGGCGGTGCGGCCCTGGACTTCTTGTTTCTACCGGTGGAGCTCTCTGGCACGTCCTCGACGGGAGCACTACACTCCGAAGAGGTGCGCTTGCCGGAGTGGGTGTCCGAGGTCTCACCGGTCTTCTTCTTCTTCTTCCCGGTGGAGCTCTCTGGCACGTCCTCTATGGGAGCACTACACTCCGAAGAGGTGCGCTTTCCGGAGTGGGTGTCCAAGGTCTCACCGGTCTTCTTCTTCTTCTTCCCTCCCGAGGCTCCAGTGGCAGGAGCAAGTGCCCTAGTGGCGGCAGCTGCTGCAACTGCTTGTTGGTAGAGTTGGTCAGCGCAAATCAGTGCATCTTTCTTATCGGATGGGATGGTGATGATCGTCACAGGCCCTAGCATCTTCAGGGTGATGTAGGCGTAGTGTGACGCTGCCATGAACTTGGCCAGCGCTGGGCGGCCAAGGATCCCGTTGTAAGGCATGGGGATCTTAGCAACATCGAACATGATCCTTTCTGTCCTGTATTTCAGATCACTTTCAAAAGTCACGGGTAGCGTGACCTTCCCCTTTGGTTGACTTCTCCTCGGGTTGACCCCCTGAAACGTGCTCGTGTCTTCGAGGTCTACCTCAAGAATCTGCAGCTTCTCGATCATGGTAGGCGAGATTAAGTTCAGACCGGCCCCGCCATCGAGTAGCATCTTTGTCACCTTGAGGTTGCGTATTGTTGGTGAAACAACAATGGCAAGCACCCGACCGCAGTAGTGAGATCAGGGTGATCCTCAGTGTCAAAATTGATAGGCGTGCTAGAGCATTTCAGCAGCTTTTGGGCACCAGACGACGGCTCCGCCGCTGTAATCTCACGCGCCCACTGTTTAAGATGGCGGTGAGAAGTATGCAGCGAGGTGCCGCCATCGACGCTCATGGCCTCCGTGGCTTTATGAAACTCTTGGTCGCCCGACTCGTCGTCCTCTTCGTGATCGTCGTCTTCTGGCTTTCTGTCACGGCCCCGGGCGGGCCTCTCCTCCTATTTATCCTTGCCGTGACGGCCTGCTTGGCCATCACGCTTCTTACCGTACCCCTCAGCACCGTCTTGGCCCTTCTCCTTGTCCCGCCTCTCATATTCAGCCATCTGCTTCTCACCAAGGAGCTCAACTTGTCGGCAGTTCTGGAGATCATGGCCTTTGGTGCGAGGATCTTGCAATATTGCTTGTCGGAGTTTCCTGGCTTCTCGGCAGCCGCCAAGGCCCGGCAGGCGACACACCCGGCAATTTCCTTGCCGGGGTCTTCTTCCCTGGTTTTCTTGGCGGAGCCGGCGTCATCAGATCCCTCGACCGCAAGCACGACTTTACCCTTGCGCTTCCTATTGCGGCGCCGGCCTTTCTTCGCCGGGGCGGCAGTATCCTCATACGAAGAGTCGGTTTCCACGCCGGCGTCTTCGCCGGGGTATTTCCTTCCCTCTTCAGCCCGGGCACATCTGTCAGCAAGAACATAGAGTTCTGCCACATCTTTCACCTTGGTCATTGCCAGTTCTTCACGTATCTTGCGGTTACGCATGTTCTGATGGAACGCGCTGATGATGGCGGCATGGTGAACATCAGGGATATTGGACCATACCCGGCTAAACCTATGTATGTACTTGCGCAGACTCTCGCCTCCCTTCTAGGGAATGATGTGCAGGTCACTTGCTTGGCCATGGGCTTGGCGACCTCCAGTAAAGGCGCCAATAAACTCATGGCACAAATCCGACCAGGAGGAACTAGAGTCTACCGGCAAGTGCATCAACCACGACATGGTGTTGGATTTGAGAGCCAATGGAAAGTAATTCGCAAGCACCTTATCGTTGCGGGCTCCGGCAGCTTGCATCGCGATGGTGTAGATGCTGAGGAACTCCAATGGGTGGGTCTTGCCATTGTACTTCTCGCCAACGTCAGGCTTTGAAGGTGCGGTGAGTGGGCCACTGGAACTGCCGCAGCTCACGGGTAAAAGCCGGATAGCCTTCCTCGTAAGGTAGACCTCCAAGGCTCTCCGGTGCTGGGCGGTTCACAGCAGGCCCTGCTCGCCTGTCTGACTGGTGACGCGCTCCGCGCCGGCGCTCGATGGTGGTTCGAGCGTATTCATGAGCTCGCTCCTGAAGAACTTAACGCTGGTCGCCGTGGGTCCGTGGGTCGGAGGATGCTATGGAGATGTCGTCACCTGCGATGTCCCGACGAGTCAACACACGCGGTACCGGGCGAGGAGGAGGCGAATGCACCACGGTGCTACCGGTCCTCCCGCCACCGGTGCGTGGGACCCCATCGGAACGTCGACCCGGGGGCCTCGCTAGACTTGGTTCATCCTTGTTGGAGACCGCGACAAGGCTTTGGATGGTGGCTCTCCATTCATCGAGTTTCCCCGTAACGGGAGGAAAGTCGAGGAGCAATTGCGCGCGCGCCAAGGCTTCTGCTGGGGTTAGCGGTAGCGAGACCTACACGGACCGCGACGCGCTTCTACTCCTGACCATGTCAGGAGGAGCTCCATCACGATCCCGTGGCCGCATGTCATTTTCACCAGCGTTTCGGCGGGCGGGCAGGTCTTCTACGTCTCGGGAGTGGCGCTCGGGGCTCTTCCCGCGGCGACACCCGTGATCTTTGGCATGATGACGCTGTTCGTCACGCGCTGCTTGGGAGGAGCGTGCTGTTGGTGCCGGCGTGGGAGTCCTGGAGGCCCATGCGTCGCCTTCGGGTGATGCGGCAGCGATCCTGGAGGGCCCTGCGCCACCCGCGGAGGGCCTCGCTCCGTCTTTGGATTTGGCAGTGTGTGGCCCGCTACCAGGCGCACAAACATCGCCACCTCCCAAACTCCGGCTGCTAGGACGGTATTGGTGTTCGCGAGCAGTGCCCCGGGTCCTTTCCGCGACCGGTCCGCTGCTCGCACGCGGCGGGACGGGCTGTCCGGCTTTCGACTGGCCAACCGCCACCGTCGTCTTCTTCTTGGGTGCCATGATGATGAAGAGGCGTCGAACTAACTGCAAAAGCCGATTCTCACAACTGCGCCCCCTACCTGGCGCGCCAAAGATGTTGGTTTATGGGAACGACACCTATGGGATCACAAGAATCCCTACTACGGTTAGCAGGGCGCGGGGTTGAGAGAAGAGCGGATCAAACAGATATCACACGGTTCGTTTATCCAGGTACGGGCCCCGAGGATGCGTAAAACCCTACTCCTACTTTGGTGGATTGTATATCCGTGTTCTTCAACTAGCTATGGGGCGTGAGGAGCTCCAAAAAGCCAAATCCTCCTCCTGGTCGCCTCGGGCCTCCTTTTATAGAAAAAGGGGTTGCCACAGTGGCACACAGGAGGTGGAAAGGGTACAGTGATGCGAGTTTATTCCTCGCATTACATGACAAGGCGCATTTAATGCGTCTTGCTTAGGTGTCCTTGCTTTATCGGAGACATGGGAGAGATATGTCTTGTTCGTCGCCGCTCCTTCTTGTGTCGACGCGCCCTGGCTAGCTATGCCTGAGATGCCATGTAGGCAGGCAGGCAGCTGAGGTGGCGCAATGGTGGGTCTTCATGAAGATCTACATGCCGCCACGCAGGTGCCTACCCAGCTGGTTGGGTCGGCAGCTGTATAAGGCGGTGGTAGTTTAGTCGGCGTGGGCCTGACGGTGGCCCTGCGGATGTCCTTGGCAAGGGCCTTCTGGGGCCCCGACAAGGGTCTTACCGCGGCACCTGCTGCCATCCCCGGCAGGGGTCTTGCCGCGGCACCTGCTGCCATCCCCGGGAAGGTGCTTGCCGGAGGTCTTGTGGTCTTCCTTGGCTGGGATCCCGCCAAGGGTCGTCGTCTTCTTAGTGTGTATCTGGTCTTGAATGTCTTCACAAAGATCTGCATGCCACTAAGGGGATATCTCCCGAATCCTTGCCCCATGGAGGCAGTGCACTCAAGGGTGATTTGCTCCGTAGGCGAGGGGCGAGTTGCCGCGGCAAGGGTCTTGCCGCGGCTGCTAAAGTCGGCCCCGCAAGGATCTTGCCAGGGCTGCTAAAACTGGCTCCCGGCAAGGATCTTGCCGGGGGAACCCGCTTCGTCCCTTTGCCCTTTGTGGTCTTGGCTTTGGGCTTTAGTCTTACCCTGGCTTACCTCCCTGGCCTTGCTTGGTGCGGCGGTGCCCGTGGCTCAGACTGCCCGTGCACAGTCATAGGGGTACAAAAAGTGTACCCCCCTTTTTGTACACCGACACATGGTTAAGGATTCGTTCTGGGGTATCTATGAAGTCTCGAAGGGTCTGGGGATGGGTTTATAATCTTGAGGGGTAAACATAACTTCACGGGGTTGCACTTGGTCGTGGAGGTTGTAGCAGAAGTCTTCATTGTTAGTTGGTTGCCGAGTTGGAATCCTTGGTACTTCTTGTCTTGATAGTCTTCAGTTGAGGAGATAGAAGAGAGGGAAAAAGTAGCATATAGGAGGGGAATGCCTAAAGGGGGTTCTATAGTGCAAGTGCGAACAAACATGTGCAAAAAGGGGGCGAAACAAAAGAAACAAGGCAAGGAAGGTGATATAGTCGTGTACTTGTTGCCTAGGGAAAAAGTGTGACTTATATCAAAACACAAACAATAAAAAAAGCAACACACCATCATGGTCCTATTCGAACCACCATACGGACTCGACTGCGCATAGGGGGTACACGACTCATCCTACCCTAGGGGTTCTCGGACTCAGTAGTCGTGCCTTGTGCCTCGTGCAGTCTTCTAAGTTTTCCTCAGGTGTTGCTATGTCCCTTGTAGTTGTTTGATGAACGATCCGAGTTGAGCCTGAAGAATCTTCAACTACTTCTCGCCTGATGAGGTGATGTGGTGAAGGTGTCTCCTCGTAGCTGGTGTTGACTTGGTCTCCTCTTGTCTTCTTAATCATAACGATCCCTTTTGTCTTCTAAGGCGTCGATGGTACTGGGTAGGTAATCCTTATGCAATCACAATAACAAGGCATAATAGCGGTCCAACATGCCGGTTACGTTCATGAAAACATCAACGCCAAGAGTGGGGGATGAAGAGAACCATTTTCCTGCTCACTATAGTGAGGCGGACCAAATGGTGAGGTTCTCATCCACCGGTGGTTGCAGATACAACAACGGTAAGCACACGGTTTCTCTATTAGCGATGTATATCATGATCTTGCATAACTTATGTCATGTTCATCGTAGGCCAAGGTTGCATCATCTTGGGGGCAGTGTCGAAGGTGTCACCATCTGTTGGGTCTTCATGTCCCAATTCCTCGAGGATGTATTTTTTGTTGGTATCGTCTTGTCGTGGTGTCGCCAATCTTGTGTTTAGAAGAGGTGGGCAAGCTATCATCTTTCTAGATTATCCACGAGGATTACATGGAACCCAGTGGTCAGGGGCATAAGGGTTCTAGCGACCAAAAGTTCTGAAGGGGAAGAGATCAATAAGGAAGGTATACCTTAGTTTTCCAAAAAACTGAGAAGGGAGGAGAAGTATAGATAGTTCTGAAAACTAGCAATAATTTTGGAAATAATTTAACCCTAACTAACGACCGTGCTAACTAAGGTTTCCTACAGTCAGGATGGCTTTGATACCAGCTCTGTGGGGACCCCGACTCATAAGTCGAGATCACCGAATGCACGTGTACAGTGATCCCAGAGATCAATGCTCACTGAACACACAGAAGCTGAATAACAAGAGTCTTACATCCATACATACTGTGTTACACAAATTGTGACCTTTATGGTCAAGTCATGAGTATATCATTGCAGCGGAAATCTTCAATAACAACTTGGACCCATGCCATCTGCCTTAACCCTACAGGCATTCTGACTGGGAAGCATCTTAGCTCGCATGTTCGCCACCAAGAAATCTTCATCATATCCTGTTCTTTCATGCCTGGCCAATAAAATAACCAGTGGCAAGCCAATGAGTACTTTGAATGTACTCGCAAGCAACCCAATGGTGATAACAGATTAATTATGCAAGGCTCTACTGTTAAATTGGCAGTTTTGCGTAAAGCTAGTTTTTCATATGCAAGTATGATCAACATATATTAAGGACATGCATGCGTCTGCAACAAGTATCAGGAGGTTACAGACATCAATATCGAGAAAGAGTTATGAACAAATCATGCTGAAGCTCACATTGACTTCCGCACGAATCACATCAACAGATTTAACAAACCTTGTTGTTTTCCAGAAACTTAAGGACATAGTTTAAGAAGCAGCACCCAACTGTCCTTGACCGTGGACACGGCTATTCGAATAGTTTTACACTCTACAGAGGTTGCACACTTTATCCACAAGATCCGGGGAACTTCCGTGTCATCCACGACCCGCGGTACCTCAAGTACCCGGGGTAAGCACCCAATCACTATCTTTCCCTAGACGACACTAACATGGAGTCCACTCGATTGGTAGCAACCCCTGTGCCCAACATTTCACATCTTAATATTGTGGAGCCTCGCTCCCATATTCATTAGATAGCACTGGCATGGGGTACCAACGGTGTGTCCGGTGCCCTGTGAAAACAGTCATGGCCGCCTATCCAAGCACAACCCCGTCCCAAGAGTGACCTCATGTCACCCCCGTCACTAGTAATGCGAGCACCATGCTAGTATCGGCCTAGGTAATCAATAATGCCCTTTCCCATATAAGGTTAGAGTTGTTGCACATGTTCGGTTGGGACGGTCGACAAATCTTAAATCTAATCTGTCTCTGTAAACAACAATTTCATCAAGACTCGGTACACTACTTCTCCACCAAGTAGTGCCCTAGTTCCTCATCATCTACCAAGGGCATTAGTGGCACCCACTTGGTCATTTGCAAGTATGTCAAACCACACTTGTTTCTTTCCATGCATAACCCTGACCCATTTTGTGTAGCCAACTACTATAGCATATTTCTTCAACCAACCAACACAACTCTAAACATAATAGAGTCGTGCACAATGCAAGTATCAACGGGGTATGCAACGGAGGCAAGCCTAGCAAGGTTGCCACTCAAGATATATCATGCACTCGATGTAACGATGAAAATGCTTTCATGACATAAAAGGGTTCAACATGGTCAAAGGGTTGCTTGCTTTGTCCTTCAGAGTCTTCAAACCTTCTGGTCCATCACCAAGTACTCCGTCTGTTTCATCAACTAACGACGGAAACAATCATAATAAGCAAAACAACAAGGCAAAAATAAAAGTGCGTTAAAAATAGGAGTTGGACTTTTCTAGGATACCTCTGGTCATATGAAAAATGACCAAGGTGGTTTCATAGGCATTGGATTAATGGATAGTTTGGAACATTTCAATATGATGGAATCAAGGGGTTTAATGGATCTGTAAGAAGTGTACAGAAGAATTATTTTGAAAAATGGGCAAAGCCACCTGTCGGTGTACTAAGGTAGGGGTACCTTAGTACCCCAACTTGTGCACGGGCAGCAGCAGCTTCCCGCGGCAGGGCTCACCACGCGCTTGCCGGAAACCTTTTCGGTCCTTATTAAGCCATTCAAAAACAAAGTATACAAGACAGAGGATCAAGACCCCGGCAAGTGGAGCTTGCCGGGAAGGACATCCCAGGCTCAAGACTATCACATTTAGCACAAGACCCTGGCAAAGGGGGACCTGCCAGGAAGACCAGAAGATTGCATTTTAGAAGACTTGCCTCGGCGCACTCTGCGCCCCGACAAGACCCGGGGAGCGACAAGCTTCCCGGCCCGACAAGGTCAAGACCCCGGCAAGGTGCTTGCCGGGGGAATCTGCGTTGTGTTCCCGCGCTCCAGCTCATCGGCCCACGCGTCGCCCTGGGGCCCTTCCAGGGACGCGTGGCGGATGGCTGTGCAGCCTGGGGGACACGGTGGCACTCCACGGTGACGAGGCTATCGCCGTGGCAAACGGAGACGCATGGGCGGGTGCTTTTGGGGTCGACGGCGATGGGCATTAAAAGCCTTTGTCCCCCACTATCAAAGTAGGTGATGACCACTGTTCATCCACTGTTCCCGCACTGTTACAACTACCACCAAAGTTACGTTTTTGCCCTTCTTCTACGTTGACACCTGTCGGTGACCCCTTGAGCTATAAAAGGAGGCCCATGCACAACGTAGAAAGGGTTCGGAACCTATATAGCTCTCTCGCTCGGTGTAGCTAGTTCTTCAAGCTCCCGAGCTCACAAACTCAATACAAACCAAGCAGGAGTAGGGTTTTACGCGTCCGCGCGGCCCGAACCTGGGTAAACTGCCCGCGTGCTCTCCTCGATCTGCTCTTTGTGCTCCCTCCGCTCCCTTACCGCAACGACAAGGGGCTCCGGTCCCATAGGTGTTCGTGGTGGACAGTTTCCCCCGACATCTTTGGCGCGCCAGGTAGGGGGCGTCGAGGTTGTGCGAACCTGATCCGGCGTTCACGCGGGCGCATTCTTCATCAACCTCTCCAACTTCATCAGCAACAGCCACATGGCCCCGAAGAAGAAGGCTTCGGAGGTCGCAGGCCCGTCTATGTCTGTTCCACCGCCACCAGAACCAACGGTGGGTGGAGGAGACGCCGGCGGAAGGGTGGTCGCCGGCGAGGAAACTCGCGGCACCGCCAAGTCTAAGGACAAGACGGACGATCGAGCCTCGGTGTCCGTAGACGCACCACGTCCATCTCAGCAGACGACAACCCAGCAGCGCCGTGGTACAGGAGGTACCATCCGCTTGCTGGGGCAAGGGCAAACCGGAGGATCGCGGGATGCTCCGGGCCATCGTCCTGGCACGAGCAAGGCGCGGTCGCCGGGGCGGGACCCTGCTCCTTCTAACCCTCTTAGGAGTCCGAGCATATCCCGCTCCTCGCACCGCTCGCCACCGCTCCCCTCCTCTCCAGCAGAAGCACTCACAAGAGCACAGCTGCTCCTCGACTTCCCTCCAGCGGCAGACAAGGCCGAGGACTGGAGGGCAACAATCCAAAGCCTCATCGCCTTCGCCAACAACGACACGCCGCAGCAGCCGGCGACCTCGCGGCCACGGCAAGTCGAGAAGACGAAGGCCGACGGCGACAAGACCGCCGGGGGTGCAACCACCGTGCACTCCCCGCCGCGGAAGCAAAAGACGCCTCCCCGCCGGATTAACGTCGACGACGACTCCACAGCGTCGTCGGATCCGCGGGCTCGTCGGGACCAGCGCCAAGTCCTTGACGATCGGCGGAAGAAGATGCTCGAACAACGATCGAGCGCCGGCGAGAAGCCCGGCGACAATCAGACCAGCGTGCTGGGACCGCTGTCGACACGCACGCGCCCGGTGAACCAGGCGACTTGCCGTACGCGGCAGGTTGCCCTGCGTTTACCCGTGAGCTGCGGCGCGTCCAGTGGCCCAGCATGAAAAACTTCAAGCCCGACGTACCCGAGAAGTACGACGGCAAGACGCACCCCTCGGAGTTCCTCAGTATCTACACCATCGCGGTACAGGCTGCCGGGGGGCGCGACGAGAAGATACTGGCGAATTACTTCCCGCTAGTGCTTAAGCCGAACGTTCGTTCTTGGCTTATGCACTTGCCGGAAGGCTCTATTTCTTCGTGGGCGGATTTGTGCCACCAGTTTGTTGGCGCCTTCACGGGCGGCCACAAACCCCACGGCCAGGAGAGTGATCTCCACATTCTGGCCCAGAAGGAAGGAGAACCTCTGCGCAAGTACATCCAATGCTTCAGCCGCGTACAACACAACATTCCCGACGTCCACCCCGCCGCGGTTATCAGCACGTTCCACCAGAACGTGCGTAACCGTCGCATGCGGGAGGAGATGGCCATGACGAAGATCCGGGACGTCAGCGAGCTCTACGCTCTGGCTGACAAGTGCGCGCGCGCCGAAGAGGGGAGGAAACTCCCCAGGGAGGATGCTGGCGCAGGGGGAAGCGACATCGAGGATGCCGCCCCGGCAAAGAAGAGCCGGCGGCGGAACAATAGAAAGAAGAAGAACAAGGAGGTGCTTGTCGTCGAGAAGTCCGGCAAGGAGGCTCCCGCCAAGACAGCACAGGCTGGCGGCTCCGGCAAGGAGCCTGCCCCTGTAGCGGCAGCCGACAAGCCAGACGGCTCCGACAAGCAATATTGCAAGATCCACCGCACCAAGGGCCACGACCTCTCGAATTGCAAACGCGTCGAGTACCTCGTAGAGCAGCAGAAGGCTGAATACGAGCGGCGCGACAAGGAGAAGGCTCAAGGTGGCGGAGGAGAGCCAAGCAAGAAGCGGCCATTCAATGGCCGGGGAGGACGCCGCGGCAAGGCCAAGCAGCGGCAAGGTGATCGGCCTCCCCGGGGCCGTGACAAGGATGACGAAGAGGAAGACGACGACGACATGGAGGAAGGCGATAACAGTGAGCAGGAGTTTCAGAAGGCCACAGAAGTACTGTGCGTCGACGGGGGCGCCTCTCTACACACTTCCCATCGCCAACTCAAGAAGTGGGTGCGGGAAGTAAATGCAGCAGAGCCGCCCGTTGAGTCGCGCAGACTCCTGAAGTGGTCCAGCACGCCCATCATTTTTGATCTTGAGGATCACCCTGACCGCACCACAGCGGTCGGGTGTCTGCCGATGTTGGTTTCACCAACCATCCGCAACCTCAAGGTCACCAAAATTTTGGTTGACGACGGGGCCGGGCTGAACTTGATCACCTCAGCTGTGATCAAGAAACTCCAGATCCCAGATGGCGAGCTCGAAGAGACCGGTTCGTTCCAAGGAATAAACCCGGGAAGGAGCATGCCCAAGGGGAAGATCACTCTGCCGGTGACCTTTGGCGGGGAACTCAACTTCAGGACGGAGAGGATAACTTTTGACGTGGCCGATATCCCATTGCCATACAATGGGATACTTGGACGTCCTGCCCTCGCCAAGTTCATGGCAGCTTCCCACTACGCCTACAATGTACTCAAGATGCCGGGGCCGATAAGCGTCATCTCTGTCCATGGCGACAAGAAGGACGCGCTTATCTGCGCCGACAAGATATACCGGGATGCAGCAGCTGCGGCAGAGAGCAACACACTTGCCGCTGAAGCTCCCGGGGGGAAGAAAATCAAGACCAAGTCCGGCAAGTGCTCTGGGGCCCACTCCGGCAAACGCACCTCTTCGGAGTGCTGCGCTGCCGTCGAGGACGTTCCATCGAGCTCCACCGGCAAGTGCAAGAAAGGGATGGCTGCTCCACCGGCAACCAAGAAGGTGTCCGCCAAGGAGGACGGCACTGGTGGTACCTTCACCATCAGTGCTACACTTGATAGCAAATAGGAAAGCGCGCTCGTTGCCTTCCTGCGGGCGAATGTCGATGTGTTTGCATGGCAACCATCTGACATCCCCGGCGTTCCCAGGAAGGTAATTGAGCACAAGCTTGCTGTTTGTCCTCATGCGCGGCCCATCAAGCAGAAGGTCAGGAAGCAAGCCGTGGAGCGCCAAGAATTCATCGCCGAAGAAATCAAGAAGCTAGAAGCAGCGGGCCTGGTTAGAGGCGTGATCCATCCGACGTGGTTAGCAAATCCAGTTGTCGTGCGTAAGGCTAACGGGAAGTGGAGGTTGTGTATAGACTTCACCGATGTGAATAAAGCATGTCCCAAAGATCCATTTCCCTTGCCGCGCATTGACCAGATTGTTGACTCCACTGCTGGATGTGAGCTGCTCTCCTTCCTTGATGCATACTCAGGCTAGCACTAGATTTTTATGGCGAAGGAAGATGAAGAGAGGACTACATTCATTACTCCATGTGGCACATATTGCTTCATTCGCATGCCTTTTGGATGGAAGAATGCAGGCTCAACATTTGCAAGGGTGGTGCACACTGCTTTTGAGCCACAGATCCACAGAAATGTAGAAGCTTACATGGATGACATAGTGGTCAAGAGCAAGAGCAAAGATACCCTGATCCAAGATTTGGAAGAAACTTTTGCAAATCTGCGCAAGATCCAGGTCAAGTTGAACCCCGAGAAGTGCGTCTTCGGAGTCCCCTCCGGCAAGCTTCTCGGGTTCTTTGTGTCCCAGAGGGGGATTGAAGCCAATCCCGACAAGATTAAAGCCATCGAGCAGATCGAAGCCCCGAAGCGCGTCAAGGACGTAAGGAGGCTTGCAGGTTGTGTAGCTGCTCTCAGTAGGTTCATTTCAAAGTCTGCAGAACGCGCCCTGCCTTTCTTCAAGATCTTGAAGAAGGCAGGTCCCATGAAATGGACTCCGGAAGCGGAGGCAGCGCTGCAAGACTTGAAAGGATACCTATCCTCTACTCCAATACTTGTCGCACCTAGACCACAAGAGAAGTTGCTGCTGTACTTGGCGGCGACCAATCAAGTGGTTAGTGCTGCGTTAGTAGCGGAAAGGGAGGCCGATGAGGAGTCTACACCACCGGCAAGCGAATCCAGCGACAAGAAGGGGACTGCTCCGGCAAGCTCTGGCCCCGACAAGGACAACTCTGCGCAGGAGCAAGGAGAAGTGCGGAAGAGGATGGTGCAGCGCCCGGTGTATTTTGTGAGTTCCCTCTTGTAGGGGGCTAGATCAAGATACTCCGGCGTGCAGAAGTTGCTTTTCGACCTCCTCATGGCCTCGAGAAAGCTGCGCCATTACTTCCAAGCACACGAGATAACAGTGGTCACTCGCTTTCCATTGAAGAGGATATTGCAGAATCCAGAAGCAACAGGCAGGATCGTCGAGTGGGCACTGGAACTGTCGAGCTTTGGTCTGAAGTTTGAAAGTACTTCAACTATACAGAGCAGAGCTTTGGCAGAATTTATAGCTGAATGGACCCCAACGCCAGATGAAGAAGTTCCAGAGACGAGCGTCCCCGTACAAGAAGCGACAAGCGAATGGGTAATGTACTTTGATGGTGCTCTCTCGCTGCAAGGCGCTGGCGCCGGCGTGGTACTCATAGCACCCACCGGAGAACACCTCAAGTATGTTATCCAGATGCACTTTCCCAGGGAACAAGCGACAAACAATACTGCTGAGTATGAAGGTCTGCTTGCCGGCCTCAGAATTGCAGCTGAACTTGGGGTTAGGAAGCTGATTGTGCGGGGAGATTCTCAGTTGGTGGTCCGACAAGTCAACAAGAGTTACCAGAGCCCTTTGATGGAAGCTTGTGTAGATGAAGTGAGGAAGCTTGAAGAGCACTTTGAAGGTCTGCAAATGGAGCACGTCCCGAGAGCTCAGAATGATATATCAGATGGCCTTTCAAAGTGTGCTGCAATGAAGTTACCTGTGGAACCAGGGACCTTCCTGCTCAAGCTGACTCAGCCATCCGTTACACCATCAATTGGGCAGACCAAGAAGAGAAAGTTGGTCTCCGGCGACTACTTGCCGGCGGATCTTCCAGAAGCCGCCGCCAAGGTCCCCAAGATCAACGACCAGAACGCTGAGGAACAGTTTGCTCCTGCGGACCCAAGGGTCTGTACAATTGAAGCAAGCGTTCCCGACAAGCCTTGTCCCGGCAGGCTTGCCGGGGAGCCTTTAGCTCCGACAGAACCAGAGGTTCTTGCCGTAGAAGCTGGGGTTCCCGCAGCGGCCCTCATGCCTTTAGTCCTTGCCGTTGAGCCTCGAGTTCCGGCATGGGCACAGCAGATCGTCCGTTTTCTGCAAACTGGAGAACTTCCCAACGACCCAGCAGAGATAGAGAAAATAACCAGGCAGTCAAGTATGTACCAGTTCGTGGACAATGAACTGTACAGAAGAAGGCTCAATGGTGTCAGGTTGAAGTGCATTTCCAGAGAACATGGACAGAAGCTGTTGGCAGAAATACATGGAGGAATATGTGGCCACCACATTGGCGCAAGGGCACTTGTCGAGAAGGCATTCCGGCAAGGGTTCTTTTGGCAAGAAGCCCTCCAAGATGCAACTGCACAAGTAACCAAGTGTGAAGCGTGCCAGTTCCATGCCAAACAAATTCATCAGCCAGCTCAAGCTCTCCAGACGATCCCTCCCCCGTCTGGCCCTGCTCGGTCTGGGGGCTCGATATCCTCGGCCCCTTCCCCCGTGCTGTCGGGGGCTTTGAGTACTTGTACGTAGCAATCGACAAGTTCACAAAGTGGCCAGAAGTGGAACCGGTGAGAAAGGTGACAGCACAGTCAGCGGTCAGGTTCTTCAGAGCGATTGTTTGCCGTTTCGGAATCCCTAACCGGATCATCACCGACAACGGTACACAATTCACTAGTCGCACCTTCATGCAGTACGTCCAAGACCTTGGAGCCAAGGTCTGCTTCGCTTCTGTTGCTCACCCGAGGAGCAATGGTCAAGCGGAGAGGGCCAATGATGAAGTGCTGCGCGGACTCAAGACAAGAACCTTCGACAGGCTGCACAAGTGCGGAAAAAACTGGATAGAGGAGTTACCGGCGGCTCTTTGGTCAATCAGAACGACACCAAGTCGAGCCACCGGACAGACACCCTTTGCCCTTGTCTATGGGGCAGAGGCAGTTCTCCCCACGGAACTCGTATACGGATCTCCTCGAGTGCTCGCTTATGATGAGCTCGAGCAAGAGCAACTGTGACAAGATGATGCATTGCTCCTCGAGGAGGAACGTCTCCAGGCTGCTGTACGAGCTGCTCGATATCAGCAAGCCTTGCGCCGCTACCATAGCCGCAAGGTCAAGGCCAGGAGTCTCGAGGAAGGCGACCTTGTTCTTCGGCGCGTTCCGTCCACCAAGAATTCCAACAAGTTGACGCCGAAGTGGGAAGGCCCTTATCGGGTGAGACAAGTCACAAGGCCCGGCGCTGTCCGCCTTGAGACCGAAGAAGGCTTACCGGTGAGCAACTCCTGGAACATAGAGCATCTTCGAAAGATTCACCCATAAGGCGCGGTTGCCGTGATCCGCTCCGGCAACCACCTTTTGTACGAGTCTTGCCGCTGTTGCATGTAATCCTTTGTACAAAGCCGGGCGCAGATCCCGTGCATCAGTAAAGCTTTTGAGTTTCGCACTATTTGCCATTTTCCATGATTTTCTTTGTTATTTGCATGCATTGTTTGGCATTTTGTGCAACACAAATATTCGGTAAGCAATACCACGCCGAGAGGTTCTATACTTGTTTTCCTCTTCTCCTTTTCTTTCCCTCTTAAGCAGAAGCAATGTTCCTCGCGCACAAGTTTGCCGGGGGGGAAGGAGGTGGAGGACGAACCAAGTGTTGTTCAAGAAAGGGAAGCTTGCCGGAGAACGAACAGATTATGAAAGCTAAGTTACCAGAATTTGAGCGGTTCAAATTTTTAAAATTTTAGTTATTTTCCTTGAACAACCACACTTTGTATGGAAAACCTGTGCGCGGAGGAACCTACCCGTAGCTAGCCGCACCCTTGCCTTGTTTTCGAGTACGCTCAGCGGTTTAAGTGAGCTGCGACAAGTGTCACGCCCTTATTTCGTTTTCGAGTTCGCTCAACAAGCTAAGTGCGTTGCGACTAGCTGCGGCAAGGTTGCTTGCCGATAAGGCCTTTGCCAGCAGGCTGCTCAGAGTCCAGCACTCAGCGCTCGCGGCAAGGTTCCCTTGTCGGCAAGTTCCCTAAAAGCGTCGGGTAAAAAGCATACAAAGTAAAGGACCAAAACAAGGGAGATAACACTGCATCAATTGCTCGGAAATAAGATAAATATATTACAGAGATAACTTGTCACAGTGACTAATAGGTTCATGTTCATGGCACACTTTGCAGCGGCAAAGGAAATAAGAAGAAGGAGGCCTAATCTACGCGATCGCCCTCACGCCTGGAGATCTTGTTCACCTTGGCGATGATGTGGGCGACTTGCGCCTTCAGTGCCTCCTGATCTGCATCGGCCGGCAAGCTGCGGAGAACGTTGACAAGATTAATACCAGGGTTGCGGTAGACAATCTTGGTCAAGACGCGCTCCAAGGTACCCGTGCAGAGCTGGCGCGACTCCTCGGCCAGCTATGCGGGGAGCTTCTCCTGTAGACGTGCGAGCGCCGGCGCGATCCCCCTGAAGAAGAGACTGAGCTTGGCGCTGTGGGGGAGATTCGGGTCCGGAGAGTACACCAAGTGTTCAACCCTCAGCGCCATTAGCTCCTTGTCGATGTTGGCGGCGGAAGTGACCAGCTCCTCTGTCCATTGCTCCACCGCCTGTCTGAAGATGTTCGTGGAATTGGCGGCGCTCTCCACCAGCTCCCGCTCCTTGCGGACCTCCTCTTTCAACTTGGTCTCGCGATCCCGAGCGGCGTCAAGTGAATCCCTCAAAGTGGAAACCTTCAACTCCAGATCAGCAATCGAGTCCTTGGCGGCTTTGAGCTCATCGCCCTGCTTGGAGAGGCGTACCTGGAGGTCCGAGTTGGTATGGGCGTCTTTCTCGCGCTCTATGTTGAGCGCGGTGACCCTTTCCGTCCTCGCCTTCAGGTACTCCTCCAGCTGCGCCACCTTGGCTTCAAGCTCCTTCTTGGCGGTTTCCGCGGCGGCGGCAGCTTCCTTTGCCTCCTTCACGGCCCCGCCAAGAGCCTGCTCCCGGGCGGTGAGCTCGTCGTCATGGGCGTCGAGCTCAACCTTCCGCTGGTTGAGCGCTCCTTCTCGCCGGGACAGCTCCACACCAACAAGTCGCTGCTGCTCCTCGGCCTCAGCTTTCTCCAGAAGAAACTCCTGCTGCTCTCCGGCAAGCCTCTCGCGCTCCTCCGCCAAGTCGCGGAGAGCTGTCTGGTTGGCGGCGCGGAGCTCTGCAGCGCCTTTCTCCAAGTCCGCTCCGGCCTTGGCGGTGAGGGCTTCTCGCGACTCCAGCTTCGCCTGCCTAGCCCGGTAAAGGGCCAGGAGCTGGCGGAGAAGTTTCTCCTCTTCGGGCTCATCGCTCCCGCCAGGCGCTTCGACGATCTTCAACTCCGCGGAGGCGAGGACCTCTCCATCAAAGGTCTCTCCCTCCACGGGGGATCGTGACGAAGACCCCCACGACACTTGAATGAAGACGCCGTTGGGGGCCTCAAGATAGATGCCGGGCTGCTCCTTATCGGCGGAGGGGTCGGCGGCCGGTGCAGCGCTCGACGCTCCTGCTGCCTCCGGGCCGGCAGTGCGGTCGCCGTCCCCCTCCCCGGCCGCGGCGTCTACGGTTGGAGCAGCCTCCTTTGCGGCAGGCTCGTCGGCTCCTGCCATGTCTTCAACGACAGGGGCGTTGCCGCCGTCGCCTTGCGCGCCCTCCTCGCCGATGACCTCGGTCTCCATCCGTTCCGGCGCGGGAGGATCTAGAAGAAGAAGAAAAGAAAAGAAAAAGTTCAAGCAAATATCCAAAAAAGACAAGTCCAAGAAGACGAGGTTGCAAGACTCACCTTCGCGGACTTCGTCGACGACAGGCTCCCTCGCCGGGGAGCTCTCCCTTGGCGGTGTGGCCATCCTCGCCGGGCTGCTCGCCCTTGGCGGGGTACTCGCCCTTGGCGGAGTACCCGCCCTTGGCGGAGCGCTCTCCCTCGCCGGGGAGTTCGCCCTTGGCGGGGATGGCGGGACCTGCGGCTCCTCGGGAGTAGTCTCCGGGCGCTCCTGCAGCTGCGGCTCCACTTCTGCACAAGACAAATGAAGCAGCAAGATATCAGTACAAGTTAAAACCTCAAGCGCGCCCGACAAGTTGGAAGTTCAAAACCAGACTTACGCTGGGGGCTGCGCTGGGGGCTGCTCCTCGGAGCAGCGGTTGGGTCCGGCAAGTCCGTCGCCGGCGTGTCCCCTGTCGCCGTGACTGGCGAGTCGTCCTCGACCTCCACCATCGGGACTTTGGCCCTCTTCGCCGTCCGCTGGGCCAGGGTCCTGAAATCAAAACAAGAACAAGATTGGAATCACGAAGAAGAATCAAGTCAGAATTGAAGAAAATACAAGACACAAGTGCTTACTCCTCTTCCTCGTCGTCGTCGTCGCTCAGGGCGGAGAAGTCGAACTCCACCTGAGTTGCTCCGGCGCGAGGAGTGGGAGGAGAAGGCTCCCTCGGGCGCTTGGCGGTCCCCGGGGCTGGGGGCTGCGACGACCCAGCCTCCGCCGACGCCGAGGCCCGAGGAGCGGGCGGAGCGGCCGCTCCGCTCTGAGAAGATCCTCCTCCGCTTAGCGCTGGTGCGCGGGTCGCCTCCTCCGTGGCTGGTGCGCGGGGCGCCTCCGTCGCGGCTTGGTTCGCTCTGGTGGCGCGCGTCGCCCGGCGAACGGGCTGCTGTCGGGGCGCCTGCATCCTTGTCGCTGTGGGCGCCTTGCGGAGACGCTTCAGCGGTGTTCGCTGGGGGCTGGCCCGAGGCGGGGAGTTCTCCGAGGACGATGAGGTGTCGTCATCGAGTCCCAGAGACCCACCGCTGTCCACATCGGCCTCGGTGTCCTCCTCCTCCTCCCTGGCGGGCCCGCTGGATCCAGCACCTTGTCCTGCGGCCCCGCTCCCTCCGGTGGCTCCGCTCCCTCCGGCACCTCTGTTCCCTCCGGCGGCCTCGCTTGCCGCGGCTTCGCTCACGACTCTAGGAATCCCGGGTGCCTCAAGGAAGGGACCCCGGCAAGCTCGTCGGGCGGAAGATTGAGCAGTCTGCGGATCTCGGCCTCCTCTGCTTGGCCCACCTCATCCGCGGCCTGCGCCTCGTCCATGGTGAACCCGAAATCTCCTGCTGCTGCAGCTGCAGCGGCCTCTTCCATCCGGGAAGCTATGTAGGCTATGTCCCGCTCTGTGGTGGCCCGAGTGAGACCCTTGTTCTCGTCGGTGATCTTGGGCACCTCGACCAGGTTATCAAAGAAACTCATGATGGCATCCGGCGTGGGCACTATCCATGTGGGATCGACGCCGTGAGAATCACATACGGGCATTATCGCGCGCAATTCATCCCGGGCCGAGCTGTTGCATAGCGGCACCACTCCCCGGGGAGATCTAAACCACTCCGGATGGGCCGGGTCGTGCTTAAAAAGCTCCCAGACCATCCCCTTCAGCTCCAACGCCGTGAAGTTAAAATTCAGACCCGGGCGCAGCCTCATAATGTCCGCCGCATTGCCGAACTCCCATGCTGGCCTTTTCCTCTCTTGTAAAGGGGCAATGCGGCGGCGGAGGAAATCTGCTCCTACCTCTCCGATGGTCAACTTAGCTACCCGGAGACGAAGTATCATAACAAGAGCAACGTTGAGCTTGACATCATCCGGGGCCAACTCACTCCAGTCTCTGCCACGCACTATGGCTGTTGTGCGCGGCGCGGTGAAAGGCTCCGGCTGGTCCTCAACTATCCAACACCAGTCCGCGCGCCACTCTTCCCACTTGCCGCGGAGCTCTCCTCGCAGATAGGACTCCTTCTTATTCAAGCGGAAGATCCAAGATATACCCCCGGAGAGGGGGGCGCTAGCCTCTACTCTAGGCATGAAAAAGTGGCGAAACAGCGCTACATTTGGATAGATCCCTATATAGTTTTCGCACAGATGTGCGAAAACCGCCATCGTAAGGATGGCGTTGGGGGTGAAGTCTAAGAGATGGAGGCCGTACGTGTTCATGATGTCGCAGAAAAATTCCGAGAATGGAGGACACAAGCCGCAGTGGAAGAAGACAGCGAAGAAGAAATACCCGCCGGGGAGCAGATCCTTGGCGCCGGCGGGATAGACTCTGGTCCGGGGATGCGCCTTGGTCTCCTTGTCCTAGAAAAGGTAATACTTGTTCCAGAGTTCCCTCGCGCTGAGCCTTGGCGCGAAGACGACATTCCTCTTCCGCAAGAGAGCAAGCTTTGCCGCCTGCTCGGATTTCTCCTTCTTGGTCTTCTCCGCCTTCGCCTTCTCGGTCTTCGGGGCCATGGCAGAGGAGGCGAGGGAAGGGGCGAGGAGTTCGACGGCGCCGCAGAGGGAAACTGTCCACCACGAACACCTATGGGACCGGAGCCCCTTGTCGTTGCGGTAAGGGAGCGGAGGGAGCACGAAGAGTAGATCGAGGAGAGCACGCGGCAGTTTACCCAGGTTCGGGCCGCGCGGACGCGTAAAACCCTACTCCTGCTTGGTTTGTATTGAGTTTGTGAGCTCGGGAGCTTGAAGAACTAGCTACCCCGAGCGAGAGAGCTATATAGGTTCCGAACCCTTTCTACGTTGTGCATGGGCCTCCTTTTATAGCTCAAGGGGTCACCGAGAGGTGTCAACGTAGAAGAAGGGCAAAAACGTAACTTTGGTGGTAGTTGTAACAGTGCGGGAACAGTGGATGAACAGTGGTCATCACCTAATTTCATAGTGGGGGACAAAGGCTTTTAATGCCCGTCGCCGTCGACCCCAAAAGCACCCGCCCATGCGTCTCCGTTTGCCACGGCGATAGCCTCGTCACCGTGGAGTGCCACCGTGTCCCCCAGGTTGCACAGCCATCCGCCACGCGTCCCTGGAAGGGCCCCAGGGCGATGCATGGGCCGATGAGCTGGACCGCGGGCACACAACGCAGGTTCCCCTGGCAAGCACCTTGCCGGGGTCTTGACCTTGTCGGGCCGGGAAGCTTGTCGCTCCCCGGGTCTTGTCGGGGCGCAGAGTGCGCCGAGGCATGTCTTCTAAAATGCAATCTTCTGGTCTTCCTGGCAGGTCCCCCTTTGCCAGGGTCTTGTGCTAAATGTGATAGTCTTGAGCCTGGGATGGCCTTCCCGGCAAGCTCCACTTGCCGGGGTCTTGATCCTCTGTCTTGTATACTTTGTTTTTGAATGGCTTAATAAGGACCGAAAAGGTTCCCGGCAAGCGCGTGGTGAGCCCTTCCGCGGGAAGCTGCTGCTGCCCGTGCACAAGTTGGGGTACTAAGGTACCCCTACCTTAGTACACCGACAAGAGCCCCCGGGCCTGGGCCACACACGGTGCCGAGCGCTGTTGGGCCAGGCCCAAAACAGTGCACGGGCACACGCGGCCCACGGCAAGCCGTAATTCCCCTTCCGCCTCCGCCGCGTCCCTCCCTAACGGCACGCGTCGATTGCGGCGTCGTGGGAGAGATCGTGGCCACGTTCTTTAATAGGAAATGCGGAGCGTCCCCCACCTCCCCCTTAAAAGCAGAGGAGACAGGGGCAGTTTCCCTCCTGCGCTTTCATTGGATTTCTGGAGGTTGAAGAAGCAATGAAAGCGCAGGAGGGAAACTGCCCCTGTCTCCTCTGCTTTTAAGGGGGAGGTGGGGGACGCTCCGCATT
>LR738714.1:240234823-240355606 GCA_902687465.1 Secale cereale
GTCCCCCACCTCCCCCTTAAAAGCAGAGGAGACAGGGGCAGTTTCCCTCCTGCGCTTTCATTGGATTTCTGGAGGTTGAAGAAGCAATGAAAGCGCAGGAGGGAAACTGCCCCTGTCTCCTCTGCTTTTAAGGGGGAGGTGGGGGACGCTCCGCATTTCCTATTAAAGAACGTGGCCACGATCTCTCCCACGACGCCGCAATCGACGCGTGCCGTTAGGGAGGGACGCGGCGGAGGCGGAAGGGGAATTAGAATTACGGCTTGCCGTGGGCCGCGTGTGCCCGTGCACTGTTTTGGGCCTGGCCCAACAGCGCTCAGCACCGTGTGTGCCCAGGCCCGGGGGCTCCTGTCGGTGTACTAAGGTAGGGGTACCTTAGTACCCCAACTTGTGCACGGGCAGCAGCAGCTTCCCGCGGCAGGGCTCACCACGCGCTTGCCGGAAACCTTTTCGGTCCTTATTAAGCCATTCAAAAACAAAGTATACAAGACAGAGGATCAAGACCCCGGCAAGTGGAGCTTGCCGGGAAGGCCATCCCAGGCTCAAGACTATCACATTTAGCACAAGACCCTGGCAATGGGGGACCTGCCAGGAAGACTAGAAGATTGCATTTTAGAAGACATGCCTCGGCGCACTCTGCGCCCCGACAAGACCCGGGGAGCGACAAGCTTCCCGGCCCGACAAGGTCAAGACCCCGGCAAGGTGCTTGCCGGTGGAACCTCCGTTGTGTGCCCGCGCTCCAGCTCATCGGCCCACGCGTCGCCCTGGGGCCCTTCCAGGGACGCATGGCGGATGGCTGTGCAACCTGGGGGACACGGTGGCACTCCACGGTGACGAGGCTATCGCCGTGGCAAACGGAGACGCATGGGCGGGTGCTTTTGGGGTCGACGACGACGGGCATTAAAAGCCTTTGTCCCCCACTATCAAAGTAGGTGATGACCACTGTTCATCCACTGTTCCCGCATTGTTACAACTACCACCAAAGTTACGTTTTTGCCCTTCTTCTACGTTGACACCTGTCGGTGACCCCTTGAGCTATAAAAGGAGGCCCGTGCACAACGTAGAAAGGGTTCGGAACCTATATAGCTCTCTCGCTCGGTGTAGCTAGTTCTTCAAGCTTCCGAGCTCACAAACTCAATACAAACCAAGCAGGAGTAGGGTTTTATGCGTCCGCGCGGCCCGAACCTGGGTAAACTGCCCGCGTGCTCTCCTCGATCTGCTCTTTGTGCTCCCTCCGCTCCCTTACCGCAACGACAAGGGGCTCCGGTCCCATAGGTGTTCGTGGTGGACAGTTTCCCCCGACACCACCCATTTAATAAGGAATGATTTTAGAAGAATCTAGGAGTTGGTTTCACTTGATTTGGAGTTCAAAATAATTTCCTATGATTTTGCAAAGTTGGCTATACATGGATAAATAGAATAATATTTGATGTGGCACATAAAGCATTGGGGAAAATGTTCATAAGCTAGGTTAGGATCTGAGAAGTGCCTAGAAATTTGAATCAATGAATTTGGATCAATTATGAGCTCTTTGTGATTTTCTAAAGTGCATCACAGAAATGGAAAACAGCATTTTGATAGATATATGTGAAGAAAATGTCTCTGGAAAAATGTGCAAACAGCACCATGTGATAGATCATGATTTATGGAGTCACTGGAAATTTGAATCACCAAATTTGGAGTTCAAACTAATTGTTTATGGTTTTTACAAGTTTACAAAAAAAGAAAAAGGAAAGGGAAAATGATTTTACCCTTATCTTGCTCACAAGCGAGATGCAGACGTGGGCCGGCCCAGTGGCATCAGCCGCCCGGGGTGCACAGGTCACATCATTGGCGCACTCCTGTGAGTACGCCTTCTGTCAGGGTAGACGCCTTCCCCGGAGGCCGTCTCCACTTAACCCGGGGCCCGGGGCCTTAGCCACTTACCGGTGGGCCCTGCTGGCAGGCCCTCCTCCTACCTCCCGCTCAAAACAGAGGAGGGGCAGGGGAGGCCGGCCGAGCAAGGTGCCAGCGCCCTTCCCGGCGACTCCGGTCGTCCCCGGCGGCGTCCAGCATACCGACGGGCTCCGGGGATCGAGCCAAGCCCATCCATAGGCCTGACGCGGTCCGGGAGGAACGGGAGCGACGATGACCTTGGCGCCGGCGGGCGGGTTTGGGAGAAGAAGTGGGAGGGCTCTGTGGTCCTCCCATGGGTGCTAGGGCAGGGGACGAAAGAAGTGGGAGGGCTCTGTGGTCCTGCGGTACTCCTCCTAGTGATCATATGAGAGGAGGGGAGGCACTGGTTTGCCGGAGCCGGGCAGAGGGTGATCACGACCATGGTGGCCATGGAGAGGGAAAGAGAGCACGAGGGGGAGAGGGGGCTTGTCCGGGATGTTCACGGGAGAGAGGGGGTTCTAACCAAGACGAGAAAGAGAGAGTCGGGGGTGCCTTAAATGGGCGTGGCCGCGGTGCACCGTGGGCGTGGTCCAGGCCACACTCGGGCGAGCTCTGCAGAGGGGTGAGAAGAGAGGATAAGGAGGGGCCCGACAGCGAGGCGTGTCCACAACGTCGAGGCACCTCGACTGGCGCAAAGGGTAGGCCCTAGGTGGTCGGGTGCCTTGGGCAGGATGCGGCTACAATGCGGGAGCACACTGTAGCGTGCTCGAGAGCGCCCGTATGGCCAGCATGGCCATGTCCCCACGCGCTCTGGACGTGGCCACGTTGTCCATTGGCTTCTGGCTGGTCTGGAGATGCCCTCTGGTAGCTTAGGGTGTAAGTCAAGTGTAATAATAAGAGGAGGAGAAGAGGGAAGTTCTGCCATGGTGAAAACAGAGAGGTATATGGGGGTTTTACCCCCTCCAATGATTGAGCTAAGGGCATGGGGGAGTTGCTGGAGGTAGAAGGTGATCAGGTTCATCTGTGGTAAAAATTAGAGGTAAAGGGGAATAGTGAAAGGGGTCAAAACAGTGGTTTTGGAAAAATGGCAGAAGGTGTTTGATGTAAATTTGGGAAAGTAGATGAAGTCCAAATGACATGATAAATAACAGGATGAAATAGTACATGAAAATTGGGTGTTCCACCAAGTTTGTGCGCATTTGAAGAAAGTTTCCAATGTAACTTTGGTAAACCCAAGAAATCAACAGAAATAGCTTTTCCAAGATTTAGACATGCAAACCATCCCTCCTCGATGCACCACTTGGTGTAGGGTCATCATTTGGGGTTGTGAGCATGTCCACAAAATTTGAGGACACAAGTAAAAAGTTGGTAATGTAGAGTTGTTGAAATTTGGATCTGGTCAGAAAGAGTTTTGGGGCACTTTGATCAAGTTAACCTTCTCCAAAACTTGTGCCATTTGGCATAGATGCATATTTAGACCATTTGAGCATGTGCACCAAGTTTGAGAGCATTTGGACATGTTTGGCAATGTAAAGTTGCTCAAACTTCAAAATGGACAGAAATGGTTTTGAGGGGATTTGATGATGTCTTATTGATCTTCAAGGCATGAGGCTTTGTAAGATCATCAAATATGTCATATTTTACATGATAGAATTTTCCTAGAATTTTTAGGGAAGATTTCCTTTGTAAATATTTCAAAAGCTTGAAATATCCAGAAATGGTTTTTGAAGGATTTGTCCAATATTTTGAACATGACCATGTGTTGAAACTCTTATATATGGACAATATATGTCCTATGAGCTTCCCTGAATTTTGAAAAGTATTTTTGAAACAGTTAAATAATTTTAACCTATTAAAGACCATTTCTGGCCTAAAGAAAAAGCCTTTAAATAAAATATAAAAATAACTTTTAAAATTATAATTTTGTGGTTTGTGGGAGTCCTATACCTAATAGGATTCAGATATACTTTTTGAAGGATTTTTCACACCCTAAGTAAGGTACTTGCAGTACAAACCTCAATTCAGGGGTTTTTGGAAAACTAATTTTCGAAAATACTATTTGGCCAAATTATTTTTATAAGAAAATACTATACTATTCTTTACACATGGCATGATCATTGAGAAAAGGTTTTGGATCAAGGAGATGAAGTATAAGAGTTGGATCATTTATTTGATTTTTAGAGCACTTGCAAACAACAAACAGAAAAACCAATCAAGCAAGGTCAAAAACACTCAAAAGTTTTTGTCAAACCACATTTTAGCATGATTATTAGCTTAATTGTTGTGGCATGAATATCAGGGTGTGACACAACTAGTAAAGCTATCCTGAAAAAGGTGGTCTTCGCCTGCCAAAGGCTCTGGTGGTGACGCCGTCGTGGGCTACGCGATGATCTCCGCTCTGCCGTCCTGTTGGTCTTGGTCTCGTTACACCGATATGGAAACCTTTGCTTGAAGCCTTGGGACTCCTTGCCTGCACCTACTCCTTTAGCACCAATGAGGAAACTGGCACCCTGCGCCCGCTGGCGCCTGCTTGGGCTTGGTCGTCAGGAGCCAACCTAGTGAGGTCGCCCCAGGGGATGTCTTGTGTCGTCTGCCTCACGAGGCTCGGCCCCTCGCGAGGGTGTTGAGTGGTCGCTGACGAAGATGGGCCGTACCAGGCTGCCTGATGAGCCGCGCCCTGGGCCGCAGGCAGGCAAGTCTAGGTACCCCCGTTCCCAGAACGCCGACAGTAGCCCCCGGGCCCAAGGTGCGCTCGGGCTTTGCTTCGCGGCGAAGCCAAGGGTAAAGTGCTGAGCGCTGTGGGTCCACAAAGCCTGCGGCCCTATTGACGTGCGACGATTGATGGGACGTGGGCGTCTCCACTTCCCCATATAGCCTTGATTCTCGCCCCGCTGGACGGCCACTGCTACTTGCTCGACTCCACCTCCTTTGCTGGTAGCATGCCCGGCGGCTTCCTTGTGTTCTCGATCCCTTCCCTTGGCTTGATTCGACACCAACTTCTTCCGACATAATGGCCTCCAGTCGAGAGGAGGAAGAGGGGGCGGAGCTTTGCGCCTTGGCCCCCTCGCCGCCGGCCTTCGGGCCCACCACCGAGCGGTCGGTGGTGATCAATGAAGAGATGATGGATAAGGTGCGCCCGACACTCGCCGCCGATTCCAATGAGTGGGGAGCAACGGTGGCTTAGCCCGCTTCCCGCGCCAGGATTAACAGGTCGGCCACCGAGGTCCCCCTCCACCTTCACGCCCTCTGGGCTGGCCTGATCCCTCCCTTCTCCAATTTATTCAACGCAGTGCTCTCGCACTACCAGATTAGCGTGCTGCATCTTCATCCTCAATCCGTCGTGGTGGGCATTGCCCCCTCCATGGCCTTGCTCCACCACTTCTTCTCGTTAGATCTCACGAATGTGCTCCAGTGCTCCGGATGCATGTCCTTCCAAGCCATTGCAGCGACGGCCGGCTCGGGAATCGACTTCGACCTTTCGACGGTCATTGGCGGCTTCAGGAAGCGGTGGGTGTTTGTCAATGTCGGGGTGCACAGCCCCCTGCTGCTCCCACCATGGATTCCGGCTGCTCCGAGCTTTGGCTGGAACCACAAGCGGCTTGTCAACCGGAGGCTAGCTCCCGTTTGGCTCCGGCTAGCAAGGCTGCAGAGGCTTGGGGTGACGGCACCCATGGTGGCGAGGGAGTTCATCCAGCACCGCATCGCCCCGCTTCAGTGCCACTCTCGGCCGATGTGGGCCTTCTCCGGCCACGGGGACCACATGAGGCTCCAAGCGTCTACTCTCCCTCGCGAGGTACGGCGCACGATGCTCGAGATCCTAACGAGCGACCCAACGCCAGCCCGTCTACCAGAGGAAGGTTGCCTTCTGTACTGCTGCTCAAACAAGGTGGAGTTCATGACGCATATGCCCTCTGTTGACGAATGGGGGCTTCGTCCGCCCGGCCTTGTTGCGTCTCGTGAGAACCCTGTCTGCGTTGCTCCCTTGTCTGCCGCTGTCAGGGTGATCGTCCCAGAAGTGGGCACGGGGGGACGACCACTGTTGAGTGCTAGTGGCGCTGCTACTTAGATGTTGGCGTCTCCTGACGCTCATGAAGCACCGTCCTCTGGGGCTCAAGAGAGCCTCCCAGAAAGGATGGCTGAAGCGCAGGTGCTGCCTAATGCTCCTGAGGCTGAAGTCCCCGTGACCTGTTCGCATCGCCCTAAGGTGGGGGCATGGTGCCCTGCCCGACCTAGCGATTTTGCGGGCGCCTCCTCCGGAGCCCCCTGGTTGCGCCTGATGTTGCCATTCGCTTTTGGGGCTTCGGCCAGCTTTGGCCAGACTTTGTAGCCCTCCGCGAGAGAAGGAGGTCTCCAAGCCGCGGTGACGACGCCTCCTAGCCATTGAAGCTGAGGAAGTACATCACCGTAGACGAGTGAGTAGCTTATCTTTGTAATTCCTTGTGTGTTGCCTTCCTTCCTGACCGCGATTCCTTAGGGCCCTTCCTGCCAAGGCGACGAAATCTCCTGAGAAGCAGGCCCCTGTGATCCAGAGCTCCCCGCCAGTCCCGGGCGTCCTCAGCCAATGCGCTACCTCTGGCGCGAGGCTGCCCATGGGTCAGATGCGCCGGCCTGGGGCCTTGACCTCGCATTCTTGCCGCTCCTTCTTTGCGGCTCCACCTAGGGAGCGGGAGGCATGCCGAGGGCTCCCCCCCATGGTCTTCGAGCGTAGCGGGGACACCTTGGCCTTGGCATCTTCTTCAAGTGGCGAGTTCCGGCCCCTCCGGGCCCCTGCCGAGGCCCGAGAAACGACTAGGGCAGAGGAGACCTTGGTCCCGCCTCTGGGGGGAGACGACTCTCCTCGGTCTTCTTCAACTGCTCTTGGCGCCAAGGAGGGTCCTGACCTCCTGCTTGAGTCATCACGCAGGCGGGGAGCCGCACACCGTGAACTTTTCCAGGAGGCGATGAATGTGATGGGTCGACTTGGGGAAGAGCTTGAGGGAGTTGCCGCCTGTCTTGAGGCTGAGGGCCTTCAACTGATGGACGAGTGGCGCCGACTGGGGGTGGCCATTAACCTCTGGCACCTCCAGCACGAGCGCGCCAACGCGAAGGCTGACGCGTCCCTCGCAGCCTCGCGAGAAGCCTGTGCCCGAGCCCTGGAGGAGGCCATGGAAGCTGACCTTTGCCGCGAGGCTGCAGAGAGGCACTTGCTGGAGCTTCAGGCCCTGAACGCCGGCTTGGAAGAGCGGGCTGAGGCGCGCCGGGCCGCCCTGGCATCGATGAGGGGGACACCCTCCGAAGAGGCGGAGATCTTGCGGCGTGAGGAGGCGCTGATGCTAGAAGCCACCGAGCACAGCATTGAGCTTGAGCGGCTGGAGGTGAGGGAGCGCCATGTGACCCTGCCCGAGGATGTTGTCTCTGCTCACGAGGCCAGAGTCCAGGAGGAAATTGAATGGAAGGTGGCGGAGGACCGCGCAAACCATGCCAAGGGGTACGACTTGAAGTTGGAGCTCCAGCGGGCAGATGCTGATGGGAGGACTGCTGCCCTCAGGGCGAGGCTGGAAGAAGTAGAGCAACGCGAGAGGTCCGCCGCGGCAGCCCAGTCTTCTGCCCAAGCTGAGCTGCACTCCGCGGAGGCCGACTTGTCCTTGCTCGGGCAACAAGTTGATGGCGCCGCAGCTTTCGTGCAGCAGAACAAGGACGAGGCTTGTCATCGACTACTACTGCATCATGAGCATGCCCCCATGCTCCAGGCTCTTCGGGCAAAGGCCAACCGGGCGTTGGGGGTTATCTGCGAGGAGAACGCCCCTCACCCCCACGCTGAGGATTACGCTGGCCATCTTGTCTTCTTCACCGAGGTTGTGACGTGCCTGGAGAGCCGGTTCACAAGGGCCCATCATCTTGTTGAAGGAAACAGCCGGAGCCTCCTTGGGCGCACGTTCTCCTGGTTCGTCAGGTACCTTCAGAGCATTGTCCCTGACTTCGACTTCGACGCCGCCATCGCCCTAGTGCTTGGGGCCGTCCGAGACAACCTGGCGCGCTGGGTTGATGACCATGTGGATGCTCTGTTCGTGGTCGTGGCAGATGAAGGCGACGCGGTTGAAGATGGTGAAGACCTGGCCAGCGATAGCACTAACAGTGTACATGAGAGCGACTCGGACGGCGCATCGCGCGATGTGACAGGTTGAGCTTGTGTTGCTTTGCCTTGACCCTGCACGCATAGACTTTCACGAGGCCCCGTGAGGTGTGAGAGCGTTTTGATGGGGGAGCCCCCTATGTGTTTAAACTGGTATTCCACTTTCCTTCTTTTGCTTCTTGAATCTGAACCTGGGACGTGCGTCCTCGAGTTTCCCGAGCTTAGTTGCTGTTGTAACTCACCTAGATCTCACCTGTCCTGATGCGGGTTAAGAGGCCGTGGATTCACCTCCCTCCTGGGGTGGATCGCTAGAGGTCCGCTACCGTGTGTCTTCTAAGCAACGCGTGGCCCTGCCCCGGGGACCAGCGCCAGGGGTGTTCCGCTGGCCGCTGCAGGATGCCTACGCGGCAAAATTGCGGCACGTAGGCTCTTGCCCCGAGGGGGTCATTCCGAGGTTACAGCAGTACACCAAGTGGGATTGGCCTTCTGGTCCCTGAGCCGGAGGGCCCGGGGTAAGATCTTCAAGACAGCTGGAGGTGGCAAAATCTAGCAGAAATCAACGAAAACTACCCCCCCCCCCTCATTTCGACAATGAGCAAGACTTCAAATTCAGTTCAAAAGACACGGCGAATCCAATTACAAAAAGGAAGGAGAGGAAAACAAATAGCCATGGCTGGCACCTATTTAGTCTTCAAGTCTTCTCACCCGCGCGGAGCTAAGTGCTGCCACTAGGATGTGGGAGGGAGCCCCCGAGTCCCCAGGGTGTCTCTCCGGAGACTCTGGGGCATGTACAGCCCCACTCATTATTATATGAGAGTGTCACGGGCAGAGATCTTCACTGGCGTGAGCCTTACTTCATATCGCCAGACGAGGGCCCCGCCTTGCGCCACCCCGACCTCCGTTGGGGCAACCAGAAACCAGGACAGGACCAAGGAGGCAAGGGGGATGCCAGTGGCGCCCTCAACGACCACAGGCCCTCTACCTGGGGGGGGAAGCTTGGTGATGCTTGCCCCGACAGAGGACTTACTTTCGCATACTTCCCTGCTCCAAGCGTCACGGCGGAGGCTGCGGCTCTAGGCCCTCCACGCGCTGCCCCTTGCATTCTGCTTTGGTTGAGGGTGGAGCGGCCGCTCTCAGGTCCCCGGCCATCACCGTGGTCTGATTCACCTGCAGTCCATTGTTAGCGTATGCCTGCTGCTGTGATACATGCTGCACTCTCTCGTCGTCGCTGAAGGGGTCAATGGATCCCCCGGTCGACTCGTGGTAATCTTCTTCCTCGAGCGTCCTGCCATTCATCTCGACCCGAGGAAGGCATTGGGGATTTCCACGAACACGTATGCAGGTCCACCATGTGGGGCACGCAGGCTTCGTCGGCCGCCTCACCGGTGGCACCGCCTAAGTGCCCCGCGCCTTGAGCCTCCAGCTGCAGCACCTCGCCTTGGCTTCCGCTGAGCTATACCTCGGCGTACCCTTTTAGGGGCCACCAGTGCTTGCTCCTGCCAGTGACAAAGTCACTGTGCTCAGGAGGATGGCACCATCGCTCCTGTTGGTGTCGTCAGATCTTCCCATCGCTCGAGGGGACGCTCGCGTCTGTCGAGACTTCACCGGCGCCCCGCCTGCGACCTGGGGAGGCTGTGAGGAACAAAACGGCTGTGCGCCCCTACAAGTGCAGCTCAGTAGTTCGGCGACGCGTTCCAGCAGCACGTCATGGCCGCTCTCGTCCAGCCTGCATCATAACAGCTCTCGAGCCGCGATGAGCGCGACTCTCATGTTCACCTGCTCCCGTCGGGTCTAAGGTGATGTTTCCGCAGCGTGGTTCGCATATCGTGTCGCGGAGCGTGCGCACCATGACGCCGAGGCAGTGGTTGCGGGCCCGTGTCGTCCACGGCCTGCGGCGCCAAGCGGTGCTGGGGCCGCCTGCAGAGCGGGGTTGAGGCCTCCGTGGATGGACGACACCACCCGCGCGGGCCATGCCGCCCAGCGGTCGGCATGAGCTCCCTAATCGTCGGCCATAAGGATTGTGGAGCGGTGACGAAACGAACAACGGAAGAAAATATCTGGCGCACCCCCTACCTGGCGCGCCAAATGCCGGATCTAGGGTTCCTGCAAAACCCTTGTGGTTCGAACTCTAGGGTGCGCACGAAGATCTATCCTCCCGCCCTAGCTCCTCTACTCGCCGATCCCTAGGGTTAGCTCGTCAGATCCGAAGAACAAGGGACACAAGATTTATACTGGTTTGGGCCAACGTTGTGGTGTAATACACAAATGAAGTGTGTTGTGGTGGATTGCCTCGTAGGCTGAGGAAGAACTAGTACATGTGGTGAACAGCCTCCTGAGGATAGGTGGTCTTGTGCTCCAGTGAGCTTGTGGGTGTGTGACCTTCTATCTGATCAACTCCAGACGAGATGATCCCAATGGTGGTGGCTAGTCCTATTTATAGGGGCCAGGGTCCTCTTCCCAAATATTGAGCGGGAAGGGATCCCACAACGGCCAAATTTGATGGGTGACAGGTAGTACAAGCTATCCTGACAAAAGGTGGTCTTCGCCTGCCAAAGGCTCTGGTGGTGACGCCGCCGTGCTGGTCTTGGTCTCGTTGCACCGATATGGAAACCTTTGCCTGACGCCTCGGGACTCCTCGTCTGCACCTGCTCCTTTAGCACCAAAGAGGAAACCGGAACCCTGCGCCCGATGGCGCCCACCCGGCCTTGGTCGTCACTGCTCATTTCACGAGGACCTCACGAGGTGCCCCTTGCCTTGATATCTCCGATCCTCGGGAGCCAACCAAGTGAGGTCGCCCCAAGGGATGTCTTGCATCGTCCGCCTCGCGAGGCTTGGCCCCTTGCAAGGCTCGGCCCCTCGCGAGGATCTTTAGTGGTCGCTGATGAAGTTGGGCCGTACCAGGCCGCGTGATGAGCCACGCCCTAGGCCACAGGCAGGCAAGTCTGGGTACCCCCATTCCCTGACCGCCGACAAGCACCTAGCTTTGGCTCAGGGGTTGTAGGTGCAAGAGGGGCGGCATGGAGAGTCAGCGAAAAAGGAAAGCGATTGTGGGATGACTCGTCATCAAGAAACCTATGCCAAATTCTCCTCACGCCCCCGTGAAGCCCGACGCGTGACAGGGGCCCGTTCGGAGGCCCTAAAGCCTTCGTGAATCCATCCCGAGGCTCCGTGGGTTGGGGGATCTCGAGGATCGCGCCTCTAGGGCGTCTCGATTCTTGATCAAGGCCGCGAATACATAAAGCTAATTCATGCTAACTATACTAGTCAGAAGCCCTTCAGCTCGAGACTGCATAACACCAGAATATGATGGGGACACTGAGGGAGTCCTCGATTAAGGGCTCCTCGTGTGGCCGGATTACTCATTATGGGCCGGACTGGTGGGTCGTGAAGATCATTAGAGAAGGTCATCCCTCGTATCCGGATAGGACTCCTATATGTGTAAAATGGCAAGTTTAAAGTCGAGGTATAATGTTTCCTTCCTCTTCAAGATGATAATGTACAACCCTAGTCCCTTCGGTGCATATATAAACCGGAGGGTTTATTCCGTAGGGACAATCACAATTACCATAGGCTAGACATTTAGGGTTTAGCCATTACGATCTCGAGGTAGATCAACTCTTGTAATCCTTATATTCATCAAGATCAATCTAGCAGGACGTAGGGTATTACCTCCATTAAGAGGGCCTGAACCTGGGTAAACATCGTGTGCTTGTTTCCCCCTGTTGCCATCGATCCTCAGATACACAGTTCGGTACCCCCTACCCGAGATCCACCGGTTTTGACACCGACATTGGTGCTTTCATTGAGAGTTCCGTTGTGTCCTCGACATAAGGATTGATGGCCCACTTCATCATTAGAAACGGCCCCACCCCCGGGGAGATCTTCCTCCCCGGTCAGGTTTTCGAGTTTGGAGGCTTCGTGCTACGCGCCAACTCGGAGGGCCACCTTGAGCTGGTTGACAGCTACGCCCCTGTTCATCAGATCATGTTTGGAAGTCTGAATTATGTTGCCGACATCCGAGGAGATTTGATCTTCGAAGGATTCGCGCCTTTGGCTATCACTCCCTACCTACGTGACGAAGACATCTTGGATCTATCATCAGATCCCATCTAGGGGTCGATCTCTGTGTCCACTCTGGCCCTAGATCCGGAGCAGATCACCTTGTCCGAAGATGGTAGCATGAACCCCGTCAGACTCTCCCCCTCCATGGAACTTTTAGCTGGAGGCTCAGTGGCGACCGTGCCGCTCACAGACCCAGAATCATACGAGACTCTCCCCACCACTGGGAAGCCAGACTCATTTCCAATTACGAGCTCCGAACTCTTGGGATCCGCACACTCCAGGCTCGACCAAGTGGTCATCACCGAGCCCGGCCTCGCAGACCCCCAGACTCATGTCCATCTCTCGCTCTTAAACAAGGTGCTGAATATCATGAATTAGAAAAATTTACGTGCTTTCTCATTCCATTGGCAAGGAGCTGGATAATAAGAAACTCTCATGTCTAGTTTTGTAGTAGAGATGGAACTAAGAAAGAGAACCATCAACTATAACCCCAAAAGAACCAGACTTACTACAATCTCTTGCCATTACGGAGGATTCATCGCCGAACTATGCCCAGTTAAAACTGAGGGCTGAGATTAGGGAATATTTCTTCGCACCTACCACCCACTTGGTAGCCACAGTCGAAGAATTAACCGACGTACTAGACTATGCTTTCGAAGACTTCGATGGCATGGAACACGAGGTCGAAGCTGATCTAGGTCAACACCAGCCTGTTACCAGGCGATGGACGACCACTTCTATCTATGACTTATACATGGTGGACACACCCTAGGATAAAGATCCAGAAGAGGAAAAGCCCGTCGATGAACCTCCTAAGCGTCGGCGACAGCGGCGCCGCTCACAATCGCGTCGAGAAAGGAAAAGTAATACCGGCACCGGAGACAATGAGGCTCCGAAGGACGCCGAAGACCCCGTAGAGCCAGTGTTGGAGCAGGACAAACGGGAGGATGGCCAATGTACTCCCGATAAACTCACAAATCACAATGATTCCATAGAAAGTAACTACCTACCTGTCTCCGAAGAGGATATTAGCTCGGGAGACGAGGATTTCATCATCCCAGAGGAACCTCTCAAACAAGAACGCTTTCAGCGATGACTTATCGCCACAACAAGGAGCCTGGGAAAGCAGCAACAGCGGCTTAAAGCCGAGCAGGATACGCTCTGTCGAAGCATGATCAGGCCGATCAACCGGACAGACCACCTTGTGGACGGGACAAAGCGACTAGCAATGCCGCATATCAACCCGCACCTCCCAGCCGTAAAGGAATGGATACAACGGCTCAGGGCCACAAGTACAACCTACATCATGACCTGAACAAAAAAGCCGGTCAGGCCAGATCGATCTACGGGTCAAGAGAACGTGCTCCCATACAGGATGGTGGCTATCAATCCAAGCATACTACATATAATCATGTTTGGAGTCAGCAGCGAACACAGATGTTGTCCGAACTACGTCACGATGTCGCACGATATAGGGGTGCTGCACACCCTCTATGATTTACCGATGAGGTGATGGATCACCAATTTCCAGAAGGGTTTAAACCTGTAAACATCAAGGCATGTGATGGAACGATGGACCCCGCCGTATGGATTGAAGACTTTATTCTCCACATCCACATGGCCCGTCTGTGATGACCTCCATGCCATCAAATACCTCTGTCTAAAGCTAAAGGGGCCATCACGACACTGGTTGAACAGCCTCCCAGAGAACTCCATTGGAACCTAGGAAGATTTGGAGGATGCTTTTCGGGACTTTCACGGGACATATGTCCGGCCATCGGATGCTGATGATTTAACTCACATAATCCAGCAACTCGGGGAGTCAGCTCGCATGTTTTGGAATCGATTCATAACTAAAAAGTACCAAATCATCGACTATCTAGACACCGAAGCCTTAGCTTCACTTAAACATAGCGTCGGTGACGAATGCCTCGCGCGCCACCTTAGCCAGGAGAAGCCGAAGACAATGGCAGCCCTTACTACACTTATGACCCGCTTTTGCACGGCTAAAGACAGTTGGCTGGCTCGTAGAAGTAATAGTACCAGCGACCCTGGCACTTCCGAAGTCAAGCTTGGCAATGGCAAGCCCTGAGGCAATAAGAATAAGCGTCGGAACAATAACGGAGAAACAGATGACACAGCAGTAAACGCCGGATTAAGTGGCTCTAGGTCTGGTCAATGGAAGAAGTCATTCAAAGGCAATAGGGATGGTCCTTCCAGCCCGGACAAGATATTAGAGAGACCTTGCCAGATTCATGGCACCCCTGACAAACTTGAAAACCACACAATAGAAATTGTTGGGTCTTCAAGCAGGTCGGCAAGTTAAATGCCGAACACAAGGGGAAAGGGCCTCAAAGCAAGGACGAAGAAGATCCTCGCCCACCGAATACTGGGGGACAGAAGCAATTTCCCCCTGAGGTGAAAACGATGAATATGATTTACGCCACCCATATCCCAAAGAGGGAATGCAAGCGCGTAGTAAGGGACGTTTACGCCATAGAGCCCGTCGCCCCCAAGTTCAACACATGGTCGGCTTGTCCGATCACCTTCGATCGTAGGGATCACGCAACCAGTATCCGTAATTGACGTTCGGCGCCCCTAGTACACTATCCTATAATTGATGGATACCATCTTACTTGAGTCCTTATGGACGGCGACAGTAGTCTCAACTTGATATATCAAGACACTGTCCACAAGATGGGGATAGACCTGTCAAGAATCAAGCATAGAAGCACTACCTTTAAAGGAGTTATACCCGGCGTAGAGGCCCGCTGCACTGGCTCATTAACACTTGAAGTGGTTCGGCTCTCCAGACAATTTTTGAAGCAAAGAGTTAATCTTCGACATCGTTCCCCTCCGCAGTGGCTATCTGTGGGCGTCCTGGGAACCAGGGTACCCAGACTTGCCTGTCCGTGAGCCGCGATGCGCCCCTACAAGCGGCCTGGTATGGCCCAGCTGATTGACTAGCTGTCCAAGACCCTCGCGAGGGGGCTAAGCCTTGCGAGGAGAACTACGTCAAGGCCTGCTCGGGAGCGTCCTCAGCAAGGTGCTCCGGAGGGGCGGAGAATCCAAGGCCAAGCCTGCCTCAGGAGGAGGTAGTGATGTCAGCAGTGATGCATCGCGCCAGCGGGTGCCAGCGTCCACCAGCGGCAGAGTTACCATTTCGGTGCAAAGCGGACAGCGCAGCCGCTGGTTTCCGAGGAGCGGGGCAAAGGTTTCCCCTTTGGTGCAACAAGACCGAGGACCGCAAGGACGACAAGGAGGATGTCACCATCGAGCCCACCACCGAGTCACCGCCTGATCCTTTTGCAGGCGAAGACCGCTTTTGTCAGGATAAGAACGTCCTTGTGTTCCCGCTCAAAATTGGCCGTTGTGGGATCCCTTCCCGCCTAAACAATTCGGGGGAAGAGGACTGTGGCCGCCTATATAAGTAGCTAGGTTTCCCACTATGAAGGTCATTGACTCATACACTCTGCCACCACACAAGGAGCAAGAACACTTGCCTCCTGACCCTCCTAAGCTCACCTCCTGAGCTCAGGAACCATTGTACTAGCTCATATCCCAGCTCGCCCGAGGCTAATCCACCAAAGTAGGAAGTAGGGTCTTACACCACGCGGTGGCCCGAACCTGGATAAACTCTTGTGTGTTCTATATGTTGTATGCTTGAATCCCCCCACGGAGACGAGAGTGAGACGCTAGGTAGACGTGAGTGGGAGAGATCTTCATTCACGCCCATGTGTTCGAACTTCTTGGGTTTTGCGGAGCCCTAAATCCGACATTTGGCGCGCCAGGTAGGGGGCGTGTCTAAATCTTGCCTCTCCGACGACCTCGTCGCGTTCTCGTCGTCGACTCTGCTCCACAACCATGGTGGACACACGCCGAGCTCGCACCGCCCGCTGCGCTGCGAACGTCGCTCAGACGGCGCACGCAGGCAACGGCGCACCGCTTCACCCCAACTCGCCGGTCGCCAACGCCGCCACCGACCCGGCTGTCCACGAGCAGCAGGACTCGTCGCTGCCACCGTCCGTGCGGCGGGATGGCCGCACGGCAACGCCTTCACCCTCACCGGCCGCGGCGTCGTCCTCCCTGGTCCGCCGCAGGATGGTTTACCAACAGCTTGTGCTACTGATGGCGCGGGAGCTCTTGCGCTACCGTCCAGCAGATGACCTCTACGACGAGTGGCTCTACCGCATCACCGAGCTCGTCAACGCCGCATGGGAAGCACCAGCACCAATGCACTCCTCACGTCCTCCGTCGCCCCCGATGGGGAACGAAGGCCACGGGGTCCCGGCCCCGCCTCCACTCCACCACGCCGGCCAAGAGGTCCGGCGCGAGGCCCCTCGATGTGGGCAACCCCACAGAGCCCACGCGCGCGACGAGGAGAGCTGCCAGGTGATTCTGCATGCTCATGCAGGGGGTCGCGGGCCCCCTGGCCCGCAGCGCCCAGACCGCGCGCCACAGGAGGTGGTGGTGCCAGCACCTCAAGAACCAGCACCACAGGAGCTGGGTGCGCCTGCGATCATGAGCGTGGCTGGGTTTCGCGCCCTAGCTCCTAAGCTACGACGCCTCGTCTGGCCCGTCAAGTTCAAGTCGGACCTGCCTCCACGCTACAACGGCACCACCGACCCCACGAAGTTCCTCCAACACTACGAGCTGAGCATCGAGGCGTCTAACAGCATCCAGCAGGTCATGGTGACTGGTTCCCCATGGCTCTGAAAGACGGCGCACGCTCCTGGCTCATGAACCTCCCTGTGGGATCCATCTCCTCTTGGGAAGAGCTTCACGAGTGTTTCGTCCCCAACTTCCAAGGCACCCGCGACCAAGCACCGACAACTGCTGATCTGCGCCGCATGAGGCAGCAGCCGGGAGAAACCCTGTAAAAGTACATCCAACGCTTCAACACCATGCGCCTCCGGATCCCTATGGTCTCAGATGAGGCCATCATCTCCACGTTCTCCGATGGCGTCTGCGACGTCAGGATGAGGGAAGAGCTCGCCATTCACGAGGACCTGTGCACAGCCCTCGAGATGTTCAAGCTCGCGGGAAAGTGCGCCAGGGCGGAGGAAGGATGCCTCTCCCTCCAGGAGCTGCCTGAGGCGGAGGCGGACGGCAAGAAGACCAAGGCCAAGGAATCAAAGCGCAAAGGACCCGTCGTGCTGGCTGCAGAGCCAGAAGTGAAGCGTGGCTGCGGCTACGATGACCTCCCCAGAGACAACCGACAATACTTCATCTTGCACAATGTCCACACCCACAACACTAACGACTGCCAGGAGCTCAGGGCGATGCGCGGCGGGCGCGTCGGGCAGCGCCCTGTGCGCGACAACCGCGGCTATGGCCATGGAGGAGGCCGAGGAGGAGGACGTTGGGATGCCAGGAACTCGCGCCAAGGGTGGCGCGAGCAGCCTCGGGAGGACCACTGGCAGGAGCAGCCTCGTGAGGGTCGCCCTCAGGGCAATGGAGGCCTGCCTTCGCTGCCACCACCACCAAGGAGGAACGACGACGACCGCCACGGAGACGGGGCAGGGGGCTTCCATGAGCCGCGTGCAGTTACATGCATCTTGGGAGGAGCCCATGCCCCGACTTCCCATCGCGTCTTCAAGCATTTTGCCCGTGAGGTGAACACGGCACTTCCTAGGCCTGACGCCGCGCTCAACCTCAGGTGGACCAAGGAAGTCATCGCCTTCGACCCTAAGGACCAGCTCAAGTGCACGGCGGCTCTAGGTGCCCTCCCGATGCTCTGCACCCCGACCATCAGCAATGTCCTCGTGACCAAGACCCTCATCGGCGGTGGAGCAGGACTCAACATCCTCTCCTTCCAGACCTTCGAGACACTCTAGGTTCTCTATGATCAGCTCCACCCGACCAAGACATTCTACGGGGTCACGGATAGCTCCACTCTCCCGATGGGATTGGTCCGCCTCCCTGTCACCATTGGAGACCGCGACAACTACCACACAGAGCTCATCGACTTTGACGTCTCCCGTACAACGCCATCCTAGGGTATCCTGCCCTCGCCATGTTCATGGCGGTGACCCATCACGGCTACAACGTCCTCAAGATGCCCGGGAGCGACGGATTCATCACGATGGCCTCCGACGAGAAGGAAGCAATGCATTCCCTGGAGCGCGCCTACCAGACCGCGGCGGTCGAGTGCTCTGATGAGGATGGAGCCGTCCTCGCCCTGCAGGCCGCCGCCAAGAAGAAGAATCTAGCCGTCAACGGACCTCAGGGCGTAGGGCTCCCGACGGTCTGGCCTCGGGACTTGCTCCTGGTGACGAGGCGCCGTCTACCCTCGCATAAGGAGGCGCGATCGACGCCCCTCTCGTGATGGGCTTGTGGGCTCTCCTCTGGAGTGTCTCCGGGCTGACCAGCGTCTCAAGGGAGGTGTTCGAGAACTACCTGCAAGAGTGTCTTGACGCGCGTTTTTGTGAGCCCAGCGTGAGCTGTTCAGCGCTGGGGGCTCGGTACTTCATCAACCAGGTTACCGAGGAACTACAGTACGCAAGACTCATCCGCGGTGGGCGTAATCGCACAACCCCAAGTTCACCTGCACGCAGCCCATGCGACCGCTTTCGCGTCTGCATTGACATCGCGAGTCTCAACCGAGCCGCCTCTCAGGAGCCCTTCTGGCCGACGGCGGTCGGCCGGAGGAGGGCCCTCCCCTGCAACTACGTCCGCACATCTTCAGCTTCCACAACGCAGCTGCCACATTCCAGCATTTCGCGCAACAGTCCTTGGGGACTCGGGAGGCTCAGTGGTAGGCGGTCCGGACGGAGCGAGAACCAGACCCGCGCGACCACTAAGGGCCTCGAGAGCCCCTGGGCCCCAGGAGCCCGACGATCCTCAGGAGCGATCCGCGTGGCTCGTGTCTTCAGCTACACCAACTCTCCTTCGACAAGTATCAGGTGACGCTTCAGGGTATCCAATCGAGGGCGCACCTCAGGCTGCATCATCCTCGGACTGCTGGGGGCTGTTCCCCCGAAGTTGTCCCCCTTTTTGCATGATCAAGGCTAGTTGTTTCTTTCCATTCACATTATCTGCATGATTGGCGTTCTCACCGCCACTAAGGTCATGAGCCCTTGTGATCCCACTCGCGACTGCCCCATGATTAAGGACTGGCACGACGTCTGTGCTCGGGTCCGTCCCTGCAGTGTCGCTAAACCCAAGGGCTGAGCTCTGTCTCGCGAGACATTCTCGTGACATGACCTCCCATGGTCCTTGGTGCCTTGTTCTCGCGTGGGCTAATCGTGGATGGGTAAGTAGGGGCCCGTGGCAGGTGCCTCGCTAATGCAGGAACCGCACGCCGGTTGTTTTTCTTTTCGATCTTTGTGTGAGAAGACTGGGCACGACGTCTGTGCTCGGGTCCGTCCCTGCAGCATCGACAAATCCAGTGGCTGAGCTCTGTCTCGCGAGCCATTCCCGCGACGTCGCCTCCTAGGGTCGCTGGTGATGCGGCCTTCTCATGCGATACCCTCTAGACGCAATCGGCGCAGGTCGACACAACACCTCTCTTTTCACATTTTGCAGAAGAAGACTCACGCCCAACTCGCCTCAGGGTAGGGTCTCGTGAGTGATGCGTAAGCTCACGAGAACTTCCTCAGAGTCGTTCAGCTCATCCTCAGGAGGGCCCATGTACACCTTGGCTGTCCTACCGTGCAAGCCACGTGTCAGGACGGGGCTGTACACGCCCCGGAGTCTCTCCCGGTGGGAGGCTCCCTCCCGTGGTCCAGTGGAAGTACCAAGCTCCGCGCTGGCAGATCCAACCGATGAGCGGTTATGCCCACGAACCAGTGGAAGCACCAAGCTCCGCGCTGGCCGCTACGACCGAGGCACGGTTATGCCCACACTCTGCGCAAGTGTGGTAGCTCTAAGCTCCGCGCTAGTTATAAACAACTGAGGGTAGCCCCAAGTGGTCGCACCAACCTCAGGGAGCTTTTCAGCTCACGACGCTCGTAGCTTCTCCTTGGATGGGTGTCGCGAGGGGGGCTAGGCACGGGGGCTATGCTCAGGTCACGCCTGGTAGACGCCACCCTACCAGGTGCCCAGACACCTGGCCTTCTCGTGCCCCCATCCCAGGCGAAGGCTCGTGGGCAAGGTATGGTGCTCGTTCTCCTTCATGAGAGCCGTTCGTATGTTAAGGGGGACCCCTGGGCATCGCGACCTAGGGGCCTAATTGGCCACGTAGCCCCTCATCCCTTGAGTCTAGTTATGACGATAACCTCGGTCATCTAGAGGGAAAAATGGCGATCGAGGTATGCGCGGGGTTGGGCCCCGCCGATGCAGAACGATAATGGGATCGCTTGAACGTCAAGGGGGACCGTTGGGCATCGCGACCCAAGGGCCTCACTAGCCACGTAGCCCCTCATCCCTTTAGTCTAGTTTCTACGGTAACCCCGGTCATCCGGAGGGCTCAATGGCGGTCGAGGTATGCGCGGTGTTGGGCCCTGCCGACGCAGAGTAGCTAAGCAAACATGAAAGGAAGCAAACATGGAAATCATCTAGCTATTACAATAATGGCAAGTTTTTCAAATTCAAGCAAAGTTCTTACGCCTCCTCGAGGCACTCGCACTTCTCTCACTAAACTGGAATGAATCAGGCATTGCCAAGCGCGTCGTCACCGGTCTCCACCTCCTCGGCTGCGGTAGCAGTAGCCTGGAGGAATGTCTCCACCAGCGACGTGACCTTCACCCTCAGGGCCTCGGCAACGGCGCCCTGCATGACTTTGGTCACGGGCTCGGACAGCGAGGCTAGGTCAAGGGTGGGGTCGCGAAGACTTAGGTGGCTGCACACTTGCGGCATGACCAAGGTAAGGAGCGTGTGCCTCTCGACGTCAGCTAACTCGCCAATTGCGGCCGCAACATCGCGCAGGGACTTCACAAGCGCAGCAAGGAGCCCGGCGGGGCCTCCCTCCGGGGCGGCAGCGGTTTCTTGAACCCCTCCCGTAGGTGGCATGCAGTGCCTCGCGAGCCTCGAGGTCAAAGGCGACAAGGCCCTCGGGACTCACCGCTGCCGAGGCCGCAAGGGCTTCCTCCTTGTCGCGAGCGGCTTGGGTCGCCTTGGCCTGCTCGACTTCAACCTTCAGCTTTTCCAGGGCCGCACGGTCGGCAAGCTGCTCATGTTGCAGCCAGGACGTCTCAGTCCTCTGCGCCTCGATCTCCTTCTCCAACCTTTTGAGCTCCAGGGCGCGCCCAGTGCCTTTCTCGCGGAGGGCCCCCAGCTCGCTCTCCACCTGAAGGAAGCGCTTCTCGAAGGACGCGGTGTCGGCTCGCGTGGCGTCGCGAGCCAGCGTGGCCGCCACAACTTCCTCTCGATCCTTAACGGCAACCGCCGAGGCCTGGTCCCAGGAGGACCGTGCAGACTGGTCTGCCAGAAGCCACCCACAGATCAGCCCCAGGCGCCCTTCTATCAGGTGGCCACCGCCATCTTGTAGTTCGACGCGAAGGCGACCCAGCGCAGTGGTGGCGGCCTCCAAGGTCTGAGGACCAGGCTGCGCTGGCTGGCGCACGGGCACCAACAAGACCGACTACTCGACCAGGGGCTCGGTGGCTCCGGGCCACCCTCGCCAGAGCAGCCCAAGCAGAAGCCACCGCAACCTTGTAGGAGGCAGGGACGCCCTCGAGCGGCACCACCGCCGCATGCTCGGTGGTCTGGTCGACTGAGGCGCCCAACACCGCGACGTCCTTCTGTGAGGTCGCATCAGCAGCAGGAGGGGCAGGGCATCGCGGCGTGACCTCCCCCTTCGCCTTCTTCATCACGCCTCCCAGGCTGCTGCATCAGGGAAAACACATCAGAGACGCGGCAACTAAGGATAAGAGAAAAATTGCACACTTACTCGTCAGAGGCGAGGCACGCCCTTCTCTTCGCCAGCAGGTCGGCTGCAGCCGCTAGCGTGCCGATAGCCCGGGCATGGGCGAGGCGTGAGGCCACAGTCCTGGACGGGGCCGCGGTCGTCGGGTTCGCTGGCACGGTACTCCTCGGCGGCGTCGCCATCTTGCTTGGAGCGGCCGCTTGGGACCGTCCGCCAGTATCGGCGACGGACGCCATTGCTTCGGCAAGTGCCTCGGAGGAGCCCCCCTTGTCGTCCAGGGTATCCTCAGAGCCCGCCTCATCACTCTCATCGTCGGCACTAGAAGACACGTAAAACGTGGGTGGGGCGCCGACGGGCGCACCAAAACCCGACACGGCCTTCAACAGCTCGGCCTTTTCAGGGCGGCTGTACAGTGGCAGGTGGGTCCTGGGGAGATCCTTCGGAACCATTCCCAGGAGAGTCCCCGAGGTGAACTCCAGATCGGCCTCGGCCAACACCCCTGAGTGCAGCCGGACCCCGTCGTCGTCGCCCATCAGCTCCCACATGGGGTGCGAGTGAGCCTCCAGCGGTGCCAGATGCTGCCTCAAGAACTCCTTCACGATCTGGCCCCCTTCGAGCCTCGAGCTCAGGTCGGCCTCAATCTTCGCCAGGACAGGCCCGACAACGGGGTCGATGAGCTTCGCCTAGCTCCAGCCAGCGCGCTTCACCGGATGGGCTGTAGGCAGCACCAGCAGAGGATTGACGCGTTGGAAATCCAAATAGACCCACCTCTTCCGGTGGGACTCTATCTTCTTCCCGGCCATCATCAGCCGACAGCCCTGACGCTGGAAGATGAAGGAAACGCAGCCCGAGCACGGGCCATCGTCGTACCGGCGCATGGAGAAGAAATGGTGGAAGAGGGCGACGGTCGGCCTCACCCCCACGAGCGCCTCATAGTAAAAGGAGAAAAGCAATAGGACGAAGATGGAGTGAGGCTAGATGTGGAGAGTGTGCACCTGGTAATGTTCCAGGATGGCGTAGAAGAACTCGGAGAAAGGTGGCACGAGCCCCATGAAGATGCTGTGGAGGAAGAAGGGGTAGCATGACTTCGACAAGGTCCGCGCCATGGTGGATCCAGCCCAGATCCGCGTCGGGCCATGCTCGTTGTGGGTGCTCGACAAGAAAGGTTGGAACTCTGAGTAGTCCTCCTCCCTGGTGATGGAGGACTCCTCGAGCGCCGCATCGAGGGAAGAAGCAGATCCAGGCGTTGGTGCGACATTCTTGTTCCTCTTCGCCGGCTGAGGGAGCCGAAGGACGCATGCGATTCAGGAAGGCACGAGGCATAAGGGGAAGAAATCTGAGCAGGAAGAAAAGAGAGCGATAAATCCCCCAGCGGAGAAGGTCCCCTTTGTCAAGATGCACGGTTGCCGAGACAGCGTGGGGAGTGGGGTCGCCCGTGTCCCATCCAACCGTCACGCACCAGCCTGGCCCGCAGCCTTTTTGGGGCCCACGGCGCTTCGTCCTCGACTAAGGCTTTGCCCTGAAGCCAACTCCGCGCGCACCTTGGGCCCGGGGGCTACTGTCGGCGTCGTGGGAACCAAGGTATGCAGACTTGCCTGTCTGCGGGCCGCCGCGCGCTCCTACAAGCGGCCTGGTACGGCCCAGCTGATCGACCAGCTGTCCAAGACCCTCGCGAGGGGGCTAAGCCTCACGAGGAGAGCGACACCAAGACCTCCTCGGGAGCGGCCTCAGCAAGGTGCTCCGGAGGGGTGGAGAATCCAAGGCCAAGCTTGCCTCAGGAGATGGCAGTGATGTCAGCAGTGAGGCACCGCGCCAGCCGGTGCCAGCGTCCGCCAGCGGCACAGTTACCATTTCGGTGCAAAGGGGACAGCGCCGCTGCTGGTTTCCGAGGAGCGGGGCAAAGGTTTCCCCTTTGGTGCAACAAGACCGAAGACCGCAAGGACGACAAGGAGGATGTCACCATCAAGCCCACCACTGTGTCACCGCCTGATCCTTTTGCAGGCGAAGACCGCTTTTGTCAAAAATGGCCGTTGTGGGATCCCTTGCCGCCTAAACATTTCGGGGGAAGAGGACCCTGGCCGCCTATATAAGTAGCTAGGATTCCCACTGTAAAGGGATCGACTCATACACTCTGCCACCACGCAAGGAGCAAGAACACTTGCCTCGTGACCTTCCTGAGCTCGCGTCCTGAGCTCAGGAACCATTGTACTAGTTCACCTCCCAGCTCGCCCGAGGCTAATCCACCAAAGCAGGAAGTAGGGTCTTACACCACGCGGTGGCCTGAACCTGGATAAACTCTTGTGTGTTATATCTGTTGAGTGCTTGAATCCCCCCACCGAGACGAGAGCGAGGCGCTAGGTAGACATGAGTGGGAGAGATCTTCGTTCACGCCCCTGTGTTCGAACTTCTTGGGTTTTGCGGAGCCCTAAATCCGACAGCAGCCCAGCAAGACTTTCTCGGAAGTGACCGACGGATTCGCCTCCCGGTCACCTTCGGCTAGCGCTACAACTACCGCACCGAGCTCATCCACTTCGACATTGCCCACATCCACCTCCCATACAACGACATTCTTGGGTATCCGGCCCTGGCCAAGTTCATGGCGGTGACTCACTATGGCTACAACGCCCTCAAGATGCCAGGGATCCATGACATGAGCACAATCGCGTGCAAGGAAAAGGACGCGGTGTGCTCCCATGAGCTCGCCTACCAGGCCACAGCAGTCGAGGACCCATAGAACAAAGACACCATCTACGCACCTGAGGTCGTCCCCAAGAAGAAGAGAAGCTGCTCCGTCAAGAGCTTCAGGAGAGCGGCATCTCCGGCAGCACCACCTTAGGACCTACACCCATAGATGTGTAGCCTCCCTACCTGGCATAGGGAGGCACGCCCGATGCCCCTCTCATGTTGGGCTCTGTCGGCGTTTTGGGAATGGGGGTACCTAGAATTGCCTGCCTGCGGCCCAGGGGGTGGCTCATCAGGCGGCCTGGTACGGCCCAACCTCTTCAGCAACCACTCAAGATCCTGGCGAGGGGACGAGCCTTGCGAGGCAGACGACGCAAGACATCCCCTGGGGCGGCCTCGCTAGGCTGGCTCATGAGGATCGGAGATATCAAGGCGGGGGTATCTCGCGAGGACCTCGTGATGTGAGCACTGACGACCAAGGCCAGGCAGGCGCCCGTGGGCGTAGAGTGCCAGTTTCCTCTTTGGTGTCAAAGGAGCAGGTGTAGGCGAGGAGTCCCGAGGCGAAAGGCAAAGGTTTCCATATCGGTGCAACAAGACCAAGACCAGTAGGACGGCAGAGCGGAGGTCATCGCGGAGCCAACGGCGGCGTCAGCACCAGAGCCTTTGGCAGGAGAAGACCACCTTTTGTCAAGATATCTTGTACTAACTGTCCCCCTTCAAATTTGGCCGTTGTGGGATCGCTTCACGCTCAATATTTGGGAAGAGGACCCGGGCCACTATAAATAGGACTAGCCACCACCATCTCATCTCATCTTGAGCTGATCAGATAGAAGGGCACACACCACAAGCTCACTCGAGCACAAGAACTCCTCTCCTCAGGAGGTAGTTCATCCGTGCATTAGTTCTTCCTTAGCCTACAAGGCCATCCACAAAATCACACTGGATTAGGTATTACACCACAACGGTGGCCCGAACCAGTATAAACCTTGTGTCCCTTGTTCTTCGGATCTGACGAGCTAGGCCTAGGGATTGGCGAGTAGACGAGCTAAGTCGGAAGAAGAGACTTTCGTGCGCACCCCAGAGTTTGAACCTCAAGGGTTTTTGCCCGAACCCAAGATCCGACATTTAGCGCGCTAGGTAGGGATGTGCCAAAATTTCCTCCCCGTCTGTCCTGCTCTCCATCCGCAAAGTTCTCGTGGCAAGTGCCTCTCCTCCAACTGGCTTGGTGGGCGCGCGCGGTGGCATTCTGGGCCACCGGGCCTTCACCATTGACCAGCGGGGCATGACCATAAAACATATCTCTCATATAAATAGAACAACCATTATTCTCGGATTTAAATGAGTAGCCATCTCACATTAAACGAGATCCAGATACAATGTTCATGCTCAAAGATGGTACGTCATATCTGTCAACTCGGGCATGAGCTTGGAAATCCATTTTCAGCTCTTGGAACATCTCATATGCTCCGTGGTGCTCAAAACGCTTTTGGAGCCCCGATTCTAAGCTGTAAAGCATGCCGCACTGAACCAGGGAGTAATCATCACAACGCGACTGCCAAGCGTTCATAACGTCTTGGTTCGCTCGGGCGGGAGCGTCACCTAGCGGTGCTTCAAGGACATATGTTTTCTTGGCAGCTATGAGGATGATTCTCAAGTTACGGACCCAGTCCGTATAGTTGCTAGCATCTTCTTTCATCTTGGATTTCTCTAGGAACGCGTTGAAGTTGAAGGTAACATGAGCGTGGGCCATTGGATCTACAAGACATATTGTAAAGATTTTAGACTAATTTCATGACAATTAAGTTCATCTAAACAAATTTAATGAACTCCCACTCAGATAGACATTTCTCTAGTCATGTAAGTGATACATGATCCGAATCGACTAGGCCGTGTCCGATCATCACGTGAGATGGACTAGTCATCAACGATGAACATCTTCATGTTGATCGTATCTTCTATACGACTCATGTTCGACCTTTCGGTCTTCCGTGTTCCGAGGCCATGTCTGTACATGCTAGGCTCGTCAAGTGAACCCTAAGTGTATTACGTGTGTAAATCTGGCTTACACCCGTTGTATGCGAACGTTAGAGCCTATCACACCCGATCATCACGTGGTGCTTCGGAACAACGAACCTTAGAAACGGTGCACAGTTAGGGGGAACACAATTCTTGAAATTTTAGTGAGAGATCATCTTATTTACTATCGTCGTTCTAATAAAATAAGATGTATAAACATGATAAACATCACATGCAATCAAATAGTGACATGATATGGCCAATATCATTTTGCTCCTTTGATCTTCATCTTCGGGGCTCCATGATCATCATCGTCACCGGCATGACACCATGATCTCCATCATCATGATCTCCATCATCCTGTCTTCATGAAGTCGTCTCGCCAAACATTACTTCTACTGCTATGGCTAATGTTTAGCAATAAAGTAAAGTAATTACATGGCGTTATTCAGCGACACGGAGGTCATACAATAAATAAGACAACTCCTATGGCTCCTGCGGGTTGTCATACTCATCGACATGCAAGTCATGATTCCTATTACAAGAACATGATCAATCTCATACATCACATATATATCATTCATCACATCTTTTGGCCATATCATATCACACAGCACATGCTACAAGAACAAGTTAGACGTCCTCTAATTGTTGTTGCAAGTTTTTATGTGGCTTCTATATGTTTCTAGCAAGAATGTTTCTTACCTACGCCAAAACCACAACGTGAAATGCCAATTTCTATTTACCCTTCATAAGGACCCTTTTCTTCGAATCCGATCCGACTAAAGTGTGAGAGACTGTCACCCGCTAGCCACCTTATGCAACTAGTGCATGTCAGTCGGTGGAACCTGTCTCACGTAAGCGTACGTGTAAGGTCGGTCCAGGCCGCTTCATCCCACGATGCCGCCGAATCAAGATAAGACTAGTAGTGGCAAGAGAATTGAAAAAATCTACGCCCACAACTGCTTTGTGTTCTACTCGTGCAAGATACTACGCATAGACCTAGCTCAGATGCCACTGTTGGGGAACGTAGCAGAAATCAAAAAAATTCTACGCTTCACCAAGATCAATCTATGGAGTCATCTAGCAACGAGGGAGAGGGGAGTGCATCTACATACCCTTGTAGATCGCGAGCGGAAGCGTTCAAGAGAACGTGGATGATGGAGTCGTACTCGTCGTGATCCAAATCACCAATGATCCTAGCGCCGAATGGACGGCACCTCCGCGTTCAACACACGAACGGAGCAGCGACGTCTCCTCCTTCTTGATCCAGCAAGGGGGGAGGAGAGGTTGATGGAGATCCACCAGCACGATGGCATGGTGGTGGATGCAGCGGTATTCCAGCAGGGCTTCGCCAAGCGCTGCGGGAGGAGGAACGGGTGTCACGGGAGGGAGAGGGAGGCGCCAGGGCATGGGGTGCGGCTGCCCCCCCACTTTATATAGGGGGCCTAGGGGGGCGGCGTCCTAGGGGGGGTGCTTGCCCCCCAAGTCATGTGGGGCGCCCCCCACCCCTAGGATTCCCAACCCTAGGCGCAGGGGGAAAGCCCAAGGGGGGGGGCGCACCAGCCCACTATGGGCTGGTTCCCTTCCCCTTTCAGCCCATGGGGCCCTCCGGGATAGGTGGCCCCACCCGGTGCACCCCCGGGACCCTTCCGGTGGTCCCGGCAGAATATCGGTGACCCCCGAAACTCTCCCGATGGCCGAAACTAGACTTCCTATATATAATTCTATACCTCCGGACCATTCCGGAACACCTCGTGACGTCCAGGATCTCATCCGGGACTCTGAACAACATTCGGGTTACCGCATGCATATATCTCTACAACCCTAGCGTCACCGAACCTTAAGTGTGTAGACCCTACAGATTCGGGAGACACGTAGACATTACCGAGATGACTCTCCGGTCAATAACCAATAGCGGGGCCTGGATACCCATGTTGGTTCCCACATGTTCCTCGATGATCTCATCGGATGAACCACGATGTCAAGGATTCAATCAATCCCGTATACAATTCCCTTTGTCTATCGGTATAGTACTTGCCCGACATTCGATCGTCGGTATACCGATACCTTGTTGAAGCTCGTCATGGCAAGTCTCTTTACTCGTTCCGTAATGCATCATCCCGTGACCAACACCTTAGTCACATTGAGATCATTATGATGATGTCTTACCGAGTGGGCCCAGAGATACCTCTCCGTCATACGGAGTGACAAATCCCAGTCTCCGTTCGTGCCAACCCAACAGATACTATTGGAGATACCCATTGTGTACATTTATAGCCACCCGGTTACATTGTGACGTTTGGCACACCCAAAGTATTCCCACGGTATCCGGGAGTTGCACAACCTCATGTCCTAAGGAAAAGATACTTGACATTGGAAAAGCTTTAGCATTACGAACTACACAATCTTGTGCTAGGCTTAGGATTGGGTCTTGTCCATCACATCATTCTCCTAATGATGTGATCCCGTTATCAATGACATCTAATGTCCACGGTCGGGAAATCGTAACCATCTGATGATCAACGAGCTAGTAACTAGAGGTTTACCAGGGACACGTTGTGGTCTATGTATTCACACATGTATCACTGTTTCCGGATAATACAATTCAAGCATGAATAACAGACAATTATCATGAACAAGGAAATATAATAATAACCATTTTATTATTGCCTCTAGGGCATATTTCCAACAGTCTCCCACTTGCACTAGAGTCAATAATCTAGTTACATTGTGATGAATCGAACACCCATAGAGTTCTGGTGTTGATCATGTTTTGCTCGTGGAAGAGGTTTAGTCAACGAATCTATGACATTAATATCCGTATGCACTTTACAAACATCTATGTCTCGATCTTGAATATAATTCCGGATGGAGTTGAAACAGCGCTTGATGTGCTTGGTCTTCTTGTGAAGCCTAGGCTCCTTGGCAATGGAAATAGCTCCAGTGTTATCACAGAATAGAGTCATCGGGCCCGACGCGCTTGGAATCACTCCTAGGTCGGTGATGTAATCCTTCATCCAGACTCCTTCCTGCGCTGCTTCGCAAGCAGCTATGTACTCCATTTCACATGTAGAATGCGCTACGACGCTTTGCTTGCAACTGCACCAGCTGACTGCCTCACCATTTAAAATATACATGTATCCGGTTTGTGACTTGGAGTCATCCAGATCTGTGTCGAAGCTAGCATCGATGTAACCCTTTACGACGAGCTCTTCGTCACCTCCATACACGAGAAACATATCCTTAGTCTTTTTCAGGTACTTCAGGATGTTCTTGACCGCTGTCCAGTGTTCCATACCGGGATCACTTGGGTACCTCCCTACCAAACTTATGGCAAGGTTCACATCAGGTCTGGTACACAGCATGGCATACATAATAGAACCTATGGCTGAGGCATAGGGGATGACACTCATCTTTTCTATATCTTCTGCCGTGGTCGGGAATTGAGCCGTGCTCAATCTCATACCTTGCAATACATGCAAGAACCCTTTCTTGGATTGATCCGTATTGAACTTCCTCAATATCTTATCAAGGTATGTGCTTTGTGAAAGACCAATGAGGCGTCTCGATCTATCTCTATTGATCTTGATACCTAATATGTAAGTAGCTTCTTCATGGTCCTTCATTGAAAAACTCTTATTCAAGTAGGCCTTTATGCTTTCCAAGAATTCTACATCATTTCCCATCAGTAATATATCATCCACATATAATATGAGAAATGCTACAGAGCTCCCACTAACTTTCTTGTAAATACATGCTTCTCCCCAAGTCTGTATAAACCCAAACACTTTGATCACATCATTAAAGCGAATATTCCAACTCCAAGATGCTTGCACTAGCCCATAGATTGAGCGCTGGAGCTTGCATACTTTGTTAGCATTCTCAAGATCGACAAAACCTTCCGGCTGCATCATATACAGCTCTTCCTTGAGGAAACCATTAAGGAATGCCGTTTTGACGTCCATTTGCCATATCTCATAATCATAGAATGCGGAAATTGCTAACATGATTCAAATGGACTTCAGCATCGCTACGGGAGAGAAAGTCTCATCGTAATCAATCCCTTGAACTTGTCGATAACCTTTAGCGACAAGCCGAGCCTTATAGATGGTCACATTACCATCCGCGTCAGTCTTCTTCTTAAATATCCATTTATTTTATATGGCGTGCCGATCATCGGGCAAGTCCACCGAAGTCCATACATTGTTTTCATACATGGATCCTATCTCGGATTTCATGGCTTCAAGCCATTTGTTGGAATCCGGGCCCGCCATCGCTTCTTCATAGTTCCAAGGTTCACCGTTGTCTAACAACATGATTTCCATGACAGGGTTGCCGTACCACTCTTGTGCGGAACGTGACCTTGTGGACCTTCGAAGTTCAGTGGTAACTTGATCTGAAGCTTCATGATCATCATCATTAACTTCCTCCCTAGCCGGTGTAGGCACCACAGGAACATATTCCTGTGCTGCGCTACTTTCCGGTTCGGAAGGGGTGACTGTCACCTCATCAAGTTCCACTTTCCTCCCACTCACTTCTTTCGAGAGAAACTCTTTCTCCAGAAAGGATCCATTCTTGGCAACGAAGACCTTGCCTTCGGATCTGAGGTAGAAGGTATACCCAATAATTTCCTTAGGGTATCCTATGAAGATGCATTTTTTCGATTGGGGTTCGAGCTTTTCAGGTTGAAGTTTCTTGACATAAGCATCGCAACCCCAAACTTTCAGAAACGACAGCTTAGGTTTCTTGCCAAACCAAAGTTCATACGGTGTCGTCTCAACAGATTTAGATGGAGCCCTATTTAAAGTGAATGCGGCAGTCTCTAAAGCATAACCCCAAAAAGATAGCGGTAAGTCGGTAAGAGACATCACAGATTGCACCATGTCCAACAAAGTACGATTACGACGTTCGGTTACACCATTACGCTGAGGTGTTCCGGTCGGTGTCAACTGTGAAACAATTCCACAGTTCCTTAGGTGCGTGCCAAATTCGTGACTTAAATACTGACCTCCACGATCCGATCGTAAGAACTTTATTTTTCGGTCACGTTGATTCTCAACCTCATTCTGAAATTCCTTGAACTTTTCAAAGGTCTCAGACTTGTGTTTCATCAAGTAGACATACCCATATCTACTTAAGTCATCTGTGAGGGTGACAACATAACGATAGCCTCCGCGAGCTTCAACACTCATTGGACCGCACACATCGGTATGTATGATATCCAATAAGTTGGTTGCTCGCTCCATTGTTCTGGAGAACGGAGTCTTGGTCATCTTGCCCAAGAGGCATGGTTCGCACATGTCAAATGATTCATAATCAAGAGACTCCAAAAGTCCATCTGCATGGAGCTTCTTCATATGTTTGACACCAATATGACCAAGGCGGCAATGCCACATGTATGTGGGAGTATCATTATCAACCTTACATCTTTTGGCATTCACACTATGAATATGTGTAACATCACGTTCGAGATTCATTAAGAATAAACCATTGACCAGCGGGGCATGACCATAAAACATATCTCTCATATAAATAGAACAACTATTATTCTCAAAGCTGGTACTAAATAACAATTATTGAGGTTTAAAACTAATCCCGAGGGTAGATGTAGAGGTAGCGTGCCGACGGCGATCACATCGACCTTGGAACAATTCCCGACGAACATCGTCACCTCGTCCTTCGCCAGTCTCCGCTTATTCCGCAGCTCCTATTTTGAGTTACAAATGTGAGCAACTGCACTGGTATCAAATACCCAAGAGATACTACGAGCGTTGGTAAGGTACACATCAATAAAATGTATATCACATATACCTTTGACGTTGCCGGCCTTCTTATCTGCTAAGTAGTTGGGGCAGTTCCGCTTCCGGTGACCCGTTCCCTTGCAATAAAAGCACTCAGTCTCAGGCTTGGGTCCATTCATTGGCTTCTTACCGGCAACTGGATTACCGGGCGCGACAACTCCTTTGCCGTCCTTCTTGAAGTTCTTCTTACCCTTGCCTTTCTTGAACTTAGTGGTTTTATTCACCATCAACACTTGATGTTCTTTCTTGATCCCCACCTCCGCTGATTTCAGCATTGAATACACCTCGGGAATGGACTTCTCCATATCTTGCATATTGGAGTTTATCACAAAGCTCTTGTAGCTAGTTGGGAGTGACTGAAGGATTCTATCAACGACCGCTTCGTCTGGGAGATTCATTCCCAGCTGAGACAAGCATTGTGCAACCCAGACAATTTGAGTATGTGCTCGCTGACAGAACTATTGTCCTCCATCTTACAACTGTAGAATGCGTCGGAGACGTCATATCTCTCGACTCGGGCATGAGCTTGGAAAACCATTTTCAGCTCTTGGAACATGTCATATGCTCCGTGGTGCTCAAAACGCTTTTGGAGCCCAGATTCTAAGTTGTAAAGCATGCCGCACTGAACCAGGGACTAATCCTCACAACGCGAATGCCAAGCGTTCATAACGTCTTGGTTCACTGGGGCGGGAGCATCACCTAGCGGTGCTTCAAGGACATATGTTTTCTTGGCAGCTATGAGGATGATCCTCAAGTTACAGACCCAGTCTGTATAGTTGCTACGATCGTCTTTCAGCTTGGATTTCTCTAGGAATGCGTTGAAGTTGAGGGTAACATGAGTGTGGGCCATTGGATCTAAAAGACATATTGTAAAGATTTTAGACTAAGTTCATGACCATTAAGTTCATCTAAACAAATTTAATGAACTCCCACTCAGATAGACATCTCTCTAGTCCTCTAAGTGATACATGATCCGAATCGACTAGCCCGTGTCCGATCATCACGTGAGACGGACTAGTCATCAACGGTGAACATCTTCATGTTGATCGTATCTTCTATACGACTCATGTTCGACCTTTCGGTCTTCCGTGTTCCGAGGCCATGTCTGTACATGCTAGGCTCGTCAAGTGAACCCTAAGTGTATTGCGTGTGTAAATCTGGCTTACACCTGTTGTGTGCGAACGTTAGAGCCTATCACACCCGATCATCACGTGGTGCTTCGGAACAACGAACCTTAGCAACGGTGCACAGTTAGGGGGAACACAATTCTTGAAAATTTAGAGAGAGATCATCGTATTTACTACCATCCTTCTAAGCAAATAAGTTGTATAAACATGATAAACATCACATGCCATCAAATAGTGACATGATATGGCCAATATCATTTTGCTCCTTTGACCTTCATCTTCGGGGCTCCATGATCATCATCGTCACCGGCTTGACACCATGATCTCTATCATCATGATCACCATCATCGTGTCTTCATGAAGTCGTCTCACCAAACATTACTTCTACTACTATGGCTAATGTTTAGCAATAAAGTAAAGTAATTACATGGCGTTATTCAGTGACACGCAGGTCATACAATAAATAAGACAACTCCTATGGCTCCTGCCGGTTGTCATACTCATCGACATGCAAGTCGTGATTCCTATTACAAGAACAGGATCAATCTCATACATCACATATATATCATTCGTCACATCTTTTGGCCATATCATATCACACGGCACATGTTGCAAGAACAAGTTAGACGTCCTCTAATTGTTGTTGCAAGTTTTTACGTGGCTGCTATAGGTTTCTAGCAAGAACGTTTCTTACCTACGCCAAAACCACAACGTGACATGCCAATTTCTATTTACCCTTCATAAGGACCCTTTTCATCGAATCTGATCCGACTAAAGTGTTAGAGACTGTCACCCGCTAGCCACCTTATGCAATTAGTGCATGTCAGTCGGCGGAACCTGTCTCACGTAAGCGTACGTGTAAGGTCGGTCCGGGCCGCTTCATCCCACGATGCCGCCGAATCAAGATAAGACTAGTAGCGGCAAGAGAATTGAACAAATCTACGCCCACAACTGCTTTGTGTTCTACTCGTGCAAGATACTACGCATAAACCTAGCTCAGATGCCACTTTTGGGGAACGTAGCAGAAATAAAAAAAATTCTACGGTTCACCAAGATCAATCTATGGAGCCATCTAGCAACGAGGGAGAGGGGAGTGCATCTACATACCATTGTAGATCGCGAGTGGAAGCGTTCAAGAGAACGTGGATGATGGAGTCGTACTCGTCTTGATCCAAATCACCCATGATCCTAGCGCCGAATGGACGGCACCTCCGCGTTCAACACATGTACGGAGCAGCGACGTCTCCTCCTTGATCCTGCAAGGGGCGAGGAGAGGTTGGTGGAGATCCAGCAGCACGACGGCGTGGTGGTGGATGCAGTGGTATTCTAGCAGGGCTTCGCCAAGCGCTGCGGGTTGAGGAACGGGTGTCACGGGAGGGAGAGGGTGGCGCCAGGGCATGGGGTGCAGCTGCCCTCCCTCCCCCCACTTTATATAGGGGGCCTAGGGGGTGCGCCGGCCCTAGAGATGGGATCTCTAGGTGGGCGGCGGCCTAGGGGGGGGGCTTGCCCCCCAAGTCATGTGGGGTGCCCCCCACCCCTAGGGTTCCCAACCCTAGGTGTAGGGGGAAGGCCCAAGGGGGCGCGCACCAGCCCATTATGGGCTGGTTCCCTTCCCCTTTCAGCCCATGGGGCCCTCCGGGATAGGTGGCCCCACCCGGTGGACCCTCGGGACCCTTCCGGTGGTCCCGACACAATACCGGTGACCCCCGAAACTCTCCCGATGGCCGAAACTGGTCTTCCTATATATAATTCTTTACCTCCGGACCATTCCGGAACTCCTCGTGACGTCCAGGATCTCATCTGGGACTCCGAAAAACATTCAGTTTACCGCACACATATATCTCTACAACCCTAGCATCACCGAACCTTAAGTGTGTAGACCCTACGGGTTCGGGAGACACGTAGACATGACCGAGACGACTCTCCGGTCAATAACCAACAGCGGGACCTGGATACCCATGTTGGTTCCCACATGTTCCTCGATGATCTCATCGGATTAACCATGATGTCAAGGATTCAATCAATCCCGTATACAAGTCCCTTTGTCTATCAGTATAGTACTTCCCCGAGATTCGATCGTCGGTATACCGATACCTTGTTCAATCTCGTCATGGCAAGTCTCTTTACTCGTTCCGTAATGCATCATCCCGTGACCAACACCTTAGTCACATTGAGCTCATTATGATGATGTCTTACCGAGTGAGCCCAGAGATACCTCTCCGTCATACGGAGTGACAAATCCCTGTCTCGGTTCGTGCCAACCCAACATATACTTTCGGAGATACCCGTTGTGTACCTTTATAGCCACCCAGTTACGTTGTGACGTTTGGCACACCCAAAGTATTCCTACGATATCTGGGAGTTGCACAACCTCATGGTCTAAGTAAAAGATACTTGACATTGGAAAAGCTTTAGCATTACGAACTACACGATCTTGTGCTAGGCTTAGGATTGGGTCTTGTCCATCACATCATTCTCCTAATGATGTGATCCCGTTATCAATGTCATCCAATGTCCATGGTCAGGAAACCGTAACCATCTATTGATCAACGAGCTAGTAACTAGAGGTTTACCAGGGACACGTTGTGGTCTATGTATTCACACATGTATCACTTTTTCCGTATAATACAATTCAAGCATGAATAACAGACAATTATCATGAACAAGGAAATATAATAATAACCATTTTATTATTGCCTCTAGGGCATATTTCCAACACTGCACCCCCACCATCTGCAATGTGGCAGTCACCAAGACCCTCATCAATGGTGGGGCTGGCCTCAACGTGCTCTCAGTGGAGGCTTTCAGATTGCTTCACGTGTCGCTCGAGCGTCTGTGCCCCACCAAGCCCTTCTCCGGAGTCAGTAGCGTTTCGACTAGCCCTCTAGGGCATATCCGCCTCTCGGCCACCTTTGGCACCCGTGACAACTACAGCACCGAGCGAATCGACTTCGACATCGCCCGTATCGGCCTCCCGTACAATGAAATCCTTGGGTACCCCGCGCTGGCTGAGTTCATGGCCGCGACCCATCCGGCCTATAACCTCATGAAGATGTCGGGGAGCAACAGTATCCTCACCGTGGCAGGAGACACCAAGGAAGCCTTGGCAGCCCTCAAGCGCGCCTTCCGGACCGATGTGGCAGCACATCCAGCCGATGAAGCCGCCCCTGGAACCGAGGGGGCGGCACCGGCAAAGAAGAAGCAACTTATCTCCCAAGACCGAGTCGAGACGAAGCAGGTGCAGTGGATGAAGATGAGCCACAAGTGTCGCCTTCACCATAGGTGCCGGTCTTCCCCTAGCTCAAGAAGAGGCGCTGGTTGGATTCCTGCGCGCGAACAAGGATCTGTTCGCGTGGGAACCCAAGGACCTGGCGGGAGTCCCGAGGGGATTGAGCATCACCTCAACGTATGCCCCAATATGCGCCCCGTAAAGGAGAAGGCCCAGCGCCAATTTATGGAGAAGCAGTCCTTCATCCTGCAAGAGACTTGTAAGCTAGAGGCGGCGGGTGTCATCCGCGAGGTCCGGTACTCGGAGGGGCTGGCAAACCCCGTTGTCGTACCCAAGAAAGGCGGAAAAGAGTGCATGTGTGTTGACTTCAACAACCTCAACATAGCTTGTCCGCAAGACCCGTTTCCTCTGCCCCGCATCGACCAGATCATCGACTCCACCGCCGAGTGCGACCTATTGTGCTTTCTGGATGCCTTCTCGGGTTACCACCAGATCTAGATGGCGCTGCAAGACGTCGGGAAGATTGCCTTCCTCACCCCATGCGGAGTATACTGCTACACCTGCATGCCGTTTGGGTTGCAGAATATGGGTGCAACCTTTCATCGGTTGATGCACATCGCAGTGGGAAAACAGCTCGGGAGGAATGCTCAGGCATACGTAGATGACATCGTGGTAAAATCTCAGGAGGCCGCAACCCTTATCATAGATCTGGAAGAAACCTTCGCCAACCTGCACAAGGTAGACCTGCGGCTCAACCCGGAAAAGTCCATGTTCAGCGTCCCGTCAAGCAAGCTTTTGGGCTTCCTGGTGTCGCACCGAAGGATCGAGGCAAAACCCGAGATAGAAAAGGCCATAGAAAAGATGATTCCGCCCAAGAACCTCAAGGAGATTCGGAAGCTGGCCGGCTGTGTAACGTCGCTCGGGCGTTTCATCTTCAAGCTAGGGGAGAGAGCCCTCTCTTTCTTCAAGCTGATGAAAAGGAAGGGCCAGCTGGAATGGACCCCAGAGGCTGATGCGGTGTTCGAAGACCTCAGGAGATACCTCACTAGTCCACCACTAATGGTGGCACCCAAACCTCAAGAAAAATTGGTGCTCTACCTGTCCGCGACACCACATTCAGCCAGTAAAGCGTTGGTGGCTGTCCAAGAGGAGCGCCAAGACAAGATCTTACAGCCCAGTGGCAGTACTCCCGAGCCACCCGCAGGGCCGAAGGACGACCACATCCTGCAAGATGACTCTCCCGAGGCCGCAGCTGCCCCATCTGGCGACCAAGCCCCCCGCAGCAGCCAGGACTTCACTTCCATCGAGCACCTGGTATACTTTGTCAGCATGGTGCTCCGTGATGCCAGGGCGTGCTATCCCATGCTGCAGAAGCTTCTGCTTGTGCTCCTCGTCACTTCACGTAAGCTGCGCTACTACTTCCAAGGCCACCCCATCAAGGTCGTCTTAGCCTACCCTCTGGAGAGGGTACTCTGGATCTCAATCACAGTAGGAAGGGTCATGGAATGGAATATATAGCTGCAGGCATTCCAGCTAGAATTCAGCACAACCAGAGTCATCAAGGGATCCGCAAGGGACCGACGCCCCAGGACCCAATGCAAGTCAAAATCGGTCCCTCTCGTCGGGAAGCGAAGCGCCGGATGGCTGGGTAATGTACTTCGATAGTGCGTTCGCCCGCCAGGGCGCGGGGGCTGGGGCTGTGCTCATCTCGCCTACTCAAGACAAGCTCTACTACACTATGCAGCTCTGCTTTCAGCTAGGCGATAAGGTCTCCAACAACATCACAGAGTATGAGGGCCTCATCGTTGGTCTCAAGGCGGCGGTGGCCTTGGGAGTGAAACACCTCGTCATCAGGGGTGACTCCCAGCTCCTCATCAACTCCTCCAACAAGGTGTACGAGCCGAAGGACGAGCATATGGAGGCATACCTCGTGGAGGTATGCAAAATGGAGAAGCAGTTCTTGGTCCTGGAGCTAGAGCATGTGCCCCGTGGCACTAACAAGGATGTCGACGACATCACCAAGAGAGCGTCCAGGCGCCTGCCCCAAGAGCCTGGCGTCTTAGATGAAACGCTCCCCAGGCCCTCAGCGTCGCCCCCGCGAGAAGGGCCGGCGAAGCCTCAGGAGGAACTCCCCCAGTCACCGACCTCAGGAGCCCCCGCCTATGGCCCAGCCTCAGGAGCCCGCTTGCTCCAGGCGCTCGAGCCTCAGGAGGGATGTTGGATAGAGGAACACAAGGCATACCTGGTGCGAGGAGCGCTGCCAGAAAAGTAGGAGGATGCCGAACACATGCTCCGACAGGCTACAGCATACTGAATCAAAGATGGTGAGCTTTACAGGAAGCGACCAAATGATGTTTCTTTGTGATGCATCTACAGGAAGCAAGGAGGCGAGCTGTTAGCTGACATCCACACCGGGGACTGCGGGCATCACTCATCATCGCGCACCTTGGTCGGCAAGGCGTTCCATAGTGGTTTTTACTGGCCCACGGCGCTCAAGATGCCGCTGAGCTGGTGAAATCTTGCGAGGCTTGCCAGTTCCATGCCAACAGATCCACCAACCAGCTCAGGGCCTCCAAACCATCCCGCTCTCCTGGCCGTTCGCGGTCTAGGGGCTAGACATCCTGGGCCCTTTCCCTCAAGCGCCCGGGGGCTACCGATACCTCTTCGTCGTTGTCGACAAATTTACCAAATGGGCGGAGGTGGAGGATGTCAGAGCCATCCCAGTCGGCTCCGCAGTCAAGTTCATCAAGGGCCTTGTAAACCGATTTGGAATCCCCAACCGCATCATCACCGACAACGGCTCACAGTTTACTAGCAACCTTTTCAATAGATATTTTGCTAACCTTGGAACGCAAAATTGCTACGCTTCTGTAGCACACCCAAGAAGCAATGGCCAGGCCGAGCGCGCCAACGCGGAGGTTCTGAGGGGCCTAAAGACCAGGACTTTCAAGAAGAAGCTCGAAGCTTGCGGAAGGGGTTGGCATGATGAGCTCCCGTCTGTGCTATGGTCAATTCGCACCACTGCCACCTAACCTACAGGCAAGACCCCATTCTTCCTCGTCTACCGAGCTAAAGCGGTCCTCCCTCACGAGGTCAAGCACCGCTCCCCGCGAGTCCTAGTGTTCGACCAGGCGTGGCAGGTTGCCGCGCGGGGGACGGACCTCGTGCTGGGTGAGGAGTGATAGCGTGACGCTTCACTCCGAACTGCAAGATACCAGCAGGCGTTGCGGCGGTACCATTGCCGCAGCATCCGCCCCAGGACACTCGAGGTAGGTGATCTCGTCTTGAGGCGAGTCCTCTCCAGAGAAGGGCTGCACAAGATCTCACCCATGTGGGAGGGCCCGTTCAAGATCACCCATGCCTCTAGGCCTGGTGCCGTGTGCTTGGAAACGGGGGACGACATTCCCGTCCAGAACGCGTGGAACATCCGGCACCTCCGGAACTTCTACCCGTGAAACAAGGCCCTGCGCCCGAGAAGACTAGGCTCCGTGCCTGCGAGGAACAAGGCCCTGCGCCTAAGAAGACTAGGCTCCGTGCCTGCGAGGAACAAGACCCTGCGCCAGAGAAAACTAGGCTCCGTGCCTGCGAGGAACAAGGCCCTACGCCTGAGAAGACTAGGCACCGTGCCTGTGAGGACCAAGGCCCTGCGCCTAAGAAGACTTGGCTTCGTGCCTGTGTGGAACAAGGCCCTGCGCCTGAGAAGACTAGGCTCCGTGCCTACGAGGAACAAGGCTCTGCACCTGAGAAGACTAGGCTCTGTGCCTGCGATGAACAAGGCCGTGCGCCTGAGAAGACTAGGCTCCATGCCTACAAGGAACAAGGCCCTGCGCCTGAGAAGACTAGGCTCCGTGTCTGCAAGGAACAAGGCCCTGCGCCTGAGAAGACTAGGCTCCGTGCCTGCGAGGAACAAGGCCCTGCGCGTGAGAAGACTAGTCTCCATGCCTGCGAGGAACAAGGCCCTGCGCGTGAGAAGCCAAGGCCCTGTGCTTGTGAAGCAAGGCACGCCTATGAAGATCTCCGCTTGTGACACTCTCACGTAATAATGAGTGGGGCTGTGCATGCCCCGGAGTCTCCGGAGAGCCGCCCTCGGGCCTCGGGGGCTCCCTCCCATGTCCTAGTGGCAGAACTTAGCTCCGCACTGGTGAGAAGACTAGCTTAGGTGCCGGACCCGGCTGTTCATTTGCTTTCTGGAGTTGGATTGCCCCTTTCCTTGTTTTTAATGGATTCTAGAAGTTCTGGTGTTCCCCGATTGCTCGGTTTAATTTCCTCCTGTGGTCCTCCCCTCAGGTTTTGGGCCCAGGGAGAGTGGCAGTTGCCCGATGCTCTCCCCAGCGCGCCTCCATTAGCCTTCATGAGGCGCCCATGCCGGGGCTCGTGATTGGCATGACCCCCTCCTTATGTCCGTGCCCCACGGGTACCACGACAGGGAGTGTCCGACCATGCTCGGCCCATGTCAGGGACCTCAGGCGATAAAGGATAATAATTGCCTAACAAGTTTTTGAAGCTTCATGAAGGGTCAAGCGTCCCGAGATGAAGGCAATTCCAAGTGCGTCAAGATAAGTCTCCTCACCCTAAGAGCGCATAACACACAGATCGCGCAGTGATGGACAGGGATGCTAAACATGGCGATAAGCATCATAAAAACACAGTTCATTACATGCCCTCCCAGGGCTCCATACTCGTTTGCTTGGACGATGCAAGAAGAAAGGAAGATCGAGAACGGGCGGTGACGACCCTCGGGGCACGGCTGCTCACGAGGACCTGCTCCCCGAGCTCAGCCGGAACCTTCCTCACACTTCACCCGGGCGTGGCGACCAGTCGATCCAGCGCCACCCTCAAGGAGGGCGCGGCAGCATGGCGGCTAGTCATAGCCACCGCTGCTGGAGATGCCGCTGAAGGAGGAGCCGCCGTAGCTGGACGAGCTGCGGCCATCGAACAGGCCAAGTACCTCACCGCCGCCGTTGTCCTTGGTGCACCACTCGGCGCGGCGCCCGTCTTCGCCAAACACCCTCACGAAGAGGGTCGAGTCATCATCGTACCTGAAATGAAGGGTGCACCAACTGCCCAAGCTGCGCGCGCGGGCGAACGTCTGCTAGCCTCGGGCCAGAGTTACAGCACCTGTGGCGGAGACCTCCACCGCAACCCACAAAGCCCTGTTGCAGCAACCATCCGCCTGCAGCCAAAACCCGCCGGAGCTCGCGGCAAGGAGTTCACCGGCTAGGGAGCGCGGGAGCTGGAGCCGGGTACCGGCTTGGCTCTCTGACCACACGACCAACTCCAGCGTCACCTCCGCCAAGTGGGAGCGCGGCCGGGGAGGCCTGGCAACCCCGGAGTGCCATCTCTCGTTGACAAGACCACCAACGCCACAGCGATCCCCACCGCTCGAGGAACCGCCGCCGTGGTTACCGAGGGCGGCTACGGGCGCTGTGGGGGTCCGCCCGCGCCCGCTAGCAGCCCCGATAGGAGTCACAGCACACTTGCGGGGACGGCCTCGTCCCCTCTTAGCTGGTGGTGAGCCAGGCCCCTCTTGTCGGGCCTTCCCCTTCTCCGCGGACGAAAGCTTCCTCGTCGGCGCCATGAGCAGCTCGGTCAGGCAAGGAGCAAGGAAGAAGAAGAAGCGAGAGGAACGAAGGGAGAAGATGGGCAGCAAGGACCCCCCCTACCACCTTATTTATAGCCATGAGAAGGCCAACCGCCGGCCTCCATAATCACATGTAATAATTGTCTTTTGTACATGCAGGGACTTGTCAAGTCGCGCAGTCGCCGAGGTTGCGTGGGGAAGTGGAGACGCCCACGTCTCATCAATCGCCACGCGTCAATCAAGTCCGCAGGCTTTTGCGGCCCGCAGCGCTCCACACTTGACCCTTGGATTTGTCGTGAATCCAAGCCCGAGCGCACCTTGGGCCCTAGGGCTACTGTCGGCGTTCTGGGAACGGGGGTACCCAAACTTGCCTGCGTGCGACCCAGGGTGTGGCTCATCAGGCCGCCTGGTATGGCCCAACCTCTTCAGCAACCACTCGAGATCCTCACGAGGGGCCGAGCCTCGCAAGGCGGACAACGCAAGATATCCCCTGGGGCGGCCTCGCTAGGCTGGCTCATGGGGATAGGAGATATCAAGGCAGGGGGTTCCTCGCGAGGTCCTCGTGACGTGAGCAGTGACGACCAAGGCCAGGCGGGCGCAGAGTGCCAATTTCCTCTTTGGTGCTAAAGGAGCAAGTGCAGGCGAGGAGTCTCGAGGTGTCAGGCAAAGGTTTACATATCGGTGCAACGAGACCAAGACCAGCAGGACGGCGGAGCTGAGGTCATCGCAGAGCCCATGGCAGCGTCAGCACCAGAGCCTTTGGCAGGCGAAGACCACCTTTTGTTAGGATAGCTTGTACTAGTTGTCCCCCTTCAAATTTGGCCATTGTGGGATCCCTTCCCGCTCAATATTTTGGAAGAGGACCCGGGCCGCTATAAATAGGACTAGCCACCACCATCTCATCTCATTTTGAGTTGATCAGATAGAAGGACACACACCACAAGCTCACTCGAGCACAAGAACTCCTCTCCTCGGGAGGGAGTTCATCCATGTACTAGTTCATCCTCAGCCTACAAGGCAATCCACCACACCACACTGGATTAGGGTATTACACCACAATGGTGGCCCGAACCAGTATAAACCTTGTGTCCCTTGTTCTTCGGATATGACGAGCTAGGCCTAGGGATCGGCAAGTAGACGAGCTAGGGCGGAAGGACAGATTTTCGTGCGCACCCCTGAGTTCGAACCTCAAGGGTTTTGCCGGAACCCAAGATCCGACAGGCTCGGGGGCTCTCCTCCGAAGGGCCTACAACCTGGCTAATGTCACGAGGGAGGCGCTCGGGCACCATATGGAGGCGTGCTTCATCGCACGCTTCCATCATGAGAGCACAAGGCGCGAAGCGCCAAGTGCTCAGGAGTTCATAGACCAGATCATCGAAGACTTGCAGGTACCAAGAGCAATGCGGGGCGAGTGCCGACCCACACCACCTAGTGCAGCTGCAGTCCCAGTCTCGGGCGACAGGCTGCTCGTCTATGTGAATATCTCACGAGTTAACAGAGTCACGTCCTAGGAACTCTACTGGCCAGTTCTGGTGGGCCGTTGCGAGGGCCCTCCTCACAGCTACGTTCGCATGCCCTTCGGCCTTCCAAACGCGGCTGCTACATGCGAGCGCCACCTAAGGGATGTAATGGCAGCTCAGGAGGCTAGGCGTCACGCAGTCCTGGCGGAGATGGCAATGGTTCCTCACGAGCCCCACGGACCCTTAGGAGCCTCGCGAGGTCCCGGAGCCAGGAGGCTCATGAGGAGACACATCTACAGTGAGCGTCTTCAGCTACATCAACATTTCTCCAACAACGGTGCAAGGTGAGTCCATTTCAGTTTGTTCAGTTGGGGGTGCCCCTCGGGCTGGATCATCCCCAGGCCACATGGATTCGTCCCTATGGCACGTATCACACTCGCATTACCTGAACTAGCTCGCTTTCTACTATGAGTTACCTTATGGTCATAACCTCCTTACACAACACGTTTTGTGGCCATCCGCGCTGCTGACCGGCCTCCTGCTCATCCCGCAACGGGGGCTGCACATGCTGGCACGGCGCTTGTGCTCGGGTCCGTCCCTGCAACGCTGACAAATTTGAGATATCGAGCTCAAACTCGCAGTACACCTCGCGCACGGCACATCACCAGATCCTCAGTGCCTTCGTCTTCTTGCGGAAAGATCAGTGGCATGGCAGCAAGCGTGATTGTGAACTATGTCATTTCATCAAACTAACCTGCAGGAGTCTCCGGAGCCTAGTTACAGGTGGCCCTACTGGCTATCCCCTTCTCACACAATTCGCTTGCACGTTAAAGGGGTGCTCCTGAGCATCGCGTCGCCGGAACTCCTACTGACTCTCCAGCCCTCACCCACTAGCCTTGACCACGGCATTGCGACCTGGCATACCAACGGCGGCTGAGCTTCGCTGGAGGGTCGGGACCTGAGGACGCAGAGCATTTAGAAAGGCGAGGAAGTGGGAGGCTGGGGCGGACCTAGCCTAGCTACAATGCCACCGAAGAATAGATCAGGCGAACCATGCGAAGGACCACCTCAGGCCCGTCATGACAAGTCACGTATTCAAATTATTGCAATGCCATGAGCCAACGAATTTTTGATTTCCGCAGTCTTGCTCCGGCAAAGCCGCCTTCCTTTTTAGCCTCCGGGAAGCTGCTTGCATGCCAAGGGGGACCTCTTGAGCATCGCGCCTTAGGAGCTATTGCCGTACCTTAGGCCGCTCACCTCCTAGCCTTGACCACCGCATTGCATCCTGGCATACCAGCGACGGCTGAAGCTTCCCTTGGGACTGGGACTCGCTGGCGTAGAGCGCAAAGCTACTATAAGGACGAAAAAGGGGGACAGTGCCAAAGCAAGATATGCAACGATGGTTTCGTAATGGGAATAATAAAGATCGGAGCAAAACCATTACAGATTCTTTACACACCCCCATGGGGTTCGTTTTGAATCCTCGCAGGGAACAAAAGAAGTAGGTCTCAAGGGTTCTAACCACGGCCCCTGCCACCGACACCATCATCAACAGAGGGCCACGAGAGGCCGGCCCCAACCCCACCTAGGTCATCGACGACGACGGCGCGGCGTCAGCTCAATGGCGCATAGCTGTCATCGCTCGTCTACGGAGACTCGTAAGTCTTGGGAGAGATGCTGGATTCCCAAGGGCCATTGCTATTGCTGGGGTAGCTATCTGCAGGGCCGGGGGCACTCTCGGTGCCTGCTGCCGCAACACCCTGGCGGCTCCCTCCAGGGCAACACTCCAGGCGGCGGCCTTCCCCATCAAAGACATTGAAGAACAACATGGAGGCGCCGTCGTACTCAAAGTGAATGGCGAGGGCCCCCCCTCCGCCCGACAAGAGCTGGCGACCGCGCCCCACCCGCGGGTCATGAAGATCTTGCCCTGGGGAATGGCCTCGATCTCTGCCCCTGTCAGGACCCCGATCCTAAGTCACACCGACCTAGCTGTAACACGTCATATCACTTTGCGGCCTCACGCACGGTAACCCCACGGGTGCCACCTTACCTGGCCCGGGACCGTTTGCGCATTTTGGCACACGTATATGGCAGTGTCGCTAGCATCCATATGACAGAGAACCCGGGCCGACATGGCTAGTTATAATCCAAAAGTAGCACTAAATTACAGAGACAGGCATCCATGACCCAGCAACGAACGTGTCGGTCATCAACGTATGAACCCAAGTCGTAGCAAGCTACATGGACTTAAAGGAACAACGCGTGACATTTCCCCTAAGGGACAGACACAGGAACGAAGAAGGACACATGCCGGCCAGCCTACGTGTTCCGAGCAGTAGCAAGCTACCAAGGCTCATTGGAATCACTAGGAGGCATTTCCCAGTAAGATAGGCTACCAAAGGAAAACAACTAGGTGTCGGATCCCACACATACCAAGCATTTCAATCATACACGCAATATGCTCAATATGTGCAAATACAACATTGCATCACAACAGAACTCTATGACTCAAAGTACTTTATTTAAAAGGCTCCAAGAGCCATACATAACATAGTCATACAGGTAGGGGTCACATGACCCAACACTCAAGTCATACAGTCATACAAGCACAAGCGGAAGCTACATGTCTGAGTACAGACATCTTAGAAAATAAAACAGGCTTGGTGTAGCCTGACTATCTACAAGGCCCTTCACAAGCTCCAGATCAACGTCTGGGTGTCAAGCTACTCGTCGACGTCAACGTCTATGTAGAACCCATCAGCGGGGGCAGGGTTCTCCTCTGCAACAGTTATTAAGCAAACATGAGTACAAAGGTACTCAGCAAGTCTTACCACAGAACCTATCATACATGCAACATTATCAAGGGGGTAGTGGAGTTTATAGCAGAATGCCAGCTTTGACCTTGGCTAACCTATACTACAACTCTCAACAGATTGTAAGAAGTTATTACGAACACGAGTCCTCTAATCACCACATCAATACACTATCGAGGATCCTCTTCCGTCATCCTACGGAAGGGCCATCCACGGCACTCACGCTTATCTTGAGGCTTTTAGTAGTATCCATCAACTTGTCTATGAACTGTAAGAGTAACCAACTAGTTCGTACCGCGAACAACGGCTATTCGAATAGTTTGATAACCCTGCAGGGGTGTACCTCTTCACACACGCTTCCACCACTTATCGCCGTTTACTCGGCGTGTACTCGGCAACCTTCAAGCGGAAGCCCAGCGAGGGTGTCGGCCACGACCTGACTAACTACTCAAGTCTCTCGTCCAGGTTTATCGCCTATTTGGGTTCCATCTGTGGGGAGATCCGGCCGGGGTGTCGCTCACGGCCCCAAACGATGTGTACAGTGTTCCCGAGTCACCAAACGGGCAACCGGTACACCGTGCCACGTACCTGTCGCATCACAACCCACCCCGAGGGTCAGCGTTGTGCACGACCTCCAGTAAGCTATAAACACCAGAAACTAGTTGCAACTCCTGGACAGAGATCAAGGGTAATTAATAAGCCGAGAGGGTCAATTAAGGATCCCAATGCGTGGTAGTAGCTGTAACTTGAACCACACATACAGATCTCGGGTCCTATGGACGATTCCAATGAAAGAACCCACCATGTACTCCTACATGGCCTTTCATCGATACCTTGACCAAGCGTATTCCACACTTCCTTCTCTTTATCGAAAGATTGTTTCACTCTGATTCATCACCCAGATGAATCAGACCAGACACAACTCTAAGCATAGCAGGCAACATAAAACAAATAGCATGGTGGATCACACATCACATGGCTCAATCAACTCCTACACATGCTAGTGGGTTTCAACTATTTACTGTGGCAATGACAGGTCATGCAAGGGAATAGGGTTCAACTACCGCAGCAAGTAGTAGTTCACGCGCTGTTGCCTTAATGCAGTAACAGAGAGCAGGAGCGAGAAGATTGGGTTGTATCGGAATGATCAATGATTGCTTGCCTGACAGGGTAGTTGTCGGGTACTGCTCTTCAACTGGATACGCATCAGTATCCTCGGGAGCAGGACCTAACACAGGAGATACCGACGATACAATCATTAACAAACAAATGCAACAATATGATGCATGTTTATGACATGGCAAAATGCATGTGTGTTGGCTAATGCAACTAAGACCAGAGGGGTTTGAACCTATTTGAATCAAGGATTCAAATTGAAATTCAAACTATTATTTAAATAAGTGCATTATCATGTTTTTGATATAAACAGCAAGTTAACTTGTTCAAACATGCATGAAACCAGTGCCATTAGATAGATTGGATTTTTCTGATCATTTTTCATATATAAATCTTTTCCATCTGAGCTATGGTTGATTTTATATGATTTTTAGAAGTTTTGGGTATTTTCTGGAATTTCCTGAATTATTTAAAATCTAAAAATCCCAGAAAAACCTTTACTGCGTCAGCATGACATCATGCTGACGTCAGCCAGTCAACAGGGCCAGTCCAGGTCAAACCTGACCAGTGGGTCCCTCATGTCAGTGTCACAGCTAATTAACTGAGTTAATTAGAGTTAAACTAAAACTAATTAGCTGTCAGTGGGGCCAGGGCCCACATGTCAGTGACTAAACTGATTAACTAATTAATATTAAATTAACACCTAAACTAAGTTTGACTTGCGTGCAGGGCCCACATGTCATTGACCCAGGGGGTCAAACCCGTGGTCAAAACAGGTCCAACTCGCCGGCGTTTAGCCGCCGGCGAGGCCAAACGCGGCGGCGTGCTTCGGAAAACGGTTGTGGGGCACGGCTCGAGCTGCGGCTGGGTGCGTTGGAGAGCTCTTGCTCTTCCGCATCGGATGGTGGTGGTCGCCGGACCTGGGGTGGCCGGAGACGACGGCAACGAGCTCGACGGCGGCGACCGGCGTCGGGCGTGTGTGGGGATGCGGCTGCAGGGGCCTAGGCGATGCGTGCGTAGCACCGATCGCCTCTACGTGCTGTGGTGAGTGTGTTGGATGGGTGCCGGTGACCAAATGGTCACCGGAGCATCACCGGCGACGAGCACGGCGGCGGTGCGTGCGGTGGAGCTACGTGCAGTGGGTTACAGGGCAAGAGGGAGCCAACGGAGAGGAGGAGGAGGTAGCTAGGCTCACAGTGGTCGCAGCAGGCACGGAAGCGAGCTCGGGGGTGGTCGGAGCTGAGCAGCACGGCGAGGGGGATCTCCGCGGCCGGAGTTGGGGAAGAAGAGCTCGGGGACGTCTCCAGGGCGGGCGAGCGCTCGGGGCTCGGCCTGTCGAAGCAGTCGAGGACGGCGGAGACGAGGGACAACACGGCGGAGCTCGGGGACGACGGTGGACGTGGGTTCTACGACGACGCGATCACGGCGGCGTCGGCCATGGCGCGGGGAGAGCGGAGGAGAGGAGCTGGGGAGAAACGGAGGTGTCTGAGGGGTCGAGGGAGACGTGGACGTTCGGTCCACTCCTCCAGGACGGCGAGGGGGCGAAGCAGGGCGGCGGGCAGCTGCGTGGCGCGCCGTGCGGTCGCCGTCGAGCACCTGCCTGCCTGCCTGGCCGAGCCAAGCAGCTCGCTGGAGCGGCAGCTGGGCTGGGCCGGCAGGTGGGCCGGGTGGGCGCCAGGTAAATTCTCTCTCTCTCTCCTTTTTTTCTATTTTCTTTTCTGTTTCATTTCTTTTGCAACTTTGTTCATTTAATAAAAATGCCTAAACATTTTTATAAATCATAACACTTGTCATACCTGATGTATATAATATGAACAGTAGGAAACATTATAGTTTATGATTATTTGAGCATTAAAAATATTTTATAGCATTTAGATGCCCAAATTGAAATACCATATGATTTAATCCATAACCCTAGATTGTCCTAGAAAATTGTGCACCATTTTTGGCAGAGGTTTAAGACCAAGGCAGAAATGATGAACATTTTGAAGGGCATTTTGGGTACATTGGAAAATATTTTAGTAAACCCTAGTTGTTAGGGGAGGGGTTCTGGGGTTTCTGTTAATCCCATTCCAAGTTTCTTTGAAAGTAAACATGATGCACACTCTAGTCAGGTCCTAATGCATGTGCTAGCTAGGGATGTGACAACTCACCCCCACTTAAAAGAATCGCGTCCCGAGATTCGGGTTCCTCCGGAAAGAGGGTGGGGTACTCAAGTCGAAGACGATCCTCCCTTTACCAAGTAGCTTCACTCTCGGAATGATGTGACCATTGAACCTTGAGAAACTTGATATTGTGGCGTCGAGTAGTGCGCTCGGTTTGATCAAGAATACGAACGGGGTATTCTCGATATGTGAGATTGTCTTGGAGATCAAGCGCTTCATGGTCCACTCCGCGGATAGGATCCGAGAAGCAACGCCTGAGTTGGGAAACGTGGAAAACATCATGAACTCTGGAGAGGTGCGGAGGTAGTTCCAATTGGTAGGCAACTTCTCCTCGTTTGGCAAGAATGCGAAAAGGACCGATGAAACGAGGGGCCAATTTGCCTTTGATACCGAAGCGATGGGTTCCCTTAAGAGGAGTAACCCGAAGGTAAGCCTTATCGCCGACTTCAAAAGTCACAGCCTTATGATGACTATCATATTGGCTCTTTTGGCGAGACTGGGCTGTTTTCAATCTCTCACGAACGATGCGAACTTGTTCCTCTGCTTCCTGAATCATATCCGGGCCAAAGAATTGTCTTTCGCCGGTTTCTGACCAGTTAAGAGGTGTTCGGCACCTTCGTCCATATAGAACTTCGAAGGGAGCTTTACCCAGGCTGGCTTGATAACTATTATTATAAGCGAATTCGGCAAATGGAAGACATTTCTCCCATTCCATACCGAAAGAAATGACAGAGGCTCGAAGCATGTCTTCCAGAATTTGATTGACTCGTTCCACTTGACCACTTGATTGCGGATGGAAGGCAGTACTGAAAGAGAGATGAGTTCCCATAGCATTCTGGAAACTCTCCCAAAATCGTGAAGTGAAAATACTTCCACGGTCTGAGTTAATCTCCAACGGTACGCCATGAAGTGATACAATTCGAGAGATATATAAGTCTGCTAGCTGGCTAGCGGTAATACTCTCCCGAACAGGCAGGAAATGAGCTACTTTAGAGAGGCGGTCGATAACGACGAAAATAGCATTATTCCCTTTCCTGGACCTGGGAAACCCGGTAATGAAGTCCATACCGACTTTATCCCATTTCCATTCCGGAATAGCTAGAGGTTGAAGGGTGCCAGCAGGCCGTTGATGCTCTGCTTTAACTCGACGACAAACGTCGCAGTTAGCAATGAACTGAGCGATTTCTCTCTTCATCCTAGTCCACCAGAATCTTTGACATAGGTCTTGATACATTTTGGTACTACCGGGATGAATCGTGAGAGGAGATTCATGAGCCTCCTTGAGAATCAGTTGTCGTAGTTGTGGTTTCTTGGGCACCACCAAGCGGTTCTCAAAGTACACTACACCTCGATCATCCATAGAGAAACTTTTAGCGAGTCCGCTAGCGATGTTCTCCTTGATCAGAGATATGCCTTTATCATACCGCTGGGCAACTATGATTTGATCCAAAAGGGTAGGTTTTGCCACCAAGGTGGAAAGGAATCCTCGAGGAACAATGTGAAGGTTAAGCTTACGGAATTCCTCGTGGAGAAGTGGTTGACTTTGTTGTAACATTAAATTGTTACAATATGACTTACGACTTAGTGCATCAGCCATGACATTGGCCTTTCCAGGAGTGTAAGTGATTCCTAAGTCGTAGTCGGTGAGTAACTCAACCCAACGTCTTTGTCTGAGATTTAGATCCGGTTGGGTGAAGATATACTTCAAACTTTGGTGATCGGTGAAGATTTCACAGCGATTACCAAGGAGGTAATGCCGCCATGTTTTGAGTGCATGGACTACAGCTGCAAGCTCTAAATCATGAGTAGGATAGTTATCCTCATGTGGACGCAACTGTCGGGATGCGTATGCAATCACTTGACGATCTTGCATAAGAATGCAACCTAGTCCTTGTCGCGAGGCGTCGCAATAGATTATAAAATCCTTGGAAAAGTCTGGTGGTACCAGTACAGGTGCAGATGTCAGGCGTCTTTTCAGTTCCTGAAAACTGGACTCGCACTGTGGGGTCCACTCAAACTTTTTATCTTTCTTGAGGAGTTCGGTTAGAGGTTTAGCAACCTTGGAGAAGTTCTCGACGAAACGTCGGCAATAGCTCGCTAAGCCAAGAAAACTCCTAACTTGCTTGACCGAATCAGGGGGAGTCCAATCGAGGACGGCTTGAACTCGCTCGGGATTGACAGCAATACCCTTGCCAGAGATTAAATGACCTAGATAGGTTACTTCTGGCAACCAAAATTCACATTTAGAGAATTTGGCATAAAGGCGGTGCTCTCGAAGTTTCGTCAATACCAGCCTTAAATGCTCGGCATGATCTTCCTTGTTCTTGGAGAAAATGAGTATATCATCGAGGTATACCACGACGAATTTATCCAGGTACTCCATGAATATAGAATTCATTAACCGAGAAAAGGTAGCTGGGGCATTGGTTAATCCGAAGGACATGACGGTGTACTCGTATTGGCCATAACGAGTAACGAAAGCCGTTTTAGGAATGTCCCCGTTCTTGATTTTGATTTGATGGTAACCCAACCTCAAATCCATCTTAGAGAAGACTGAGGATCTAGCGAGCTGATCATACAGGTCGTTGATCCTGGGAAGCGGATACTTGTTCTTTATGGTGACCAGATTGACAGGTCGGTAATCTACAACCATCCGCTCCGTTCCATCCTTCTTCTTGACGAAGAGGACGGGGCAAGCCCAGGGGGAAGAGCTAGAACGGATGAAACCTTTTTGCAAAGACTCATCGAGTTGTTTCTTTAGCTCAGCTAATTCTAGTGGTGCCATCTTATAAGGTCTCCTAGAGATTGGCACAGTTCCAGGAACAAGATCTATCACGAACTCGACATCTCTGTCAGGTGGAACTCCTGGCAGTTCTTCTGGAAAAACATCCGGAAAGTCACGGACTACCGGGATATCTTCGAGTTCTGGTAGAGGGCTGGCATTAAGAGAATAGAGCTGACGTTCAGCCATTCGAGTCAAGACATTGACTATCTTGCCGGAAGGGTGTGTAAGTTGAACGGTCCTAGTAAAGCAATCAATCTTGGCATAATGAGTTGTCATCCAATCCATACCCAAGATGATGTTTATGTCCGAGGACTTGAGAGCGATTAGAGATGCAAGGAAAACAAGTCTATCGACAAGGATTTCATTTCCATGGCTTACCCTAGAGGTTTGCCACTTTGAACCAGGAGTTTGAATAACCATGGAAGTAGGCATGTCACAAAAAGTCATGTTGTGCAATCGAGCATAGCTTTCAGATATGAACGAATGGGATGCTCCAGTATCGAAAAGAACAGATGCCGGATGGCAGTTTACGAGAAGCGTACCAAGGACGACGTTAGGATCCTCATAGGCTTCTTCGGCAGAAACATAGTTGACATGACCACGTGCAGTGGGGAGTGGCTTGACATAGTTCACCTTGCCGGTTGGCTTACCACGGCCAACGGGTTTTCCTGGCTGATTCTGGGGACAATCACGCATGTAGTGTCCCGGTTCTCCACACTTGAAACATGTCACAGTGGTGGTGCGTGGAGCAAAGTTGGAGGGTGGACCTCCATAGGTCTTAGCAGGTGCAAACTGTTGAGTTGGACGAGGCGCCTCAAAGGATGGCCTCGGTGTATACTTGGGTGGCATAGTAGTGTTAGGAACCCATACACTGCGCTTGTGTGAACCAGAGCCGGATGAGGAACCAAGGTCTCGAGTATGCTTGCGGGTAGCCTCGAAGTCGGTCTAGCCTGTCTCAGCACTGATAGCCTTGTTAACCAACTTCTGGAAAGAGGTGCACTCGTGCAGACGTATATCACGACGAAGTTCAGGGCTGAGTCCCTTGCGGAACCTCGCTTGTTTCTTGGCATCGGTGGATACTTCTTCAGGTGCATAGCGTGCCAGATTACCAAACTCACAACTGTAGCCATCCACAGTTAAACGACCCTGGGTGAAATTGCAGAATTCCTCCCACTTGCGATCCATGAGACCTTCCGGAATGTGGTGTTCACGGAATGCCTCACTGAACTCAACCCAGGTAGTGACTTGGCCAGCAGGACGCATAGCTTCAAAGTTTTCCCACCAAAGACTGGCAGGGCCCTCAAGATGGTAGGCGGCGTAGATAACCTTGTCAGCTTCGGCCACACGGGCAGAGTGTAGCTTGTGGGTGATACTACGTAGCCAGTCATCAGCATCCAGAGGTTCAGTGGAGTGATGGAACTTCGGTGGACACATCTTGATAAAATCGTGGATTGACACCACGTCATTCCTCTGACGGAACCCAGTGTTTTGCTCTATGCGTTCCAGCAGACGGTTGGTCTCTCTCTTGTTCCGTTCTGCTTCAAGCATAACTTCCGCCAAAGAGGGTGGCTGGGGCAGATTTCCATCTCTAGCCCCACTAGCCTCACCCTGCTCCTGAGCAGCAGGAGTGTTGCGAGTGTTGACCATCCTAGGAAAACAAAACAACGGTTTAGACAAGGATGGCAAAATTTGACATAGAAGTGCAGAATGTAATGGATGGCACAGAATGCAGAGATGTTCATCCGTACGACATGGTAATATAGGAACTGCTATATATACACCAGTGGTCATACACACCATAAAAAGTTTAGTACAAGCCAAGGCTAAAGTACAACTGCGGTGAAAGACGAAACATCCCATCAGAGGCATTCCAAGCTCCTATACATTATTTAACTACACCTCCGGAATTCAGTACACACTAAGTCATATTCCACAAGACGCGCAGGACTGTGGAAATACAACTATTACAATACTACTACTACCACGGACTAGTTCAGACATTCGCGTAGTAATCCTCGTAAAGATTACCACCGTAACCTGGAAGTGGTACAGACGGATCTTGGAACTCGCGAGCACTCGAAGGTTGTGGACCATAAGGGCATGGGTGTGGTCTCGGTCCCGATGCTGGTGGTAACCGACGCCCACGTGGAGGTGTAATACCCCCAACGTCACGCCAATCCATGCGATCAGGTAGACGAGTCCGCACAGGATACAAATCCCGCATGTCCAGATATCCGGCGTGCACAGCAGGTGCAAGCCGTGTCAAAGTAGTCCAGTGAGCGGCTCGGGTGTTATACAGCTCCATTCGGAGGGCACGGACCTCACGGTCCCTATCCTCCAACATCTGAACAGTAGTCTGAAGCAGTGGCTCTTCATGCGCAGCATCAGTATACAGACCAGTGTAGTAGCCTTCTTCTCCGGGGAGTGAAGCTGGCATGTAACAGAACTCAGTGTTCAGCAACAGGGCATGCCTAGCACGGAGAATGGTCATCATCGAATAAGCGGCATCCTGTACTGCCATCTCGATGGTAATCTCGAGTCCATAAGACCAATGGATGGGATCATTTGCTCCGGGATATGAGGGGTATATCCGGACTGTACAGAAATACTGACTTTGATTGAAATCCCGATACTGTTCCTCCACAGTGTATTCAGGATACCAGCGATAACCGGTTTCAGTCATCACACGGACTAGCATGGCCGTATGACCGGGCACATTAATGCACCGAGTCAAACGAACCACTTGGTGAGGAATGCGGCCAGACATCTGAAACACGAAATAATGCAAAGGCATTAGTGTTTCTGGAAGAAATCGGGCAGCATAACAACTGTAAATGCTCAAACAAAGATTTGAGACATCATACAAAGTTTAGCATAGCCACTCAACAATTCCATATCAAGGTTCCGGTTCAACAATCATCATACTCAACAGGATAGAAACTGAACTGAGGCTTGAAACCAACAATCCTAAGAGTCTACGGATTAGTATCGCGTGAACCTAGTAAGGATAAGAGGCCTAGTCCTAATTCCCCGTAGAAAGAATAGACAGACTCAGATCAGAAGGGCATAAGGTAAAGGAGTAAAAAGAGCCTTACGTTCCCTTCCACAATCAATTCCCCTACATATAACTAAGAATTTTTCTAGACTCAACATCGACCAGTTTGGCTTGAGAAACCTACAGGCAGTCCAGCTCTGATGCCAACGCTGTCAGGACCCCGATCCTAAGTCACACCGACCTAGCTGTAACACGTCATATCACTTTGCGGCCTCACGCACGGTAACCCCACGGGTGCCACCTTACCTGGCCCGGGACCGTTTGCGCATTTTGGCACACGTATATGGCAGTGTCGCTAGCATCCATATGACAGAGAACCCGGGCCGACATGGCTAGTTATAATCCAAAAGTGGCACTAAATTACAGAGACAGGCATCCATGACCCAGCAACGAACGTGTCGGTCATCAACGTATGAACCCAAGTCGTAGCAAGCTACATGAACTTAAAGGAACAACGCGTGACATTTCCCCTAAGGGACAGACACAGGAACGAAGAAGGACACATGCCGGCCAACCTACGTGTTCCGAGCAGTAGCAAGCTACCAAGGCTCATTGGAATCACTAGGAGGCATTTCCCTGTAAGATAGGCTACCAAAGGAAAACAACTAGGTGTCGGATCCCACACATACCAAGCATTTCAATCATACACGCAATATGCTCAATATGTGCAAATACAACATTGCATCACAACAGAACTCTATGACTCAAAGTACTTTATTTAAAAGGCTCCAAGAGCCATACATAACATAGTCATACAGGTAGGGGTCACATGACCCAACACTCAAGTCATACAGTCATACAAGCACAAGCGGAAGCTACATGTCTGAGTACAGACATCTTAGAAAATAAAACAGGCTTGGTGTAGCCTGACTATCTACAAGGCCCTTCACAAGCTCCAGATCACCGTCTGGGTGTCAAGCTACTCGTCGACGTCAACGTCTATGTAGAACCCATCAGCGGGGGCAGGGTTCTCCTCTGCAACAGTTATTAAGCAAACATGAGTACAAAGGTACTCAGCAAGTCTTACCACAGAACCTATCATACATGCAACATTATCAAGGGGGTAGTGGAGTTTATAGCAGAATGCCAGCTTTGACCTTGGCTAACCTATACTACAACTCTCAACAGATTGTAAGAAGTTATTACGAACACGAGTCCTCTAATCACCACATCAATACACTACCGAGGATCCTCTTCCGTCATCCTACGGAAGGGCCATCCACGGCACTCACGCTTATCTTGAGGCTTTTAGTAGTATCCATCAACTTGTCTATGAACTATAAGAGTAACCAAGTAGTTCGTACCGCGAACAACGGCTATTCGAATAGTTTGATAACCCTGCAGGGGTGTACCTCTTCACACACGCTTCCACCACTTATCGCCGTTTACTCGGCGTGTACTCGGCAACCTTCAAGCGGAAGCCCAGCGAGGGTGTCGGCCACGACCTGACTAACTACTCAAGTCTCTCGTCCAGGTTTATCGCCTATTTGGGTTCCATCCGTGGGGAGATCCGGCCGGGGTGTCGCTCACGGCCCCAAACGATGTGTACAGGGTTCCCGAGTCACCAAACGGGCAACCGGTACACCGTGCCACGTACCTGTCGCATCACAACCCACCCCGAGGGTCAGCGTTGTGCACGACCTCCAGTAAGCTATAAACACCAGAAACTAGTTGCAACTCCTGGATAGAGATCAAGGGTAATTAATAAGCCGAGAGGGTCAATTAAGGATCCCAATGCGTGGTAGTAGCTGTAACTTGAACCACACATACAGATCTCGGGTCCTATGGACGATTCCAATGAAACAACCCGCCATGTACTCCTACATGGCCTTTCATCGATACCTTTACCAAGCTTATTCCACACTTCCTTCTCTTTATCGAAAGATTGTTTCACTCTGATTCATCACCCAGATGAATCAGACCAGACACAACTCTAAGCATAGCAGGCAACATAAAACAAATAGCATGGTGGATCACACATCACATGGCTCAATCAACTCCTACACATGCTAGTGGGTTTCAACTAATTACTGTGGCAATGACAGGTCATGCAAGGGAATAGGGTTCAACTACCGCAGCAAGTAGCAGTTCACGCGCTGTTGCCTTAATGCAGTAACAGAGAGCAGGAGCGAGAAGATTGGGTTGTATCGGAATGATCAATGATTGCTTGCCTGACAGGGTAGTTGTCGGGTACTGCTCTTCAACTGGATACGCAGCAGTATCCTCGGGAGCAGGACCTAACACAGGAGATACCGACGATACAATCATTAACAAACAAATGCAACAATATGATGCATGTTTATGACATGGCAAAATGCATGTGTGTTGGCTAATGCAACTAAGACCAGAGGGGTTTGAACCTATTTGAATCAAGGATTCAAATTGAAATTCAATCTATTATTTAAATAAGTGCATTATCATGTTTTTGATATAAACAACAAGTTAACTTGTTGAAACATGCATGAAACCAGTGCCATTAGATAGATTGGATTTTTCTGATCATTTTTCATATATAAATCTTTTCCATCTGAGCTATGGTTGATTTTATATGATTTTAGAAGTTTTGGGTATTTTCTGGAATTTCCTGAATTATTTAAAATCTAAAAATCCCAGAAAAACCTTTACTGCGTCAGCATGACATCATGCTGACGTCAGCCAGTCAACAGGGCCAGTCCAGGTCAAACCTGACCAGTGGGTCCCTCATGTCAGTGCCACAGCTAATTAACTGAGTTAATTAGAGTTAAACTAAAACTAATTAGCTGTCAGTGGGGCCAGGGCCCACATGTCAGTGACTAAACTGATTAACTAATTAATATTAAATTAACACCTAAACTAAGTTTGACTTGCGGGCAGGGCCCACATGTCATTGACCCAGGGGGTCAAACCCGTGGTCAAAACAGGTCCAACTCGCCGGCGTTTAGCCGCCGGCGAGGCCAAACGCGGCGGCGTGCTTCGGAAAACGGCTGTGGGGCACGGCTCGAGCTGCGGCTGGGTGCGTTGGAGAGCTCTTGCTCTTCCGCATCGGATGGTGGTGGTCGCCGGACCTGGGGTGGCCGGAGACGACGGCAACGAGCTCGACGGCGGCGACCGGCGTCGGGCGTGTGTGGGGATGCGGCTGCAGGGGCCTAGGCGATGCGTGCGTAGCACCGATCGCCTCTACGTGCTGTGGTGAGTGCGTTGGACGGGTGCCGGTGACCAAATGGTCACCGGAGCATCACCGGCGACGAGCACGGCGGCGGTGCGTGCGGTGGAGCTACGTGCAGTGGGTTACAGGGCAAGAGGGAGCCAACGGAGAGGGGGAGGAGGTAGCTAGGCTCACAGTGGTCGCAGCAGGCACGGAAGCGAGCTCGGGGGTGGTCGGAGCTGAGCAGCACGGCGAGGGGGATCTCCGTGGCCGGAGTTGGGGAAGAAGAGCTCGGGGATGTCTCCAGGGCGGGCGAGCGCTCGGGGCTCGGCCTGTCGAAGCAGTCGAGGACGGCGGAGACGAGGGACAACACGGCGGAGCTCGGGGACGACGGTGGACGTGGGTTCTACGACGGCGCGATCATGGCGGCGTCGGCCATGGCACGGGGAGAGCGGAGGAGAGGAGCTGGGGAGAAACGGAGGTGTCTGAGGGGTCGAGGGAGACGTGGACGTTCGATCTACTCCTCCAGGACGGCGAGGGGGCGAAGCAGGGCGGCGGGCAGCTGCGTGGCGCGCCGTGCGGTCGCCGTCGAGCACCTGCCTGCCTGCCTGGCCGAGCCAAGCAGCTCGCTGGAGCGGCAGCTAGGCTGGGCCGGCAGGTGGGCCGGGTGGGCGCCAGGTAAGTTCTCTCTCTCTCTCCTTTTTTTCTATTTTCTTTCCTGTTTCATTTCTTTTGCAACTTTGTTCATTTAATAAAAATGCCTAAACATTTTTATAAATCATAACACTTGTCATACCTGCTGTATATAATATGAACAGTAGGAAACATTATAGTTTATGATTATTTGAGCATTAAAAATATTTTATAGCATTTAAATGCCCAAATTCAAATACCATATGATTTAATCCATAACCCTAGATTGTCCTAGAAAATTGTGCACCATTTTTGGCAGAGGTTTAAGACCAAGGCAGAAATGATGAACATTTTGAAGGGCATTTTGGGTACATTGGAAAATATTTTAGTAAACCCTAGTTGTTAGGGGAGGGGTGCTGGGGTTTCTGTTAATCCCATTTCAAGTTTCTTTGGAAGTAAACATGATGCACACTCTAGTCAGGTCCTAATGCATGTGCTAGCTAGGGATGTGACAGCCCCGTGGCCAGGCTGCAGCACCCGGCATGCTGCAGCCACAACTCGAGTGGTCCCCGCGGCGACATCTCCCTGGCGAAGAACTGCCGGAGCTGGATCCAGGTGTGTGGTGGCATCACCGCCCACACCATAAACTCGCGCTAGAAGCCCTCGATGTGGGCTCATGGGCCGGTGGCTCATGCGATCACAGCTTGGTCTCCTTGGCCGCGATGCAAGCGGAGCAGGGTGCCACCCCCTATTCCAGAGCCTTGCGCTTGGGTGTACAAGGGCAACGGGTAGCCAAGATGAGGCCGCTCGTACCAAGCCCTCGTCACCTCCAGCCTCATGCCGACGTCGCGGGGGCGGCCGAACCTCTTCTTTGGCGGAAGCGGTCCCCACTCCTCACGCGGGTTCTTCCCCTTCTCAACGGCGGAGAATCTCCTTATCGATGCCATGGGCATCACGGCAAGCCGGCGCGACAAGGAAGAAGAAGAAAGGGCAGGCGGTGAGAAGAAGGAGATGAGCAACGGGGGCTTCACCCTCTCCTCATTTATAGCCAGGAGGAGGCCAACCACCGGTCTCCATGATCACACGTAATGATGGTTTTTTCTATGCATGCAGCAGGGTCTCGTCAAGTCAGGTTGTTGCCGAGGCAGCGTGGGGAAGTGGAGACGTCAACGTCCAATCAGCCGCCACGTGTTGATCAAGGCCGCATGCGATTGGGGCCCGTGGAACTCCGCACTTGCCCCTTGGCTTCGCCTCGAAGACAAGTTCGAGCACGCCTTGGGCCCAGGGGCTACTGTCGGCGTCGGGGTACCCAGGCTCGCCTGCCTGAGGCCCATGATGTGGCTCCATCGACGGCCTGGTATGGCCCGGCTTCTGCAACAACAGCTCAAGACCCTCGCGAGGGGCTAAGCCTCGCGAGGCAGACGATGACAATACCTCCTTGGGGGCAGCCTCTCTAGGCTGGCTCCCGAAGAGTGGAGATATCTATGTGAGGTGCACCTCACGAGGTTCACGTCAAGTGAGCCATCACGACCAAGGCCAGGCGGGCGCTGTGTACCAGTTTCTCCTTTGGTGCCAAGGGGGAAGCGCAGGCGCGGAGTCTCGAGGAATCAAGCAAAGGTTTCTATATCGGCGGAACAAGACCAAGGACCGCCGGGACAGCAAGACGGAGGTCACCGTGGAGCCCGGCGCGGCGTCACCACTAGAGCCTTTGGCAGGCGAAGACCGTTTTTGTCAGGATATCTTGCACGAGTTGTTCCCTTTCAAATTTGGCAGTTGTGGGATCCCTTCCCGCCTACATTTGGTAAGAGGACCAAGGCCACTATAAATAGGACCTAGCCACCACCATAGAGAGGATCCCGCCACAAAGAGGATTCCACCACCATGAGGAGCTGATGACCCATATCATCCTCACCCTCGCCAACTCATCGAGCCAAAGAACACCTCACCGACGGAGGCTGTTCATCCACTGTACTAGTTCAACCTCAGCCCCACGAGGCAATCCACCACACACACTAGAGTATGGTATTACACCGCAAGGTGGCCCGATCCAGTATAAACCCCCGTGTCTCTTGTTCCTTGAGTTCGTCGAGCTAGGCCATGGAATCATAGGGCGAGCGCGCTAGTGAGAGAGTGCTCTTCGTGCGCATCCCAGAGTTCAAACCTCTCTAGGGTCTGCGGAGCCCGAAATCTGACACAGATTTCCTCTTCCTTTTTCACAGGCGGCCATCAAACCTCTGTCCTTTAAGGATGTGTCACAAAGGAGAAATGGTGCAGACGTGCAGCAGAGCTTCATTGTGATTTCTTATTTATCAGTAATCTTAGGCTGTGTTTAAACCTTTCCCTTTATTATTTTCTTATTTGGCATGTAAAATGTCCAACATGCTATTGGCATTATCTGTAACCAAATGGCTAGCTATGTAAATCAGGGAATAAAAGAAGAAGTTAAGTGCCACTTTGTCTGGAGATTATTTTACATTACCATATGTGTTCTCTCCCTACCTCAGATTGCCACATGTGCTTCAATCTGGACTCAACACCGGGGGATGTATGCAGCCTAGAACACCACATAGTCCGAACACCCATAGGGAGCTATTCGGCGTCCCATATATTGCGTTATGTGCATCGGCTCCGAATCATGTCTTGGGTCTATATTGGTGTTGCCTGGCTCCTGTGCTTACCACTTTCCATTCCGCATTGTTCGGCTAAGGTAGTAAAGGGAGAACTATTGCGATTGTATTTCTGGTTCATCCGGTCAAATACCTCAGTAGATAAAGCCGAAATTGACTGTCATGGTAAGCAAGAGCTGGTCGGCGATTCAGTGACTTAGTATTATACTCTAGATTATTAGCGATCCACTCCGTGTTACATGAGGGACTGGTCTTCGCCCAACCACGTAGAGTGGGCACCATAAGCTAGATAGCTGCACATGCACAAGGGGCTAGTACTTAGCCCCAGAGTCAAACTCCTATAGCTAAGTGAAAAAAATTAAGCCGCATAGTCTGATTGCCTGGTTCAATTCACGGACACCTCCTTTATGTACCAAGACGTTGGGTAAAGCGTAGTCATGCGACATGCCAAACACCCCTGTAGCATCTACATGGGGGCTGACGCTGATGACTGGAAACTTTCAGATATAAACAATAAACAACCGCACAGAAGGAAAGTCGCTTGAAATTTAAGGCGCGAAAATATATACATATCGATTCATAAGCATAGTCTTTACAACCGGAATACACTTAATCAAAAACCTCGTCCTTTGAGCACTGCCCACTACAATGCGGGCTCCTTCTAGGACGTCATCGAACTACCTCTCTGGATTCCGCTAATCCTTGCCCTCGGGCGGTGTGGGGACCCAGACTCATAAGTCGTGATCACCGAATGCACGTGTACAGTGATCCCAGTGGTCAATGCTCACTAAACACAAAGAAGCTGAATAACAAGAGTCTTAGATCCATACATACCGTATTACACAAATTGTGACCATTATGGTCATGTCTTGAGTACATCATTGCAGCGGAAATCTTCAATAACATCTTGGACCCACGCCATCTTCCTTAACCCTACAGGCATTCTGACTAGGAAGCGTCCTAGATCGCATGTTCGTCACCAAGAAATCTTCAACATATCGTGTTCTTTCAATCCTGGCCAATAAAATAACCGGTGGCAAGCCAATGAGTACTTTGAATGTACTCGCAAGCAACCCAAGTGTGATGACAGAATAATTATGCAGGGCTCTAGTACTAAATTGGCATTTTTGCGTAAAGCTAATTTTTTATATGCAAGTATGATCAACATATAACAAGGGCATGCATGCGTCTGCAATGAGTATCAGGAGGTTACAGACATCAACATCGAGAAAGAGTAATGAACAACTCTTGCTAACGCTCATCGTGACTTTCTCACAAATCACGTCAACAAATTTACCCAAACCGTGTTGTTTTCCAGAAACTTAAGGACATAGTCTAAGCAGCACCACACAACTGTCCTTGACCGTGGACACGGCTATTCGAATAGTTTGACACTCTACAGAGGTTGCACACTTTACCCACAACATCCGGGGAACTTCCGTGTCATCCATGATCCGCGGTACCTCAAGTACCCGGGGTAAGCACCCGATCACTATCTTTCCCTAGACGACACTAACATAGAGTCCACTCGATTGGTAGTAACCCCCGTGCCCAACATTTCACATCTTAAAAATTAGGGAGCCTCGCTCCCATATTCATCTCATACCATAAACACGGGGTACCAACGGTGTGTCCGGTGCCATGTAAAGACAATCATGGCCGCCTATCCAAGCACGACCCCGTCCTGAGAGTGACCCCATGTCACCCCCGTCACTAGTAATGTGGGCACCATGCTAGTATTGACCTAGGTAATCAACAATGCCCTTTCCCATATAAGGGTAGAGTGGTTGCGCATGTTTGGTTGGGACGGTCAACAAATCTTAAATCTAATCCATCTCTGTAAACAACACCTTCATCAAGCCTTGGTACACTACTTCCCACCAAGTAGTGCCCTAGTTCCTCATCATCTCCCAGGGCCATTAGTGGCACCCACTGGGTTATTTGTAAGTATGTCAAACCCCACTTGTTTCTTTCCATGCATAACCCTGACCCATTTTGCGTAGCCAACTACTATAGCATAAATCTATCTACTCCCACCCGCATAACCCTCATAGGAAGGTAGGGTCATGTTTGGTGCAAGTTTCAATAGTAAAGTAACAAAGGTACCAACCAAAGTGGTCTCCTCCTCTACATGATTCTGATGAATTGATAATAAGGTGCTATGAGACATGCATAAAAAGGTTTCTCGAACATGGTCAAAGGGCTGCTTACCTTGTCCTTCTGAATCTTCAAACCTTCTGGTCCATCTCCAAGTACACTGTTTATTTCGCCAACTAACGACGCAAACAATCATAATATGCAACACAACAAGGCAAAAATAAAAGTGCTCTAACAATAGGAGTTGGACTTTTCTAGGATATCCCTGGTTATATGAAAAATAACCAGAGTGGTTTCATTGGGATTGGATTGGTGGATATTTTTTATCATTACAATATGTTGCAATCAATGGGTTTATGGATTTGCAAGAAGTGTACGGAAATATATTTTTGAAAAATGAGCAAAGGCACCCATTTAACAAATCATGATTTTAGAAGCATCTAGGAGTTGGTTTCACGGGATTTTGCAAAGTTGACAAATATGAAGAAATGACTCATTATTTTGTGGGGTACAGAAAGTATTGAGAAAAATGTTCATAAACTAAGTTATGTACTTAGAAGCACCTAGGAATTTGAATCATGGCATTCGGATCAACTTTGAGCTCTCTGTGATTTTCTAAAGTTTATCACAGAAATATAAAAAATAGGATTTGATAAATATTTGTGAAGAAAAAGTCTCTAAAAAAATGTGCATGTTGCACCAATAGGTAGATCATGATTTTAGAAACTACTAGAAATTTGAATAATCAAATTTGGAGTTCATTTGAATTATTTATGGATTTTAGAAACTTACTAGCAGAAATGACTTTTCCAAGATTCAGTCATGCAAATCATCCCTCCTTGATGCACCACTTGGTGTAGTGTCATCATTTGGTGTTTTGATCATGTCCACAAAATTTGTGGTCACAAGTAAAAAGTTGGCAATGTAGAGTTGTTCAAATTTGGATCTAGTCAGAAAGGGCTTTGGCGCACTTAGGTCAAGTTATGCTTCTCCAATACTTGTGCCATTTGGTCTAGATGCATAATTAGACCATTATAGCATGTGCACCAAGTTTGAGAGCATTTGGACAAGTTTGGCAATGTAAAGTTGCTCAAACTTCAAAATGGACAGAAATGGTTTGGAGGGTATTTGATGATGTTTTCTTGATTTTCAAGGCATGAGGCTTTGCAAGATCATCAAACATGTCATATTCGACGTGATAGAATTTCCCTGGAATATTTAGAGAATTTTTCCTTTGTAAATATTTCAAAAGCTTCAAATATCCAAAAAGGGTTTTGAAAGGATTTGTCCAATATTTTGAACATGACCATGTGTTGAAACTCTTATATATGGACAATATATGTCCTATGAGTTTCCCTGAATTTTAAAAAAATATTTTTGAAATAGTTAAATAATTTCAACCTATTAAAGACCATTTCTGGCCTAAAGAAAAAGCATTTAAATAAATTATAAAAATAACTTTTAAAATTATAATTTTGTGGTTTAAGGGAGTCCTATACCTAATGGGAGTCAAATATACTTTTTGAAAGATTTTTCACACCCTAAATAAGGTACTTGCAGTACAAACCTCAATTCAGCGGTTTTTGGAAAACTAATTTTAGAAAATTCTTTTTGGCCAAAATATTTTTATAAGAAAATACTATGTTGTTCTATTCACATGGCATGATCATTGGGAAAAGGTTTTGGATCAAGGAGATGAAGTATAAGAGTTAGATGATTTATTTGATTTTTAGAGCACTAGCAAACAGCAGACAGAAAATCAATCAAGCAAGGTCACAAACACTCAAAAGTTTTTGTCAGACCATATTTTAGCATGACTATTAGCTTAAGTGTTGTGGCATGAAAATCAGGGTGTGACAGACCTACCCCCCTTACAAGAATCTCGTCCCCGAGATTCCCAGACTAGGCGTGGAAAGGAATACGAAAACTTGGATATGGGGTAGTCTTCACTTCTTCTTGTTGGTTCTGCTTCCGAGTGGTGCTCCATGGAATCCTTGAAGTACTTGGTGGTGTGGCTTCTCGCTTGTTGCCCTTTTGATGTAGGTTGCTGAGGGGTCTCTTGCCTAGGTTAGGTTGGGCTAGACGTCAAGGCTCGGCGATCGGTGTCCTCGTAGGGATCGGGCTAGTTTAGGAAGTAAGAAGTACTTCCAGAGTGGTGACTCGTGGAAAATTTGGTGTACGGTGGGTATCTCAGGTGGTAAATCTAGATAGTAGCCATCTACTATTTGACTTGCAGTGGTCTTGAAGAAGGTCGATAAATCTTGGTGTGAGCATCCCTTCGACATGGAAATGCTTGGTTCCTTCGAGAGGAGTGGTTTGCAGATATGGCCGCTCTTCGACGCGGAAGTTTTATTTCTTGATGATGGTGGTCGGTGTAGTTCTTCCTTCTTAACATGTCGGTCTACAAATGTCTTCCAACCAGCTGCACAGCTCTTCCTCCGTCTTCGGGTAGTCAAGTATGTTGCCAAATAAAGATGACAACTAACTTGTCCAAGTACTCCATGCAGTCTATGGGGTACGCAAGGTAGGCTGTGGTCTTGGTGGTGGTCTCGGTTGAGTATTGGCAATGGTCTTCTTGACTTATAGTCAAGGCTGGGGTCAGGATCTGACCATGTTGTGGCTTGGTGGGGCTTAAGGGTTTCAAGGATTCTCGTGTGTGAGTGAACGTTTATTATCTTATCTTTAAGCACGGTTTCTGAGATGCCAATAGTTCTTCCTAGTCCTACAATCCTTATACCACCGAAAGCATCATCTCGCATAGGTGAACTCCAATGCCATACATATCCTCATGACTCACAAAAGGAGGTCTAACAAAATTATACATGTCTACGATCGCGAAAATCATATGTATGGCTACCCCTAAGAATCCATGGGTAAGGCATACAAGCTGCTAAGCTTGAATTAAACACGACAATCCAAGTGCTCATCCCATTCTTCCAAGGTTCAAGATAATGCATCTCTATTCTTAGGAAACACGTCATATGCCACTCCAAGATTTTGTTTCCTTCCTATAGATCAACTCCAACAGCCCGTTAACTTCCATCAATCACAACATAATCCAACAATTCTACAAATCCGATGTCTACGGTGTTCCACAAGATATCAAGTCCCTATAATACCCAAATACTTGGAAGGGCTATGTATTCTATGGTAAGCCCACCAAATTCCCACCATCATGGTCAAGTAAACTCCAAGGTCATGCTCATATATATCCCTAAATGAACTCTGACAATTGATCCAATCTCTTAGTTTATTGTCCACCGAGAAACATGGAATCATAATCGGGATCATCAGTCTAAATCCAATTTACTCCGAACCATGTAGACATACTTAGCAACTCAACTAGAATCTCCTACTTAAATCCAAATCTCATGTCCAACGAGAATTCCTACATGTTTCCCCCAAGTCATTATCATAACATCAACTATCTTCTATTAATATCCCCTGGCTCGGTCAAATCCTTATACATCGAAGGATTTCAATTTGCGATCACCATTGCCCTGCAAGTCCAAGTTAATCCAGGGTGATGAAAGTTACATTACTCTATTAATCATGATTCCACCAATATGAAAACCTCACAATCCATCAAGGCCTCGGATAATTCCTCAAAGTCACTGATATAAAGTCACCAAATCATCTGTCCTATATCCTCAAATTGGTCTATCTATGGCATCGTCAGTTTTTGTGCTATATTAGGATGATATTGCGCTCATTCACTATGTCCACTAGTTCCATAAAGAACCCACTGTTGTGCAAGGTTATAGAGGCTTAACAGGTTCTCTTGTAATTCTATGGGTTAAGCACATGGTTAAGGATTCATGCTGGAGTATCTCGTGAAGTCTCAAAGGGTCTACGAATGGGTTTTTAGTCTGGAGGGGTAAACATAACTTCACGGGGTTGCACTTGGTCGTGGAGGTCGTAGCAGAAGTCTTCATCGTTAGTTGGTTGCCGAGTTGGAATCCTTGGTACTTCTTGTCTTGCTGGTCTTCAGTTGAGGAGAGAGAAGAGAGGGAAAAAGTAGCATAGAGGAGGGGAATGCCTAAAGGGGGTTATATAGTGCAAGTGCAAACAAATAGGTGCAAAAAGGCCGAAACAAAAGAAACAAGGTAAGGAAGGTGATATGGCCGCGTACTTGTTGCCTAGGGCAAAAGTGCGACTTGTATCAAAACACAAACAATAAAAGCAAGAAACACACAATCATGGTTATATTCGAACCATCATACGGACTCGATTACGCATAGGGGGTACACGACTCATCCTACCCTAGGGGTTCTCGGACTCAGCAGTCGTGCCTTGTGCCTTGTGCAGTCTTCTGAATCTTCCTCAGGTGTTGCTATGTCCCTTGTAGTTGTTTGATGAACGATCCGGGTTGAGCCTGAAGAATCTTTAACAACTTCTCGCCTGATGAGGTGATGTGGTGAAGGTGTCTCCTTGTAGCTAGCATTGATTCGGTCTTCTGTTGTCTTCTTATTCATGACGATCTCTTTTGTCTTTTAAGGCGTCGATGGTACTGGGTAGGTAATCCTTATGCAATGACAATAACAAGGCATAATAGAGGTCCAACATGTCGGTTATGTTGATGACAACATCGACACCAAGAGCGGGGGCCAAAGAGAACCGTTTTTCTGCTCACTATAGTGAGGCGGACCAAATGGCGATGTTCTCATCCACCGGTGGTTGCCGATACAACAACGGTAGTGACATGATTACTCTATTAGCGATGTATATCATGATCTTGCATATCATGTGCCCTCGTCATCGTAGGCTAAGGATGCACCATCTTGGGGCAGTGTCAAGGGTGTCACCGTTTTCTAGGTCTTCATGTCCTCATTCCTCGAGGATGTATTTTCTGTTCGTATCGTCTTGTCGTGGTGTCGCCAATCTTGTGTTCATAAGAGGTGGGTGATTGTTTGGCAAGGTGTACTCCTTCTAGATTATCCACGAGGATTTCAGGAAATCCAGTGGTCATGGGCATAAGGGTTCTAGCGACCAACAGTTTTGAAGGGGGAAGAGATCAATAAGGAAAGTATAGCCTAGTTTTCGAAAAACTGAGAAGGGAAGAGAAGTATAGATAGTTTTGAAAACTAGTAATAGTTTTGGAAATAGTTTTACCCTAACTAAGGACCATGCTAACTAAGGCTTCCTACAATCATGATGGCTCTGATACCAGCTCTGTGGGGACCCCGATTCATAAGTCGTGATCACCGCATGCACGTGTACAGTGATCCCAGAGGTCAATGCTCACTGAACACACAGAAGCTGAATAACAAGAGTCTTACGTCCATACATACCGTATTACACAAATTGTGACCATTATGGTCAAGTCTTGAGTACATCATTGCAGCGGAAATCTTCAATAACATCTTGGACCCATGCCATCTGCCTTAACCCTACAGGCATTCTGACTAGGAAGCATCCTAGCTCGCATGTTAGTCACCAAGAAATCTTCAACATATCCTGTTCTTTCATGCCTGGCCAATAAAATAACCAGTGGAAAGCCAATGAGTACTCTGAATGTACTCACAAGCAACCCAAGTGTCATGACAGAATAATTATGCAGGGCTCTACTACTAAATTGGCATTTTTGCGTAAAGCTAGTTTTTGATATGCAAGTATGATCAACATATAACAAGGGCATGCATGCATCTGCAACGAGTCATGAACAACTCTTGCTCACGCTCATCGTGACTTTCTCACAAATCACGTCAACAAATTTACCCAAACCGTGTTGTTTTCCAGAAACATAAGGAAATAGTCTAAGCAGCACCACTCAACTGTCCTTGCCTGTGGACACGGCTATTCGAATAGTTTGACACTCTGCAGAGGTTGAACAGTTTACCCACAAGTTCCGGGGAACTTCCGTATCATCCACGACCTGCGGTACCTCAAGTACCCGGGGTAAGCACCCGATCACTATCTTTCCCTAGACGACACTAACATAGAGTCCACTCGATTGGTAGTAACCCCCGTGCCCAACATTTCACATCTTAAAAATTGTGGAGCTTCGCTCCCATATTCATCTCATACCATAAACACGGGGTACCAACGGTGTGTCCGGTGCCCTGTAAAGACTGTCATGGCCGCCTATCCAAGCACGACCCCATCCCGAGAGTGACCTCATGTCACCCCCATCACTAGTAATGCGGGCACCATGCTAGTATCGACCTAGGTAATCAACAATGCCCTTTCCCATATAAGGGTAGAGTGGTTGCGCATGTTTGGTTGGGACGGTCGACAAACCTTAAATCGAATCTGTCTCTATAAACAACACCTTCATCAAGCTTTGGTACACTACTTCTCCACCAAGTAGTGCCCTAGTTCCTCATCATCTCCCAGGGGCATTAGTGGCACCCACTTGGTTATTCGTAAGTATGTCAAACCCCACTTGTTTCTTTCCATGCATAACCCTGACCCATTTTGTGTAGCCAACTACTATAGCATAAATCTATCAACTCCCACCCGCATAACCCTCATAGGAAGGTAGGGTCATGTTTTGTGCAAGTTTCTATAGTAAAGTAACAAAGGTACCAACCAAAGAGGTCACCTCCTCTACATGATTCCGATGCATTGATAATAAGGTGCTATGAGACATGCATAAAAAGGTTTCTCGAACATGGTCAAAGGGCTGGTTGCCTTGTCCTTCCGAGTATTCAAACCTTCTGGTCCATCTCCAAGTACTCCGTTTATTTCGTCAACTAACGACGAAAACAATCATAATAAGCAACACAACAAGGCAAAAATAAAAGTGCTCTAAAAATAGGAGTTGGACTTTTCTAGGATATCCCTAGTTATATGAAAAATAACCAGAGTGGTTTCATTGGGATTGGATTAGTGGATATTTGTGATCATTACAATATGTTGGAATCAATGGGTTTATGGATTTGCAAGAAGTGTACAGAAATATATTTTTGAAAAATGAGCAAAGGCACCCATTTAACAAATCATGATTTTAGGAGCATCTAGGAGTTGGTTTCACTGGATTTGGAGTTCAAATGAATTTCCTATGATTTTGCAAAGTTGTCAAATATGAAGAAATGGCTCATTATTTTGTGGGGTACAGAAAGTATTAAGAAAAATGTTCATAAACTAAGTTATGAACTTAGAAGCATCTAGGAATTTGAATCATGGCATTTGGATCAACATTGACCTCTCTGTGATTTTCTAAAGTTTATCACAGAAATAGAAAAAATAGGATTTGATAAATATTTGTGAAGAAAAAGTCTTTGGAAGTGCATGTTGCACCAACAGGTAGATCATGATTTTATAAACTACTAGACATTTGAATAATCAAATTTGGAGTTCATTTGAATTATTTATGGATTTTAGAAACTTACTAAAAAAGAAAAAGGAAAGGAATCTACCTAGATGGCCGGGATTAAACCCTGCGTTGGCGTGCACTGAGCGAGGAGTAGCGCGGGAACGCTACTGGGCCGGCCCAGTGGCTCAACCACGCGGGCAGAGGGCGACGCCGAAGGCTCATTCGGCTATTACGCCTTCCTGCACGGAAGGCAGGCGCCATATGGACCCGTGTCCATTTACACGGGGCTGGCCCACCGGTCAGTGGCTCAGGCGTGCACCGAGTCGTTTATGGGCAGGGCCCACTGTTGATGCGGCTCCTTCTTCTTCCTCCGTTCGAAGCAGAGGAGGCGAGGCAGAGCGCACGCCGGCGCTGATCCCCGGCGACAGCGGCCGTCCCCGGTGGCATTCGTCATACCTACGGACTCGGGGGACCGAGCCACGCCCATCCATGGGCCTCACGCGGTCCGAGAGGAACGGGGGCGACAACAGTCTTGGCACCGGCGGGCGGCTTCGGGACGAGACGAGCGCGACACCGTTGGCACCGGAGTAGAGGAAAGAGGGAGCGCGAGGGATCCTATGGCATGTGGATCTTCCCCTGGTGGTCTAAGGAGAGGAGGGGAGGCCTTGGCTCACCGGAGCCATGCGGAGAAATACGGCGACCGAGGTGGCGAGGGAGAGGCAAGGAGAGCCAGAGGGAGAGGTAGAGCATGTCCAGGAGGTTCACGTGAGAGAGAAAAAGCGGAAAGAGGCAACAGGAGAGCTCGGGAGGCCCTCTAAGTAGAGGGGCTGTGGTGCACCGTGAGCAATGTCCATGGATGCGCTCGGGTGAGCTCACGGAGGGATAAGGAGGGCAAGGGAGGAGGGGCCCGACAGCGAGGCGTGTCCCAGACGTCGAGGCCACCTCGGGAGACACCATCCAGACGCCCTAGGTGGTCGGAGGCCTCGGGAAGGACGCAGCTACAGTGCGGGAGCACACTGTAGCGCGCTCCAGAGCGCCCATTTGGCATGCCACTGCATGCCCACGTGCTCTGGCCGTGTCCCACCTTGTCTACTGGCTGTGGGGTGGTACGGGGATGCTCTGGGTTGCTTAGGAGGTAAGGTAGGAGGGAGGGGTAAGAAGTAGGAGGGTAGTCAAAGCACATTTGCTCCCCGGGTGGTTTTGGTAATTAATGACAACATACTTTGTGGTTGGACTAATGCTTTTATCAAGTATGTTTCAGGAAATTCAATCACATTGGCATGGCAAAAGGACTAAAGAAGGTGACCCCTCAAAATTCTAAGACAAGCATTGGAAAAAGCTCAAGACTCCATTTTTGGTTTAGTGATCCAAGATCACATTGAGTCCATAGGAAAAGCCAATACTATTAAAAGGGGATGAGGTTATGATGATGATCTGGTTGCTCAAGTGCTTAGTGATACATCTCCTAAACAATCAGCAACTTTCACTGCCGTATACACTCATAAGTAATCTCGGTCCCACCGATATTCCAAACTCAGTCACACCGAGATGAACCACCTCAGCCATAAGCCAAACCCTAGTAAATTCGGATTTTCCGATTCTGAAATCGGTTTCACCGAAACATGAGTTGCCAAGGTTCTGTAACCTTCTGTCATCAAATCGGTGTCACCGAGATGATGAAGTCAGTCCCACCGAAACTGGCATGCTCTTGTCATTGCACGAATCGGACTAACCGAGATTGTATATTCGGTCCCACCGAAAACCCCAACGTTCACATTATTTGAACTTTCGGTCTCACCGAGTTGTCCACTTCGGTCCCACCGAGATTGCTCAAATGTGTGTAACGGTTGGATTTTGTGTGGAGGCTATTTATACCCCTCCACCCCCTCTTCATTCGTGGAGAGAGCCATCAGAAAGAACTACCACCCCCACCTTACATTTCTGAGAAGAGAACTACCTACCCTTGTGTTGAGATCAAGTTGCTCCACTCCCACCATATGAAGCTTGATCTCTAACCTTCCCAAGCTGCTTTCCACTCAATCCTTTCTTCCACCATAGCCAAATCAGTGAGGAGAGTTGAGTGTTGGGGAGATTATCATTTGAAGCACAAGAGCAAGGAGTTCATCATCATCTACAACATCTATTACCTTTTGGAGGGTGGTGCCTCCTAGATTGGTTAGGTGTCGCTTGGGAGCCTCCGTCGTCGAGATGTGGAGTTGAACCAAGAAGTTTGTAATGGCAAGGAGATCGCCTACTTCGTGAAGATCTACCCCGAGTAAGGCTAGCCCTCCATGGGCGTAGGCCATGATGGAATAGACAAGGTTGCTTCTTCGTGGACCCTTCGTGGGTGGAGCCCTTCGTGGACTCGCGCAGCCGTTACCCTCCGTGGGTTGAAGTCTCCATCAACGTGGATGTACGATAGCACCACCTATCGGAACCACGGGAAAAATCATTGCGTCTCCAAATTGCGTTTGATCTTCTCCACTTCTCTTTACTACTTGTGCAATTTACTTTCCGCTGCCCATACTCTAGAATTGCATGTGTAGTGTGCTACTTGACTTGTGTGTTATGCAAGATCTGCCAAAATCTGTCCTTGACAAAAGACAGAATTTTTATCTTGTCGAGTAGTCTAATCACCCCCTCCCCTCTAGACACTCTCACCTTCTTCGATCCCTCAATTGGTATGAGAGCTTTGGTCTCCATTGCTTTGGTTTACACACCATTGGAGGAAGATGGACGTGTCTACGTTTGGGAGTGTTAGCCATAGAGTGCCTATTCTTAATGGAGTGTCCTATAACTCGTGGAGGTCTGAAATGCTTAGTATCATTAAGACGTACAATTTGCGCAAATATGTTGAGACCCCCTATGTGCCTCCATTTGACCCCTTGCACCCTACCATGGATGAAGAGCTTGATTTGCTTCGTAACCTTAGGACTGTAAATCTTATCATTAGAGGGTTACCCGATAACTTGCTTAAGCTCGTTACAAACTTTGAGTGCGCCTATGCTATGTGGAAGTTCTTGGAAGAACTTTATCCGGATTACTCTTTGAGAGGTCTTGATAAAATTCTATACAAGACTATTGAATTTGATATGATGCACCCCAATGATCCCAACTTTGATAAATGCTTCTTTGAGCTTCGTGATCTTATGAAAAAGAAGGGTGATCCTGATCTTATCAATATTTTAATTAGAAATGCTCTTGTATTGCATTCCGAAGACTATTGTCACATTGACAAAACTAATGCAAGTAGTTATCAAATTGACCTAGGTGTTGATGATGAACAATCTATGGGTCAATATGATGATGAGCATGAGCATGATGATGATTACTCCGATTCGGACACCGAGCTAGACAAGATCATGAAGAGTCTCAATCTTATGGCAAATCTGAGAGACTACATGTCCGGCGGAAAAGAGTGGATTTTTGATAGTGGATGCACCGACCACATGACCAGAGACAAAGACATGTTTCGAGAGCTTGCAAAGAACGATGGTCCACGCAAGTATGTGACTTTTGGAGACAACTCCAAGGGTAAGGTACTTGGCCTTGGTAAGGTGGCCATATCTCATGATAGCTCTATTCAAAATGTCATGCTTGTAGAATCTCTTGGATACAATTTACTTTCCGTGTCTAGATTAGCTGACTTTGGATTCAATGTGCTATTCACCGAAGTAGATTGCCAAGTCTTTCGTCGTGACAATCATAACATGGCGTTTACCGGTATCCGTAGAGGTGATCTATATATTGTTGATTTCACTAAGAAAGCCCAACCTAGAGCTTGCTTCATTGCTAAATCCTCTAAAGGTTGGTTATGGCATAGAAGGCTTGGACATGTTGGTATGCGTAATCTAGACAAGCTGATCAAAGGTGATCATATTCTTGGCGTTAAAGATGTTTTCTTTGACAAAGATAGACTTTGTAGTGCTTGTCAAGCAGGAAAACAAGTAGGTGGAAGTCATCCCGTGAAGAACACCATGACCACAAGGAGACCGCTTGAGCTTCTTCATATGGATCTCTTCGGTCCCAATGCTTACAAAAGCCTTGGTGGTAACTCCTTTGGTCTAGTTATAGTTGATGATTATTCCAGATTTACGTGGGTATTTTTCCTTGATGACAAATCGTAGGTTCAGAGAATCTTCAAAACCTTTGCCAAAAAGGCCCAAAATCAATTTGAGGTGAAGATCAAGAAAGTTCGGAGTGACAATGGAACGGAGTTCAAGAACGCCAATGTAGACTCTTTTCTCGATGAGGAAGGGATTCTACATGAGTTCTCGGCTACGTACACTCCTCAACAAAATGGAGTTGTTGAGAGGAAGAACCGAACGCTCATAGAGATGGCGAGAACGATGCTTGATGAATACAAGACACCGAAGCATTTTTGGGGGGAAGCGGTCGAGACAGCTTGTCATGCTATCAACATGCTTTATCTTCATAAGCTCCTCGGCAAGACATCATACGAGCTCCTCACCGGTAACAAACCCCAAGTGGGATACTTTCGTGTCTTTGGTTCAAAATGCTATATCCTTGATAAGCATCGTCGGTCTAAATTTGCTCCTAAATCTCATGAAGGCTTTCTCCTTGGTTATGGATCAAACTCCCACACCTACCGTGTCTACAATAATTTCACCCGAAAGGTTGAAGAGACGGTAGACGTGAAGTTTGATGAATCTAATGGCTCGCAAGTAGAGCAAATGCCTATTGATGTAGGAGACAAGGACCCATCGGAAGCTATCCAAGATTTATCTATTGGAAAGATCCGTCCCATGGAAGTGAAGGAGAGTACCTCATCTACATATGTGGAGCCCCCTACCTCACGGCGAGATGAACCTCAAGGCAACATGGAGGCCTCCACAAGTGGAACTGACCAAGATGAGGAAGTGCAACAAGAAGATCCACCACAACCTCCTTCTCCACCGCCTCAAGACAACACCAACAACAATGAAGAAGAAGAAGAGGAAGATGAAGATGATGAGGAAGCTCAGCCACAACCTCAACAAAAGCTATCCCGAGTCCGAGCAAGAGTCAAGAAAAATCATCCCGTGGAACAAATGATGAACGACATCAACTCCGGGAGAATTACTCGCTCTAAAACTCGCTTAGCTAACTTTTGTGAGCATTACTCATTTATCTCTAGTATTGAACCTATGAAGGTGGAAGAAGCACTTGAAGACCCGGATTGGGTGAACGCTATGCACGAAGAACTACACAACTTCGAGAGGAACAAGGTATGGACTTTGGTAGAGAAGCCCAAGGATGATCAAAACATCATTGGAACCAAATGGGTATTTCGGAACAAGCAAGATGAAGATGGACAAGTCATCCGCAACAAGACTCGTCTCGTAGCTCAAGGTTACACACAAATCGAAGGTATGGACTATGGTGAGACCTATGCCCCCGTTGCTAGACTTGAGTCCATTCGCATTCTTCTTGCTTATGCCAATCACCATGATATTACTCTCTATCAAATGGATATCAAAAGTGCTTTCCTAAATGGTGAAATTGAGGAGGAAGTATTTGTGAAACAACCTCCCGGATTTGTGAATCCCAAAAAGCCTAATCATGTTTACAAGTTGCATAAAGCTCTTTATGGTCTTAAACAAGCTCCTAGAGCTTGGTACAAATGCTTGACTAGCTTTCTTCTTGAAAAAGGCTTTGAGATTGGAAAGATAGACTCAACGCTGTTCACGAAAATGGTTAATGGTGAACTATTTGTGTGCCAAATATATGTTGATGATATTATCTTTGGTTCAACTAACCCTCATTTTAGCAAGAAGTTTGGACAGCTCATGTCGGAGAAGTTTGAGATGTCCATGATGAGTGAACTCAAATTCTTCCTTGGGTTGCAAATCAAGCAATCTAAGGAGGGTACCTTTGTCTCACAAACAAAGTACACCAAGGATCTCTTCAAGAAGTTCAACATGCAAGAAAGCAAAGGTATGAATACCCCCATGCCTACAAGTGGACATAATGACTTGACAAAAGATGGAGAACCCGTTGATCAAATGGTTTACCGATCTATGATTGGTTCTCTACTATATCTTTGTGCTTCTCGTCCTGACATAATGTTGAGTGTATGCATGTGTGCGCGATATCAAGCAGCCCCTAAAGAATGTCATCTTAAAGCCGTTAAAAGGATTGTGAGATATTTGATTCACACACCAAACTTTGGCATTTGGTATCCTAAGAGGGCCTCTTTCGACCTTGTTGGCTATTCCGACTCGGACTATGCCGGTGACAAGGTTGATAGAAAGTCAACTTCGGGTACGTGTCAATTCCTTGGTCGATCTCTTGTATCTTGGTCCTCCAAGAAACAAAATTCGGTATCATTATCCACTGTCGAAGCGGAATATATTGCTGATGGTTCGTGTTGTGCTCAATTGCTATGGATGACACAAACGCTTAAGGATTATGGGATACATGTGAGACATGTTCCCTTGCTTTGTGACAATGAGAGTGCGATTAAAATTGGACACAATCCCGTGCAACACTCTCAAACGAAGCATATTGAAGTTCGTCACCATTTCATTCGTGATCATATTGCCAAGGGTGACATCAATCTTAAGCATGTTCGTACTGACAAACAACTCGCTGATATCTTTACAAAACCTCTTGATGAGAAGGTGTTTTGTCGCTTAAGGAGTGAGTTGAACATCATTGATCCTTCAAACTTGGAGTGAGAACTCCATTGATGCATGCAAGGCATGAGCCCACTTGACTAATCCTTGATATTTCTCTTATGATGGTAATCATATGTCTTGGACACATTTGCCTCCTTGTATTGCATCTAACTCCTTGCAGGTACTTGGATGATCTACATTCCACAAGATTACCACACACTCAAATCATGAGTAATCTTGTCATTGACCAAGTATCTAGCCCTTTGGGATGTTGAGTTCAAGGAACAAAATTCCACATATCCTTTTTGACATCTTATACATCTAGTATTTCACTCTTGTCATCTTGGATATCCTTGAGTATTTCCTTGCTTGCCTAACCCATGTAGGAAGATGAACTACACAAGTGGAAATGGCGCTCCAACTTCACATTCAATGAGCACCTACATCAAGTTTACCTACATGAGCAAAGCAACAACAAGCCCAAGGTATGTTCTTCACATCTTTAAGGAGCTTTGCTCAAAGTCATGAGTACAAGCAGCTTCATAAGATGTGATCACATCGAATGCTTAATCGAAAAATGGCAACCCCATTTTGAGCTTAAATGATGAGTATGACCTATGATCAAATGTCCTCATTCGACTCCTAAGTCAATATACTCAAACATAGGTGACCTTGTCGCCGACCTTTATCTAGATGAAGTACATATGTTTTGGAGTCTTTCTATTTTCTCTTATGTTCTCTCATTGAGTTTTCATAAAAAAAAAAACTTCATCTAGGAATCTTTTTCATTTCTATTCTTCTGTCTTTGTGAATATCCTTCTGGCTCTGATCAATTCTTCGAAAATCTTTCACAAATTCATTGCAAATCCTTTGAAACATTCCTCGCAAAGTGAGCTGAATTATTTCTGTATTTCCTTGGAATTAAACTCGGCGTCACCGATTTAAATATTTCGGTCTAACCGAAAAGGATCTACCCTAAGTCCCTGACTTTCGGACCCACCGATCTATCTCAATTCGGTGTCACCGATTTATTTCTTCCAGGATATCATCTTCTGCAGCTCCACTCAATGATTCTCTCTGCATGTTCCTATTTGCCCTGTTGTAATTCTTAAGGATCCCACCTCTTGCTTTCCATCTTCCCTGACCTTCCTAGTTTGCTGTCCTTTTCGGCACTTGATGTCAAAGGGGGAGAAGACTTAGGGGGAGAAGAGAAGATTTAGGGGGAGAATAAGAGCAATCTTACCTTAAGGGGGAGAGAATCACATCAAAGCTTTGCCGTGTTTTTCCTTAAAAGAGAATTTCTTGCCGTGTTTCACATTGGACATTACAATTGGCGTCATTCTCATTTGGCATCATTCTTTTGATTTTGCTCTTTCAATCAAACCCCTTGATCTGAGAGAACTCAAAGGGAGAGGAATCTTCACAATTGATATCTTATGGAAAGCAAAATCTCTCAGAGTTCATTGAAAATCTTTTAAGTTTCGGAGACATGTTTGCTGATTCAAGATTGTGCTCAATATGAGACACTCTTTATACATGTCATCCCTGGCTTGGTACTCTTGATGTTCTTGCAGTTGGTTGAAGAAATACTCTTGTGTTATCTAACCTTGTTTTCCCAAGTTTATCTCTTCAGGTACAATGCCAAGGAACCTCAAGGTAAGTATATGCACTTTGCAGAATGTGCATGATGGTGACTTGCTTGTGAATACTTGTTTGCAAGAAATCACCATGCACATATGCATTATCACTCACTTCTTTTCATCTGCTCTGATGCATATAGCCAAGCTGCATGTAGCACATCTTGCTTATCTCTCTTGTGTGCTTGTGGTAGTCCAAAACCATAATTTATGAAAATCTTGCACACTTGTAGGGGGAGCCTGTGTACTACATGTTTGTCAAAGCTTTCGTGATAATTCTGTCTTTCTTTCAATAAGCTTTGATGTCTTGTTTAGTGTGTTGCCATCAATTACCAAAAAGGGGGAGATTGAAAGCACATTTGCTCCCCGGGTGGTTTTGGTAATTAATGACTACATACTTTGTGGTTGGACTAATGCTTTTATCAAGTATGTTTCAGGAAATTCAATCACATTGGCATGGCAAAAGGACTAAAGAAGGTGATCCCTCAAAATGCTAAGACAAGCATTGGCAAAAGCTCAAGACTCCATTTTTGGTTTAGTGATCCAAGATCACATTGAGTCCATAGGAAAAGCCAATACTATTAAAAGGGGATGAGGTTATGATGATGATTTGGTTGCTCAAGTGCTTAGTGATACATCTCCTAAACAATCAGCAACTTTCACTGCCATATACACTCATAAGTAATCTCGGTCCCACCGATATTCCAAACTCAGTCACACCGAGATGAACCACCTCAGCCATAAGCCAAACCCTAGTAAACTCGGATTTTCCGATTCTGAAATCGGTTTCACCGAAACATGAGTTGCCAAGGTTCTGTAACCTTCTGTCATCAAATCGGTGTCACCGAGATGATGAAGTCGGTCCCACCGAAACTGGCATGCTCTTGTCATTGCACGAATCGGACTAACCGAGATTGTATATTCGGTCCCACCGAAAACCCCAACGTTCACATTATTTGAACTTTCGGTCTCACCGAGTTGTCCACTTCGGTCCCACCGAGATTGCTCAAATGTGTGTAACGGTTGGATTTTGTGTGGAGGCTATTTATACCCCTCCACCCCCTCTTTATTCGTGGAGAGAGCCATCAGAAAGAACTACCACTCCCACCTTACATTTCTGAGAAGAGAACTACCTACCCTTGTGTTGAGATCAAGTTGCTCCACTCCCACCATATGAAGCTTGATCTCTAACCTTCCCAAGTTGCTTTCCACACAATCCTTTCTTCCACCACAGCCAAATCAGTGAGGAGAGTTGAGTGTTGGGGAGATTATCATTTGAAGCACAAGAGCAAGGAGTTCATCATCATCTACAACATCTATTACCTTTTGGAGGGTGGTGCCTCCTAGATTGGTTAGGTGTCGCTTGGGAGCCTCCGTCGTCGAGATGTGGAGTTGAACCAAGAAGTTTGTAAGGGCAAGGAGATCGCCTACTTCGTGAAGATCTACCCCGAGTAAGGCTAGCCCTCCGTGGGCGTAGGGCATGATGGAATAGACAAGGTTGCTTCTTCGTGGACCCTTCGTGGGTGGAGCCCTTCGTGGACTCGCGCAGCCGTTACCCTCCGTGGGTTGAAGTCTCCATCAACGTGGATGTACGATAGCACCACCTATCGGAACCACGGGAAAAATCATTGCGTCTCCAAATTGCGTTTGATCTTCTCCACTTCTCTTTACTACTTGTGCTACTTTCCGCTGCCCATATTCTAGAATTGCATGTGTAGTGTGCTACTTGACTTGTGTGTTATGCAAAATCTGCCAAAATCTGTCCTTGACAAAAGACAGAATTTTTATCTTGTCGAGTAGTCTAATCACCCCCCCTCTAGACACTCTCACCTTCTTCGATCCCTCAGGTAGAAAGGTGCTGCCATGGTGAAAGCAGAGAGGTAATTGGGGGTTTTACCCCCTCCAATGATTGAGCTGAGGCATAGGTGAGTTACTGGAGGTAGAAGATGATCAGGTTCATCTGTGGTAAGAATTAGAGGTAAATGGGAATAGAGAAAGGGGTCAAAACAATGGTTTTGGAAAAATGGAAAAAGGTGTTTGATGTTGTTTTGGGCAAGCAAATTATTCCCAAATGACATGAGACTTAACAGGATCAAATAGCATATAGAAATAGGGTATTCCACCAAGTTTGAGCTCATTTGAAGAAACTTTCAAATGTAACTTTGGTAAACCCTAGAAATTAGCAGAATTGACTTTTCCAAGATTCCGTCATGCAAATCATACCTACTTGATGCACCACTTGGTGTAGTGTCATCATTTGGTGTTGTGATCATGTCCACAAAATTTGTGGTCACAAGTAAAAAAGTTGGCAATGTAGAGTTGTTCAAATTTGGATCTAGTCAGAAATGGTTTTGGGGCACTTAGGTCAAGTTATGCTTCTCCAATACTTGTGCCATTTGGTCTAGATGCATAATTAGACCATTTTAGCATGTGCACCAAGTTTGAGAGCATTTGGACAAGTTTGGCAATGTAAAGTTGCTCAAACTTCAAAATGGACAGAAATGGTTTTGAGGGTATTTGATGATGTTTTCTTGATCTTCAAGGCATGAGGCTTTGCAAGATCATCAAACATGTCATATTCGACATGATAGAATTTCCTTGGAATTTTTAGAGAATTTTTCCTTTGTAAATATTTCAAAAGCTTCAAATATCCAGAAAGTGACCATGTGTTGAAACTCTTATATATGGACAATATATGTCCGATGAGTTTCCCTGAATTTCAAAAATATATATTTGAAACAGTTAAATAATTTCAACCTATTAAAGACCATTTCTGCCCTAAAGAAAAAGCATTTAAATATAATATAAAAATAACATTTAAAATTATAATTTTGTGGTTTAAGGGAGTCCTATACCTAATAGGAGTCAAATATACTTTTTGAAAGATTTTTCACACCCTAAATAAGGTACTTGCAGTACAAACCTCAATGCAGGGGTTTTTCGAAAACAAATTTTAGAATACTTTTTGGCCAAAATATTTTTATAAGAAAATACTATGCTGTTCTATTCACATGGCATGATCATTGGGAAAAGGTTTTGGATCAAGGATATAAAGTATAAGAGTTGGATGATTTATTTGATTTTTAGAGCACTTGCAAACAGCAGACAGAAAATCAATCAAGCAAGGTCAAAAACACTCAAAAGTTTTTGTCAGACCATATTTTAGCATGACTATTAGCTTAAGTGTTGTGGCATGAAAATCAGGGTGTCACAGGCGGGCTGGCGGTCGCCACTTCGGTGGCCTTCATCTTCACCCAGTGCATCTTGACGCGGGCAAAGGCCATCCGGGCACCTTATATACAGGCCGAACGCTTCACAGCGTCGTCCCGCGGCGTTGCATTGACGAGCCGCTTCACCAATCCAATGTAGCTACTAGGGATTGGCTCGGCGAGCTAGAGCCAGACTATTAAGTCCTTCATGGCTCCGCCCACCATGTTATGCAGCTCAACCAGCTGCTTCAACTGGTCATTTCGAGGCATTGGATGTTCTGGTGCAAGGAATTGTGACCAGAACATCTTCTCCGTTGTGTTCCCTTCCAGGGCTCTAAAGAATTGGGCGACGTTGGCGATACTCTTCGGGAGATCCGGAAATGCGCTGGAGAACTCCACAATCGCATCAACGACACATACTTATGACCTCCAAAGATACTCTATAGAAGAAAGGTCTTACCAGCCGCTATCTGTCGCGCCTGTTTGATCTCCTCGTGAGCACTCCAGGACTCGCTCTACGCCTCATTTGGTCTGAAGTCTTCTGCTCTAGCACCTCGCATTTGCAAATGGCGTATCGCAGCTCTTGTTAGACTTTGGCCACCCGAGACTCACGTTGACGGCGGGAGGCCAGTTCGGCCTCTAGCTCGGCAGCTGCTTTGTCAAAGGCTTACTTGCTCATCTCGGCCTCCATCTTGGCCTGAGCAATGGCGCCCTTGAGGGTCTCAACCTCGGCTACGCCAACTTTGACATAATCACAACACACAATGATTTTAGACTCCTAAAATAAAGATATCTCGTCTTTTTGACATAATAAATTTCAAAATCCGCATATCTTGCGCTTCATCAAACCGCTTGTTAATGCGGTCGAGTTTCTCGTCAGCTTTCTGATGTTTCTGATTGAGCTCGGAAACCTTTGCGGACTGTACAGATGCCTCTAACAGAGAAGCATGCTCAAGTAAATGGCACAGTATGTCGTATTAGCAGATACTATGCGGATCCTCCATCCGATTCCTTTCTGAATCGAATAGAGCATCAGGGGCTAGCGTCCGTACATAGGTTTATTATCCTACATAAATAAAATGTAAAGTTAACATACAATATTACATTGCATAACTCTGTCGGCGTCCTAGGAACCAGGGTACCCAGACATGCCTGTCTGCGGGCCGCAGCGCGCTCCTGCCATGGCCTGGTACGGCCCAGCTGATCGACTAGCTGCTCAAGACCCTCGCGAGGGCGCTAGGCCTCGCGAGGAAAACGACGACAATAACTCCTCCGGAGCGGCCTCGTCTAGGTCGCTCCGGAGGGGCAGAGAATCCAAGGCCAAGCCTGCCTTAGGAGGAGGCAGTGATGCAAGCAATGACGCACTACACCATCGGGTGCCAGCGGCACAGTTGCCATATTGGTGCAAGGGGGACAGCGCAGGCGCAGGTTCCCGAGGAGCAAGACAAAGGTTTCTCCATTGGTGCAACAAGACCGAAGACCGCAAGGACGACAGGGAGGATGTCACCATCGAGCCCACCACCGCGTCACCACCTAATCCTTTTGCAGGCGAAGACTGCTTTTGACAGTATAGGAACGTCCTTGTGTTCTCGCTCAAAAATGGCCATTGTGGGATCCCTTCCCATCTAAACATTTTGAGGGAAGAGGACCCTGGTCGCGTATATAAGAATCTAGGATCCCCACCATGAAAAGGGGACAAGAAGAGACGGAGCAGATCCACAAACTCTGCCTTCACGCAACGGAGCAAGAACTCTTGCCTCCCGACCCTCCTGAGCTCTCCTCCCCAGCTCAGGAACCACTGTACTAGTTCATATTCTAGCCCTCCTGAGGCCAATCCACCAAAGCAGGATGTAGGGTTTTACACCACAAGGTGGCCTGAACCTGGGTAAACTCTTGCGTGCTTCACTTGTTGTTTGCTTGAATCTCTTCACTGGATGAGGGAGAGACGCTAGGTAGACGTGAGTGGGATAGATCTTCGTTCACGCTCCTGTGTTCGAACTTGGGTTTGCGGAGCCCGTAATTCGACATTTGGGGCGCCAGGTAGGGGGCATGTGGAAATCTCGCCTCTCCGACGACCTTGCCTCCGCTCTCCTGCTCCGCGCTGCCACAATGACCGCGGCTCGCCACATCCGCTCGGGGGCTGGTACTCTTCCCATTGTCCGAGCGGCATCGGCGGATCGTGCCACCCATTGGTGCTCCTCCTCCTCCCCCGACGACGTTCTCGCCGGCCGGGTCACCGGAGAGCGTCCTGCTCCGCCGCTCCCGCTTCCTGTGGCCACGCCGGTGACGCTCTTGGTGGCACGACGGTCGCACCGGCATCGGCCATCCATGGGAGAGCTCAGCGCTCGAATGGCCCACGGTAGTGGGCTGCAGAGCGTTGCCGGCGGGGAGCTGCCCTGCCGCGGGGTCGCTTGCATCCTCGGAGGGTCCCAAGCGCCGGCGTCGGCTCAACACGTCAAGTCGCACTTTCGGCAAGTCGGGGCCACCACCCAGGCGCATGAGGCCTCGCGGGCACAGAGCGCGCAGGGGCACGCCATCACCTTCGGCACTAGCGACCTCGCCACAGAAGGAGCCGACACGAGCATTCTCCCCATGGTATGCACGCCCACCATCTGCGGGGTGTCCGTCATGACGACCCTCATCGACGGTGGTGTCTGGCTCAACATCCTCTCCCATGAGGCCTTCGGTCATCTGCCCATGTCCTACAGGCAGCTCCTCCCCACCAAGCCCTTCTCAGGGGTCGCAGGCTCGGCCGTCCCGCTCGGCCAGATCTGCCTCTCGGTCACCTTCGGTACGCCCGCTAACTACCGAACAGAGCTCATCGACTTTGACATTGGGCCAATCCACCTGCCCTACTACATCGTCCTCGACTTCCCATCCTTGGAAAAATTCATGGCGGCGACTCATCAGTGCTACAACACCGTCAAGATGCCCGGGAGCAACGGCGTCATCACCATCAAAGGGGACCCCAAGACCGCCCTTCAGGTCCTCGGGCGCGCTTACAGGGCTGCTGCCGTAGCTCATCCAGGAGAAAAGGGGGCTCCGGAAACACCGGAAGCCGCGCCTGCCAAGAAGAAGCAACTTTTCTCTCAGGACCCCGCCGAGACGAAGCAGGTGCCCACTGATGAGGAGGGCTCAGGAGCCACCTTCACCATCGGCACGGGCATGCACCCTGAGCAAAAGGCAGCGCTGGTTAGCTTTCTCAGGGCTAACAAAGTTGTGTTCGCTTGGAAAGCCGCTGACTTGGGAGGGGTGCCTAGGCACATCATCGGGCATCACCTCATGGTGTGCCCCCAACACGCACCCTATCAAGCAAAAAGCACGCAGACAAGCCCCGAAGAAGTAGGCCTTGATCGTCCAGGAGGTTCGGAAGCTAGAGGAAGCAGGCGTCGTACGGGAAGTACGGCACCCGAAGTGGCTGGCCAACCCCGTCATAGACCCGAAGAAAGGAGGCAAGGAGCGCATGTGCGTTGACTTCACGAGCCTCAACAAGTTCTGCCTTCAGGATCCATTCCCTCTCCCGCGCATCGACCAAATCGTGGACTCGACGGCTGAATGCGACCTACTCTGCTTCCTCGAAGCCTTCTCGGGCTACCACCAAATCAAGATGGCGGTGGAGGATGTGGAGAAGACGATGTTCCTGACCCCATGCGGGGTCTACTGCTACACCTGCATGCCTTTTGGGCTGAGGAACGCGGGCGCCACCTTCCAGCGTCTGATGCACATCACCCTCGGCGCTCAGCTCGGGAGGAACGCGGAGGCCTACATCGACGACATCGTGGTCAAAACCAGAGAGGCCAGGACTCTCGTCCAGGACCTAGAAGAAACGTTCGCCAACCTGCGCAAGGTGAAGAAGTGCCTCAACCCGGAGAAATGCGTGTTCGGTGTACCCTCCGGCAAGCTGCCAGGGTTCCTCGTTTCGTACCGGGGCATTGAAGCTAATCCGGAGAACATCAAGGTCGTCGAAATAATGAAGCCGCCCACAAACCTGAAGGAGATGCAAAAGCTTGCGGGATGTGTAACATCACTAGGACGCTTCATCTCTAAGCTTGGTGAACGCGCCCTCCCATTCTTCAAACTCATGAAGAAGAAGGGGCCCTTTGAGTGTACTCTGGTGGCCGATGTCGCCTTCCAGGATCTCAAGGAATACCTTACCAGCTCGTCGGTGATGGTAGCGCCGCGACTCCTGGAACCCATGACTATCTACCTCGCCGCGACGCCTCACTCCGCCAGTGCAGCGCTAGTGGTGGAGCGTGAGGAGAGGCCCCAAAGCGTGAGGCCACCGGGAAACTCGGCATCTTCAGGGCCCCCGCCTCCCCTTGACGCAGTTCCAGAGGCAGATTCAACCATGGTCACTAGCGGCCCCGCCATTCAACAAGAGGCACCCAAGATTCCTGAAGCGCCCGAGGATCCTGTTGCGCCGCCCCTCGTGGAGAACCAGTGAACTTCGTCAGCACCGTACTGCGCGACGCACGCTTGCGCTACCCGATGCCTCAGAAGCTGCTCCTGGTGCTCCTTGTCGCCTCCAGGAAACTACGCCATTATTTCTAGGGCCACCCTATCAAGGATGTCTCGTCATACCCTCTCGAGAAGGTACTCCGGGGCCCGAATGCCGTCGGGAGAGTCGCCGAGTGGAACATCGAGCTTCATGCATTCCAGTTGGAGTTTAGCACCACGCGGGTGATCAAGGGAGCGGCTCTGGCAGACATTGTGGCGGAGTGGACCGACACGCCGGAGCGGGGGGCTGGCATGGATCGCTCGCTGGCCGCCGGTGATGAAGCCCCGGACGGATGGGTGGTATACTTCGACGACGCCTTCTCGCGCCTTGGCGCGGGGGCTCATGCCGTGTTAGTATCTCCCACTAAGGACAAATTGTACTACGCTGTGCAGCTTTGCTTCCAGCAAGGCGAGAAGGTCTCCAACCACATCGCAGAGTACAAGTGCCAAATTGCTGGGCTCAAGGCCGCCGCTGCACTGGGGGTCAAGCGTCTCACCATCAGAGGTGATTCGCAACTCCTCGTCAACTTCTCCAACAAGAAATACAAGCCCAAGGACGAGCACATGGAGGCATATCTGAAGGAGGTGCGCAAGATGGAGAAGCGATTCCAAGGACTGGAGGTGTAGCACGTACCGAGAGGCACCAACAAGGAAGCGGATGACATCGCCAAATGAGCCACCAGGCGGGAGCCTCAGAGGCCGGGCGTCTTGGAGGAGTGGCTACTCAAACCGTCGGCAACACCGCCCGCTCCTGAGTCGTCTTCCCCTCAGCAGGGGCTACCTGTGGCGCCTGCGGACGGTGCCTCGCCCTGCTGACCGACTTCCGGAGCCCGCCTGCTACTCGCCGCGTAGCCCGAGGAGGGTTGCAAGACCCAAGATCTCAAGATGTACCTGCAACACGACACCCTGCCAGACAAGGAGGAAGACGCAGAGCGCATGGTCCGAAAGGCCTCAGCTTACTACATCCAAGACGTCTCACTAAAATGCATCTCGAGGAAACAAGAGCGCGAGCTGTTGGCTGACATCCACGGTGGGGACTGTGGTCATCACTCCTCGTCCCGCACCCTCGTGGGCAAGGCCTTCCGTAGCGGCTTCTACTGGCCCATGGCGCTCATCGACACCACAGAGCTTGTGTGGGCCTGCGAGGCGTGCCAGTTTCACGCTAAGCAGATCCACCAGCCGGCGCAGGGCCTCCAGACGATCCCGCTTTCCTGGCCCTTCGCGGTCTGGGGATTGGACATCCTGGGTCCATTTCCCCGACCAGGGGGGGCTACAGCATCCTTTACGTCGCCATCGACAAATTCACCAAGTGGGCAGAGGTGGAGCCTGTTTGTGCGATCCCAGCTGGGTCGGCCGTCAAGTTCATCCAGGGCCTCGTGAGGCGATTCGGGGTCCCCAGCCGCATCATCACGGATAACGGTTCGTAGTTCACAAGCAATCTCTTCAGTTTATATTGTGCTAACCTTGGAACACAGATCTGTTACGCCTCGGTGGCTCACCCTAGGCGCAACGGTCAAGCCGAACGCGCCAACGCGGAAGTCTTGCGTGGCCTCAAGAAGCACAACTTTAAGAATAAGCTTGAGGCTTGCGGCAGGGGCTGGATCGACGAGCTCGAGTTCGTGTTGTGGTCAATCCGAACCACTGCCACCAAAACCATGGGAGATACTCCTTTCTTTCTTGTCTACGGGGCAGAGGCGGTCCTCCCTCACGAGATCAAGCATTGCTCCCCACGGGTCTTGGCTTTCAATGAGGAATGCCAGGGCGACGCCTGGTGGATGGACCTCGTGCTCGAGGAGGAGGGCCGCTGCCGAGCTGCCCTCAGGACGGCGCGATATCAGCAGGCGCTGCGGTGGTATCACTGCTGCAGCGTCCGCGCAAGAACACTTGAAGTTGGTGACTTGGTCCTGAGGTGGGTCCTATCTAGGGAGGGGTTACACAAGCTCTTGCCCATGTGGGAGGGCCTGTTCAGAATCGCCCATGTCTCTAGGCCTGGTGCTGTGCACCTGGAGGCGCAGGATGGGATACCTATCCAGAATTCCTGGAACATTGAACACCTCAGGAGGTTCTATCCGTAATCAAGGCTCCGTGCCCGTGAAGGTCTCCGCTAGTGACACTCTCACGTAATAATGAGTCGGGGCTGTACACGCCTTGGAGTCTCCTGTGTATTGCCTACGGGGCCTCAGACGGAGCTCCCACCCACGTCCAGTGGCAGTCCTTAGCTCTGCGCTGGGAAGAAGACGTACTGTAGGGGTCGGACGCGACCTTTTTCCTTTTTTTGGCTTAGTGTTTGGCTGTCATCCTTTTCTACTTCCTTGGCTATCAGCCCTTCCTCTACCTCGTGCTATGAAGTTCTCATGTTTCTCTCGTTTCTTGCATTTGGTTGGAAGTCCTGATTGGGATCTTTCTCGCCGGTTTTAAGTTCATCTTGTTAAGCAGGGGCTGCGCCACTCGCTCTCCTTCGGACACCTCGCGTGTGGGGGCTGGGGGATGGTCGGTCACCGGCCTTCTTCTGCCACGGCCCCGTAACCTCGCCTGGCCAAGCCTGCTCAGTCTCTAGCATCGGGCTTCTCAGTCTGCGCAATATATCCAACAGAGCTGGCTCAGGCTTTGGCGCCTTAACCCACGCTCGGCGCTCTCAGCGGCTCACCCATGCTCGGGGGCTGCGCGAGCTCTCTGGATTCGGCCGTCCTCACGACCCGACGGGGGCTCGTGACGCCAAAGAGTCAGGAGCTCTCCGCCTCAAGACATGGCGACGCATAACCTAAGTAACCTCACCAAGACCAAAAACATGATAGCAAGTTCTCGCTTCATACATATGTCATAGTCCATTACACGCCTTCTCGGGGCAACTTAAAGTTTTGACACAGGAAGGACATGATGAAAAAAAAGAGGGAAGAAGAAGAAGCAAAGGTCGCTCATGTTTAGTCGGAGTCTCCCGGTTCCTCTGGCTTCATCGAGCCACAGCGGCGCAGCGACCCCCTCCCCTCGCCGAGCCGAGCTCGGCGGCGTGCTGGCTCATTATAGCCGCCGCTGTTGGAGGAGCTGCTACTGCCACAGAGGGGGGACCTACGGTGGCCCCCAGGACCAAGATCATCTCCGCAGGAGGAGCTACTCCTCCGGACGCCGTCCCCACCGTCCTCTTTGTCATCAGCCTGAGGACAACACCCAAGGCGTCTCCCTTCCTCTGAGAAGACCCTGACGAACAGCGTGGAGGAGCCATCGTACCTGAAGTGGAGTGTACACCTCCCCTGCAGGCGGCGCGCGCACAAACGATTGCCAGCTGCGCTCCAGGAACACCTCGCCCAAGGGAGCCACATCGACCTCCACCCAGGATGCACTACTGCAGCAACCATCGGTCTGCAGCCAGACGCCGCCGGGGCCTCCGGCTGGTAGCACGTCGCCAAACGAGCGGGGAAGACAGAGCCACGAGCCGCGGGCTTCTCCGCCCACACCACGAACTCCAACGACACGTCGAAGGAGTGGAGCTGTGGGCGCGGAGGACGCACGACCGCCATGCGCCGCCTCGCGCCTCCTCTACCACTGTGGACGCAACCACCTTCACCGCGGGAAGACGCACCACGCCTCTCACTGGTGACCGAGGCAAGACCTGGAAGGCCGTGCCTGCTTCCTCGAGGAGTTGCTGCGGGTGCAGCAGCATGCTTACGAGGACGCCCGCGACCCCTCTTCGAGGGCGGCGAGGCCAAGTCCTTTGGGGCCTTCCCCTTCTTCGCGGCCGACGGCTTCCTCGATGGCGCCATGGAGATCTCGCAGCAAGAGGGAGGGCGAGGAGCAAGCAAGGAGGTAGACGGCGCTGGCTTGAAGATGGCTTGGGGGCTCCCCCCTTAGTCCCATTTATAGGGCGGAGGAGCCCAACCACCAGTCACTGGCATCGCAGCCATAACAACCTCGTCGTCTGCATCGGGGAGTTGTCAAGTCACACAATTACCAAGACTACGTGGGAAGCGGAGTCGCCACGTCCCATCCGAACATCATGCGCCAGCCTGGCCAGTGGCCTTTTGGGGCCCGCGACCCTTCATCCTCGACTAAGGCTTTGCCTCGAAGCCAACTCCGCGCGCGCCTTGGTCCCGGGGGCTACTATCGGCGTCCTGGGAACCAGGGTACCCAGACTTGCCTGTCTGCGGGCCGCAGCGCGCTCCTGCCACGGCCTAGTATGGCCCAGCTAATCGACCAGCTGCTCAAGACCCTCGCAAGGGGGCTAGGCCTCGCGAGGAGAACGACGACAAGACCTCCTCAAGAGCGGCCTCGGCTAGGTCGCTCTGGAGGGGCGGAGAATCCAAGGCCAAGCCTGCCTCAGGTGGAGGCAGTGACGCAAGCAATGACGCATTGCACCAGCGGGTGCCAGCGCGTGCTAGTGGCGTAGTGGTCGTTTTGGTGCAAGGGGGACAGCGCAAGCGCAGGTTCCCGAGGAGTAGGACAAAAGGTTTCTCCATTGGTGCAACAAGACCGAAGACCGCAAGGACGACAGGAAGGATGTCACCACCAAGCCCACCATCGCGTCACCACCTGATCCTTTTGCAGGCGAACACTGCTTTTGTCAGGATAGGAACGTCCTTGTGTTCCCGCTCAAAAATGGCCATTGTGGGATCCCTTCCCGCCTAAATATTTCGGGGGAAGAGGACCCTGGCCGCCTATATAAGTAGCTAGGATCCCCACCATGAAAAGGGGACAAGAAGAGACGGAACAGATCCACAACCTCTGCCTTCACGCAACGGAGCAAGAACTCTTGCCTCCCGACCCTCCTGAGCTCTCCTCCTGAGCTCAGGAACCACTGTACTAGTTCATATTTTAGCCATCCTGAGACCAATCCACCAAAGCAGGAAGTAGGGCTTTACACCACAAGGTGGCTTAAACCCGGGTAAACTCTTGCGTGCTTCACTTGTGGTTTGCTTGAATCTCATCACTGGATGAGGGCGAGACGCTAGGTAGACGTGAGTGGGAGAGATCTTCGTTCACGCCCCTGTGTTCGAACTTCTTGGGTTTGCGGAGCCCGTAATCCGACAACCTCAAAGCCTGTCAGCAGGCTACTAAAAGATTCATTCAGTCCGCTCTTGGCAGACTGAATCTTCCCCATGACCGCACCCATTAGGGTGCGGTGTTCCGCCATGATGCAAGCACCTTGTAGTGCTTCCTCCAGTGTGTTCGGCATCTCCGGATTAATTGTGGATGCCGGTGGAGCTGATGCTCCTCCCCCTATCGTAAGGAACTGCCTTTCTGATTTCGGAGCCATACTAGTCTCCAGAATGGTATTCGGCGGGAGCCCGGATTGCTTGGGCTCCCCGTCGTCGGTCCCCATTAGTACTTTTTCTGCTTGGCTGGCGGTGGCCGAGGTTTTAACCTCGGGCACCCTCTCATCCACCCCGCTCCCACCTCCTTGCGCAGGGGACGCCTGCGGGGAAGACACCTTGGTGTCCCCAAGAATGATGGGCGATTGAGCCCGTGGCGGCGTGTCACTCTCCGCCATGTCAGCTGGGAGAGAGCTCCATTACAATAATGGTGTGTTGGTGAGTATGTGGGGAGGACTGCAAAACAGCAAATAGAATTCCTGATGCAATAATAACAAACTAACCGAAGGTAGTAGCAAAAGTCCGAACACTTATGATTCGGCCAGGGGCTTTCTCCTGGGTTGTCTTCGGAAATCAGCTTCAAACGCTGAGTCCGAGCTGTCCGGTAGGTTTAGCTTCCTCCTGGGCGCCGCCTTTCCCGTGTCTTCGGGGGCCGCCCTATTCTTCCCCTTTTCCTTGATGGGGGAGTCGCTTTCCACCTCCTCCTCCTCTTCCTCTTCGTCATGGGAGGAGTGGGCGTCGATCTCTTCGGACACAGTATCGGAAGGACCCTTAGGGAAGGGCCGCTCTTGACCTCCTTTCCCTTCTTCCTGGCCTTCTTCCCCGGCGGCTTTTATGGCCCCGGTACCAGCATCACCGTTAGCTGAGGCATGGCTAGGTTCTCAGGCATCGGAGCCGGATAGTCGATCCGCTCATCTTTCATTGTCCAGGCCTGTATGGAACGTAAAATTTCTAACTCATATTATAATTGAAATCTGGACATGATAGGTCTTCGGCAAAATCGTTCTTACCTCAATGGCCAGAGTCATGTTGTCAAAACCGATGTCTTCGATCTGCTTTGGCCACTCCTTCTGGGCCTTGAAAAGCTGCCTCCATAAGCCTTCGTGCATAGTGCCGAAGAAGCGCTTGAAGGTCCGTGGTCCTTCCGGATTGAACTCCCATAAGCGGGAGGCCCAGAGTTTGCAGGGAAGGGTGCGGTGAGGCCATGTCCTTTGGGGCCTTACCCTTCTTTGCGGCCGATGGCTTCCTCGGTGGCGCCATGGAGATCTCGCAGCAAGAGGGAGAGCGGGGAGCAAGCAAGGCGGTAGATGGCGCTGGCTTGAAGATGACTTGGGGGCTCCCCCCTTAGTCCCATTTATAGGGCGGAGGAGCCCAACCACCAATCACTGGCATCGCAGCCATAAGAGCCCCGTCGTCTGCACCGGGGAGTTGTCAAGTCACACGATTACCAAGACTATGTGGGTAGCGGAGTCGCCATGTCCCATCCGATCATCACGCGCCAGCCAGGCCAGCAGCCTTTTGGGGCCTGCGGTGCTTCATCCTCGACTAAGGCTTTGCCTCGAAGCCAACTCCGTCTGCGCCTTGGTCCCGGGGGCTACTACCGGCGTCCTGGGAACTAGGGTACCCAGACTTGCCTGTCTGCGGGCCGCAGAGCGCTCCTGCCACGGCCTGGTATGGCCCCGCTAATCGACCAGCTGCTCAAGACCCGCGTGAGGGGGCTAGGCCTCGCGAGGAGAACGACGGCAAGACCTCCTTAGGAGCGGCCTCAGCTAGGTCGCTCCGGAGGGGCGGAGAATCCAAGGCCATGCCTGCCTCAGGAGGAGGCAGTGACGCAAGCAATGACGCACTGCACCAGCGGGTGCCAGCGCGTGCCAGTGGCGCAGTGGCCGTTTTGGTGCAAGGGGGACACTGTAAGCGCAGGTTCCCGAGGAGCAGGACAAAAGGTTTCTCCATTGGTGCAACAAGGCTGAAGACCGCAAGGACGATAGGGAGAATGTCACCACCAAGCCCACCACCGCGTCACCACCTGATCCTTTTGCAGGCGAAGACTGCTTTTGTCATGATAGGAACCACCTTGTGTTCCCGCTCAAAAATGGCCGTTGTGGGATCCCTTCCCGCCTAGATATTTCGGGGGAAGAGGACCCTAGCCGCCTATATAAGTAGCTAGGATCCCCACCACGAAAAGGGGACAAGAAGAGACGGAGCAGATCCACAAACTCTGCCTTCACGCAACGGAGCAAGAACTCTTGCCTCCCGACCCTCCTGAGCTCTCCTCCTGAGCTCAGGAACCACTGTACTAGTTCAAATTTTAGCCCTCCTGAGGCCAATCCACAAAAGCGGGAAGTAGGGCTTTACACCACAAGGTGGCTTGAACCCGGGTAAACTCTTGCGTGCTTCACTTGTGGTTTGCTTGAATCTCTTCACTGGATGAGGGCGAGACGCTAGGTAGACGTGAGTGGGAGAGATCTTCGTTCACGCCCCTGTGTTCGAACTTCTTGGGTTTGCGGAGCCCGTAATCCGACAACCTCAAAGCCTGTCAGCAGGCTACTGAAAGATTCATTCAGTGCGCTCTTGGCAGACTGAATCTTCCCCATGACCGCACCCATCAGGGTGTGGTGTTGCGCCACGATGTAAGCACCTTGCAGTGCTTCCTCCAGCGTGTTCGGCACCTCCGGATTAATGGTGGATGCTGGTGGAGCTGATGCTCCTCCCCCTATTGTAAGGGACTGCCTTTCTGATTCCGGAGCCATACTAGTCTCCAGAATGGTATTCGACGGGAGCCCGGATTGCTTGGGCTCCCCGTCGTCGGTCGCCATAAGGACTTTTTTTGCTTGGCTGGCGGTGGTCGAGGTTTTAACCTCGGGCACACTCTCATCCACCCCGCTCCCACCTCCTCGCGCAGGGGACGCCTGCAGGGAAGACACCTTGGTGTCCCCAAGAATGATGGGCGATTGAGCCCGTGGCGGCGTGTCACTCTCCGCCATGTCAGCTAGGAGAGAGCTCCATTACAATAATGGTGTGTTGGTGAGTATGTGGGGAGGACTGCAAAACAGCAAATAGAATTCCTGATGCAATAATAATAATATAAATGAAGGTAGCATCAAAAGTCCGAACACTTACGATTTGGCCAGGGGCTTGCTCCTGGGTTGTCTTCGGAAATCAGCTTCAAAGGTTGAGTCCGAGCTGTCCGGTAGGTTTAGCTTCCTCCTGGGCGCCCCCTTGCCCGTGTCTTCGGGGGCCGTCCTATTCTTCCCATTTTCCTTGATGGGGGAGTCGCTTTCCACCTCCTGCTCCTCTTCCTCTTCGTCATGGGAGGAGTGGGCGTCTTTCTCTTCGGACACAGTATCGGAAGGACCCTTAGGGAAGGGACCGCTCTTGACCTCCTTTCCCTTCTTCTTGGCCTTCTTCCCCGGCGCCTTGTATGGCGCCGGTACCAGCATCACCGTTAGCTGAGGCATGGCTAGGTTCCCAGGCAGCGGAGCCGGATAGTCGATCCGCTCATCTTGCATTATCCAGGCCCGTATGGAACGTAAAAGTTCTAACTCATATTATAATTGAAATCTGGACATGATAAGTCTTCGGCAAAATCGTCCTTACCTCAATGGCCGGATTCACGTTGTCAAAACCGATGTCTTCGATCTCCTTTGACCACTCCTTCTGGGCCTTGAAAAGCTACCTCCATATGCCTCAAAGGACACCCAGTACTCCGCGACCATGTCGTGCTCGTGGTCCTCCACCCAGTACTCCAAGGCGTCCCGAATCACCTCAGGCGCGGGGGCTGTCATGGCCTCAAAATCGAAGGGAGGATCCGAGTGAAGAAGGTTGCTGAAGATGCGCATTGCACCATGCACTAGGAGGACACTGATCTTCTCTTTGATCAGTCGGTGCGTCCTCTGTGCGCCCCACTCGAGGCGGTCCACGGCCCTGCTGAAGAAAGCAAGGTAGCCGGCGTTGTCTGCAATGAGTGGGTTGGGGACGTTCTCCCCACAGACGCAGTCTAAGGTGCGAAAAACCGGCTCTCGAGACCCCAGAACATCTGGAAGCGGACGTGCTACATTCCAAGAGCCTGTTTCTTCTCGTCCTCCATCTGCTCAGAGAGGGAGGCAATGCCTTCCACCTGCTCATAAAGGAAGGACAGCTCGGCCTCGGTGGCGGCCTCTGTCGGTGTTCTGGGAACGGGGGTACCCAGACTTGCCTGCCAGTGGCCCAGGGCATGGCTCATCAGGTGGCCTAGTACGGCCCAACATCTTCATTGACCACTCAAGACCCTCGCGAGGGGCCAAGCCTCGTGAGGCGAATGACACAGGGCATCCCTTGGGGCGGCCTCACCAGGCCGGCTTGTGAGGATCGGAGATATCGAGGCGAGGGAATCCTCGCGAGGTCCTCGTGACGTGAGCAGTGACGACCAAGGCCATACAGGTGCCAGCGGGTGCAGAGTGCCAGTTTCCCCTTTGGTGCTAAAGGAGCAGGTGCAGACGAAGAGTCCCGAGGCATCAGGAAAAGGTTTCCATATTGGTGCAACGAGACCAAGACCAGCAGGACAGCAGGACGAAGGTCATCGCGGAGCCCACGGTGGCGTCACCACCAGAACCTTTCGCAGGAGAAGACCACCTTTTGTCACGATAGCATGTACTTGCTGCCCCCTTCAAATTTGGCCATTGTGGGATTCCTTCCCGCTCAATATTAGGGAAGAGGACCCGGGCCACTATAAATAGGACTAGCCACCACCATTGTGATCATCTCATCAGAGGCAGAGTTGATCTCACACACCACCAGCTCACTCAAGCCAAAGAACACCTCTCCTTAGGAGGCAGTTCATCCATCTACTAGTTCTTCACCAGCCTACAAGGCAATCCACCACACCTCACTCGATTAGGGTATTACTGTCAGGACCCCGATCCTAAGTCACACCTATCTAGCTGTAACACGTCATGTCACTTTGCGGCCTCACGCACGGTAACCCCACGGGTGCCACCTTACCTGGCCCGGGACCGTTTGCGCATTTTGGCACACGTATATGACAGTGTCGCTAGCATCCATATGACAGAGAACCCGGGCCGACATGGCTAGTTATAAACCAAAAGTGGCACTAAATTACAGAGACACGCATCCATGACCCAGCAACGAACGTGTCGGTCATCAACGTATGAACCCAAGTCGTAGCAAGCTACATGGACTTAAGGGAACAACGTGTGACATTTCCCCTAAGGGACAGACACAGGAACGAAGAAGGACACATGTCGGCCAGCCTACGTGTTCCGAGCAGTAGCAAGCTACCAAGGCTCATTGGAATCACTAGGAGGCATTTCCCTGTAAGGTAGTCTACCAAAGGAAAACAACTAGGTGTCGGGTCGCACACATACCAAGCATTTCAAACATACACACAATATGCTCAATATGTGCAAATACAACATTGCATCACAACAGAACTCTATGACTCAAAGTACTTTATTTAAGAGGCTCCAAGAGCCATACATAACATATCCATACAGGTAGGGGTCACATGACCCAACACTCAAGTCATACAGTCATACAAGCACAAGCGGAAGCTACATGTCTGAGTACAGACAACTTAGAAAATAAAACAGGCTTGGTGTAGCCTGACTATCTACAAGGCCCTTCACAAGCTCCAGATCTCCGTCTGGGTGTCAAGCTACTCGTCGACGTCAACGTCTATGTAGAACCCATCAGCAGGGTCAGGGTTCTCCTCTGCAATAGTTATTAAGCAAACATGAGTACAAAGGTACTCAGCAAGTCTTACCACAGAACCTATCATACATGCAACATTATCAAAGGGGGTAGTGGAGTTCATATCAAAAAGCCAGCTTTGACTCTTGGCTAACCTATACTACAACTCTCAACGGATTGCAAGATGTTATTACGAACACGAGTCCTCTACTCACCACAACAATAAACTACCGAGGATCCTCTTCCGTCATCCTACGGAAGGGCCATCCACGGTACTCACACTTATCTTGAGGCTTTTAGTAGTATCCATCAACTTGTCTATGAACTGTAAGAGTAACCAAGTAGTCCGTACCACGAACAACGGCTATTCGAATAGATTGATAACCCTGCAGGGGTGTACCTCTTCACACACGCTTCCACTACTTATCGCCGTTTACTCGACATGTACTCGGCAACCTTAAAGTGGAAGCCTAGCGAGGGTGTCGGCCACGACCTGACTAACTACTCAAGTCTCTCATCCAGGTTTATCGCCTATTTGGGTTCCATCCGTGGGGAGATCCGGCCGGGGTGTCGCTCACGGCCCCAAACGATGTGTACAGGGTTCCTGAGTCACCAAACGGGCAACCGGTACACCGTGCCACGTACCTGTCGCATCACAACCCACCCCATGGGTCAGCGTTGTGCACGACCTCCAGTAAACTATAAACACCAGAAACTAGTTGCAACTCCTGGACAGAGATCGAGGGTAATTAATAAGCCGAGATGGTCCATTGGTTTCGGGCCCAATGCATGGTAGTAACTGGAACTTGAACCACACATACAGATCTCGGGTCCTATGTACGGTTCCAATGAAACAACCCACCACCTACTCCTACATGGCCTTTCATCGATACCTTTACCAAGCGTATTCCACACTTCCTTCTCTTTATCGAAAGATTGTTTCACTCTGATCCATCACCCAGATGAACCAGACCAGACACAACTCTAAGCATAGCAGGCAACATAAGCAAATAGCATGGTGGATCACACATCACATGGCTCAATCAACTCCTACACATGCTAGTGGGTTTCAACTATTTACTGTGGCAATGACAGGTCATCCAAGGGAATAGGGTTCAACTACCGCAGCAAGTAGCAGTTCACACGTTGTTGCCTTAATGCAGTAAAAGAGAGTAGGAGCGAGGAGATTGGGTTTGTATCGAAATGATCAATGATTGCTTGCCTGACAAAGTGGTTGTCGGTTACTGCTCTTCAACTGGATACGCAACAGTATCCTCGGGAGCAGGACCTAACACAGAGAATACCGGCGATACAATCATTAAACAAACAAATGCAACAATATGATGCATGCTCATGACATGGCAAGATGCATGTGTGTTGGGCTAATGCAACTATAACCAGAAGGGTTTGAGCCTATTTGAATCAAGGATTCAAATTGGCACTTTAGCTATTATTTAATTAAGTGCATTATCATGTTTTAATGTATACAGCAAGGTTAACTTGCTCAAACATGCATGAAACCAGTGCCATTGGAAAGATTGGATTTTTCTGATCATTTTTCATATATAAATCTTTTCCATCTGAGCTACTGTTGAATTTATATGATTTTTTGAAGTTTAGGCATTTTCTGGAATTTCCTGAATTATTTTTAAATCTAAAAATCCCAGAAAATCCTTTACTGCGTCAGCATGACATCATGCTGACGTCAGTCAGTCAACAGGGCGGCCCAAGTCAAACCTGACCAGTGGGATCCACTGGTCAGTGTCACAGTTAACTAATTAACTAATTAGAATTAAATTAACACCTAAACTAGGTTTGACTTGCAGGCAGGGCCCACATGTCAGTGACCGAGGGGGGTCAAACCCGTGGTCAAACAGGCCCAACTCGCCGGCGTTTAGCCGCCGGCGAGGCCAAACACGGCGGTGAGGTGCGGGTTTCGTGCTCCGGCTGCCAAAACGACGGTGGAGCACACCTACGGGTAGCTGGAGGCAAACCGCATCGAATGGAGGTGGTGGCTGGCCTCGGGGTCGCCGGAGATGACGCCGGCGACGAGTCCAGCGGCTGCCGGAGTTCGGCGAAGTCGAAAACGACGGTGCGGTGCTCGTGGAGGAGCGTGTAGTGGTCCTACAGCACCTACGCGTGACGCTGAAGCTGATAGGCACGGTGGCCGGACCATTGGATGGCCGGAGCCTCGTCGGCGACGAGCTCCGCGGTGGTGCGTGCAGGTGAGCTTCGTGCGGTGTTTTCCAGGTTAGTAGAGAGCCAACGGAGAAGGGGAGGACGAAGCTGGGCTCACAGGGGTTGCAGCAGACGCCGGAGCGAGCTTGGGGGTGGTCGGAGCTGAGCGGGACGGCGAGGGGGATCTCCGCGGCCGGAGTTGGGGAAGAAGGGGTCGGGGGCGTCTCCAGGGCGGGCGAGCACTCGGGGCTCGGCCTGTTCGAAGTAGTCGAGGACGGCGGAGACGACGGACACGGCGACGGGGCTCAGGGACGACGGTGGGCGCGGCTACTACGACGGTGCGAGCACGGCGGCGTCGGCCATGGTGCGGGGAGGGCGAAGGAGAGGAGCTGGGGAGAGTGGGGTGTGTCTGCAAGGTCGGGGGCGAGGTGGACGACCGATCCAAGCCTCCAGGGTGGCGAGGGAAGGAAGCAGGGCGGCGGGCAGCTGCGTGGCGCATGCTGCGGCCGCCGTCGAGCACCTGCCTGCCTGCCTGGCCGAGCCAAGCAACTCGCTGGAGCGGCAGCTGGGCTGGGCCGGCAGCTGGGCCGGGTGGGGCGCCAGGTAAGTCCTTTTCTCTCTCCTTTTTCCTATTTCTTTTCTGTTTCATTTCTTTTGCAACTTTGTTTAATTAATAAAAATGCCAGAACATTTTTATAACTCATAAAACTTGTCATGCCCACTGTATATAATATGAACAACATGGAACATTATAGTTTATGATTATTTGAGCATTTAAAATATTTTATAGCATTTAAATGCCCAAATGCAAATACCATATGATTTAATCCAGAGACCTTGGATGTCCTAGAAAATTGTGCACCATTTTTGGCAGAGGTTTAAGACCAAGGAAGAAATGATGGACATTTTTGAAGGGCATTTTGGGTACATTGGAAAAGATTTCATCAAACCCTAGTTGTTAGAAGAGGGGTGATGGGGTTTCTGTCATTCCCATTTCAATTTTTCTTTGATAAGTAAACATGATGCACACTCTAGCTAGTCCTAATGCAAGTGCTAACTAGGGATGTGACAACTCACCCCCACTTAAAAGAATCGCGTACCGAGATTCGGGTTCCTCCGGAAAGAGGGTGGGGTACTCAAGTCGAAGACGATCCTCCCTTTCCCAAGTAGCTTCACTCTCGGAATGATGTGACCATTGAACCTTGAGAAACTTGATATTGTGGCGTCGAGTGGTGCGCTCGATTTGATCAAGAATACGAACGGGGTATTCTCGATATGTGAGATTGTCCTGGAGATCAAGCGTTTCGTGGTCCACTCCGCGGATAGGATCCGAGAAGCAACGCCTGAGTTGAGAAACGTGGAACACGTCATGAACTCTGGATAGGTGCGGAGGTAGTTCCAATTGGTAGGAAACTTCTCCTCGTTTGGCAAGAATGCGAAAAGGACCGATGTAATGAGGGGCCAATTTGCCTTTGATACCGAAGCGATGGGTTCCCTTAAGAGGAGTAACCCGAAGGTAAGCCTTATCGCCGACTTCAAAAGTCACAGCCTTATGATGACTATCATATTGGCTCTTCTGGCAAGACTGGGCTGTTTTCAATCTCTCACGAACGATGCGAACTTGCTCTTCTGCTTCCTGGATCATATCCGGGCCAAAGAATTGTCTTTCCCCGGTTTCTGACCAGTTAAGAGGTGTTCGACACCTTCGTCCATATAGAACTTCGAAGGGGGCTTTACCCAGGCTGGCTTGATAACTATTGTTATAAGCAAATTCGGCAAATGGAAGACACTTCTCCCAATCCATACCGAAAGAGATGACAAAGGCTCAAAGCATGTCTTCCAGAACTTGATTGACTCGTTCCACTTGACCACTTGACTGGGGATGGAAGGCGGTACTGAAGGAGAGATGAGTTCCCATAGCATTCTGGAAACTTTCCCAAAATCGTGAAGTGAAAAGACTTCCACGGTCTGAGTTAATCTCCAATGGCACACCATGAAGTGATACTATCCGAGAGACATACAAGTCTGCTAGATGGCTAGCGGTAATACTCTCTCGAACAGGCAGGAAATGAGCTACTTTAGAGAGGCGGTCGATAACGACGAAGATAGCATTATTCCCTTTCCTGGTCCTGGGAAACCCGGTAATGAAGTCCATACCGACTTTGTCCCATTTCCATTCAGGAATAGCTAAAGGTTGAAGGGTGCCAGCAGGCCGTTGATGCTCTGCTTTGACTCGACGACAAACATCGCAGTTAGCAATGAATTGAGCGATTTCTCTCTTCATCCTAGTCCACCAGAATCTCTGACGTAGGTCCTGATACATTTTGGTACTACCGGGATGAATTGTGAGAGGAGATTCATGAGCCTCCTCAAGGATCAAATGTCTCAGGTTTCGTACTTTAGGAACCACTAAACGGTTGCTAAAGAATACAACTCCTTGATCATCAATTGAGAAACATCCTGTGACTCCTTTCTTGATGTTCCTCTTAATACGGGAAATTCCCGGGTCAACCTTATGTGCTTTGATGACCTGATCCGTAAGGGTAGGTTCCGCCACCAAGGTGGAAGGAAATCCTCGAGGAACAATGTGAAGGTTAAGCTTACGAAATTCCTCGTGGAGGAGTGGTTGTCCTTGTTGTTGAAGGAAATATGCCCTAGAAGCAATAATAATAATGTTATTTGTATTTCCTTATATCATGATAAATGTCTTTTATTCATGCTAGAATTGTATTAACCGGAAACTTAGTACATGTGTGGATACATAGACAAAACAGTATGTCCCTAGTATGCCTCTACTAGACTAGCTCATTGATCAAAGATGGTTATGTTTCCTAGCCATAGACATGAGTTGTCATTTGATCAACGGGATCACATCATTAGGAGAATGGTGTGATGGACTAGACCCATCCGTTAGCATAGCACTATGATCGTTTAGTTTTACTGCTATTGCTTTCTTCATGACTTATACATGTTCCTATGACTATGAGATTATGCAACTCCTGAATACCGTAGGAACACCTTGTGTGCTATCAAACGTCACAACGTAACTGGGTGATCATAAAGATACTCTATAGGTGTCTCCGAAAGTATTCGTGGTGTTGGCATAGATCAAGATTAGGATTTGTCACTCCGAGTGTCGGAGAGGTATCTCTGGGCCCTCTCGGTAATGCACATCATAATAAGCCTTGCAAGCAAATGACTAATGAGTTACTCACGAAATGATGTATTACGGAACGAGTAAAGAGACTTGCCGGTAACGAGATTGAACTAGGTATAGAGATACCGACGATCGAATCTCGGGCAAGTAACATACCGATGACAAAGGGAACAACGTATGTTGTTATGCGGTTCGACCGATAAAGATCTTTGTAGAATATGTAGGAGCCAATATGGGCATCCAGGTTCCGCTATTGGTTATTGACCGGAGAGATGTCTCGGTCATGTCTACATAGTTCTCAAACCCGTAGGGTCCGCACGCTTAAACGTTCGTTGACGATATAGTATTTAATGAGTTATGTATGTTGGTGACCGAATGTTATTCGGAGTCCCGGATGTGATCACGGACATGACGAGGAACTCCGGAATGGTCCGGAGATAAAGATTAATATATGAGATAATAGTGTTTGACCTCCGGAAGGGTTCCGGAATTCACCGGAAGGGGTTCCGGATGTTTCCCGAAGTGTTTGGGTACGAGAACACGTTATTTGGGCCAAAAGGGAAAGCACACAAGGTTTTTGGAAAGCGCAAAAGGAAGTTTTGCGGAGTCCAGGGGCCAGACGCCAGGGTCCCTAGCGTCTGGGTCCAGACGTCGGGAACCCTGGCGTCTGGCCCTGGAGTCCGAGAAGGACTCTTGCCTTTCGGGTGAAACCGACTTTGTGAAGGCTTTTACTCCAAGTTTCGACCCCAAGGCTCAATATATAAATAGAGGGGTAGGGCTAGCACCCAAGACACATCAAGATACACCAAGCCGTGTGCCGGCTACCCCGACACTCTAATTTATCCTCCGTCTAGTTTCTGTAGTGCTTGGCGAAGCCCTGCAGAGATTGTTCTTCATCAACAACCGTCACCACGCCGTCGTGCTGCAGGAACTCATCTACTACTTCGCCCGTCTTGCTGGATCAAGAAGGCGAGGACGTCATCGAGCTGAATGTGTGCTGAATGCGGAGGTGCCGTACGTTTGGTACTAGATCGGGACGGATCGTGAAGGTGCACGACTACATCAACCGCGTTGATAAACGCTTCCGCTTTCGGTCTACGAGGGTACGTAGACACACTCTCCCCTCTCGTTGCTATGCATCTAGTAGATAGATCTTGCGTGATCGTAGGAAAATTTTGAAAATACTACGTTCCCCAATAGTGGTATCAGAGCCAGGTCTATGCGTAGATGATATGCACGAGTAAACACAATGAGTTGTGGGCGATACTAGTCATGCTGCTTACAAGCATGTCATACTTTGCTTCGGCGGTATTGTGAGATGAAGCGGCCCGGACCGACATTACGCGTACGCTTACGCGAGACTGGTTTCACCGTTACGAGCACTCGTTGCTTAAAGGTGACTGGCGGGTGTCTGTCTCTCTCATTTTAGCTGAAACAAGTGTGGCTACGCCCGGTCCTTGTGAAGGTTAAAACATCACATACTTGACGAAACATCGTTGTGGTTTTTGCTAAGCCCGTAGCAGCCACGTAAAACTTGCAACAACAAAGTAGAGGACGTCTAACTTGTTTTTGTAGGGCATGTTGTGATGTGATATGGTCAAGACATGATGAGTTATACGGTTTTGTATGAGATGATCATGTTTTGTAATGTTATCGGCAACTGGCAGGAGCCATATGGTTGTCGCTTTATTGTATGAAATGCTATCGCCGTGTAATTGCTTTACTTTATCACTAAGCGGTAGCGATAGTCGTAGAAGCAATAGTTGGCGAGACAACAACGATGCTACGATGGAGATCAAGGTGTCGCGCCGGTGACGAAGGTGATCATGACGGTGCTTTAGAGATGGAGATCAAAAGCACAAGATGATGATGGCCATATCATGTCACATATTTTGATTGCATGTGATGTTTATCTTATTATGCTTCTTATTTTGCTTAGAACGACGGTAGCATTATAAGATGATCCCTTACTAAATTTCAAGGTATAAGTGTTCTCCCTGAGTATGCACCGTTGCGAAAGTTCGTCGTGCCGAGACACCACGTGATGATCGGGTGTGATAAGCTCTACGTTCAAATACAACGGGTGTAAGCCAGTTTTGCACACGCAGAATACTCGGGTTAAACTTGACGAGCCTAGCATATGCAGATATGGCCTCGGAACACTGGAGACCGAAAGGTCGAGCGTGAATCATATAGTAGATATGATCAACATAAGATGTTCACCATTGAAACTACTCCATCTCACGTGATGATCGGACATGGTTTAGTTGATTTGGATCACGTGATCATTTAGACGACCAGAGGGATGTCTATCTAAGTGGGAGTTCTTAAGTAATATGATTAAATTGAACTTTAATTTATCATGAACTTAGTCCTGGTAGTATTAGCATATCTATGTTGTAGATCAATAGCTCGCGATGTTGCTCCCCGTTTATTTTTTTATGTTCCTAGAGAAAACTAAGTTGAAAGATGTTAGTAGCAATGATGCGGAATTGTTCCGTGATCTGAGGATTATCCTCAGTACTGCACAGAAGAATTATGTCCTTGATGCATCGCTAGGTGACAGACCAATTGCAGGAGCAGATGTAGACGTTATGAACATTTTGACAAAAGCTCAGTATGATGACTACTTGATAGTTTAAAGTGCACCATGCTTTAAGGCTTAGAACCGGGACTTCAAAAACGTTTTGAACGCCACAGAGCATATAAGATGTTCCAAGAGTTGAAATTAGTATTTCATACTCATGCCCGTGTCGAGAGGTATGAGACCTCTGATAGTACTTTGCCTACAAGATGGAGGAGAATAGCTCAACCAGTGAGCATGTGCTCAGATTGTCTGGGTACTACAATTATTTGAATCAAGTGGGAGTTATTCTTCCAGATAAGATAGTAATTGACAAAGTTCTCTAGTCACTATCACCAAGTTAGTAGAACTTCGTGATGAACTATAATATGCAAGGGATGACGAAGGTAATTCTCGATGCTCTTCGCGATCCTGAAATCGGCGAAGGTAGAAATCAAGAAAGAGCATCAAGTGTTGATGGTTAACAAGACCACTTGTTTCAAGTAAAGGGCAAAGGGATAGAAGGGGAACTTCAAGAAGAATGACAAGAAAGTTGTCACTCCCATGATGAAACCCAAAGCTGAACTCAAGCCTGAAACTAAGTGCTTCTACTGCAAAGGAAATGGTCACTGGAAGTGGAATTGCCCTAGATATTTGGCAGATAAGAAGGATGGCAAAGTGAACAAAGGTATATTTGATATACAGATTATTGATGTGTATTTTACTAGTGTTCATAGCAACCCCTCAGTATTTGATACTGGTTCAGTTGCTAAAGAGTAGTAACTCGAAATCAGAGTTGCATAATGAACAGAAACTAGTTAAAGCTGAAATGACGATGTGTGTTGGAAGTGGTTCCAAGATTGATATGATCATCATCGCACACTCCCTATACTTTTGGGATTAGTGTTGAACCTAAATAAGTGTTAATTGGTTTTTGTGTTGAGCATGAATATGATTTGATCATGTTTATTGCAATACGGTTATTCATGTAAGTTAGAGAATAATTGTTGTTCTGTTTACATGAATAAAACCTTCTATGGTCATACACCCAATGAAAATGGTTTGTTGGATCTCGATCGTGTGATACACATATTCATAATATTGAAGCCAAAAGATGCAAGGTTAATAATGATAGTGCAACTTATTTGTGGCACTGCCGTTTAGGTCATATTGGTGTAAAGCGCATAAAGAAACTCCATAGTGATGGACTTTTGGAATCAGTTGATTATGAATCACTTGGTGCTTGCGAACCATGCCTCATGGGCAAGATGACTAAAACTCCGTTCTCCGGAACAATGGGTCGAGCAACAGATTTGTTGAAAATCATACATACTGATGTATGCGGACCAATGAGTGTTGAAGCTCGCGGCAAGTATCGTTATTTTCTGACCTTCACTGATGATTTGAGCAGATATGGGTATATCTACTTAATGAAGCACAAGTCTGAAACATTTGAAAAGTTCAAAGAATTTCAAAGTGAAGTGGAGAATCATCGTAACAAGAAAATAAGAGTTTCTACGATATGATCGTAGAGGTAAAATATTTGAGTCGGCGAGTTTGGCCTTCAGTAAAACCAATGTGAAATAGTTTCACTACTCACGCCACCTGGAACACCACAGTGTAATGGTGTGTCCGAACGTCATAACCGTACTTTATTAGATATGGTGCGATCGATGATGTCTCTTACCAATCTATCACTATCGCTTTTGGGGTTATGCATTAGAGACAGCTACATTCACGTTAAATAGGGCACCATCTAAATCCGTGGAGATGACACCGTATGAACTGTGGTTTGACGAGAAACCTAAGCTGTCATTTCTTTAAGTTTGGGACTGCAATGCTTATATGAAAAAGTTTCAACATGATAAGCTCGAACCCAAATCGGAGAAGTAAATCTTCATAGGATACCCAAAAGAAACTGTTGCGTACACCTTCTATCACAGATCCGAAGGCAAGGTCTTTGTTGCTAAGAGTGGATCCTTTCTAGAGAAGGATTTTCTCTCGAAATAAGTGAGTGGGAGGAAAGTAGAACTTGATGAGGTAATTGTACCTTCTCCCGAATTGGCAAGTGGAACATCACAGAAACTAGTTCCAGTGATTCCTGCACCAATTAGTGAGGAAGCTAATGATGATGATCATGAAACTTCAGATCAAGTTTCTGCTGAACTTCGTAGATCAACCAGAGTTCGTTCCGCACCAGAGTGGTACGGCAACCCGGTATTAGAAGTCATGTTACTGGACCATGATGAACCTACGAACTATGAGGAAGCGATGATGAGCCCAGATTCCGCAAAATGGCTTGAGCCATGAAATCTGAGATGGGATCCATGTATGAGAACAAAGTATGGACTTTGGTTGACTTGCCCGATGGTCGGCAAGCCATTGAAAATAAATGGATCTTTAAGAGGAAGACTGACGCCGATGGTAATGTTACTGTCTACAAAGCTCGACTTGTTGCGAAAGGTTTTCGACAAGTTCAAGGTGTTGACTACGATGAGATTTTCTCACCCGTAGCGATGCTTAAGTCTGTCCGAATCTTGTTAGCAATTGCCACATTTTATGAAATCTGGCAAATGGATAACGAAATTGCGTTCTTTAATGGATTTATTAAAGAAGACTTGTATATGATGCAACCAGAAGGTTTTGTCAATCCTAAAGGTGATAACAAAATGTGCAAGCTCCAGCGATCCATCTATGGACTGGTGCAAGCATCTCGGAGTTGGAATATACGCTTTGATAAGTTGATCAAAGCATATAGATTTATACAGACTTGCGGTGAAGCCTGTATTTACAAGAAGTGAGTGGGAGCACTACAACCTTTCTGATAAGTATATGTGAATGACATATTGTCGATCAGAAATGATGTAGAATTTTCTGGAAAGCATGAAGGAGTGTTTGAAAGGAGTTTTTCAAAGAAAGACCTTGGTGAAGCTGCTTACATATTGGGCATCAAGATCTATAGAGATAGATCAAGACGCTTGATAAGACTTTCGATGAGCACATACCTTGATAAGATTTTGAAGTAGTTCAAAATGGATCAGTCAAAGAAGGAGTTCTTCCCTGACTTGTAAGGTGTGAAGTTGAGTAAGACTCAAAGCCAAACCACGACAGAAAAATATAGAGAGAATGAAAGTCATTCCCTATGCCTCAGCCATAGGTTCTATAAAGTATGCCATGCTGTGTACCAAACATGTTGTGTACCTTGCCATGAGTTTGTCAAGGGGGTACAATAGTGATCCAGGAGTAGATCACTGTACAGCGGTCAAAATTATCCTTAGTAACTGGATGACTAAGGAAATGTTTCTCGATTATGGAGGTGATAAAGAGTTCGTCGTAAAGGGTTACGCCGATGCAAGCTTTGACACTAAATCCAGATGACTCTAATTATCAATCTGGATGCGTATTGAAAGTGGGAGCAATTAGCTAGAGTAGCTCTATGCAGAGCATTGTAGACATAGAAATTTGCGAAATACATACGGATCTGAATGTGACAGACCCGTTGACTAAACTTCTCTCACGAAGCAAAACATGATCACACCTTAGTACTCTTTGGGTGTTAATCACATAGATATGTGAACTAGATTATTGACTCTAGTAAACCCTTTGGGTGTTGGTCACATGGCGATGTGAACTATGGGTGTTAATCACATGACGATGTGAACTATCGGTGTTAAATCACATGGCGATGTGAACTAGATTATTGACTCTAGTGCAAGTGGGAGACTGAAGGAAATATGCCCTAGAGGCAATAATAATAATGTTATTTGTATTTCCTTATATCATGATAAATGTCTTTTATTCATGCTAGAATTGTATTAACCGAAAACTTAGTACATGTGTGGATACATAGACAAAACAGTATGTCCCTAGTATGCCTCTACTAGACTAGCTCATTGATCAAAGATGGTTATGTTTCCTAGCCATAGACATGAGTTGTCATTTGATCAACGGGATCACATCATTAGGAGAATGGTGTGATGGACTAGACCCATCCGTTAGCATAGCACTATGATCGTTTAGTTTTACTGCTATTGCTTTCTTCATGACTTATACATGTTCCTATGACTATGAGATTATGCAACTCCCGAATACCGTAGGAACACCTTGTGTGCTATCAAACGTCACAACGTAACTGCGTGATCATAAAGATGCTCTACAGGTGTCTCCGAAAGTATTCGTGGTGTTGGCATAGATCAAGATTAGGATTTGTCACTCCGAGTGTCGGAGAGGTATCTCTGGGCCCTCTCGGTAATGCACATCATAATAAGCCTTGCAAGCAAATGACTAATGAGTTAGTCACGAAATGATGTATTACGGAACGAGTAAAGAGACTTGCCGGTAACGAGATTGAACTAGGTATAGAGATACCGATGATCGAATCTCGGGCAAGTAACATACCGATGACAAAGGGAACAATGTATGTTGTTATGCGGTTCGACCGATAAAGATCTTCGTAGAATATGTAGGAGCCAATATGGGCATCCAGGTTCCGCTATTGGTTATTGACCGGAGAGATGTCTCGGTCATGTCTACATAGTTCTCGAACCCGTAGGGTCCGCACGCTTAAACGTTCGTTGACGATATAGTATTTAATGAGTTATGTATGTTGGTGACCGAATGTTATTCGGAGTCCCGGATGTGATCACGGACATGACGAGGAACTCCGGAATGGTCCGGAGATAAAGATTAATATATGAGATAATAGTGTTTGACCTCTGGAAGGGTTCCGGAATTCACCGGAAGGGGTTCCGGATGTTTCCCGAAGTGTTTGGGTACGAGAACACGTTATTTGGGCCAAAAGGGAAAGCACACAAGGTTTTTGGAAAGTGCAAAAGGAAGTTTTGCGGAGTCCAGGGGCCAGACGCCAGGGTCCCTGGCGTCTGGGTCCAGACGCCGGGAACCCTGGCGTCTGGCCCTGGAGTCCGAGAAGGACTCTTGCCTTTCGGGTGAAACCGACTTTGTGAAGGCTTTTACTCCAAGTTTCGACCCCAAGGCTCAACATATAAATAGAGGGGTAGGGCTAGCACCCAAGACACATCAAGATACACCAAGCCGTGTGCCGGCTACCCCGACCCTCTAGTTTATCCTCCGTCTAGTTTCTGTAGTGCTTGGCGAAGCCCTGCAGAGATTGTTCTTCATCAACAACCGTCACCACGCCGTCGTGCTGCAGGAACTCATCTACTACTTCGATCGTCTTGCTGGATCAAGAAGGCGAGGACGTCATCGAGCCGAACGTGTGCTGAACGCGGAGGTGCTGTACGTTCGGTACTAGATCGGGACGGATCGTGAAGGTGCACGACTACATCAACCGCGTTGATAAACGCTTCCGCTTTCGATCTACGAGGGTACGTAGACACACTCTCCCCTCTCGTTGCTATGCATCTAGTAGATAGATCTTGCGTGATCATAGGAAAATTTTGAAAATACTACGTTCCCCAATAGTTGTAACATCAAGTTGTTACAATAAGACTTACGACTTAGTGCATCAGCCAGGGGTGTAAGTGATTCCTAAGTCGTAGTCTGTGAGCAACTCGACCCAACGTCTTTGCCTGAGATTTAGATCCGGTTGGGTGAAGATGTATTTCAGACTTTGGTGATCAGTGAAGATTTCACAGCGATTACCAAGAAGGTAATGTCGCCATGTTTTGAGTGCATGGACTACAGCTGCAAGCTCTAGATCATGAGTAGGATAGTTATCCTCATGTGGACGCAACTGTCGAGATGCGTATGCAATCACTTGACGATCTTGCATGAGTATGCAACCTAGTCCTTGTCGCGAGGCGTCGCAGTAGATAATAAAATCGTTGGAAAAGTTTGGTGGTACCAGTACAGGCGCAGATGTCAGGCGTCTTTTCAGTTCCTGAAAACTGGACTCGCACTGTGGGGTCCACTCAAACTTTTTATCTTTCTTGAGGAGTTCAGTTAGAGGTTTAGCAACCTTGGAGAAATTCTCGACGAAGCGTCGGCAATAGCTTGCTAAGCCAAGAAAACTCTTAACTTGCTTGACCGATTCAGGGGGAGTCCAATCAAGGACGGCTTGAACTCGCTCGGGATTGACAGCAATACCCTTGCCAGAGATCACATGACCTAGATAGGTCACTTCCGGCAACCAAAATTCACATTTAGAGAATTTGGCATAAAGGCGGTTCTCTCGAAGTTTCGTCAATACCAGCCTTAAATGCTCGGCATGATCTTCCTTATTGTTGGAATAGATGAGTATATCATCGAGGTATACCACGACGAATTTATCCAAGTACTCCATGAATATAGAATTCATGAGCCGGGAGAAGGTGGCTGGGGCATTGGTTAACCCGAAGGACATGACGGTGTACTCATATTGGCCATAATGAGTAACAAAAGCCGTTTTAGGAATGTCCCCGTTCTTGATTTTGATTTGATGGTAACCCAACCTCAAATCCATCTTAGAGAAGACTGAGGATCCAGCGAGCTGATCATACAGGTCGTTGATCCTGGGAAGCGGATACTTGTTCTTTATGGTGACCAGATTGACAGGTCGGTAATCTACAACCATCCGCTCCGTTCCATCCTTCTTCTTGACGAAGAGGACGGGGCAAGCCCAAGGGGAGGAACTAGGACGGATGAAACCTTTTTGCAAGGACTCATCGAGTTGTTTCTTAAGCTCAGCTAATTCTAGTGGTGCCATCTTATAGGGTCTCCTAGAGATTGGGACAGTTCCAGTGATAAGATCTATCACGAACTCGACATCTCTGTCAGGAGGAATTCCTGGCAGTTCTTCTGGAAAAACATCCGGGAAGTCACGGACTACCGGGATATCTTCGAGTTCTGGTAGAGGGCTGGCATTAAGAGAGTAGAGCTGTCGCTCAGCCATTCGGGTCAAGACATTGACTATCTTGCCGGATGGGTGTGTAAGTTGAACGGTCCTAGTATAGCAATCAATCTTGGCGTAATGAGTTGTCATCCAATCCATACCCAAAATGATGTTTATATCCGAGGACTTGAGAGCGATTAGAGATGCTAGGAAAACAAGTCTATCGACAAGGATTTCATTTCCATGGCTTACCCTAGAGGTTTGCCACTTTGAACCAGGAGTTTGAATAACCATGGAAGTAGGCATGTCACAAAAAGTCATGTTGTGCTTCGAGCATAGCTCTCAGATATGAACGAATGGGATGCTCCAGTATCGAAAATAACAGATGCCGGATGGCAGTTAACGAGAAGCATACCAAGGACGACGTTAGGATCCTCATAAGCTTCCTCTGTAGAGACATAGTTGACATGACCACGTGCAGTGGGGATTGGCTTGACATAATTCACCTTGCCGGTTGGCTTACCACGGCCAACGGGTTTTCTTGGTTGGTTCTGGGGACACTCACGCATGTAGTGCCCCGATTCTCCACACTTGAAGCAGGTCACAGTGCTAGTGCGTGGGGCAAAGTTGGAAGGTTGTCCTCCATAGGTCTTAGCAGGTGCATATTGTTGAGTTGGGCGAGGCGCCTCATAGGATGGCCTCGGTGTGTACTTAGGTGGCAGAGCAGTGTTAGGAACCCACACACGGCGCTTGTGAGAGCCAGAACCGGATGAGGAACCAAAGTCTCGAGTATGCTTGCGTGTGGCCTCGAAGTCGGTCTGGCCCTTTTCAGCACTGATAGCCTTGTTTACCAATTTCGGGATGGAAGTGCAGTCGTGCAGAGGTAGATCTCGGCGGAGTTTAGAGCTGAGTCCCTTGCGGAACCTCGCCTGGTTCTTGGCATCGGTGGATACTTCCTCAGGTGCATAGCGTGCCAAGTTTCCAAACTCGCGACTATAGCCATCCATAGTTAACCGGCCCTGGGTGAAATTGCAGAATTCCTCCCGCTTGCGATCCATGAGACCTTTCGGGATGTGATGTTCATGGAATGCCTCATTGAACTCAACCCAAGTAGTGATTTGGCCAGCAGGACGCATAGCTTCAAAGTTTTCCCACCAAAGACTGGCAGGGCCCTCTAGATGGTAGGCGGCGTAGGTAACCTTGTCAGCTTCGGCCACACGGGCAGAGTGTAGCTTATGGGTGATACTACGTAGCCAGTCATCCACATCCAGAGGTTCAGTGGAGTGATGGAACTTCGGTGGGCACATCTTGATAAAGTCATTGATTGACACCACGTCATTTCTCTGATGGAACCCAGTGTTCTGCTCTATGCGTTCCAGCAGACGGTTGGTCTCTCTCTTGTTCCGTTCTGCTTCGAGCATAACTTCCGCCAAGGAGGGTGCCTGGGGCAGATTCCCATCTCTAGCCCCACTAGCCTCACCCTGCTCCTGAGCAGCAGGAGTGTTGCGAGTGTTGACCATCCTAAGAAAACAAAACAATGGTTTAGACAAGGATGGCAAAATTTCACACAGAAGTGCAGAATGTAATGGATGACACGGAATGCAGAGATGTTCATCCGTATGACATGGTAATATAGAAACTGCTATATATACACCAGTGGTCATACACACCATACATAGTTTAGTACAAGCCAAGGCTAAAGTACAATTGCGGTGAAAGACGATACATCCCATCAGAGGCATTCCAAGCTCCTATACATTATTTAACTACACCTCCGGAACTCAGTACACACTAAGTCATATTCCACAAGACGTGCAGGACTATGGGAATACAACTACTACAATACTACTACTACAACGGTCTAGCTCAGACATTTCCGTAGTAATCTTCGTAAAGATTACCACCGTAGCCTGGAAGTGGAACAGACGGATCTTGAAACTCGCGAGCACTCGAAGGCTGTGGACCATAAGGACATGGATGTGGCCTCGGTCCCGATGCTGGTGGTAACCGACGCCCACGTGGAGGTGTAATACCCCCAACGTCACGCCAATCCATGCGATCAGGCAGACGAGTCCGCACGGGGTACAAATCCCGCATGTCCAAATATCCGGCGTGCACAGCAGGTGCAAGCCGTGTCAAAGTAGTCCAGTGGGCGCCTCGAGTGTTATACAGTTCCATTCGGAGGGCACGGACCTCACGGTCCCTATCCTCCAGCATCTGAACAGTAGTCTGAAGCAGTGGCTCTTCATGAGCAGCATGAGTATACAGACCAGTGTAGTAGCCTTCCTCTCCGGGAAGTGAGGCTGGCATGTAACAGAACTCAGTGTTCAGCAACAGGGCATGCCTAGCCCGGAGAATGGTCATCATCGAATAGGCGGCATCCTGCACTGCCATCTCGATGGTAACCCCGAGTCCATAAGACCAATGGATGGGGTCGTTAGCTCCGGGATATGAGGGATATATCCGGACTGTGCAGAAATACTGACTCTGATTGAAATCCCGGTACTGTTCCTCCACGGTGTACTCAGGATACCAGCGATAACTGGTCTCAGTCAGCACACGGACTAGCATGGCCGTGTGACCGGGCACATTAATGCACCGAGTCAAACGAACCACTTGGTGAGGGGTGCGGCCAGACATCTGAAACATGAAGTAATGCAAAGGCATTAGTGTTTCTGGAAGAAATCGGGCAGCATAACAACTGTAAATGCTCAAACAAAGATTTGAGACATCATACAAATGATAGCATAGCCACTCAACAATTCCATATCAAGGTTCCGGGTCCAACAATCATCATACTAAAAGGATAGAAACCGAACCGAGGCTTGAAACCAACAATCCTAAGAGTTTACGGATTAGTAACACGTGAACCTAGTAAGGATAAGAGGCCTAGTCCTAAATCCCCGTAGAAAGAATAGACTGACTCAGATCAGAAGGGCATAAGGTAAAGGAGTAAAAAGAGCCTTACGTTCCCTTCCACAATCAATTCCCCTACATATAACTAAGAATTTTTCTAGACTCAACATCGACCAGTTTGGCTTGAGAAACCTACAGGCAGTCCAGCTCTGATGCCAACACTGTCAGGACCCCGATCCTAAGTCACACCGGTCTAGCTGTAACACGTCATATCACTTTGCGGCCTCACGCACGGTAACCCCACGGGTGCCACCTAACCTGGCCCGGGTCCGTTTGCGCATTTTGGCACACGTATATGACAGTGTCGCTAGCATCCATATGACAGAGAACCCGGGCCTACATGGCTAGTTATAAACCAAAAGTGGCACTAAATTACAGAGACAGGCATCCATGACTCAGCAACGAACGTGTCGGTCATCAATGTATGAACCCAAGTCGTAGCAAGCTACATGGACTTAAGGGAACAACGCGTGACATTTCCCCTAAGGGACAGACACAGGAACGAAGAAGGACACATGCCGGCCAGCCTACATGTTCTGAGCAGTAGCAAGCTACCAAGGCTCATTGGAATCACTAGGAGGCATTTCCCTGTAAGGTAGGCTACCAAAGGAAAACAAGTAGGTGTCGGATCCCACACATACCAAGCATTTCAACCATACACACAATATGCTCAATATGTGCAAATACAACATTGCATCACAACAGAACTCTATGACTCAAAGTACTTTATTTAAGAGGCTCCAAGAGCCATACATAACATATCCATACAGGTAGGGGTCACATGACCCAACACTCAAGTCATACAGTCATACAAGCACAAGCGGAAGCTACATGTCTGAGTACAGACAACTTAGAAAATAAAATAGGCTTGGTGTAGCCTGACTATCTACAAGGCCCTTCACAAGCTCTAGATCTCCGTCTGGGTGTCAAGCTACTCGTCGACGTCAACGTCTATGTAGAACCCATCAGCAGGGGCAGGGTTCTCCTCTGCAACAGTTATTAAGCAAACATGAGTACAAAGGTACTCAGCAAGTCTTACCACAGAACCTATCATACATGCAACATTATCAAAGGGGGTAGTGGAGTTCATAGCAGAAAGCCAGCTTTGACTCTTGGCTAACCTATACTACAACTCTCAACGGATTGCAAGATGTTATTACGAACACGACTCCTCTACTCACCACAACAATACACTACCGAGGATCCTCTTCCGTCATCCTATGAAAGGGCCATCCACGGTACTCACACTTATCTTGAGGCTTTTAGTAGTATCCATCAACTTGTCTATGAACTGTAAGAGTAACCAAGTAATCCGTACCGCGAACATTATCTATTCGAATAGATTGATAACCCTGCAGGGGTGTACCTCTTCACATACGCTTCCACCACTTATCGTCGTTTACTCGACATGTACTCGGCAACCTTCAAGCGGAAGCATAGCGAGGGTGTCGGCCACGACCTGACTAACTACTCAAGTCTCTCGTCCAGGTTTATCACCTATTTGGGTTCCATCCGTGGGGAGATCCGGCCGGGGTGTCGCTCACGGCCCCAAACGATGTGTACAGGGTTCCCGAGTCACCAAACGGGCAACCGGTACACCATGCCACGTACCTGTCGCATCACAACCCACCCCGAGGGTCAGCGCTGTGCACGACCTCTAGTAAACTATAAACACCAGAAACTAGTTGCAACTCCTGGATAGAGATCGAGGGTAATTAATAAGCCGAGAGGGTCCATTGGTTTCGGGCCCAATGCATGGTAGTAACTGGAACTTGAACCACACATACAGATCTCGGGTCCTATGTACGGTTCCAATGAAACAACCCACCACGTACTCCTACATGGCCTTTCATCGATACCTTTACCAAGCGTATTCCACACTTCCTTCTCTTTATCGAAAGATTGTTTCACTCTGATCCATCACCCAGATGAACCAGACCAGACACAACTCTAAGCATAGCAGGTAACATAAGCAAATAGCATGGTGGAGCACACTTCACATGGCTCAATCAACTCCTACACATGCTAGTGGGTTTCAACTATTTACTATGGCAATGACAGGTCATCCAAGGGAATAGGGTTCAACTACCGCAGCAAGTAGCAGTTCACACGATGTTGCCTTAATGCAGTAAAAGAGAGCAGGAGCGAGGAGATTGGGTTTGTATTGGAATGATCAATGATTGCTTGCCTGACAAAGTGGTTGTCGGGTACTGCTCTTCAACTGGATACGCAGCAGTATCCTCGGGAGCAGGACCTAACACAGAGAATACCGGCGATACAATCATTAAACAAACAAATGCAACAATATGATGCATGGTCATGACATGGCAAGATGCATGTGTGTTGGGCTAATGCAACTATAACCAGAAGGGTTTGAGCCTATTTGAATCAAAGATTCAAATTGGCACTTTAGCTATTATTTAATTAAGTGCATTATCATGTTTTAATGTATACAGCAAGGTTAACTTGCTCAAACATGCATGAAACCAGTGCCATTGGAAATATTGGATTTTTCTGATCATTTTTCATATATAAATCTTTTCCATCTAAGCTCCTGTTGAATTTATATGATTTTTTGAAGTTTAGGCATTTTCTGGAATTTCCTGAATTATTTTTAAATCTAAAAATCCCAGAAAATCCTTTACTGCGTCAGCATGACATCATGCTGACGTCAGTCAGTCAACAGGGCGGCCCAAGTCAAACCTGACCAGTGGGACCCACTGGTCAGTGTCACGGTTAACTAATTAACTAATTCGAATTAAATTAACACCTAAACTAGGTTTGACTTGCAGGCAGGGCCCACATGTCAGTGACCCAGGGGGGTCAAACCCGTGGTCAAACAGGCCAAACTCGCCGGCGTTTAGCCGCCGGCGAGGCCAAACACGGCGGTGAGGTGCGGGTTTCGTGCTCCGGCTGCCAAAACGACGGCGGAGCACACCTACGGGTAGCTGGAGGCAAACCGCATCGAATGGAGGTGGTGGCTGGCCTCGGGGTCGCCGGAGATGACGCCGGCGACGAGTCCAGCGGCTGCCGGAGTTCGGCGAAGTCAAAAACGACGGTGCGGTGCTCGTGGAGGAGCGTGGAGTGGTCCTACATCACCTACGCGTGACGGTAAAGCTGATAGGCACGGTGGCCGGACCATTGGATGGCCGGAGCCTCGTCGGCGACGAGCTCCGCGGCGGTGCGTGCAGGTGAGCTTCGTGCGGTGCGTTCCGGGTTAGTAGAGAGCCAACGGAGAGGGGGAGGACGAAGCTAGGCTCACAGGGGTTGCAGCAGACGCCGGAGCGAGCTTGGGGGTGGTCGGAGCTGAGCGGGACGGCGAGGGGGATCTCTGCGGCCGGAGTTGGGGAAGAAGGGGTCGGGGGTGTCTCCAGGGCGGGCGAGCACTCGGGGCTCGGCCTGTTCGAAGTAGTCGAGGATGGCGGAGACGACGGACACAGTGACGGGGCTCAGGGACGACGGTGGGGGCGGCTACTACGACGGTGCGAGCACGGCGGCGTCGGCCATGGTGCGGGGAGGGCGAAGGAGAGGAGCTGGGGAGAGTGGGGTGTGTCTGCGAGGTCGGGAGCGAGGTGGACGACCGATCCAAGCCTCTAGGGCGGCGAGGGAAGGAAGCAGGGCGGCGGGCAGCTGCGTGGCGCATGCTGCGGCCGCCGTCGAGCACCTGCCTGCCTGCCTGGCCGAGCCAAGCAGCTCGCTGGAGCGGCAGCTGGGCTAGGCCGGCAGGTGGGCCGGGTGGAGCACCAGGTAACTCCTTTTCTCTCTCCTTTTTCCTATTTCTTTTCTGTTTCATTTCTTTTGCAACTTTGTTTATTTAATAAAAATGCCAGAACATTTTTATAACTCATAAGACTTGTCATGCCCATTGTATATAATATGAACAACATGGAACATTATAGTTTATGATTATTTGAGCATTTAAAATATTTTATAGCATTTAAATGCCCAAATGCAAATACCATATGATTTAATCCAGAGACCTTGGATGTCCTAGAAAATTGTGCACCATTTTTGGCAGAGGTTTAAGACCAAGGCTGAAATGATGGACATTTTCGAATGGCATTTTGGGTACATTGGAAAAGATTTCATCAAACCCTAGTTGTTAGAAGAGGGGTGATGGGGTTTCTGTCATTCCCATTTCAAGTTTTCTTTGATAAGTAAACATGATGCACACTCTAGCTAGTCCTAATGCAAGTGCTAACTAGGGATGTGACAATTACACCACAACGGCGGCCCGAACCAGTATAAATCTTGTGTCTCTTGTTCATTGGATCTGACGAGCTAGGCCTAGGGCTGTTGAGTATACGAGCTAGGGCGGAAGGGGAGATCTTCGTGCGCACCCCAATGTTCGAACCTTAAGGGTTTGCCAGAAGCCTAGATCCAACATTTGGCGCGCCAGGTAGGGGTGTGCCGAAACTTCCCTTCCGTCGATCAGTGCTCCGTCGCTCCAGCAGTTCCATCATCGACGCTCGCAGAGCCCATGCTGAGCGGCGGGCTGCCCTCACTGCCCGCGTCACTCAGACAGCTCCTCCCGGCGGACCAGCCCGTCGTTCTCCATCGCATGCCGCCAACGCCGCCACCGGTCCGACGCCGCATGAACAGCAGACATCGTCCCTGCACCCCGTCGCTGACTCTGGCGGTCTCCTCGTCCCTTGCTCGCCGCGGACCCACGGACGCGCAGGTTGTGTTGCTCATGGCACGTGAGGTCCTGCGCTACCGCCCCGTCGACGACTTCTACGAAGAATGGCTCGACCACATCACAAAGCTCGTCAGCGCCGCTGGGGGCTCTCCAGTGCCGTCCCTCTCCCTGCCTTGTCTGCCTCACCATGAGGATGACGAGGCCTAAGAAGCTCCAAGGCTACCCCGCATCAAGGCACCGTCCAAGACCGAAGTCACGTGGCCCCGCGGCATGACCGCCCACGCGCGGCGCCAGTGCACGAAGAAGGAAGCTGCCAAGAGATCAAGCGGCCCCGCGTAGGAGCACCCGCACTACGTCCACCGCTGCTTCGAGGCCGCAT
>LR738714.1:240355741-240393539 GCA_902687465.1 Secale cereale
CCCGAGCTGCGCAACGTCAATTGGCGTGGGAAGTTCAAGCCCGACCTGCCTCCACGCTACTTCAGCACCCCCGACCTTGCAGATTTCCTACAGCTCTACTAGTTGAGCATCGAAGCATCCGGCGGCAACGAGATGATCATGGCGAACTGGTTCCCATGGCCCTCAAGGATGGAGGGCGCTCATGGCTCTTGAACCTGCCCGCAGGATCGATCTCCACCTAGAGTGAGATGCACGAGCGGTTCATCGCCAACTTCCAGGGCACTCGAGACCGTCCCCCGGCCGCGGGTGACCTGCGGCGTATCAAGAAACAACGAGGAGAAACCCTGCAAAAGTTCATCCAACGCTTCAACAGTGTCCGCGTCAAGATCCCCAAGGTCACGGACGAGGCCATCATCTCGACGTTCTCAGATGGCGTCCGCGACGTCAAGATGAAAGACGAGCTCGCCATCCATGAAGATTTGTGCACGTCCTTGGAGCTATTCAACCTCGCGACCAAATGCACCAGGGCCAAGGAGGGGCGCCTTTCATTCGTCGAGATCCCCACTACTGAACCCGAAGACGAAAAGGCCAAAGGCAAGGACGTAAAGCGCAAGGAACCCAAACTAGAAATGAAGCACGGTAGCGACTACCCACAGCTGCCCAAGAACGGTCGTGCATTTTGCGCCTTCCACAACACTCATGACTGCCAAGAGCTCAGGGCTCTCCACGAAGGACGCGTCATCCAACACCCCGAGCGCGGCAACCATGGCTACGGCCATGGAGTCGGACCAGGGGACGCTGGGACGACCACGGCCCCCGCCAGGAGTGGCGTGATCAGCATCGGGAGGACCGTTGGCACGGCCAGCCCTACGAGGACGCTTGGAGGGATCAGCCCCGACAGGACTGTCCTCAGTGCAGGGCCGGCCTACCACCTCTTCCACCGCCAAGGATAAACAACGACCAGGACGAGGGGGCTGGGGACTTCCAGGAGCTGCGTGCCATCGCTTGCATCTTGGTCGGAGAACATGCCCCAGCTTCTCAGTGCCTCTTCACGCAATTTACCCATGAAGTAAACGCGGCTCTCCCCAAGCTCGAGGCTACGCACCCACTTAGGTTGTCCAGATGCCCCATCACCTTCATTTCAGCGGACCAGCTCAAGTGCGCAGGTACGGCTGGCGCCCTCCTGATGCTTTGTTCTCGAGTCATCAGCAACGTCCAAGTTACCAAGAGCCCCATCGATGGTGGCGCAGGACTCAACGTCCTGTCCATCGAGACTTTCGACAGCCTCCAAGTACCCTACAATCAACTGCTTCCTACCAAGCCCTTCTCCGGACTGACTGATGGCTCCACCACCCCCGTAGGGCACGTCCGCCTACTTGTAACCTTCGGCAAGCGCGACAACTACCACACTGAGCTCATCGACTTCGATGTCACCCACATCCATCTCCCTTATGACGCCATCCTTGGGTATCTAGCCCTGGCCAAGTTCATGGCAATGACTCACCACGGCTACAATGTTCTCAAGATGCCGGGAAGCGGCGGCATCTTCACCATCGCCTGCAAGGAGAAGGATACAGTGTGCTCACTCGAGCGTGCTTACCAAGCGGCGGTTGTCAAGGATCCGGACAGCGGCAACATCATCTACCCACCCGAGGTCGTCCCCAAGAAAAAGAAGCAGCTGCTGGCCCTAGAGCCTCATGAGGATGTAGCACAAGGCGTTAGCACCTCGGGACCTACACCTAGGGAGGGGCCTCCTCCCTCTATCGCATAGGAAGGCGCGCCTAGCGCCCCCCTCAGGCTGGGCTCGGGGGCTCTCCTCTGGAGAGCCTCTGACCTAGCCAATGTCTCGAGGGAGGCGCTCGGGCACCATGTGGGGGAGTGCTTTGATGCACACTTCCCTCCAGAGGCCTCAAGGCGTGAGGCCCCAAGTGCTCAGGAGTTCATCAGCAAGACCATTGAAGAGCTACAGGAGCCGAGAGCCATGCGGGGCGAGAGTCGCCCGCGGCTGTCGGTCCAAGCTCAGGGGACGGGCTGCGCGTCTGCGTCAACGTCCCTGCACTCAACAGGATCGCGTCTCAAGAGCTCTACTGGCCTTCCTAGGTGGGCCGGTGCCAGGGTCCCCCTCACAGCTAAGTGCGCATGACCTTCGGCCTGCCGAACCAGGAGGCCCTGCACCAGTACCACATGCGGGAAATCCTGGCGGCTCGCGAGGCCAGGCACAAGGAGATCCAGGCGGAGTTGGACTCGGCCCTCCGCGAGATCTGGGGAACCCCGGAGCCTCCCGAGGGGCCGGATCCAGGTGGCACGTAAGGAACATTGTCTTCGTCGAGCACCTTCAGCTACACCAATGCTACTTCAGCAACTATGCCAGGTGACATCTTCCGATTTTTGTTTAACTGGGAGCGCCCCTCGGGCTGCATCATTCCCAGGTCACACGGGCCTGTCCCTGCGACGCGTATCCTTTTGCATCTCGGATCACCTTGTGGGGGCGCCCTTCGGGCTGCATTATCCCCAGGCCGCGCAGGTTCATCCTGGTGGCATGTATCTCCCTTGCATTTTACCTAGGCATGTGCTGCCATCTTTGTCATTCTGCATGCGGATCACTTGACTAACCATCACCCCTTCGGGTCTCCTTCGCCCCCTAATAGACATCTGTTCATCTCGCAACAGGGCTGCATACGTTGGCACGGCGCTTGTGCTCGGGTCCGTCCATGCAACGCTGACAAACCCGAGGGACCGAGCTCTGACCCGCGGCCCGCTCCGCAAGCGTCACCTCACCAGGTCCTCAGTGCCATCGTCTCCCTGCGGAATTATCGGAAGCCCAGCGCTGGTGCGGCCCTTAGTCGTTCTACTGCAGGCTAACCTACCGGAGTCTCAGGAGCATGGCGACAGGCATTCCCGCCGGTCTCCCCTCCTCACACAGTTCGCTTGCGCGTTAAAGGGGGTTCCCTAAGCATCGCGTCTCAGGGGCTCTTACTGATTCTCTAGCCCTCACCCCTTGGCCTTGACCACAGCATCGCGACCTGGCATACCAACGACGGCTGAGCTTCTCTCGAGGATCGGGACCCGAGGACACAGAGAGTCAGGAAGGACGAGGGGAGGGGGAGTCGTTTCAGGGAGCTTGGGCCTGTTCGGACGTCAAGGGGGGCCCTTGGACATCGCGACCCAAGGGCCTAACTAGCTCTGTAGCCCCTCACTCCCTAGTCTTTTCCTAGTTTCTGGTCAAGGCCAGCGGCGGCTGAGGTACGCGCGGGGCCGGGCCCTGCTGACGCAGAACTACAGGGCCAGCAGGAGGGAATCACAAAATCTCTGCCTCATGAACAAACCAGGTGCGCTATTTGGGGGGACACACCCCGCGATCGTCAAGATAAGTCGCTAATCCCTTGATGCCCCATCCTCGCTCGCTCAGCAGGATTCGGTAGTAACGCTTCAACAATGCCGCCTCGCTTTCTTAGCCCCCAGAAGCCGCTTACACACCAATGGGGACCTCTTGAGCATCGTGCCTCAGGAGCTCTTACCGGACCTCAGGCCGCTCACCTCCTGGCCTTGCCCACGGCATCGTGACCTGGCATACCAGCGACGGCTGCAGCTTGCCTTGGGACTGGGCCTGCCGGCGTAGAGCACTACGCTACCGAAAGGGTTAAAAAGAGGGGTGATATTGATGAAACGAGGCTCGCGAGCAGAGTGTGCTGGCAAAACAGCAAGATAGATGCAAAAGCATTACACGTTCTTTACACACCCCCGTGGGGTTGGCTTTGGATCATTGCAAGGAACGCTGCAAAAGGCCATCAGGGAATCCTAACCACGGTCGCCATCACCGATGCCATCATCAACAGCGCGCCACGACGGTCCACCTCTGACCCTAGGCGGGTCACCACCAGCAACGTGCCCGCGAGCCCGACGCGTTTCGGGCACGCCGCGAGCTCAGGGGCACGTAGATGTCGTCGCTCTTCTCTAGAGACTCGGCAGACTCAGAGGAGCTGCTGAACCTCCGGAGGCCATCGCTGCCGCTGGATGAGCTAGTGACGGAATCGATGTCTGGCACATCGCCGGCAGTAGCATCCCCCTGGTGGCCCCCTCTAGGGCAGCATTCCAAGCGGCGTCCTTCCTCATCAAATACCTTGAAGCACAACATGGAGAAACCGTCGAACTCGAAGTGGATGGCGAGGGCGCTTCCGAGCCGCAGGAGCGGGCGACCTCGCCCCATCCTCGAGTCATGAAGACATTCCCTGGGGAGATGACCTCAACCTCTGCCCTCGTCGCCAGGGCCCGTCACTCTGCATGTCGCAACCACAGCCCGAGTGGCCCCCTCGGCGGCACCTCCGCTGCGAAGAAAGGCGGGAGGCGAATCCAAGATCTCGGAGGCATCACTGCCCACACCACAAACTCACGCGAGGAGCCTCTGGCGTGAGCTCCCGGGTTGGAAGCGTGCACCACAATGGCATGGTCAGCACGGCCATGGCGCGAGGGGCGCTGAGCGCCAACTCCCTTACCATGGTCCAGTGCCATGGGGTAGAGGGGCGACGGATAGCCAGTGGGAGGCCGCTCATGCTAAGGCCTCATCACTTCCGGTCTCATGATGGCGCCATGAGGACGGAGTGGTCTTTTCTTCGGACGGAGTACCTCTGGCTCCTCGCGAGGAGTCTTCCCCTTCTCGGGGGTGGAGAATCGTCGGATCGGCGCCATGAGTGACACGGTCGAGAACAAGGCAATGAAGAAGAGGCGAGAGGAACAAAGGAAGAAGATGGGCGGCGGAGGCTCCGCTCGCCGCTTTATTTATTGCCAGGAGAAGGCCAACCGCCTTCCTCCGAAATCATAGGTAATGAAGATTTTCTATGCATGCAGGGACTTGTCAAGTCACGCAGCCGCCGAGGCTGCGTGGGGAAGTGGAGATGCCCACGTCCCATCAACCGCCACGCATCAGACAAGGCTGCAGGCTTTGAGGGCCCGCGGCGCTCCATGCTTAGCCCTTGGCTTTGCCGCAAAGCCAAGCCCGAGCGCACCTTCGGCCTGGGGGCTACTGTCAGCGTTCTAGGACCGGGGTTACCCAGACTTGCATGCCTGCGGCCCTGGGGGTGGCTAATCAGGCGGCCTGGTACGGCCCAGTATCTTCATCGACCACTCAAGACCCTCGCGAGGGGCCAAGCCTCGTGAGGCGGATGACACAGGGCATCCCTTGGGGTGGTCTCACCAGGCCGGCACGTGAGGATCGGAGATATCGAGGCTAGGGACTTCGCGCGAGGTCCTCGTGACGTGAGCAGTGACGACCAAGGCCAGGCGGGCGCCAGCGGGCGCACAGTGCCAGTTTCCCCTTTGATGCTAAAATAGCAGGTGCAGACGAAGAGTCCCGAGGAGCCAGGCAAAGGTTTCCATATCGGTGCAACCAAACCAGGACCAGCAGGACGGCAGGACGGAGGTCATCGCGGAGCCCATGGCGGCGTCACTATCAGAGCCTTTGGCAGGCGAAGACCACCTTTTGTCAGGATAGCTTGTACTAGATGTCCCCCTTCAAATTCGGCCATTGTGGGATTCCTTCCTGCTCAATATTTGGGAAGAGGACCCGGGCCACTATAAATAAGACTAGCCACTACCATTGGGATCATCTCATCAGAGACAGAGTTGATCTCACCCAGAGTTGAGAAGATAGAAGGCCACACACCACCAGCTCACTCAAGCCCAAGAACACCTCTCCTCAGGAGGCAGTTCATCCATGTACTAGTTCTTCATCAGCCTACAAGGCAATCCACCATACCTCACTGGTTTGGGGTATTACGCCACAATGGTGGCCCGAACCAGTATAAATCTTGCGTCTCTTGTTCATCGGATCTAACGAGATAGGCCTAGGGCTGTTGAGTAGACGAGCTAGGGCGGAAGGAGAGATCTTCATGCGCACCCCATTGTTCGAACCTTGAGAGTTTTGCTGGAACCCTAGATCCGACAGCCTGGGCGTCTAGCGCTGCTTTCTGACGATGTTCAGCGGCATCCATCTTCTCCTCGTCAGTCTTGCTCATCAGCTCGCTACGGCGCTTGCAGAAGCAGAACTCTTGAAGCTCCAACCTCCGGTTATACTCTTTATTAAGAGCCCGCCGGACCCTCGCGACCTGACCACCAACCTTCGCCTCCTGGAAGGCCAAGGATTCTTCAGCGGCCACCAGTTGGTCCTCGATCGTGTCCAGTCCCTCCCGCTCCAAGCTCTGCTTCAATGCCTCCACTGTCATTTCTTCCTCAGGTGAGCGACTTTCGCCTTATTTTCCAAGGTACCCGCGTTGGAGCGGCCTGGTGACCCTCTCTCGCCTTGATCCAAAGCTCGAGGGCAGCATTCACAGCAAGGAGCTCCTGCTGACGGGTTTCCGCGGCCTCGCCTTGAAGCTCCACGGCCTCGGCCTCTTCAAAAGCATGGTCACGAGCTTCCTTTGCCGCGGCTGAGGATGCCCCATCCTTCGAGCTGGAGGCTTCATGCTAAAGACAACTAAGGTTGATGGCCACCTCAAGCCAACGTCGATCCTGCACCAGGTACTAGAACTCGGCCTCATGACGGGCGTCACCATCTTCGAGCCCGGCCTCAAGACGGTCTGGCACACACCTCGCATACTGAAAAGGTTGTGTCGATCAGTGTCGCGGCCGCGCATGACAGTCAGCGTTCGATTCAGGATCTACTCTGACTCCCCAGCCGCAGTGGTTGCTCGCAGGTGCCCATTAGCATTGAGGCGGTGCCCAGGGCATCCAGTCCAGCGCCCGAACCTGAGGTTGGGGGCTCGGTCCTTAGCAAACCTAAAGTCAAGCTGTTAGTCGGCTTGAGTAGGCCCCAAGCGCCATCAGGCGATGCAGGAGCAAGTGGAGATGCTACCCAGGTGAACGTGATGTTGTGATCATAGGTAGGCATGGTGGTCTCAGGATCGCGGGCCTCCGGATACCTCTTCGGGAGGAAGCCTGCCCCTCCGGCGGGCACGAGCGAGGTGGCCGGGCCCACCGGCGTTTTGGAGGATGGCACCAAAGCCTTCTTCACCTCTTCACCTGGCGAGAGCCTGAGGAGAGAAAGCCTAGGAGAAGTCATGGGGCAAAGATCAAGCAGAGAAGGAGGCTTACTCGTCTAGGGCGATCCACCACCTCCTCTTCAACACCCACGTGTCAGTGCAACACCCCCTAGGTCTGTTGCCCAACTGTGCACACGCACAAGAACAAGGTGGAAGCACTAGATCGAGCCCATGATTGAAGAACCAAAAGAATCAAGTACCAACACACATCCAGAGAGACCAAGGTCAAGCCAGAAAAATGAGATATCGACAAGAGAAGAGCCGCCCTTGCCGGGCGGGCAAGCTTGGCAATGGGCAAGGCCACCACCAAAAACAAGCTATCAGAGACTCCGTGGCAGAGCCTACCTGGGGTAGCGGCAGGTAAACCATCCCGCCAACCACTCAACCACGACCCATGTGGCGGAGCGGACGTGTCTCGTTGCGTGAGGAGAAATAGGACTAGGGTTTTTCCCGCAAATTTCAGAAGGGGAGGCCTTTATATAGATTCTAGGAGCTAGGAGAGGGCTACTGAAGTGTGGTTTTCGCCCACACTGTCATGAACGAACGGCGAAGACCATGGAGGGGGTTTAGATGGGCTAGTGGGCTGATTGTGGCTGTGCAAAGAGGTGTGGGCTGAGATGAGAGGAGAGGAGAGAGGCCCGGCACAGCGTTTCGGAGACCGAAACGTCCAACGAAAAACCCGGCTATAGTGCCGCTATAGTTTAACGGTTGGGCTATCAAACAGACTCCGAATGTGACGAAATTTGACAGGCGGTCTACCTACACCATAATAAGACCACACGTCAACTTTCAACCCACTCCGAGAACATTTTCCGGCCGCCTAGAAAATAAATATTCAGACGTGCCGCGGGCGCGTGCGAGTGTGTCTGGGCTCAGAACGGACAACGGAGAGGAATGGGGGACCCAAATGAATGCAAGTTTTAAAAACATGCTGATAACATGCAAACGATCACATGGTAATTTGAAACACGCAAGCAGGTGACATGGCAACGGCAACGAATAACTAGAAGACACCTGGCGCATCGGTCTCGGGGAGTCACACCCATGACGTTTTGCCACTCGTCCCCTGCCTTCGTGTTGGGTCCAGGCCCGGCAGGCTGAGGGCCCGAGGGCTACTGTTAGTGTTCTGGGAACCAGGGTACCTAGACTTGCCTACCTGCGGCCCAACACGCGGCTTCACGATGGCCCAGCAGGACCCAGTTTCAAGACTGCTCAAGAAGTGCCCTCGCGAGGGGCCCTTGCCCTTGCAACGGAAGGCACGCCAAGACCTCCTGAGGGCGGCTCTACAAGCTACCTCCCGAGGGGCGGAGATTACTATGCAAGTACCCCTCCACATGAGGGCGCCGTGACATAAGCCATCACGACCAAGGCCAGGCGGCCGTCAGAGGGGACACTTTCCTCTTCGGTGCTAAGGAGACAAGGACGACTGTGGGTTCCTAAGGAATCCCCCAAAGGTTTCAATTTTGGTGCAACCTGACCAAGAGCACAAGCTCGGCAGGGCAGATGTCATCGCCGAGCCCACCCCTGCGTCACGACTAGAGATTTTGCAGGTGAAGACCACTCTTCGTCAGCATAAGATGTACCTCTTGTCCCACTTCAAAATTGGTCATTGTGGGATCCCTTCCCGCCAAAGTGAAGTGTCAAGTGGACCTGAGCCAATATAAATAGTGACCGGCACCCACCCTAGAAGGGGGGAAGATTGAACCCGGATACACCACTCGAGACCTCCCGAGGTAGCTCACCCACTGTAGTAGTCCATATCCCGCCTCCTCGTGAGGCCAATCCTCCACAAAGCAAGAGTAGGGTCTTACACCGTAAGGTGGACCGAACCTAGGTATATCCCTATGTGCTTCCCTTTCACCTCGTCCCCAAATCTCAGTTAGCCAGATCCTAAGTGATTCATCTCACATGCCACAAAGTTCGAACCTCTTTGGATTTTGTCACACCCTAATTTTCATGCCACAACACTTAAGCTAATAAATAATGATGAAATTTTGATTTGACCAAAACTTTTGAGAGTTTTTAATTTTTGATTTGCTTGATTTGATTTTTGTGTCTTGGTTGCAAGTCCTCTAAAAATCAAATAAATCCTCCAACTCTTATTCTCCTTATACTTCATCCAAAACTTTGTCCAATGATCATGCCACGTGTATAGGACATAATAGTATTTTCTTACGAAAATATTTTGGCCAGAAAGTATTTTCTAAGTTTGGTTTTCTAAAACCCCCTGAATTGAGACTTGAACTACAAGTACTTAACTAAGGGTGTGAAAAAACTTTCAAACGTTATATTTGAATTCTATTAGATATAGGACTCTCAAAAACCACAAAAATATTTAAAGTTATTTTTATAATTTATTTAAATAATTTTCTTTAGTCTAGAAATGGTCTTCAATAGGTTAAAATTATTTAACTATTTCAAAAATATTTGAGAAAATTTGGGGAAACTCATAGGACATATATTGTCCATATATAAGAGTTTCAACACATGGTCATGTTCAAAATATTGGTCAAATCCCTCAAAAACCCTTTCTGGATATTTCAAGATTTTTAAATATTTACATAGGAAATTTTCCTCATTAATTCCAAGAAAATTCTAGCATGTCACATGTGACTTGTTTGATGATCTTGCCAAGCCTTATGCCTTTAAGATCAAGAAAACATCACCAAACCCCCTCAAAACCATTTCTGCCCATTTTGAAGTTTGACCAACTTTACATTGACAAACTTGTCCAAATGCTCTCAAACTTGGTGCACATGCTAAAATGATGTAATCATGCATCTAAAACAAATGACACATGGTGGAGAGAAGGATATCATGACCAAAGTGTCCCAAAACCATCCATGTACAGAACCAAATTTGAACAACTTTACATTGCCAACTTTTTACTTGTGATCTTGAAATTTGTGGACATGCTCACAACCACAAATGATGACACTACATCAAGTGGTACATCAAGGGGGAATGATTTGCATGACTAAATCTTGGAAAATCGATTTCTATTGATTTCTAGGGTTTACCAAAGTTACATTGGCTACTTTGACCAAATGAGCTGAAACTTGGTGGAACACCCTATTTTTATGTGCCATTTCACCTTGTTAAATTTCATGTCAAGTGAAATTAAATTTGGTGCCCAAACCTACATCAAACATCTTCTGGCAGAATTTCAAATGCATGTTTCAACCCCTTCCACTAATCTCCATGAGCTGAATATCTTCCCACAACCTCATCTGGTTCTATTGTACCTCTTGCATGCTTTGTTGCCCAAGGAGCAATAATTAAGGGGTGCAGAGACCCATTTTCTTCCCTGGACACTTGTTTTCCGTCTCTCTCCCAACCCCACCTCTCCTTGAGTGGCTCCCCAGGGCATCCAATGCCCTTGCCACATTGTTTACTCCCACCTGCAGCCACTAGACAGAAGTGGACGCACGGGTGCGCGTAGAAAAGTTGTAGATGCCAGCCAAAAACATGCTCTAGAGCGCCTGCCAGGGCGTTCAACCGTTGACACCGCATCCCCCAACCACCTCGAGCCTCCCCCTTGCACCAGTCGAGGTGCCTCAATGTTCACAACACGCCACCGCGCTGGTCCCCTCCTTCCTCTCTCTCTCTCTCTCATGCTCATGTCGCGCGTGCCCAGAGCCGCCCGAGCCTGCAAATGCGCGTGCGAGTTCGTGGCTCCACCCGGAGCTTGCCCCGCTCCCTCTCTATCTTCCTGGCACCCTACTCCACTCCCATGAATGCCACAAACAACCCCTCGCTCTCCCTAATGGCTGCTCGAGATGTTGCCATGGCCACCCGTGCGCCGCATCCATGGTGAGCCACTAAGGTCACCACTTGAGGAAGAAGTGGTGTACCAAAGAGAGATTTTGGTGTGCGTGTGTGTAAAATGATGGATTAGATCTATGTGTGATTACCGCCCCAACCAAACATGTGCAACCACTCTACCCCTTTATGGGACAGGGCACCGGACACACCGTTGGTAACTTGAGGTCACTCTCGGGACGGGGTCATCCTCGGATAGGCGGCCATGACTATTTTCATAGGGCACCGGACACACCGTTGGTCCCTTCGTGTATGTGTGATAATGTGAAAAGGGTAGAGTCCCATGATATTTTGCTTATACACGAGGGCCATGTACCAACGAGTGGACCCTATGTTAGTGTCATCTAGGGAAAGATAATGATCGGGTGCTTCCCCCGAGTACTTGAGGTACTGCAGGATCGTGGGTGACACGAAAGTTGTTGGGAGCATAGCATGCAATTTCAAAAAAATAAAACTATGATCACGCAAGATCTATCTAGGAGAAGCAAAGTAATGAGACGGGAAGAGCATGTCCACGTACCCTCGTAGACCGAAAGAGCAAGCGTTATATTAACTGGGTTGATGTAGTTGAACGTCATCGCGATTCAACCGATCAAGCACCGAACGTACGGCACCTCCGAGTTCTGAACATGTTCAGCTCGATGACGACACTCGAACTCTTGATCCAGTAGAGGGTCGACAGAGAGTTTTGTCAGCACGACAGTGTGGTGACTGTGATGATGATGTGATCCGCGCAGGGCTTCGCCTAAGCACTACGATGCTATGACCTGAGGAGCAAACTATGGAGGGGGCACTCCACACGGCTAAGAACAATTAATGTGTTTCCTAGGGGTGCCCTCCCCACGTATATAAACGAGGGAGGGGAGGGAGGTAGCCTAGGGCATGCCCAAGTATGAGGAATCCTACTTGGGCCCCTAGTCCAATTCGGCCCCCCTTACCATATTTGGACAAGGGGGAAAGGAATGAGGGAGGAGGGGAAGGAAGTAGGATTCCTACTTCATACTTTCCTTTTCCTCCTCTCCTTTCCCTTCCTCCCCACGTGGCTTACCCTATAGGGGGCGCACCAACCCCTTGTGGGTTGGTGTGTTCCCTTACTTGGCCCATTAAGCCCATATCTTTGCCGGGGGTTGCCTGGAACCCCTTTCGGTAACCCAGTATCACTGGAACACTTTTTGTGTCCAAATAACATCGTCCTATATATCAATCTTTACCTCTTGACCATTTAGAGACTCGCCAGCCACTTATGTGCAATGCACGCCAGTAGAACCAGTCTCATGAACATGGTCATGTAATGTCGGTCTGGGCCGCTTCATCCAACAATACCGTCGAATCAAAGTAAGACGTTGGTGCTAAGTAGTATGACTATTATAGCCCACAACTCTTTGAGTTCTAGTCGTGCGTATCATCTACGCATAGACCTGGCTCATGATGCCACTATTGGGAACGTAGCATGCAATTTCAAAAAAATTCCTACGCTCATGCAAGATATATCTAGGAGAAGCATAGCAACGAGACGGGAAGAGTGTGTTCACGTACCCCCGTAGAACGAAAGCGGAAGCATTACATTAACGAGGTTGATGTACTCGAACGTCATGGCGATTCAACCGATCAAGCACCGAATGTACGACACCTCCAAGTTCTGCACACGTTTAGCTCGATGACGTCCCTCGAACTCTGGATCCAGTAGAGGGTCAACGGGAGAGTTTTGTCAGCACGACGGTGTGGTGACGGTGATGGTGATGTGATCCGCGCAGGGCTTCGCCTAAGAACGTATATAAAGGAGGGTGGGGGGAGGCAGCCTAGGGAACTCCCAAGTAGGAGGAATCCTACATGGGCCCCTAGTCCAATTCGGCTTCCCCTTTACCATATTTGGACAAGGGGGAAAGGAAGGAGGGAGGAGGGGAAGTAAGTACGAGTCCTACTTCATACTTTCCTTTTCCTCCTCTCCTTTCCCTTCCTCCCCATGTTGCTGACCCTATAGGGGGCGCACCAACCCGTTGTGGCCTGGTGTGTTCCCTTACTTGGCCCATTAAGCCCATATCTTTGTCGGGCATTGCCCGGAACCCCTTCCGGTGACCCGGTATCACCCGGAACACTTACGGTGTCCATATACAATTGTCGTATATATCAATTGTTACCTCTCGGCCATTTTGACACTCCTCTTCATGTTCGTGATCTCATCTAGGACTCTGAACAATCTTCGGTCACCAAAAACACATAACTCATAATAAAAATCGTCATCGAACGTTAATCGTGCGGACCCTACGGGTTCGAGACCTATGTACACATGACCGAGATACTTCTCTAGTCAATAACCAATAGTGGAACCTGGATGTTCATATTGGCTCCCAAATATTCTACGAAGATCTTTATCGGTCAAATCGTAATGACAACATATGTTATTCCCTTTGTCATCGGTATGTAACTTGCCCGATATTCGATCGTCAGTATCTTCATACCTAGTTCAATCTCTTTACTAGCAAGTCTCATTACTCGTTCCGTAATACATCATCCTGTGACTAACTCATTAGTCATTTTCTTGCAAGGCTTAGTATGATGTGTACTACCAAGATGGCCCAGAGATACCTCTCCGATACACGAAGTGACAAATCCTAATCTTGATCTATGCTAACCCAACAAACATCTTTGGAGATACATGTAGAACATCTTTATGATCACCCAGTTACGTTGTGATGTTTGATAGCACACAAGGCATTCCTTCGGTATTCGGGAGTTGCATAATCTTGTAGTTGGAGGAATATGTATTTTACATGAAGAAAGCAATAGCAGTAAAATTGAACGATCATTATGCTAAGCTAACGGATGGGTCTTGTCCATCACATCATTCTCCTAATGATGTGATCCCATTGATCAAATGACAACACATGTCTATTCTTACGAAAATTAACCATCTTTGATTAACGAGCTAGTCTAGTAGAGGCTTACTAGGGAAAAGATGTTTTGTCCATGTATTCACACATGTATCAAGTTTCCGCTTAATACAATTCTAGCATGAATAAGAAACATTTATCATGATATAAGAAAATATAAAAGAGCAACTTGATTATTTCCTCTAGGTCATATTTCCTTCAGTCTCTCAATTGCACTAGAGTCAATAATCTAGTTCACATCGCCATGTGATTTAACACCGATAGTTCACATCGTGATGTGATTAACAACCATAGTTCACATCGCTATGTGAGCAACACCAAAAGGGTTTACTAAAGTCAATAATCTTTTTCACATCGCCATGTGATTAACACCTGAAGAGTACTAATGTCTGATCATGTTTTTCTTTGTGAGAGAAGTTTAGTCAACGGGTCTGTCACATTCAGATCCATATGTATTTTGCAAATTTCTATGTCTGCAATGCTCTGCATGGAGCTACTCTAGCTAATTACTCCCACTTTCTATACACATCAAGATTGATGCTTAGAGTCATTTGGATTAGTGTCAAAGCTTGCATCGGCGTAACCCTTTACGACGAACTCTTTATTACATCCATAATAGAGAAACATTTCCTTAGTCCTCCAGTTACTAAGGATAACTTTCACTGTTGTCTAGTGATCTACTCCTGGATCACTATTGTACCTCCTTTCCAAACTCACAACAGGTTTGGTACACAACATGGCATACTTTATAGAACCTATGGCTGATGCATAGGGAATGAATTTCATTCTCTCTCTATTTTTCTGCTGTGGTCGGGCTTTGAGTCTTACTTAACTTCATACCTTACAACTCAGGCAAGAACTCCTTCTTTGACTGATCCTATTTTGAACTACTTCAAAATCTTATCAAGGTATGTACTCATCAAAAGTCTTATCAAGCGTCTTGATATGTCTCTATAGATCTTGATGCCCAATATTTAAGAAGCTTCACCGAGGTCTTTTATTGAAAAACTCATTTGAACAATCCTTTATGATTTCCAGAAAATTCTACATCATTTTCGATCAACAATATGTCATTCACATATACTTATCAGAAATGTTGTAGTGCTCCCACTCACTTTCTTGTGAATACATGCTTCACCTTAAGTCTGTATAAAACCATATGCTTTGATCACCTTATCAAAACGTATGTTCCAACTCCGAGATGCTTGCACCAGTCCATACATGGATCACTAGAGCTTGCACACTTCGTTAGAACCTTTAGGATCGACAAAACCTTCTGATTGATATCATATACAACTCCTTTTTCAGAAATCCATTAAGGAAAGTAGTTTTGACATCCATTTGCCAGATTTCATAAAATGCGACAATTGCTAGCATGATTCGAATTGTCTTAAGTATCGCTATAGGTGAGAAAGTCTCATTGTAGTCAATTTCTTTAACTTCTCGAAAACCATTTGCGACTAGTCGATCTTTGTAGACAGTGATATTACCATCAGCGTCTGTCATCCTCTTGAAGATCCATTTATTCTCTATGGCTTGCCGATCATCGGGTAAGTCAACCAAGTCCACATTTTTTCACATACATGGATTGCATGTCAGATTTCATGGCCTCAACCATTTCGTGAAATCTAGGCTCATCATCGCTTCCTCATAGTTCGTAGGTTCATCATGGTCTAGTAACATGACTTCCACGACAGGATTACCGTACCACTCTGGTGTGGAACATACTCTGGATGACCTACGAGGTTCGGTAGTAATTTGATCTGAAATTTCATGATCATCATCATTAGCTTCCTCACTAATTGGTGTAGGCATCACGGGAATGATTTTCTATGATGAGATACTTTCCAACTCGAGAGAAGGTACAATTACCTCGTCAAGTTCTACTTTCCCCCATGTTACTTCTTTTGAGAGAAACTCCTTCTCTAGAGAAGGATCCATTCTTAGCAAGAAAGATCTTGCCATTGGATCTGTGATAGAAGGTGCACCCAAATGTTTTTTTAGGTATCCTATGAAGACGCATTTCTCCACTTTGGATTCGAGCTTATCAGGCTGAAGCTTTTTCACATAAGCATCGCAAACCCAAACTTTAAGAAATGACAACTTAGGTTTCTTGCCAAACCATAGTTCATATGGTGTCATCTCAACAAATTTAGGTGGTTCCCTATTTAACGTGAATGCAGCTATCTCTAATGCATAACCCCAAAACGATAGTGGTAAATAGGTAAGAGGCATCATAGATCGCACCATATCTAATAAAGTATGGTTATGACGTTCTGACACACCATTACGCTATGGTGTTCGAGGTGGTGTGAGTTGCGAAACTATTCCGCAATGTTTTAAATGAAGACCAAACTCGTAACTCAAATATTCGCCTCCGCGACCATATCGTATTTTCTTGTTATGATGGTTCTATACTTCACTCTAAAATTCTTTGAACTTTTCAAATCTTTCAGACTTGTGTTTCATCAAGTAGATATACCCATATCTGCTCAAATCATCTATGAAGGTCAGAAAATAATGATACCCGCCTGTCGGCGTATTGGGACGACACCTATGGGATCACAAGAATCCCTACTACGGTTGTGGGCGTGAGGTTGAGAGAAGAGCGGATCAAACAGATAGCACACGGTTCATTTATCCAGGTTCGGGCCGCGAGGATGCGTAAAACCCTACTCCTACTTTGGTGGATTGAATATCTGTGTTCTTCAGCTAGCTATGGGGCGTGAGGAGCTCCAAAAAGCTGAATCCTCCTCCTGGTCGCCTCGGGCCTCCTTTTATAGAAAAAGGGGTTCCCACAGTGGCACACAGGAGGTTGAAAGGGTACAGTGATGCGAGTTTACATGACAAGGCGCATTTAATGCGTCTTGCTTAGGTGTCCTTGCTTTATTGGGGACGGGGGAGAGATCCGTCTTGTCCGTCACCGCTCCTTCTTGTGTCGACACGCGCCCTGGCTAGCGATGCCTGAGATGCCATGTAGGCAGGCAGGCGGCTGAGGTGGCACAATGGTGGGTCTTCACGAAGATCTGCATGCCGCCACGCAGGTGCCTGCCCAGCTGGTTGGGTGTGGGCCTGATGGTGGCCCTGCGGATGTCCTCGGGAATGGCCTTGCCGGGGCCTCGGCAAGGGTCTTGCCGCGGCGCCTGCTGCCATCCCCGGCAAGGTGCTTGCCGGAGGTCTTGTGGTCTCCCTTGGCTGGGATCTGGCCAAGGGTCGTCGTCTTCTTAGTGTGTATCTGGTCTTGAATGTCTTCACAAAGATCTGCATGCCACTACGGGGATATCTCCCGAATCCTTGCCCCATGGAGGCAGTGGACTCAAGGGTGATTCGCTCCGTAGGTGTGGGCCGAGTTGCCGCGGCAAGGGTCTTGCCGGCGCTGCTAAAGCCGGCCCTGGCAAGGATCTTGCCGGGGCTACTAAAACTGGCTCCCGGCAAGGATCTTGCTGGGGGAACCCGCTTCGTCCCTTTGCTCTTTGTGGTCTTGGCTTTGGGCTTCAGTCTTACCCTGGCTTACCTCCCTGGCCTTGCTTGGTGCGGCGGTGCCCGTGGCTCAGACTGCCCGTGCACATTTGTCACATCCCTAGTCAGTGCTTGCATTAGGACTAGCTATAGTGTGCATCATGTTTACTTTTCAAAGAAACTTGAAATGGGAATGACAGAAACCCCAGCACCCCTCTTTTAACAACTAGGGTTTAATAAAATCTTTTCCCATGTACGCAAAATGCCCTTCAAAAATGTTCATCATTTTTGCCTTGGTCTTAAACCTCTGCCAAAAATGGTGCACAATTTTCTAGGACATCCAAGGTCTCTGGATTAATTCATATGGTATTTGCATTTGGGCATTTAAATGCTATAAAATATTTTGTGTGCCCAAATAATCATAAAGTAAATGTTCCATGCTGTTCATATTATATACAATGGGCATGACTAGTTTCATGAGCTACAAAAATGTTCTGGCATTTTTAATAATTCAACACAGTTGCAAAAGAAAATGAAACACAAAGAAATAGAAGAAAAGAGAAGAGAGAAAGAGCTTACCTGGCGCCTAACAGGCCCACCTGCCGGCCCAGCCCAGCCACCGCTCCAGCGAGCTGCTTGGCTCGGCCAGGCAGGCAGGCAGGTGCTCGACGGTGGCTGCAGCGCGCGCCACGCAGCTGCCCGCCGCCCTGCTTCCTCCCCTCGCCGTTCTGGTTAGTGGGATCGATCCCCCACTTCCTCCCCGAGCTCGCTGACACTCTCTACCCTCCCCAGCTCCTCTCCCTCGCCTTCCCCGCACCATGGCCGACGCCGCCGTGCTCGCGCCGTCGTGATAGCCGTGTCCATCGCCGTCCTTGAGCTCCGTCATCATGTCCGTCCGCTCCACCGTCCTCGACTACGTCGAGCAGGCTGAGCCCCGAGCGCTCACCCGCTCTGGAGTCGCCCCCGACCCCGTCTTCCCCAACTCCGGCCGCAGAGATCCCCCTCGCCGCCCCGCTTAGCTCCGACCGTCCCCGAGCTCGCCTCGGCGTCTACTACAACAGCCGTGAGCCCAACTCCATCCTCCACCTCTCCGTTGGCTCTCTCCTGCACTGAACGCACCGCACGAGGCTCACCTGCACGCGCCCCCGCGGAGCTCGTCGCCGACGAGGCTCCGGCCATCTAACGGTCCGGCCACCGTGCCCACCAGCTTCACTGTACCGTTAGATGCTGTAGGATCACTCCACGCACCTCTACGAGCACCGCACCATTGTTTTCGACCTCGCCTGAACTTCGGCAGCCGCTGGACTTGTCGCCGGCGTCGTTTCCGGCGACCCCGAGGCCAGCCACCACCACCACTCGACATGGCTCGCTCCCAGCTACCCGTAGTTGTGCTCCGCCGTCGTTTAGGCAGCCGGAGCACAAAACCCGCACCTCGCCGCCGCGTTTGGCCTCGCCGGCGAGTTAGCCCTGTTTGACCAAGGGTTTGACCCCCCTGGGTCACTTCATGTGGGTCCTGCCTGTTAGTCAAACCTAGTTTAGTGTTTAATTTAATTTTAATTAGTTAGTTAACTAACTATGACACTGACCAGTGGGTCCCACTGGTCAGGTTTGACCTGGGTCGCCCTGTTGACTGGCTGACATCAGCATGATGTCATGCTGATGCAGTAATGGATTTTCTGGGATTTTTGGATTTAAAAATAATTCAGGAAATTCCAGAAAATTCTTTAAACATCAAAAAATCATCTAAATTCAACAGTAGCTCAGATGGAAAAGATTTATATATGAAAATTGATCAGAAAAATCCAATCTTTCCAATGGCACTAGTTTCATGCATGTTTGAGCAAGTTAACCTTGCTGTTTACATTAAAACAAGTTAATGCACTTAATTAAATAATAATTTGGGTTTCAATTTGCATCTTTGTTTCAAATGGGCTCAAACCCTTCTGGTTATAGTTGCATTAGCCCAAAACACATGCATCTTGCTATATCATAAGCATGCATCATATTGTTGCATTTGTTTGCTTATTGATTGTATCGCCGGTATTCTCCGTGTTAGGTCCTGCTCCCGAGGATACTTCTGCGTATCCAACTGAAGAGCAGTACCCGACAACCACTTTGTCAGGCAAGCAATCATTGATCATTTCGATACAAACCCATCTTCTCGCTCCTGCTCTCTTTTACTTCATTAAGGCAACAACGTGTGAACTGCTACTTGCTGCGGTAGTTGAACCCTATTCCCTTGCATGACCTGTCATTGCCACAGTAAATAGTTGAAGCCCACTAGCATGTGTAGGAGTTGATTGAGCCATGTGATGTGTGATCCACCATGCTATTTGATTATGTTGCCTGCTATGCTTAGAGTTGTGTCAGGTCTGGTTCATCTGGGTGATGGATCAGAGTGAAATGACCATACCGGTAAAGAGAAGGAAGTGTGGAATATGTTTGGTAAAGGTATCGATGAAAGGCCATGTTGGAGTACATGGTGGGTTGTTTCATTGGAATCGTCCATAGGACCCGAGATCTGTATGTGTGATTCAAGTTACAGTTACTACCATGCATTGGGCTCCGGGCGCTCCAAGCCCTCTCGTCTTATTAACTGCCCCTGTTCTCTGTCCAGGAGTTGCAACTAGTTTCTGGTGTTTGTAGTTTACTGGTGGTCGTGCACAGCGCTGACCCTCGGGGTGGGCTGTGATGCGACAGGTACGTGGCACGGTGTACCGGTTGCCCGTTTGGTGAGTCGGGAACCCTGTACACATCGTTTGGGGAGATCCGGCCGGGGTTTATCGCCTGACTAACCACACAAGTCTCTCGTCCAGGTTTATCGCCTATTTGGGTTCCATCCGTGGGGAGATCCGGCCGGGGTGTCGCTCACGGCCCAAAACGATGTGTACAGGGTTGCCGCATCACCAAACGGGCGATCGGTACACCATGCCACGTACCTGCCGCGTCACAGCCCACCCCGAGGGTCAGCGCTGCGCACGACCTCCAGTAAACTATAAACACCTGAAACTAGTCGCAACTCCTGGACAGAGGTCAAGGGCAGTTAATAAGTCGAGAGGGTCCATTGGTTTCGGGCCCAATGCATGGTAGTAACTGGTCATGGATCAACCAACACAGAACTCAGTTCCTGAGGACGGCTGCAATGAGACAACCCACCATGTACTCCTACATGGCCTCTCATCGCTACCTTTACCAAATCGTGTTCACACACTTAGCTCACACACATTAGGACATGTTCATCACCATTCCAATTCATCCCCGATGAATCAGACTGACACAACTCTAAGCAATAGCAGGCATAACCAGAAAGCATGAATGAGTAGGCACAACATGGCTCAAACAACTCCTACTCATACTAGTGGGTTTCAACTATTTACTGTGGCAATGACAGGTCATGCAGTGGAAAGGGGTTCAACTACCGCAGCAGGTAGCAGTTGAAGCGTTGTTGTCCTAATGCATTAAAAGAGAGCAAGAGCGAGAGAGTGGGATTGTATCGGAATGCTCAATGGGGTTTCACTTGCCTGGCACTTCTGAAGATAACATTGAGTCTTCATCGGTGTCATCGATCACATCGTCGGAACACGTCTACTGGAAGGGGACAAAACCGACAAACAGGGAAAGAACACAATCAATGCAATGCAACAATATGATGCATGAACATGACATGGCAATGTGATGTAATTTGGCCTAATGCAACTAGCAACCAAATTAAATGAAGTTGGTTTGAATCCAAGATTCAAATTCAAACTCCATATGTGATTATTTAAATGCCATTTAATTGATTTGACATGATCAGCAGGTTTAACTTGTTCAAACATGCATGAAAGTGCCATAAACAGATTCCTTGGATTTTTCTGATCAATTTTCATATATAAATTATTTTCATCTAAGCTATAGTTTATTTTCTATGATTTTTAGAAGTTTTGGCTATTTTCTGAAGTAAATAAATCATTTATGATTTATTTAAAAATCCAGAAAACACTTATTGCGTCAGCATGACGTCACTGTGATGTCAGCAGTCAACAGAGGCTGGTCCAGGTCAAAACTAACCTGTGGGTTCCACATGTCAGTGTGACAGTGCTGCCTGAGTCACAGACAGGTGGGCCCAGTCAAAAGCCATGTCAGCAAAGTCAACTCTGACGTGCGGGTCCCGTCGGATTTAAAACTAAACTAAACAGAAGATTAAACTAATCTAAACAGGCACATGGCCCACATGTCATTGGCACTAGAGTGTTTAGCGGTGTCATTAGTGCTAACTAAGTGAGCCACGTCGGCGGCTTAACGCCGGCGACCAAAGCCGACAGCAGAGGGTCGCCGGACTTGCTCGGGACGGTGCTACGGAGCTCCGTTTCGTCCGTGGTTTGCGGCTACGGTGAGCTGGCGGTGCGGCGCATCTTCTGGCGCAAACGCGAGGAGCCGGGGTGGCCTGCAGGGACGGCACCGACGACGGAGGCGGTCGCCGGAGCTCAGAGGAGCACGGGGTTGCGGCTACGGTGCGTGGTAGGCCTAACAGGCAGGTGATTCGAGCTCTTGGAGCCTCCCTGAGTGTGTTGATGTGCTCGGAGGCGAGCTTGCGCGGGCGTAGCCGCGGTGGCGGCATGGCCGGCGGCGAGGAGCTATCGGCTCCGGTGGAGCTGGGGCTACGCGGTGCAAAGAGGCGGGGAAGAGAGGTGTTCGGAGCGGGAGCTCACAGCAATGCCGAAGAGGAGGTCATCGAGCCCAGGGAGGTCCTGGTGGTGCCGAATCGACGGCGAGGCCGTCGATGGCCGAAGGTTGAGGACGAGCGCGGTGACGGCGAAGCAGAGCCTCCCGGCGTCCCGTAGCTCGGTGGAGAGGACCAGGAGGACGCGGCGGAGCTCTCGGGCATGGCGCTGCAGCGAGGGGGCGATGGTGGCCGCGGTGGTGATGAGCGGCGGCGACGGCTCCGTTCGGTCGCATTCGTGGGAAGCGGGGGAGAGAGACAGAGGAGGGAAAAGAAACGCGGGGAGAGGTCGAGGGGGTTCCAGGGTGTGCGTGGCGTCCGTAGCGACGTCGGGGAGGTAGCAAGCAGGCAGGAGGTGGCTCGCGCGTGCCGGCGTGCCGCGGCTACACGCTTCTCATCCTCCTGGCGGGAGGTTGAGGGTGACTGGCACCGCGCTGTGGGCTGGGCCGCACAGTACCGGGCCGGCCAGGCTGGACAGGTAAGCCTTTCCTTCTATTTTAATTCTGTTTCTGTTTTCTATTCTTTTGCCTTGGTTTTGATTTAATAAAAATGCAAGAACATATTCATAAATCATGAAACCAAGCATGGCTACTGTTTAGAATAAATCCAACAGTAAACATTTTAGTTAATGATTATTTGAGCATTTTAAATAATATATAAAATTTAAATGCTCAAATGCAAATAAGATATGATTTTATTCAGAAATCCAGAATGGTCCTAGAAATAAGTGCAACATTTTTGGCAGAGGTTTTCAATCAATCCAAAAATGATGAACTTTTCCAAGGGGCATTTTGGGTTCATTGAAAAGGATTTTAATTTGACCCTAGTTAAATTTATTTAGTGCTAGGGTTTGAACATCCCCATTTCAAGTTTAACAAGATTTTAAACATGATGCACAGGCAAAAACTATCCTAGGGCAAAGTAAAGCTAGGGATATGACAACTCACCCCCAGTAAAACAAGAATCTCGTCCCGAGATTCAAGCATAGGGTAAGAAATCAGAGGGGACACTAACTAACACAATCTTCTCGATCCAGTTTGCCTCCTCGAAATTGTTGATTCATTGCATCATGTAGATCTTGGCATCTTTGATTTCAAAGCTTCATCCATCACGACAACAAAGGAACGTGAATTCTACAGGATTCGATCTTCTCGAAGATCGAGCAATTCAAAATCAACTCATGGATTGAGACGTCGAAACATCTCTTGAGCTGAGACACGGAGTACACCTCCAGGGGAATGGAGTGAAATAAATGATGAAAGTTCACTTGGCAGGCAAAATTCCACACCTAGGAAGATGGTGATCGATGTCACTAGACGGGGCACCTTGGAGAAGGTGACTCGTAGAGTTATTCCCTTAAGTGGCAAAAAGAATTACTTTTGATATAGAGATCATTAAAATTCTCTATACCCGCCTAAGGCAAACACAATCGATCGTTTGACAGAGTCCGAAGGAATGACATTCTCGGGCCAGAATGGATGATGTGGACTACCTTGTTGAAGACAACACAAGGGATGATTTTGTTTATCATCGGAAATGGATGGGACCTATGGTAGGACCACTTTTGAGGATAATCCTGAGCAGCAGTGATTGAGAACGGTAACCTATGGAGAATTGGCACATTGGCGGTGCAAGCTGGGAACAAAATGCAAATGCTGGGAATGATTCTGGTAACTGGGAAGAATCCCAACAGTAGAGAGTAAATCTACTCTTGAGGGGTTATAGCATAACCAAGAGCACTGGGAGCAATCCCGGTTAGTGTCGATGATAACACCTAGTGCTTGTGCGTGCTCTCAAGAATTTGAGCATTCCCATATTCATCAAGGTTTTACCAACATCCGTGTCCGGGATCCTGGCAACATCACATACTACCATGATGAATAATGATGGACGATGCAGATGCAAAGGAAGATAACACCTTCTCGGATTTCACCTTGGCGAGGCCAAGGGGACGAAATATGGATGATCAACCGAGAGATATTTAGCACTCCGCTTCTAACGTTCTCCTTGATGTGCTAGCGTAACCCATTTATTTAAATGGTTTTGTACCTAGAACGTCAAGTAAAAGGTCGGACTTCAGGAGCACAAAAGTCCATAAGGAACAACTAGGGAGTAAATCCTACGAAGTCCTTATGGGGAGGTGGCCAATTTCTTCAATCGAGATACTACAACCATAGGTCTTCCGGCTAGGTGTGTTGGCCACGACATCCACTTTACCGGTAATCGAGAGACCAATATTATAGCTCTTGGGAAATGCACCAACCATCATATCTGCCTGAGATTCAGTTCTGGTTGGTGTCAGCATATTCCAGACTCATCGAGTCTAGAAGGAAAAATGAAAGTTTACAACACAAATCGACGAGATGGCGTTGCGAGATTCTCGGGGAGTGAAATACGATAGTAAGCTCCAAAACATGAGCTGGTTCTGCTACAAACCTGTGAACACATTGTCCAAGACAAGCATGACCACATAGCAGTCTTATGATAAAACACTACCGAGTTCTGGTTGGGAACCATCGTCTAGGATATCGAAGTCCTTACATAAGTCATATAATTAGCTCTTATGATGGAACTTTTCTCCTTGAACAAATCAATCAGTGGCTTGGTGTGCTAGGGACACCTATAGAGTGAAGGTTGCAAATCTCCAAACCACAGAATACTTCGCACATATGCATGACTGACTTGGGATGATTCCACGGAAGCAAAACAAACTTTCTCAAACTCACGGTGGCAACTTACATCAATTACAAATGAATTAGGGAAAATCTCTTCTCTCATCCAACATATACCTCATGAACGGGACACGAAGGCAATGCTTGCAAAGTTTCCAACACTAGCTTAATGTCCTACAAAATCATGGAGAAGATAGCAGTGTTGCTGATGGGCTCAACAACAATTCATCCAGGTTTCCATGGAGATGGAATTCCATAATTATGTGAACAAGTGATAGTATTGGTTAGACCAAGGGGATATAATGGTGTATGCTCGAGGGATCAACCACGAGTAAGACAACATTATGAACATCGTTGGTTCTGATTTGATTTGATGATAGCCCATACTCGAATCAAAGTTTTGGACAAGACAATAGATCCAACAATTGATCACAAGGATCAACCGATCAAGATATCATCTTTCTTCAACACACACACACACAAAAGATATCCCTTAGAAGGAACTAAGTCTGGCAAGCTCTTATCTTCCAACTCTCCAAGTTGTTGTTTAGCTTAACCAACTAGTTCAGGGTATCCAACACAGATTCTTGGGAAAAGGGTGATTTAGAGAGAAACCAGCTTGATCACGGACTCAACATAGCGGTCAGGTGACAACCTGGTAATACTTCCGAGAAGATATTCGGAAAATCACGAACCACCGATATGTTACTAAGCTCGAGAACAATCTTGCTTTTCAGGGCAAGACGATATGATCAAATGAGCAAGGCCTTAACACAATCCTAACTCATCAATCAAGGAGTGCACCAGGGAAGTGGACTAGGTAGCACAATCAATCTTAGAAATGGTGATTCAGTAGCCAACACTCTAAGAATGAGATTGTTGTCCTTTAACTACCAAGCAACGAAGTCGCTAGGAGTATTGATTTCACACATCACAATTCACTTGTCGGTATTCCGGTTACCATAACACGGAGACCGAGGAATGGACGATGATGGTGAGAAGTATCACTGTATCAAGAGTTCATAAGAGATAGTGCAATTCTCATGACATTCTTGACATAAAGATGGTAATACTCCAGGATAGAACAGTTTAGAAGCTGGATCAGCATTCTTAATCTGCGGAGTACAACTTAATTGACCCAATCCTGGATATGGATAAGGTACTGGAGTTTGGTTCTCCTAGTCATTCCAGAATAGAATGGCTTGACAGACCACAAGAGTAAAAGGCATCGATGAACACGAGTGCACAACTACTCCTGACTATCAACTGATAGACGAGGGTCAAAATACAACTAAAAGGAGACAACTCAAGGAACATATAACTTCTGAGTTGTGGATGCATAGATTAACATGTCGAACGAGTTCAACATATTTCTTCCGGATAACCCATGCAGAAAGTAGAATTGGTAGAGTCACAATATGAATGGAGTACTTCTCAAGAGCACTCTGGTTGTGATCTTTTGGTTCAGAAGAACTTCTGCCATGATGGTTCATGGTATTTGGAAGAACAATAACCACAGACCTCGAGGACTATCACAAAGTTACTAATATCCTAAAGGAACGAGCAATACTATCAACATGAAGTAAGTAGAGTGAATCTTGGGTTCAGGAACCCATAAATATATTACCTACCAACCAAATGGCATCACGGGATGCTTTCGAGGATAATGGCCAGAATCATCACACCGGGAATACAGAGTATTGCTAAATTACTGGGTGATTTTCTAAGACAGCTAGGGTCATAATAACTCCAACATATATGTCGAGGTAACAGAGTACCTCAACACACTGACTAGTGTGATTAATCGGGCCTAAAAGGACATCGGAAACAGGGAGGAAAGGTTTGCAAATGCATCAGACTATTTAGAAACCTGGGATGACTCGGATAGCATAACGGCTGTAAATGCTCGAAAATACTTTTGAGACTCGTGCACAAGATAGCATAACCACTCAACATCATAATGTCAAGGTTCTGAGACCAACAGTTGAACAAACAGTGGTAGAAGAAACTGAACTGAGGGTTGAATCCACAATAACGTGATCCTGATAAATAGAGTGAGAATCCTAGTTCTTAATCCCCGTAGAAAGAAGAAGGTGACTCAGATCAGAAGGTCATAAGGTAAAGGAGTAAAAAGAGCCTTACGTTCCCTTCCACAAACAATTCCCTTACATAACTAAAGATTTCCTAGATACAAACAGTTTGGCTTACTAATCCTACAGGCAGTCAGGCTCTGATACCAAAGCTGTCAGGACCCCGATCCTAAGTCACACAGGTCTAGCCTGTAACACATCATATCACTTTGCGGCCTCACGGAAAGTATCCCCACGGGTGCCACCTTACCTGGCCCGGGACCGTTTGCGCATTTTGGCACACGTATATGATAGTGTCGCTAGCATCCATATGACTGAGAACCCGGGCCGACATGACTAGTTATAAACCAAAAGTGGCACTAAATTACAGAGACAGGCATACATGACCCAGCAACGAACGTGTCGGTCATCAACGTATGAACCCAAGTCCTAGCAAGATACAAGGACTGAAAGGAACAACGCGTGACATTTCCCCTAAGGGACAGACACATGAACGAAGAAGGACACATGCCGGCCAGCCTAAGTGTTCCAGAGCAGTAGCAAGCTACCAAGGCTCGGTGGAAGCACTAGGAGACATTTCCCTGTAAGATAGGCTACCAAAGGTAAACAACTAGGTGTCGGATCCCACACATAGCAATACACATTACACGTACGCATAACATGCAAGTATGTGTTGTACAACATGGCATCACAACATAACTCAAGAACTCATATAGATAAGGCCCAGAAGAGCCATCATAGCATTTATTACAAACAGAGGTCACATGACACAACATACAAAGCATACAGGCAACGGAAGGATAACATGTCTGATTACAGACAACTACAAATGAAGAAGGCTGAAAAAGCCTGACTATCTACAAGACCCTCCCAAGGGTACAAGATCGTAGCTGAGGTAATAAGATAAACGTCGAAGTCCACGCGGAACCACTAGCGAGATTGAGGTCTCTCTGCAAAAACATAAATTAAGCAAACATGAGTACAAAGGTACTCAGCAAGACTTACATCAGAACTAGCTACATATGCATCAGTATCAACAAAGGGGGTGGTGGAGTTTGACTGCAGCAAGCTAGCTTTGACTCGGTGGCTATCCTAAACTATGACTGCAAGTAACTCTTTTGAGGTGGCGCACACGAGTCCACATATTCACCAATCAATACACCACTATGGATCCGCTCCCGTCTCCCTGCGAGAAGGCCATCCATAGCGCTCATGCTTATCTTGCGTGTTTTAGAGTATCCACTTTCACTTCTCTATGAACTGTTATAGGCAACCCAGAAGTCCATTACCGCGGACACGGCTATTCAAATAGATCATATATAAAACCCTGCAGGGGTGTACTTCTTCACACACACTCTCACCACTTATCGCCGTTTACACGACATGTACTCGGCAACCTTCAAGCGGAGGCCCAGCGAGGGTGTCGGCCACGACCTGACTAACCACACAAGTCTCTCGTCCAGGTTTATCGCCTATTTGGGTTCCATCCGTGGGGAGATCCGGCCGGGGTGTCGCTCACGGCCCCAAACAATGTGTACAGGGTTCCCGCATCACCAAACGGGCGATCGGTACACCGTGCCGCGTACCTACCTTGTCACAGCCCACCCCGAGGGTCAGCGCTGCGCACGACCTCCAGTAAACTACAAACACTAGAAACTAGTTGCAACTCCTGGACAGAGGTCAAGGGCAGTTAATAAGTCGAGAGGGTCCATTGGTTTCGGGCCCAATGCATGGTAGTAACTGGTCATGGATCAACCAACACAGAACTCAGTTCCTGAGGACGGCTGCAATGAGATAACCCACCATGTACTCCTACATGGCCTCTCATCGCTACCTTTACCAAATCATGTTCACACACTTAGCTCACACACATTAGGACATGTTCATCACCATTCCAATTCATCCCCGATGAATCAGACCTGACACAACTCTAAGCAATAGCAGACATAACCAGAAAGCATGAATGAGTAGGCACAACATGGCTCAAACAACTTCTACTCATACTAGTGGGTTTCAACTATTTACTGTGGCAATGACAGGTCATGCAGTGGAAAGGGGTTCAACTACCGCAGCAGGTAGCAGTTGAAGCGTTGTTGTCCTAATGCATTAAAAGAGAGCAAGAGCGAGAGAGTGGGATTGTATCGGAATGCTCAATGGGATTTCGCTTGCCTGGCACTTCTGAAGATAACATTGAGTCATCATCGGTGTCATCGATCACATCGTCGGAACACGTCTACTGGAAGGGGACAAAACCGACAAACAGAGAAAGAACACAATCAATGCAATGCAAAAATATGATGCATGAACATGACATGGCAATGTGATGTAATTTGGCCTAATGCAGCTAGCAACCAAATTAAATGAAGTTGGTTTGAATCCAAGATTCAAATTGAAACTCCATATGTAATTATTTAAATGCCATTTAATTGATTTGACCTGATCAGCAGGTTTAACTTGTTCAAACACGCATTAAAGTGCCATAAACAGATTCCTTGGATTTTTCTGATCAATTTTCATATATAAATTATTTTCATCTGAGCTATAGTTTATATTCTATGATTTTTAGAAGTTTTGGCTATTTTCTGAAATAAATAAATCATTTATGATTTATTTAAAAATCCAGAAAACACTTATTGCGTCAGCATGATGTCACTGTGATGTCAGCAGTCAACAGAGGCTGGTCCAGGTCAAACCTGACCTGTGGGTTCCACATGTCAGTGTGACAGTGCTGCCTGAGTCACAGACAGGTGGGCCCAATCAAAAGCCATGTCAGCAAAGTCAACTCTGACGTGCGGGTCCTGTCGGATTTAAAACTAAACTAAACAGAAGATTAAACTAATCTAAACAGGCACAGGGCCCACATGTCATTGGCACTAGAGTGTTTAGCGGGGTCATTAGTGCTAACTAATGAGCCACGTCGGCGGCTTAACGTCGGCGACCAAAGCCGACGGCGGAGGGTCGCCGGACTTGCTCGGGACGGTGCTACGGAGCTCCGTTTCGTGCGTGGTTTGCGGCTACGGCGAGTTGGAGTTGCGGTGCATCTTCTGGCGCCAACGCGAGGAGCAGGGGTGGCCTGCAGGGACGGCACCGACGACGGAGGCGGCCGCCGAAGCTCGGAGGAGCACGGGGTTGCGGTTACGGTGCGTGGTAGGCCTAACAGGCAGGTGATTCGAGCTCCTGGAGCCTCCCTGAGTGTGTTGATGTGCTCGGAGGCGAGCTTGCGCGGGCGTAGCCGCGGTGGCGGAATGGCCGGCGGCGAGGAGCTATCGGCTCCGGTGGAGCTGGGGCTACGCGGTGCGAAGAGGCGGGGAAGAGAGGGGTTCGGAGCGGGAGCTCACAGCGATGCCGAAGAGGAGGTCATCGAGCCCGGGGAGGTCCTGATGGTGCCGAATCGACGGCGAGGCCGTCGATGGCCGAAGGTTGAGGACGAGCGCGGTGACGGCGAAGCAGAGCCTCCCGGCGTCCCGTAGCTCGGTGGAGAGGACCAGGAGGACGCGGCAGAGCTCTCGGGCATGGCGCTGCAGCGAGGGGGCGATGGTGGCCGCGGTGGTGACGAGCGGCGGCGACGGCTCCGTTCGGTCGCATTCGAGGGAAGCGGGGGAGAGAGACAGAGGAGGGAAAAGAAACGCGGGGAGAGGTCGAGGGGGTTCCAGGCTGTGCGTGGCGTCCATAATGACGTCGGGGAGGCAGCAAGAAGGCAGGAGGTGGCTCGCGTGTGCCGGCGTGCCGCGGCCACACGCTTCTCATCCTCCCGGCTGGAGGTTGAGGGTGACTGGCACCGCGCTGTGGGCTGGGCCGCACAGTACAGGGCCGGCCAGGCTGGACAGGTAAGCCTTTCCTTCTATTTTAATTTTGTTTCTGTTTTCTATTCTTTTGCCTTTGTTTTGACTTAATAAAAATGCCAGAACATATTCATAAATCATGAAACCAAGCATGGCTACTGTTTAGAATAAATCCAACAGTAAACATTTTAGTTTATGATTATTTGAGCATTTTAAATAATATATAAAATTTAAATGCCCAAATGCAAATAAGATATGATTTAATTCAAAAATCCAGAATGGTCCTAGAAATAAGTGCAACATTTTTGGCAGAGGTTTTCAATCAATCCAAAAATGATGAACTTTTCCAAGGGGCATTTTGGTTTCATTGAAAAGGATTTTATTTTGACCCTAGTTAAGTTTATTTAGTGCTAGGGTTTGAACATCCCCATTTCAAGTTTAACAAGATTTTAAACATGATGCACAGGCAAAAACTATCCTAGGGCAAAGTAAAGCTAGGGATGTGACACCGACACCCTCGCTGGGCTTCCGCTTGAAGGTTGTCGAGTACATGTCGTGTAACCGGCGATAAGTGGTGGAAGCGTGTGTGAAGAAGTACACCCCTGCAGGGTTACCAATCTATTCGAATAGCCGTTGTTCGCGGTACGGACTACTTGGTTACTCTTACAGTTCATAGACAAGTTGATGGATACTACTAAAATACTCAAGACAAGTGTGAGTGCCGTGGATGGCCCTTCCGTAGGATGACGGAAGAGGATCCTCGGTGGTGTATTGTTGTGGTGAGTAGAGGACTCGCGTACGTAGTAATATCTTGCAATCTGTTGAGAGTTGTAGTATAGGTTAGCCAAGAGTCAAAGCTGGCTTTCTGCTATGAACTCCACTACCCCCTGTTGATAATGTTGCATGTATGATAGGTTCTGTTGCAAGACTTGCTGAGTACCATTGTACTCATGTTTGCTTATTAACTGTTGCAGAGGAGAACCCTGCCCCTTCTAATGGGTTCTACATAGACGTTGATGTCGACGAGTAGCTTGCTACCCAAACGGAGATCTGGAGCTTGTGAAGGGCCTTGTAGATAGTCAGGCTACACCAAGCCTATTTTATTTTCTAAGTTGTCTATACCCAGACATGTAGCTTCCGCTTGTGCTTGTATGACTGTATGACTTGAGTGTTGGGTCATGCGACCCCTACCTGTATGGATATGTTATGTATGGCTCTTGGAGCCTCTTAAATAAAGTACTTTGAGTCATAGAGTTCTGTTGTGATGCAATGTTGTATTTGCACATATTGAGCATATTGTGTGTATGATTGAAATGCTTGGTATGTGTGGGATCCGACACCTAGTTGTTTTCTTTTGGTAGCCTATCTTACAGGGAAATGCCTCCTAGTGCTTCCAATGATCCTTGGTAGCTTGCTACTGCTCGGAACACGTAGGCTGGCCGGCATGTGTCCTTCTTCGTTCCTGTGTCTGTCCCTTAGGGGAAATGTCACGCGTTGTTCCTTTAAGTCCATGTAGCTTGCTACGACTTGGTTTCATACGTTGATGACCGACACGTTCGTTGCTGGGTCATGGATGCCTGTCTCTGTAATTTAGTGCCACTTTTGGTTTATAACTAGCCATGTCGGCCCGGGTTATATGTCATATGGATTCTAGCGACACTGTCATATACGTGTGCCAAAATGCGCAAACGGTCCCGGGCCAGGTAAGGTGGCACCCGTGGGGATACCGTGCGTGAGGCCGCAAAGTGATATGACGTGTTACAGCTAGATCGGTGTGACTTAGGATCGGGGTCCTGACAACAGTCATAGGGGTACAAAAAGTGTACCCCCCTTTTTGTACGCCGACAGGAGCCCCCGGGCCTGGGCCACACATAAGCGCGACGCGTTGTTGGGCTAGGCCCAGAACGGTGTGCGGGCAGGCGGGACGGTTTTTACCGCGGTAAGATCTTCCGCGCGCTGTGCCTCCCACGATCCGCGCGCGTGGCACGGTGTGGAGGGGCGTGCGTGATGTGGGCGGCATGCGTGGGGTCGGTTCCCGCAGGCATGCGTCACATTGTAGTAAAGAGGCGGCTTCGCGCCTTCCCCATAAACGGGGGGAGGCATGGAGGCGCGGCCCATTTACTGAATGGGGCCGAGGCGCGGTCCTCAAGGCGTCCACTCCCCATGATCACGAGGTGGGGAGAGGTCGCCTCACCCGTCACCTCGGTTCTGCACGTCTGCCACGTGTCTCCCATGCGCTTGGGGTGGCAAATGGTGGAGGCGGGAAACCGGGCCGTCGCTGGTTGGGGCGGCGGGCCGGTCCTGGCTCCCTGCGCCTTTCGTGTCTTGATTGGCCGAGCGGGGCGGCCAAGCCCCAACCCCGTTCATTTATAAAGAGCGGGAGGGGAGGGACGGCGCCCCGCATTCTTCCATCTTCTTCCTCCTTCAGCTTCCGCTCCCCTCTTCCATTCGTCATGGAGAGAGGAAATCCCGGCCCTTCAATGGTGGCGGCGAGGGTCGCCGCTCGACAACACGTCCCTCCTTCTATTGTGCCTGCGGTGGCAGATCCGGCCACGAGGGGAAGGGGGAGGGGGCGAGGCCGGGGCGCTCGGGGAAGAGGAGGACGGGGTGGCCCGCCGGCCCCGCCCCCGCCAGCAGCTCCTCCTCCAATAGAGGGCCACGTTGAGGATGACCCTTGCGAGTTCTTCGTCAGGTTGCGCCGGCCGCCGCGCCGTCGCCTTCGTCTCCCGACTCCATTTGCGCGGGAGATGGACCTGGATCCGCCGGAGTCATTGTGGCTGCACATGATGGGCTGCCGGATCAGTGGCACGCGGGTCCGCGTCGACTTCCCTGCTCCGCATGTGATGTATCTTCGTCAGGGATGGAAGACGTTTGCTCGTATCCACAGCTTGACGGATGGGCTCACTCTCCATTTTAAGTTGATGGAGGGTGGCCTTCTTTCCGTCAAGGTCTCCGTGCACTTCCGGACTCGGGCAAGGTGCTGCGTGGAGAGCTCTTCTCATGACGAAGACTCCTTCTCGAGCGAGAGTGATGAGGAGGATAGTGGCAGCGACGACGAAGGCGGTAGGCGGCAGGATGACGGGTCCGACTAGGTGTCGGGTGCCGCTCGTGGTGGCATCCGCGACCCCATCATCCGTGTCGCCGGCTCCTTGAACTTCTTGGGGCCGTCCCCTTGGTGGCTGGCGTTGGGAGGCTGCGGAAGAGGAAGAGGGCGGGCGGCAAGGTCATCATGTCGGAGTACGCGGGCACCAACGCCTTCGACGCGTACTGACGTCCTGCCGCCTCGTCTTCGACCTCTGCTTCCGGCGCCGCCATCACCATCCAGCCTTTGGGCAGCCACCAAGATGTTCTCTTGGTGTCTTCTGCCACCCGTAGCTCGCCTAGGCGCTCCTTTTGCCCTTCTCACCTCCTTGACCTGCCTCCTGAGGAGAGGGACAAGAAATGCATTACGGGCATCTTATCTCTTTTTAGTTTGTAAGCCTTCGGGCATCTATTAAATTTAAAACTTGTAATCCCCTTGTTCATGTTTTTCATTCCCTATGGAATGTACCTGAGTGGAATTTTTTTAATGAAAAAGGGATGTTTGCCGGGTCATTTGTTTGTGGGTGAAACCCTCGACAAGGAATAAATCCTTGATATCTCTAAGATAAACATCTTCTCGCCCGGCAACAGGCCTTGCCGTCTCCCTACTTCGCTCGACCTTTCTCACGCCTTTGGCGGAGGCAGGGATGAAGTGGGTTTAGGCTCCTTGTTTCATCCTTTCGCTGCCGCGACTACGACCAAACTTGGTCCCAGGAACGAGCCCTAGGGCCTAGAGTTATGGGACCACGGTAGTTTAAGGAAAAAACGAGGTTTCACATACCTCAGTTTATAATGGAATGCATGATAAGGGATGGAGAACTTATCTGAAGCTGCAGCCCCACGCAACCCTGGTTTGCCGTGGGTGAATCTTTGCTCTTGCAGCCCCCGGCAACACTGGCTTGCCGGGGCCTTGATGCTGGTTTGTTCCTTTTTTCTCCTCAAGTGGTTTCGGCAAGCATATCTGTGCATCCTGCGAACCAAAGGAGATAAAAGAAAGATAAAGAGATGTAAACTCGACCTCTAAGCTAGGGGTTAGCCGCCGCTAAGCAGTATCAACCCTAACCAAGGACGAGACTCGACCTAGCATGCATGCTATAACTTAGGGTGCCAACGCTTCATTTATTTATGCTCAGTGTCTGCGCCTGGCTTTGTACAAAGGGTTACATGCCTTGTCGGCAAGGCTTGTACAAAAGGTGGCTTGTCGGGGGGCCCAGCAAGCTGCGCCTTATGGGTAAAACTTGCGAAGATGCTCAATGTTCCAGGAATTGCTCACCGGAACGGCATTTTCGGTCTCCAGGCGGACTACGCCAGGCCTGGTGACTCGTATTACCTGATAAGGGCCTTTCCACTTCGGCGTCAACTTGTTTGTATTCTTGGCCGATTGAACGCGCCGAAGAACAAGGTCGCCTTCCTCAAAGCTTCAGGTACAGACCTTGCGGCTATGGTAGCGACGCAAGGCTTGCTGGTAGCGTGCTGCTCTCACAGCCGCCCGAAGACGATCTTCCTCAAGGGGCATTGCGTCGTCTTGCCGCAGTTGCTCTTGCTCAAGCTCATCATAAGCGAGCACTCGAGGTGACCCGTATATGAGTTTGGTGGGGAGAACCGCTTCTGCCCCGTATACTAGGGCAAAGGGTGTCTGGCCGGTGGCTCGATTTGGCGTCGTTCTGATCGACCAAAGAACCGTCGGTAACTCATCAATTCAGCGCCTTCCACTCTTGTGCAGCCTGTCAAAGGTCTTTGTCCTTAAGCCTCGCAGTACTTCAGCGTTTGCCCTCTCAGCTTGACCATTGCTTCGTGGGTGAGCAACGGAAGCGAAACAGACTTTGCTGCCGAGATCTTGGGTATATTGCATGATGGTGCGGCTTGTAAACTGTGTGCCGTCGCCGGTGATGACCCTGCTGGGTACACCAAAATGTCACACTAGTTCCTTGAAGAATTTGACGGCTGACTGAGCTGTGACCTTCCTCACTGCCTCCACTTCTGGCCACTTTGTTAACTTGTCGATTGCAACGTACGAGTACTCAAAGCCCCCGATAGTGCGGGGGAAAGGGCCCAGTATGTCGAGCCCCCAGACCGAGAAGGGCTAGGAGAGAGGAATGGTTTGAAGGGCTTGAGCTGGTTGATGAAGTTTCTTTGAATGAAACTGACAAGCTTCACACCTGGTGACCAGTGTCGTCGCATCCTGGAGGGCAGTGGGCCGGAGGAAGCCTTGCCGAAATGCCTTGCCGGCAAGGGCTCTTGACCCTATGTGGGATCCACATATGCCTCCATGTATCTCTGCCCACAGCCCCAGTCCTTCCTCCCAAGGGATAAACTTCAATTTCACACCGTTCGTCTCTTTCTGTACAGGACGTCATCAACGAACTGGTACATAGCAGATCGACGGGCTACTTTTTCCGCTTCTTCCTGCTCCTCAGGAAGTTCCCTAGTTTGGAGGAATCGGATGGTATGTTGTGCCCACGCTGGAGCCTGGGGCTCGACGGCGAGGACTAAAGGCATTTCCTCCGCTATAGACGAGGCTGTCTCGACGGCAAGAGCTTGACGCTCCGCCGGAGCTAGCCGTCCCGTGGCGGGCTCAGTGTCTCCAGTAACATCCTTGCCGGCGGCTCCGGGGAGCTCGGCGGGAAAGTACTTGTCGGGCCCTGATTTCCTCCTCTTGTTTTGCTCTATTGATGGATCAACGGATGGCTGAGAAAGCTGAAGCACAAAGGACATGGTTGCACAGGTGACTTGAGGGCAGCGCGCTTTGACAGGTAATCGGCGATGTCGTTCTCTGCTCGGGGAACGTGCTCCACCTGTATGCCATCAAAACGCTCTTCCAGCTTTCTCACTTCATCGACGTAGGCCTTCATCAACGGGCTCTGGTAATCTTTGTTGACTTGTTTGACGACAAGCTGCGAATCTCCCCTGACAATGAGTTTCTTGATTCCGAGGTCTGCCGCGATCCTAAGACCAGCAAGCAGTCTCTCATATTCAGCAGTATTGTTCATTGATACCTCCCTGGGGAAGTGCATCTGGACTACGTACTTGAGGTGCTCTCCAGTGGGCACGACCAGCAGTACGCCACCCCCGGCGCCCTGTAAGGAGAAAGCTCTATCAAAGTACATGATCCAGTCACAACTCACCTCTTTGCCGGGGAGAGCAGTTTCCTGGGCTTCTTCATCAGGCGTCGCGGTCCATTCTGCAACGAACTCCGCCAGGACTCGGCTTTGAATCGTCGAGGTACTTTCAAACTTGAGGCCAAAGCTGGACAGGTCCAGTGCCCACTCTACAATTCATCCCATTGCATCTGGATTGTGCAATATCCATTGCAGAGGGAGGCGAGTGACGACAGTGATCTCGTGCGCCTGGAAGTAGTGATGCAGCTTCCTCAAGGCCATAAGAAGGCCGAAGAGCAATTTCTGCACACCGGAGTACCTTGACCTAGCCCCCTGCAAGAGGGAACTAACAAAGTAGACCGGGTGCTGCATCATTTTCTTCATTGGCTGCACTCCAAACGGCCGTGTCGTCTCTGCACCAACGGCGTCAAGCTCTGTCGCTGCTATCGCCTCGTCATCAATTTCTCTCTGTGCCACTAGTGCGGCGCTGACCACCTGGTTCATTGCCGCCAGGTATAGCAGCAACGATTCTTGTGGTCTAGGCGCAACTAGTACTGGCGTGGAGGAAAGATACCTCTTCAAATCTTGCAATGCTGCTTCGGCTTCTGGCGTCCATTCCATTGGGCCCGCCTTTTTCAAAACGTTGAAAAAGGAAAGGGCGCACTCGACAGACTTGGAAATGAATCGGCTCATGGCGGCAACGCAGCCAGCAAGCCGACGCACATCCTTGACCCGTTTGGGTGCTTCAATCTGTTCTATAGCTTTGATCTTGTCCGGATTGGCCTCTATCCCACGCTATGACACGAAGAACCCGAGAAGCTTGCCGGACGTGACACCGAAGACGCACTTCTCAGGGTTCAGCTTGAGATTGATCTTGCGTAGGTTTGCAAATGTTTCTTGTAAATCTGGTATAAGGGTTTGATACGTCCAAAACGTATCTATAATTTCTGCTTGCTCCATGCCTCTTTTGGGTGATATTGCTATGATATTTATACACTTCCATACACTTTTGATCACATTTGGACTAACCTATTAACTCAGTGCACCCCAGTGCCAGTTTCTGTTTTCGGCTGTTTTTGTATTTCAGGTTTTCACATTACGAGAACTGCCAGGAAAAATCCAGAAAAATTATATAAAAAATCAGCGTTCCAGAAACTACCGTGCGCCCGAAGGACAGCCGGGGGGGGG
>LR738714.1:240393549-240439728 GCA_902687465.1 Secale cereale
CCCCCGGGCCGCGCCGGGGGGGCGCCTGGGCCCCCCGAGGCTCCTCCGATGCCCCCCTTTGGCATATATTTAAAGCGTCTCCCGAAACCCTCGAGGGAGGAACTTTTTTCGCGATCTCATCTCTGTTCTGCCGCCGCCGCCGCTTCCAAGATCGGGAGCACCAGGAGAACTCTTCCCGGCACCCTGCCGGAGGGGAGGATCACCACCGGGAGCCTCTCCACCACCATGGACGCCTCTCGGATGAGTTGTGAGTAGTCTCCCTTGGACCATGAGTCCATGACCAGTAGCTATGTGATGTTCTCCTCCCGTTCTTGTGCTTCACTAATTAGTCCTCGTGAGCTGCCCTACATGATCGAGGCACATATGTAATCCTTATGCTGTTGCTATGATGAGTTTGCTGGGATCCAATGGATTATGAGATTATGTTCAGATTGTGCTTGAGTAATATATTTGATCTACCTCTTTTATATTTATGTTCGTCAGTAATTCTTGCATGTTCTCCGTTGTTATTTATTGCTTTGGCCAAGTAATAGGTAGTGACTCCAAGAGGGAACGTTATGCTTGATTGTGGGTTCATGCCCCTCGATGACTAGTTTGAGTGACAGAAACATGAGTCTAGGGGATGTGCTGTTGCCACAAGGGGGAAAACAACGGTGCTTGTGCCCGCGGGTGCAAGGATTGATTACTTTACGCAAAGTTCTTTTAATGCAGTTGTCTGTTGCATTGAGTTTACACTATGGGTGGGACTCCCAACTTAATACCAGCGAGATGTTCTGGATAGATATCTCAAGGTGGATGATTAGTAGTAGATATTGATGGATTTCGGTCTACTTACTTTGGCGTACCGCCCATGCTTTGAACCTCAACCTTTCTTGCAATGTAGTCAGCATTAGTTTGCGCACATGGTCCTGTCAATTGCCCAGCTGTAATTCGTTTACCTCACATAGCTGTTTTATCGTCTTTTGGGAGAGAGACATCACTAGTGAACATCATGAGACTCCGGTCCATATTACCATCATTGATCACATCCGCTATTTACTTTTCGCTTTTATTTAATATTGCAATTATATCTATCACTACTATCACTTGCGTTTAATCCTTTGTGAACTACAAGGCCGGAGGGATTGACAACCTCTCTGTACTCGTTGGGAGCAGAGTTATTTGTATCTGTGTGTAGGTTCACGTTGATTGCTAATATCTGGCGCCGTAGCAGTTGACACCTTCTTGTTGAACCTAGGAGTCTCTGGGGATTCGATCCTTGGTATCTTTGCCAAGGGAAAAACTTCCGCAACACTACATCTCACACATTCCACTTGGGGTAACCAACGAGGGACGAGAAGCCTAGCAAGAGTTTTTCTGGCGCCGTTGCCGGGGACTCCACTCTTCAAGATAGGGGAGTTGCACGCTATCTTTTACCTTTGCTTTTAGTCTTGTTAGTTTACCTTTCAGTTTCTGCTTTAGTATCTTTTATCGAAAATCACAAAAATAGTTATCTCGTTCTTTAGTTGTCATTATGTCGGGTCCTTTTGTCTTTGATGAGGCAGAAGTTCTCACCTTTGAACAAAGAGGTGGGGAAAGTCTGAAAGATGGTTGGTATAGAATTAATGATTCACAAAAAAGAGCCACCAAGAAGCAACCTACTACTATCCTACTTAGAAATTTTTATGTTGGAATTACTTCTTGGAATAGGTTTATTCTAGATACTGCTATCAATGGGAATTTCCTAGAGGCCCCAGTTTGGGAGTCCCTTAGTATTATTGAAAATCTGGTTGGGAATCTCCCTGTTGTTAGCATTCAAGAGGACATCACCCTAGCTCACATTATGAAAAAACTTGAAAAGATAGAGCTAGAGATTCCAAGCATTAATAAGATAAATGAGTTGGATCATAAGATCCAAGGGAATTTGAATAGACTTGATAGCTCCATGCATAAAATTTTCAAAATTTTGGATACCGTCAAATTCCATGACTTGGACTCTTCTAGGATAGACAAGATTGAGGATATCTTTCATACTCTAGGAACCACCTTCTCCTCAATCAAAACCAAAAAGGTAGAAACTCCGGCAAAGAAGGAGCCTAAGTTCGTTCACGTTCCAAAGGCTCCCCGCTCTAAAAGTAATCCACCTATTGCCAAAGGGGTTGAAACTGTAAAGACTTTGGAAGAAACACCTGTCTTTGATGAATTTATAAATGAATCTTCCCTTGACTTTTATCCTTTTGGTCTTCTACCTAGAAGTATCTCTATGAGGCCTTTATTTGAAAGTCCTCTTAAGACTAGTTGTATTATTTGAAGAGCTTTTTGATGATCTTAATGATGGTTCAATTGATACAACTTGATCTATATGCATTATGCCTAGCTTAAAGGCATAAAAGAAAGCGCTTTTGGGAGGCAGCCCACATGAATAAATTTATTTTGCTTTTGTTGTGTCTTGATGTTGTTTACTACTGTAGCATCATCATTGTATCTTTTCTTTTCAATTTTGTGCCAAGTGTAGCCTCTGATTGCTAGAAAGTTCAAAAGTTGTGAGGTGCTGTCCAGGAAACAGATTCTGTCCTTGGATAGAAAACTTCGTATAAAATCACCAGATCATCTTTTTGGTCTGAATGTTTTCGACAGCGTGCTCTATATAATTGTCTTTCGTGCGTATGTTCTGAGTTTTTGGATTAGAGTTGCAGAAGTGCCCCGAACAAATCAATTACTACCTGCTGTTCTGTTTTTCACAGATTATGTCCTGTTTTGCTTTTCCTTCATTTTGCAAACCAAGAGCTTGCTTTTTCTTTGCAAAAACCTTTTGGCAATCTTGAGAAACAGTAGACCTTCAAGAATATCTTTATTTCTAGCAAGGTATAATTATTTTATTATGGGTACTAACCTCGCTAATCAGATTATGATGAGTTATGTATGAAGGGAGTTTTCAAGTGTGCGAGGGAAGATGATAAAAAGATTCAGGAGTGTCAAGCGCTCAAGCTTGGGGATGCCCCCATGCACCCCAAGAAATATTCAAGGAGACTCAAGCGTCTAAGCTTGGGGATGCCCCCGTGCATCTCCTTCTCCATCAACATTATCAGTTCGTCATTCGTTCCACTATATTTTAATCACTTCATGTATTATGTGTTATGCTTGGAGCGTCTTGCTTTTAGTTTTCTTTAGTTTTTCATAACGAGTCGGAACTCAGCTTTCTTTATGTGGGAGAGAAACACGCTCCACTTCTACCTAGAACATAACATAGAATTTTCATGTCTATCCTTGCTGTGTGTGTTCTTTGTCTTTTAATAGCTACTATCATGTTCAGCTCTTGGCTTTCATGATTATCTTTTCAAGAGCTTTTGTTTAGTAGGTTGCTTGAACTCTCTTTAATTACCATGCTCACCTTATTAAGAGAGTTTGCTTCCGTTGCATTGGTTGATATGTCTATGATAGAGATGCTACGTGCATGATGGCGCTTAGTAGTTCATGTTTTCTTATGGTTAGTCTCAAATAACTTGGGGGTTCCCAATGTGTTATTGGAATACCAACATGATTTGTTTGCCTATGATGTGGTATGGTTTAGTAATATCTTCCTTCGAGAATTTATTTTGATTGACTTGGCGTATGCTCACGCATATTTAACACTATAAATAAAGTCTGTCAAGCCTTGATGATCTTTTGTTTTTGAGTAGCGATATAACTACCATGCCTGATTCAATGTTGCTTTGTCGCTCTCCATGATTATGACCGTCATTGCTCTCTTAGTTGGTCGCTCCTGGTCTTTTGCTAACCTTCGCCTGTACTAAGCGGACTGACTGCTTGTGCATCCACATCCTTTAATCCAGTTATGCCATATGAGTCCACCATACCTTCCTACATGGTATTTACCTTCCATTCCTAACGGAGACTTGCATGTCCATCTTGAAATTATTCAAAGAAAAAGCATTCTTATTTTGTGCCTCTGTTGTAAGTCCATGAGGAAGTAGTAGTTAATTCATAATCTTTTTAAGTTGGACAAGCTTCACCCCGGGATTGCATGTATAATGTGCAAACCCATAATACGAGAAGGAACTGGCATTGGGTGCGCCCGGCTCAAAAAGATAATATAACAAACAAACCCTCCTTCACGCTTTGTTCATGAGAAATCAGAAAACTTTGGCAGTGATAAACAAAGGAGATTAAGAGGATGTGATCGTCCTCATTCGGGAGCCGTTCCTCGAAACTTGTCCATCTCGAAAAGTGATTGAGTTGTCTGCTAGCATTCGTTGACGAAACATGCATGATCTAAAAATAAATTATTACCTCTGTTTTAAAGCCAAGAGCTCTGGTACATGTTTTGTCTTTGTTTCCGATTACGGGTTTTCAACCTTGCCAACAAAAGCCACGGTTCGAGAGTCTCCACCTTCTTTTAAAAGCACCAACTACTGAGAGCATGATTGTCATTCTGAGTGTAATGTGCATTGTCCCAAAGTAGCATTGTCTTTTGCATGATTGTGATATCGTTTATTCTGAAATCATTGTATCTAGTCATCACTTAAACCTTGGAGGTGCCCCTGCATTTATGTTTTGCTTCACTAAAGGGGGCAAGCTAGATATCACTTTATCATATTTGCACATCATGTTCATTGCAAATCTATTTGATGTTTCAGTATCATATTGTAAAACTTTCAGTCCTTTGTGATTTTCTCATGAGGCAACTTAATTACTATAGATTCATTGTCTCAGTAAGATTTAGTCATATGACTATGAAAAAGTCCTATATGGTTAATAGCATGTCACCACAGAAATTATTCTTGTTATCATTTACCTACTCGAGGACGAGCAGGAATTAAGCTTGGGGATGTTGATACGTCCAAAACGTATCTATAATTTCTGCTTGCTCCATGCCTCTTTTGGGTGATATTGCTATGATATTTATACACTTCCATACACTTTTGATCATATTTGGACTAACCTATTAACTCAGTGCACCCCAGTGCCAGTTTCTGTTTTCGGCTGTTTTTGTATTTCAGGTTTTCACATTACGAGAACTGCCAGGAAAATCCAGAAAAATTATATAAAAAATCAGCGTTCCAGAAACTACCGCGCGCCCGAAGGATAGCCGGGGGGGGGGCACCAGGGCTCCAGGCGCCCTGGCGGCGCCCCCCCCCCCTGGGCCGCGGCGGGGGGGCGCCTGGGCCCCCCGAGGCTCCTCCGATGCCCCCCTTTGGCATATATTTAAAGCGTCTCCCGAAATCCTCGAGGGAGGAACTTTTTTCGCGATCTCATCTCTGTTCCGTCGCCGCCGCCGCTTCCAAGATCGGGAGCACCAGGAGAACTCTTCCCGGCACCCTGCCGGAGGGGAGGATCACCACCGGGAGCCTCTCCACCACCATGGACGCCTCCCGGATGAGTTGTGAGTAGTCTCCCTTGGACCATGACTCCATGACCAGTAGCTATGTGATGTTCTCCTCCCGTTCTTGTGCTTCACTAATTAGCCCTCGTGAGCTGCCCTACATGATCGAGGCACATATGTAATCCTTATGCTGTTGCTATGATGAGTTTGCTGGGATCCGATGGATTATGAGATTATGTTCAGATTGTGCTTGAGTAATATATTTGATCTACCTCTTTTATATTTATGTTCGTAAGTAATTCTTGCATGTTCTCCGTTGTTATTTATTGCTTTGGCCAAGTAATAGGTAGTGACTCCAAGAGGGAACGTTATGCTTGATTGTGGGTTCATGCCCCTCGATGACTAGTTTGAGTGACAGAAACATGAGTCTAGGGGATGTGTTGTTGCCACAAGGGGGAAAACAACGGTGCTTGTGCCCGCGGGTGCAAGGATTGATTACTTTACGCAAAGTTCTTTTAATGCAGTTGTCTGTTGCATTGAGTTTACACCATGGGTGGGACTCGCAACTTAATACCAGCGAGATATTCTGGATAGATATCTCAAGGTGGATGATTAGTAGTAGATATTGATGGATTTCGGTCTACTTACTTTGGCGTACCACCCATGCTTTGAACCTCAACCTTTCTTGCAATGTAGTCCGCATTGGTTTGCGCACATGGTCCTGTCAATTGCCCAGCTGTAATTCGTTTACCTCACATAGCTGTTTTATCGTCTTTTGGGAGAGAGCCATCACTAGTGAACATCATGAGACTCCGGTCCATATTACCATCATTGATCACATCCGCTATTTACTTTTCGCTTTTATTTACTATTGCAATTATATCTATCACTACTATCACTTGCGTTTAATCCTTTGTGAACTACAAGGCCGGAGGGATTGACAACCTCTCTGTACTCGTTGGGAGCAAAGTTATTTGTATCTGTGTGCAGGTCCACGTTGATTGCTAATATCTTGCGTCGTAGCAGTTGACACCTTCTTGTTGAACCTAGGAGTCTCTGGGGATTCGATCCTTGGTATCTTTGCCAAGGGAAAAACTTCTGCAACACTACATCTCACACCTTCCACTTGGGGTAACCAACAAGGGGCGAGAATCCTAGCATGGTTGCCCTGTTCTTGGTTTTGACCACTATATCATCCATATAAGCCTCCATATTTCTATGGAGCTAGGGTTCAAAACCAATCTGGACTGCTCTTGTAAACGTTGAGCCCGCACTCTTCAACCCGAAAGGCATTCGTACGAAACAATACGTACCACATGGGGTGATGAATGTTGTCTTCTCTTCGTCTTCTCTTGTCATGAAGATCTGATGGTAGCCGGAGTAGGCATCGAGGAATGACAGCAGGTCACACCCAGCCGTCGAGTCAACAATCTGGTCGATGCGCGTCAACGGGAAGGGGTCTTTAGGACAAGCCTTATTGATATCTGTGTAATCAATACACAACCTCCACTTCCCATTTGCCTTGCGCACCACCACTGGATTGGCCAACCACGTTGGATGGAGCACTCCTCTTACCAAACCCGCTGCTTCCAGTTTCCGGATCTCCTCTGTGATGAACTCTTGTCGTTGCAAAGCTTGCTTCCTGACCTTCTGCTTGACGGGCCGCGCATGAGGACAGACAGCAAGGTGGTGCTCAATCACCTCCCTAGGAACGCCGGGGATGTCGGATGCTTGCCATGCAAACACATCGACATTTGCCAGCAGGAAGGTGACGAGCGCGTCTTCCTATTTGTCATCATGGGTGGAGCTTATGGTGAAAGCCCCTCATGTGTCGTCCTCCTTGACAGAAACCTTCTTGGTTCCCGGCGGTGTGGCCCTGGACTTCTTGTATCTGCCGGCGCAGCTCTCTGGCACGTCCTCGACAGGGAGCACGACACTCCGAAGAGGTGCGCTTGCCAGAGTGGGTGTCCGAGGTCTCACCGGTCTTCTTGCCGGTGGAGCTCTCTGGCACGTCCTCGACGGGAGCGCAACACTCCGAAGAGGTGCGCTTGCCGGAGTGGGTGTCCTAGGTCTCACCGGTCTTCTTCTCCTTCTTTTTCCCACCCGAGCTCTGGTTGCAGGAGCAAGTGCCCTAGTGGCGGCAGCTGCTGCAACTGCATGTTGGTATAGTTGGTCAGCGCAAATCAGCGCATCTTTCTTATCGGACGGGATGGTGATGATCGTCACAGGCCCTGGCATCTTCAGGGTGTTGTAGGCGTAGTGTGACACTGCCATGAACTTGGCCAGCGCTGGGCGGCCAAAGATCCCGTTGTAAGGCAAGGGTATCTTGGCAACATCGAACACGTTCCTTTCTGTCATGTAGTTCAGATCACTTCCAAAAGCCACGGGCAGCGTGACCTTCCCCTTTTGTTGACTTCTCCCCGGGTTGACCCCCTGAAACGTGCCCGTATCTTCGAGGTCTCCGTTAGGAATCTGCAGCTTCTTGATCACGGTAGGCGAGATTAAGTTCAGACCGGCACCGCCATCGACTAGCATCTTTGTCACCTTGAGGTTGCGTATTGTCCGTGAAACCAACAATAGCAAGCACCCGCCTGCAGTATTGCGATCAGGGTGATCCTCAGCGTCAAAAATGATAGGCGTGCTGGACCATTTCAGCGGCTTTTGGGCACCAGACGACGGCTCCGCCGCTGTGATCTCACGCGCCCACTGTTTAAGCTCGCGGTGAGAAGTATGCAGCGAGGCGCCGCCATCGACACACATGGCCTCCCTGGCTTTCTGAAACGCTTGGTCGCCGGACTCGTCGTTCTCTTCGTGATCGTCATCTTCTGGCTTTCTGTCACGGCCCCGGGCGGGCCTCTCCTGCTGTTTATCCTTGCCGCGACGGCCTGCTTGGCCGTCTCGCTTCTTCCCGGACCCCCCAGCACCGTACTGGCCCTTCTCCTTGTCCCGCCTCTCATATTCAGCCCTCTGCTTCTCAGCAAGGAGCTCAACCTGTCGGTAGTTCTGGAGATCATGGCCTTTGGTGCGATGGATCTTGCAGTATTGCTTGTCGGAGTTTCGTGGCTTCTCGGCAGCCGCCAAGGCCCGGCAGGCGACACACCCGGCAATTTCCTTGCCGGGGTCATCTGCCTTGGTCTTCTTGGCCGAGCCAGCGTCATCATATCCCTCAACGACAAGCACGGCTTTACCTTTGCGCTTCCTGTTGCGGTGCCGGCCTTTCTTCGCCGTGGCGGCAGTATCCTCATCTGAAGAGTCGGTTTCCACGCCGACGTCTTCGCTGGGGTACTTCCTTCCCTCTTCAGCCCGGGCACATCTGTCAGCAAGAACATAGAGTTCCGCCACATCTTTCACCTTGGTCATTGCCAGTTCTTCACGCATCTTGCGGTTACGCACGTTCTGATGGAACGCGCTGATGATGGCGGCAGGGTGAACATCACGGATAATTTACTGTACCCGGCTGAACCTCTGTATATATTTGCGCAGACTCTCGCCTCCCTTCTAGGGAATGACGTGCAGGTCACTTGCTTGGCCATGGTCTTGGTGACCTCCAGTAAAGGCGCCAACAAACTCATGGCACAAATCCAACCAGGAGGAAATAGAGTCCACCGGCAAGTGCATCAACCACGACATGGCGTTGGGTTTAAGAGCCAATGGAAAGTAATTCGCAAGCACCTTATCGTCGCGGGCTCCGGCAGCTTGCATCGCAATGGTCTAGATGCTGAGGAACTCCGACGGGTGGGTCTTGCCGTTGTACTTCTCACCAATGTCAAACTTGAAGGTGCGGTGAGTGGGCCACTAGAACTGCCGCAGCTCACGGGTAAAAGCCGGACAGCCTACCTCTTAAGGTAGGCCTCCAGGGCTCTCCGGTGCTGGGTGGTTCACAGCAAGGCCTGCTCGCCAGTCTGACTGGTGGCGCGCTCCGCGCTAGCGCTCGATGGAGGTTCGAGCGTCTTCATGAGCTCGCTCCTGAAGAACTTGACGCTGGTCGCCGTGGGTCGGTGGGTCGGACGACGCTATGGAGATTTCATCACTCGCGATGTCCCGACGAGTCGACACACACGGTACCAGGCGAGGAGGAGGCGAATGCACCGTGGCCACGGTGCTGCCAGTCCTCCCGCCACCGGTGCATGGGACCCCATCGGAGCGTCGACCTGGGGGCTTCGCTGGACTTGGTTCATCCTTGTTGGCGACTGCGACAAGGCTTCGGATGGTGGCTCTCCATTCGTCGAGTTTCCCCGTAATGGAAGGGAAGTCGAGGAGCAACGGCGCGTGCGCCAGGGCTTCGGCTGGGGTTAGCTGTAGCGAAACCTACACGGACCGCGACGCGCTTCGACCCCTGACCATGTCAGGTGGAGCTCCATCACGATCACGCGGTCGCATGCCGTTTCCACCAGCGCTTCGGCGGGCGGGCAGGTCTTCTACGTCTCGGGAGTGGCGCTCGGGGCTCTTCCCGTGGCGATGCCCGGGATCTTCGGCGTGATGACGCCGTTCGCCGCGCGCTGCTTGGGAGGAGCGCGCTATTGGCGCCGGCGTGGGAGTCCTGGAGGCCCTGGCGTCACCTTCGGGTGATGAAGCATCGATCCTGGAAGGCTCCGCGCCACCCGCAGAGGGCCTGGCTCCATCTTTGGATTTGGCGGTGTGTGGCCTGTCACCAGGCGCACAAACATCGCCACCTCCCAAACTCCGGCTGCTGGGACGGTGTTGGTGTTCGCGAGCAGCGCCCCGGGTCCTTTCCGCGACCGGTCCGCTGCTCGCCCGCATCGAGACGGGCTGTCCAGCTTCCGACTGGCCAACCGAAACCGTCGTCTTCTTCTTGGGTGCCATGATGATGAAGAAGCGTCGAACTAACTGCTAAAGCCGATTCTCACAACTGTGCCCCCTACCTGGCGTGCCAAAGATGTCGGCGTATTGGGACGACACCTATGGGATCACAAGAATCCCTACTACGGTTGCGGGGCGCGGGGTTGAGAGAAGAGCAGATCGAACAGATAGCACACGGTTTGTTTATCCAGGTTCGGGCCGAAAGGATGCGTAAAACCCTACTCCTGCTTTGGTGGATTGAATATCTGTGTTCTTCAGCTAGCTATGGTGCGTGGGGAGCTCCAAAAAGCCGAATCCTCCTCCTGGTCGCCTCGGGCCTCCTTTTATAGAAAAAGGAGTTGCCACAGTGGCACACAGGAGGTGGAAAGGGTACAGTGATGCAAGTTTATCCCTCGCATTACATGACAAGGCGCATTTAATGCGTCTTGCTTAGGTGTCCTTGCTTTATCGGGGACGGGGGAGAGATCCGCCTTGTCCGTCGCCGCTCCTTCTTGTGTCGACACGCGCCCTGGCCAGCGATGCGTGAGATGCCATGTAGGCAGGCAGGCAGCTGAGGTGGCGCAATGGTGGGTCTTCACGAAGATCTGCATGCCGCCACGCAGGTGCCTGCCCAGCTGGTTGGGTGTGGGCCTGATGGTGGCCCTACGGATGTCCTCGGCAAGGGCCTTGCCGGGGCCCCGGCAAGGGTCTTGCCGCGGCGCCTGCTGCCATCCCCCGCAAGGTGCTTGCCAGAGGTCTTGTGGTCTCCCTTGGCTGGGATCCCGCCAAGGGTCGTCGTCTTCTTAGTGTGTATCTGGTCTTGAATGTCTTCACAAAGATCTGCATGCAACTACGGGGATATCTCCCGAATCCTTGCCCCATGGAGGCAGTGGACTCAAGGGTGATTCGCTCCGTAGGTGTGGGGCGAGTTGCCGCGGCAAGGGTCTTGCCGGGGCTGCTAAAGCCGGCCCCGGCAAGGATCTTGCCAGGGCTGCTAAAACTAGCTCCTGGCAAGGATATTGTCGGGGGAACCCGCTTCGTCCCTTTGCTCTTTGTGGTCTTGGCTTTGGGCTTCAGTCTTACCCTGGCTTACCTCCCTGGCCTTGCTTGGTGCGCCGGTGCCCGTGGCTCAGACTGCCCGTGCACAGTCATAGGGGTACAAAAAGCGTACCACCTTTTTGTACACCGACACCGCCGCGAGCCTCAACACTCATTGGACCGCATACATATGTATGTATTATTTCCAATAAGTCATTGGCTCGCTCCATTGTTCCGGGGAATGGAGTTTTAGTCATCTTGCCCATGAGGCATGGTTCGCAAGCATCAGATGATTCGTAATCAAGTGATTCCAAAATTCCATTAGCATGGAGTTTCTTCATGCGCTTTACACCAATATGACCTAAATGGCAATGCCACAAGTATGTTCTACTATCATTATCAACTCTGCATCTTTTGGCTTCAATATTATGAATATGTGTATTACTACGATCGAGATTCAATAAACCATTCACCTTGGGCTTATGACCATAGAAGGTTTTATTCATGTTAACAGAATAACAATTATTATGTGGCTTAGATGAATAATCGTATTGCAATAAACACGATCCAATCTTGTTCATGCTCAACGCAAACACCAAATAACATTTATTTAGGTCTAACACTAATCCCGAAAGTACAGGTAGTGTGCGATGATGATCATATCAATATTGAAGCTACTTCTGACACACATCGTCACCTCACCCTCAACTAGTCTCCATTGATTCTGTAATTCCTTTTTCGAGTTACTTATCTTAGCAACTGAACGGGTATTAGATATCCAGGGGCTACTACATGCACTAGTGAGGTACACATCAATAACATGTATATCAAATATACCTTTGTTCACTTCACCATCCTTCTTATCCACCAAATATTTGGGGTAGTTCCGCTTCTAGTGACCATTTAGTTTGCAGTAGAAGCACTCCGTTTCAGGCTTGGGTCTAGCTTTGGGCTTCTTCTCGGCAACTTGCTTGTCGTTCTTCTTGAAGTTCCCTTTCTTTCCTTTGCCCTTTTTCTTGGAACTAGTGGTCTTTTTTAACCATCAACACTTGATGCTCTTTATTGATTTCCACCTTCACTGATTTCAGCATCGCGAAGAGCTCGAGAATCGTTTTCGTCATCCCTTGCATATTATAGTTCATCACGAAGTTCTAGTAGCTTGGTGATAGTAACTAGAGAAATTTCTCAATCACTATCTTATCTGGAAGATTAACTCCCACTTGATTGAACTTATTGTAGTACCCAGACATTCTGAGCACATGCTCACTAACTAAGCTATTCTCCTCCATCTTGTAGGGAAAGTTTTTTTCAGAGGTCTCATACCTCTCGACATGGGCATGAGTCTGAAATACCAATTTCAGCTCTTGGAACTTCTCATATGCTCCGTGGCGTTCAAAACGATTTTGAAGTCCCAGTTCTAAGCCTAAAGCATGTTGCACAGAAATATTAAGTAGACATCATATTGAACTTTGCCAAACGTTCATAACATTTGCATCTGCTCCTGCAATAGGTCTGTCACCTAGTGGTGCATCAAGGACATAATACTTCTGTGCAGCAATGAGGATAATCCTTAGATCATGGATCTAGTCCGCATCATTGCTACTAACATCTTTTAACTTAGTTTTCTCTAGGAACATATAAGAAACATAGGGGAGCTACAACGTGAGCTATTGATCTACAATATAATTTGCAAATACTAACAGGACTAAGTTCACGATAAATTAAAGTTCAATTAATCATATTACTAAAGAACTATCACTTAGATAGACATCCCTCAAGTTGTCACACCCTGATTTTCATGTCACATTGCTTAAGCTAATTTCCATGTTAAAAATGTGGATTTGCAAAAACTTTTGAGTGTTTTTGACTTTGCTTGATTTGACTTTTGTCTGCTGTTTGCTAGTGCTCTAAAAATCAAATAAATCCTCCAACTCTTATACTTCATCTCCTTGACCCAAAACCTTTTCCCAATGATCATGCCATGTGTATAGACCAGTATAGAATTTTCTTATAATAATATTTTGGCCAAATGGTATTTTCTAAAATTAGTTTTCCAAAAACCCCTGAATTGAGATTTGCACTGCAAGTACCTTATTTAGGGTATAAAAAATCTTTCAAAAAGTTTATTTGAATCCTATTAGGTATAGGACTCCCAGAAACCACAAAAGTATAATTTTAAAAGTTATTTTTATATTTTATTTAAAAGCTTTTCTTAAGGCCAGAAATGGTATTTAATAGGGAAAAATTATTTAATTATTTCAAAAATATTTGCCAAAATTCAGGGGGACTCATAGGACATATATTGTCCATATATAAGAGTTTCAGCACATGGTCATGTTCAAAATATTGGACTAATCCTTCCAAAACCCTTTCTGGATATTTCAAGCTTTTGAAATATTTACAAAGGAAATATTCACCAAATATTCCAGGGAAATTCTATCATGTCATATATGACATATTTGCTGATCTTGAAAAGCCTCGTGCCTTGAAGATCAAGGAAACATCCTTTAATCCCCTCAAAACCATTCTGTCCATATTTAATGTTTGAGCAACTCTACATTGCCAAACTTGTCCAAATGCTCTCAAACTTGGTGCACATGCTAGAATGGCCTAATAAGGCATCTAGACCAAATGGCACAAGATATGGAATAGAGCAGCTTGATCAGATCACCCCAAAACCCTTTCTGTTCAAATACAAATTTGAACAACCTTACATTGTCAACTTTTTATCTGGAGCCTCAAACTTTGTGGGCATGATCAATACCCCAAATGATGATGCTACACCAAGTGGTGCATCAAGGGGAGATGATTTGCTTAACTCAAATATCGTGAAACCATTTCTGTTGATTTCTAGGGTTCACCAAAGTTACATTGGCCACTTTGCCCAAATGAGCTCAAATTTGGTGTAGGGGCCTAATTATATGTGACATTTGATCCTGTTAAGTCCCATGCCAATTGGAAGTCATTTGCCTCCCTAGAACCTGATCAAACACCCTCTGTCCAATTACAAAAACAAGTGTTTGGACCTCTTTTACTATTTCCCTTTACCCCAAATTTCCACCACAGCTTCCCCTGATCATCCTCTACCCCCACTAACTTCTCTATGGCCTCATCTCAATCATTGGAAGGGGTAAAACCCCAATTCCTACTGCTGGACAGCAGTTTTCACCATCTCCTTCACCTCTCTCCTCATTCCAGAGGCTCCCCAGAGCATCCAAGACCTTCACGCCTTTGTATACTATCCCCTAGCTCTGCTGGACACAAGAGGACACGGCCAAGGAGCAAAGGCACGGCCATGCCGGCCAAAAGCACGCTCTGGAGCGCGCTACAGTGCTCTGGAGCACTGCAGCCGCCCCCCAATCACCAGTCCCGACAGCCTTGGGCTTCCCCCTCGTGTCCCCCGAGGCGGCCTCGACGTCCGCAACACGCCGGGCGGTCGGCCCCCTCCTCTCTCCTCCTCCCTCACCCCTGCTCGCACGCGCACCGGCCGACCCTGAACACCAGTGAGCAAGCTCACACGCGCGGCCTCTCTGGCGCCTCCCAGCTCCTCCTCTCTCTTCCTCTAAGCGTGGACTAACCCCACGAATGCCCTGGACACGCCCATTGTTGCCCCCGTGGCCTGCAACGACGGCAACATGCTCGCCGGCGCACGGCGCCTCGGTGGACCAGCGCCCCCCTACTTAAAGGGCACCCCGAGCCCCCCTTGCACCTCTTTTCGCTCTATCCCTCTCCCGTGTGCCTCCCAAGACGTCCCACTCCTCCTCCCGTGCCCTCCAGCCATCACCCTGGCCGGAGCAGAGCCGCCGGCCGCCGTTTAAATCCGTGGGCCTCGCCCCTTCTTTCTTCCCTCTGACCACTCCCACACCCTCTCCTCGCCACCATCAACTCATCCCAGGCTCCAGTTCCTCCTTTCCCCGCCTCTTCTGCGCTGTGCCAAGACCGCCGACGGTCGCCTCCGCGGTCATCCAAGCCATCGCCGCTTCAGCCCTCCCTGGCGTGCGTGCGATACATGGATGGGTGCGGCGTGCCCTCCTGAGCACGCCGGTGGGCGGAGCGTCACCGGAGACGCGCTGTGGCCCCGGCAATCATCGGCGGAAGCAGCTGACCCCACGGCGAGAACGCGCGGCGGGAGGTTGAAGATGGCCGAGCGCCGGGTCCCGCGTGTCAGCGACCTGGAGGCTGGGCCCCTCCGTTTAAGTGGAGGCGGGTCTGGCCTCGGCCGCTTTCCCCGCACGGAAGCGCCTTTCCTGGCGGGCGCCTTCGACGTGGCCGAGTCCCTGCGCGCTGCTGTGCAGATGGGCCGGCCCAGTTGCTGTGCAGCTATTCTTCGCCCTGCGCCCAACGGTATAACCCCCCTTTTCCTTTTATTTTCTGTTTCCAATAAACTTCCAAAATCTCCCAAATATTCAAATGAACTCCAAATAGCATGATTCAAATTTCCTATAGCTCCATAAATCATGCTCTATCACATGGTGCAACATGCACAGTGTTCCAGATACATTTCTTTCACAAATATTTATCAAATGCCCATATTCCATTTTCTGTGACGAACTTTAGAAAATCACAGAGAGCTCAATCTTGATCCAAATGCAGTGATTCAAATTCCTAGATGCTTGTCATGTCCAAACTTAGTTTTGGAACATTTTTAATAATAGTTTTCTGTACCCGACCAAATATTGAGCCATTTCTTCATATTTTCAGCTTTGCAAAATCCTAGGAAATTCATTTCAAATCCAAATCCAGTGAAACCAACTCCTAAATGCTTCTAAAATCATGACTTGATGATGGGTACCTTTGCTCATCATTCAAGGAAATATTTCTGTATATTTCTTTCAAATCCATAAACCCCTTGGTTCCATCACATTGAAATGATCCAAGTTATTCATTGATCCAGTGCCTATGAAACCACCTTGGTTATTTTTCATATGACCAGAGGTATCCTAGAAAATTCCAACTCCTATTTTTAGAGCACTTTTATTTTTGCTTTGATTGTGTTGCTTATTATGATTGTTTCCATCGTTAGTTGACGTAATAAACGGAGTATTCGGAGATGGACCAGAAGATTTGAAGACTCAGAAGAATAAGGCAAGTAGCCCTTTGACCATGTTCAAGAAACCTTTTTATGCATGTCTCATAGCACCTTATTATTCAATGCATCGGAATCATGTTGAGGTGGAAACCACTTTGGTTGCTACCTTTGTTACTTACTATTGATACTTGCATCAAACATGACCCTACCTTCCTATGAGGGTTATGTGGGTGGGAGTAGATAGATGTATGCTATAGTAGTTGGCTACGCAAAATGGGTCGGGGTTATGCATTGAGTGAAACAAGTGTGGTCTGACATACTTGCAATGACCCAGTGGGTGCCACTAATGCCCTTGGGAGTTGATGAGGAGCTAGGGCACTACTTGGTGAAGAAGTAGTGTGCCGAGGCTTGACGAAAGTGTTGTTTACAGAGATGGATTAGATTTATGTGTGACTACCGTCCCAACCAAACATGCGCAACCACTCTACCCTTATATGGGAAAGGGCATTATTGATTACCTAGGTTGATACTAGCATGGTGCCCGCATTACTAGTGACGGGGGTGACACGAGGTCACTCTCGGGATGGGGTCGTGCTTGGATAGGCAGCCATGACTGTTTTCACAGGGCACCGAACACACCGTTGGTACCCCGTGTCAGTGGTATGTGATGAATATGGAGCGAGTCTCCACAATTACTAAGATGTGAAATGTGGGCACGGGGGTTACTACCAATCGAGTGGACTCTATGTTAGTGTCGTCTAGGGAAAGATAGTGATCGTGTGCTTACCCCGGGTACTTGAGGTATCGCGGGTCATGGATGACACGGAAGTTCCCCGGATCTTGTGGGTAAAGTGTGCAACCTCTGCAGAGTGTCAAACTATTCGAATAGCCGTGTCCACGGTCATGGACAGTTGGGTGGTGCTACTTAGACTATGTCCATAAGTTTCTGGGAAACAACACGATTCAGGGATATTGTTGATGTGATTGTGAGAAAGTCTCAATGAGTTTGAACATGAGTTGACTACAACTCTTTCTCGATATTGATGTATGTGACCTCCTGATACTTGTTACAGACACATGCATATCCATGTTATATGTTGATCATACTTGCATATGAAAAACTAGCTTTCCGCAAAACTACCAATTTAGCAGTAGAGCCTTGCATAAATTATTCTGTTATCACACTTGGGTTGCTTGCGAGTACATTCAATGTACTCATTGGCTTGCCACTGGTTATTTTATTGGCCAGGCAGGAGAGAACAGGTTATGATGAAGATTTCTTGGCGACGAGCATGCGAGCTAGGACGCTTCCCAGTCAGAATGCCTGTAGGGTTAAGGCTGATGGCATGGGTCCAAGTTGTTATTGAAGATTTCCGCTGCGACGATATACTCAAGACTTGACCATTATGGTCCTATTTATGTAACATGGTATGTATGGATGTAAGACTCTTGTTATTTAGCTTATGTGTGTTCAGTGAGCATTGATCTCTGGGATCACTGTACACGTGCATTCGGTGATCACGACTTACGAGTCGGGGTCCCCACAGAGCTGGTATCAGAGCCATCCTGACTGTAGGAAGCCTTAGTTAGCATGGTCGTTAGTTAGGGTAAAACTATTTTCAGAACTATTACTAGTTTTCAAAACTATCTATACTCCTCTTCCCTTCTCAGTTTTTCGAAAACTAGGCTATACTTGATCTCTTCCCCTTCAAAACTTATGGTCGCCAGAACCCTTATGCCCCAGACCACTGGATTTTCTGTAATCCTCGTGGAGTGCACCTTGCCAAACACTCACCCACCACTTTTGCACGCAAGACTGGTGACACCACGACAAGACGGTACCAACAGAAACTACAACCTCGATGAGTGAGGACATGAAGACCCAGAAGATGGTGATACCCTTGACCAGAGCCCCAAGAAGATGCAACGTTGGCCTATGATGACCAGGGCATAGGTTATGCAAAATCATGATATGCATCGCTAATAGAGTAATCAAGTCACTACCGCTGTTGTATCGACAACCACCGGTGGATGAGAACCTTGCCATTTGGTCCGCCTCACTATAGTGAGCAGGAAAACGGTTCTCTTCGTCCCCCGCTCTTGGTGTCGATGTTTTCATCAGCGAAACCGACATGTTGGACCTCTATTATGCCTTGTAATTGTCATTGCATATGGATTGCCTACCTGGTACCCTCGACGCCCCAGAAGGCACAAGGGATCGTCATGATTAAAGAGACAAGAGAAGACCAAGTCAACGCCAGCCACAAGGAGGCACCTTCACCACATCACCTCATCAGGCAAGAAGTTGTTGAAGATTCTTCAGGCTCAACCCGGATTGATCATCAAACAACTACAAGGGACGTAGCAACACCAGAGGAAGCTCAGAAGACTGCACGAGGCACAAGTCACGGCACTGAGTCCGAGAACCCCTAGGGTAGGATGAGTCGTGTACCCCCTATGCGCAGTCGAGTCCATGTGATGGTTCGAATAGAACCTTGATTGTGAGTTGCTTGCTTTTATTTGTTTGTGTTTTGATATAAGTCGCACTTTTGCCCCAGGCAACAAGCGCATGGCTATATCACCTTCCTTGCCTTGTTTCTCTTGTTTCGGCCTTTTTGCACCTGTTTGTTGCACCTGCACTATAGAACCCCCTTTAGGCGTTTCCCTCCTCTACGCTGCTTCTTCCCTCTATTCTCTCTCTCCCCAATTGAAGACCCGCAAGACAAGATGCACCAAGGATTCTACCTTGGCAACCAACTGGCACTGAAGACTACTGCTACAACCTCCACGATCAATTGCAACTCCGTAGAGTTATGTTTAACCCTCCAGACCAGTAACCCTCTTCCTATACCCTTTGAGACTTAACAAGACACTCCAGCACGAATCCTTAACCATGTGCCTAACCCATGGTAAAGCAAGATAACCTGTTAAGCCTTTGCAACCTTGCACAACACTGGGTTCGTAAAGGAGCTAGTGGACACGATGAGTGAGCACATATTCATCTTAATATAGCACGAGGTCTGACGATGCCATAGATAGACCAGTTCGAGGATATTGGACAGATGACTTGGTGGTTTATATCAGTGACTTCGAGGAATTATCTGAGACCTTGATGGATTGTGAGATTTTCATATTGGTGAAATCATGACTTTGGGGAAGCCGGTAGAAGTACCTGTTGGACATAAGATTTGGATTTAGGTAGGTGATTCTGGTTGGTAAATGCTTGATATGTCTGCATGGTTCGGAGTAAATTGGATTTAGACCGGTGATCCTGATTATGATACCATGCTTCTCGGTGGACAATAACCTAGGAGATTGGATTAATTGTCTACTTGACCCGGATGATGAGAATTTGGTGGACATACTATCATCATGCACAGTCCTTCCCAGTACTTGGATATCATAGGGACTTGAGATCTTGTGGAACACCGTAGGCATCGGAGTTGTAGAATTGTTGGATTATGTGGAGATAGATGGGAATTACCGAGCTATTGGAGGTGATCTATAGGAAGGAAACAAATCTTGGAGTGGCATATGGCGTGTTTCCTTAGAATAGAGATGCATTATCTTGAGCCTTGCAAGAATAGGTTGAGTGCTTGGATTGTGGAGTTTAATTTAAGCTCAGCAGCATGTATGATCTACCTTTGGATTTTAGAGGTAGGCATACATATAGATTTGGGGATCATAGACAGTATAGTTTTGTTAGACCGTCTCTTGAGAGTCATGAGGATAGGTATGGCATGAGTGGTGATTGAAGTTGGTCTATGCGAGAAGATGCTTTTTCGAACGGAGTACTAGATAGAGCTATTGGCATCTCAGAAACCATGCTTAAGGATAAGATGATATAAGTTCACTCACTCACTAGAATCCTCGAAACCCTTAAGCCCCACCGAGCCACAACCGGGTCAGATTCTGACCACGGGCCTTCGTTCTAAGTCAGGAAGGCCTCTGCAACCTAGACCACCACCAATACCCAGCCTACCTTGCATACCCCCATAGACCTCATGGAGTAAGTGGACAAGATGGGTAACATCATTATTTGATGGCCTACTTGTCTGCCCGAATACGAAGAAGCGACGGACAGCTGGATAGAAGACATTTGAAGACCACCCTGTCTAGAAGGAAGATCTACACCGACCACCGTCATCAAGAAGTAAACTTCCGCGTCGAAGACCGGGCGTATCTGCAAACCACTCCTCTCAAAGGAACCGAGCAATTCCGTGTTGAAGGAACGCTCACACCAAGTTGTATCAAGACTTGAAGGCATGATTCCGGTGGCACGAGATGAAAAGAGAAATTTGCAACCTATGTTGCAAAGTGTGATGTGTGCCAAAGGGTCAAGGCTGAATATCAGCGACCCACCGGATTGCTTCAACCACTCAAGGTTCCTGAGTGGAAGTGGGATAAAGTCGGAATGGACTTCGTCACTGGATTACCAAGGTTGGATAAGAGGACATGGCTCTATCTGGGTCATAGTCGATCATTTGACCAAGGTGGTCCATTTCATTCCTGTCAAGACCCCTTATGATGGCAACCGGCTGGCAGCTCTCTACATCGACCGAATCGTAAGTCTTCACAGCGTTCCCAAGGAGATTGTGTCAGATCAAGGAACCCAGTTCACCTCAAGGTTCTGGAAGAAGTTCCAAGAAGCCTTGGGAACCAAGTTATCTTTCAGCACGGGTTTCCACCCACAGACCGGAGGTCAGACAGAACGAGTCAATCAGATTCTCGAAGTCATGCTCCGAGCCTGTGTCTTGGCATATGGAGCCAAGTGGGAGGATTGTCTCCCTTTTGCCGAGTTCTCCTATAACAACAGTTACTAGTCGAGCCTTCAGATGGCACCATTTGAGGTGTTGTGCAGACGCAGATGTCGCACACCCCTCAACTGGTCAGAGACTGAAGAAGGGCTAGTCTTTGGACCGGATATTCTCCGCGCAGCGGAAGAGCAAGTCCAACTAGTTAGAGAACGTTTGTAGGCAGCCAAGTCAAGGCGAAAGAGCTATGCTGACACTCACCGTCGGGAGATGAGTTTCCATATCAGGGACCACGTGTACCTACGGGTAACTCCTCTAAAGGGAACCAAGCGTTTCCACGTCAAGGGGAAGCCCGCACCAAGGTTCATTGGACCCTTTGAGATCACTGCAAGTCGTGTAGTAGACGGCTCCCCAGCTAGATCTACCACCTGAGATACCCTCCGTGCACCAAATCTTCCACGAGCCCCCACTCTGGAAGTACTTCTTACCTCCTAGCTAGCCCGATGCCCGCAAGGACATCGATCACCGAGCCTTTGACAGCTAACCCGACCTAACCTATGCAAGAGACCCCTCAGCAACCCCCATCAAGGAAGGCATCAAGCAAGAAGCCATACCATCAAGCACTTCAAGATTCCTAGGAGCACCACTCGGAAGCATAACCAACAAGAAGAAGTGAAGACTACCCCGTATCCAAGACTCCGCCTTTCTTTCCACGCCTAGTCTGGGAATCTCGGGGACGAGATTCTTGTAAGGGGGGTAGGTCTGTCACACCCTGATTTTCATGTCACATTGCTTAAGCTAATTTCCATGTTAAAAATGTGGATTTGCAAAAACTTTTGAGTGTTTTTGACTTTGCTTGATTTGACTTTTGTCTGCTGTTTGCTATTGCTCTAAAAATCAAATAAATCCTCCAACTCTTATACTTCATCTCCTTGACCCAAAACCTTTTCCCAATGATCATGCCATGTGTATAGACCAGTATAGAATTTTCTTATAAAAATATTTTGGCCAAATGGTATTTTCTAAAATTAGTTTTCCAAAAACCCCTGAATTGAGATTTGCACTGCAAGTACCTTATTTAGGGTACAAAAAATCTTTCAAAAAGTTTATTTGAATCCTATTAGGTATAGGACTCCCAGAAACCACAAAAGTATAATTTTAAAAGTTATTTTTATATTTTATTTAAAAGCTTTTTCTTAAGGCCAGAAATGGTCTTTAATAGGGAAAAATTATTTAATTATTTCAAAAATATTTTCCAAAATTCAGGGGGACTCATAGGACATATATTGTCCATATATAAGAGTTTCAGCACATGGTCATGTTCAAAATATTGGACTAATCCTTCCAAAACCCTTTCTGGATAATTCATGCTTTTGAAATATTTACAAAGGAAATATTCTCCAAAAATTCCAGGGAAATTCTATCATGTCGTATATGATATATTTGATGATCTTGCAAAGCCTCATGCCTTGAAGATTAAGGAAACATCCTCTAATCCCCTCAAAACCATTCTATCCATATTTAAAGTTTGAGCAACTCTACATTGCCAAACTTGTCCAAATGCTCTCAAATTTGGTGCACATGCTATAATGGCCTAATAAGGCATCTAGACCAAATGGCACAAGATTTGGAATAGAGCAACTTGATCAGATCACCCCAAAACCCTTTCTGTTCAAATACAAATTTGAACAACCTTACATTGTCAACTTTTTATCTGGAGCCTCAAACTTTGTGGGCATGATCAATACCCCAAATGATGATGCTACACCAAGTGGTGCATCAAGGGGAGATGATTTGCTTAAATCAAACATGGTGAAACCATTTCTGTTGATTTCTAGGGTTCACCAAAGTTACATTGGCCACATTGCCCAAATGAGCTCAAATTTGGTGTAGGGGCCTAATTATATGTGACATTTGATCCTGTTAAGTCACATGCCAATTGGAAGTCATTTGCCTCCCCAGAACCTGATCAAACACCTTCTGTCCAATTACCAAAACAAGTGTATGGACCTCTTTTACTATTTCCCTTTACCCCAAATTTCTACCACAGCTTCCCCTGATCATCCTCTACCCCCAGTAACTTCTCTATGGCCTCAGCTCAATCATTGGAAGGGGTAAAACCCCAATTCCTACTGCTGGACAACAGTTTTCACCCTCTCCTTCACCTTTCTCCTCATTCCAGAGGCTCCCCAGAGCATCCAAGACCTTCACGCCTTTGTTTACTATCCCCTAGCTCTGTTGGACACAAGAGGACACGGCCAAGGAGCAAAGGCACGGCCATGCCGGCCAAAAGCACGCTCTGGAGCGCGCTACAGTGCTCTGGAGCACTGCAGCCGCCCCCCAATCACCAGTCCCGACAGCCTTGGGCTTCCCCCTCGTGTCCCCCGAGGCGGCCTCGACGTCCGCAACACGCCGGGCGGTCGGCCCCCTCCTCTCTCCTCCTCCCTCACCCCTTTCGCACGCGCACCCTGAACACCAGTGAGCAAGCTCACACGAGCGGCCTCTCTGGCGCCTCCCAGCTCCTCCTCTCTCTTCCTCTAAGCGTGGACTAACCCCACGAACGCCCTGGACACGCCCACTGTTGCCCCCGTGGCCTGCAACGACGGCAACATGCTCGTCGGCGCACGGCGCCTCGGTGGACCAGCGCCCCCCTACTTAATGGGCACCCCGAGCCCCCCTTGCACCTCCTTTCGCTCTATCCCTCTCCCGTGTGCCTCCCAAGACGTCCCACTCCTCCTCCCGTGCCCTCCAACCATCACCCTGGCCGGAGCAGAGCCGCCGGCCGCCGTTTAAATCCGTGGGCCTCGCCCCTTCTTTCTTCCCTCTGACCACTCCCACACCCTCTCATCGCCACCATCAACTCATCCCAGGCTCCAGTTCCTCCTTTCCCCGCCTCTTCCTCGCTGTGCCAACACCGCCGACGGTCGCCTCCGCGGTCATCCAAGCCGTTGCCTCTTCAGCCCTCCCCGGCATGCGTGCGATACATGGATGGGTGCGGCGTGCCCTCTTGAGCACGCCGGTGGGCGGAGCGTCGCCGAAGACGCGCTGTGGCCCCGGCAATCACCGGCGGGAGCAGCTCACCCCACGGCGAGAACGCGCGGCGGGAGGTTGAAGATGGCCGGAGCGCCGGGTCCCGCGCGTCAGCGAGCTGGAGGCTGGGCCCCTCCGCTTAAGTGGAGGCGGGTCTGGCCTCGACCGCTTTCCCCGCACGGAAGCGCCTTTCCTGGCGGGCGCCTTCGACGTGGCCGAGTCCCTGCGCCCTGCTGTGCAGATGGGCCGGCCCAGTTGCTGTGCAGCTATTCTTCGCCCTGCGCACAAGGGTATAACCCCCCTTTTCCTTTTATTTTCTGTTTCCAGTAAACTTCCAAAATCTCCCAAATATTCAAATGAACTCCAAATTGCATGATTCAAATTTCCTATGGCTCCATAAATCATGCTCTATCGCATGGTGCAACATGAACAGTGTTCCAGATACATTTCTTTCACAAATATTTATCAAATGCCCATATTCCATTTTCTGTGATGAACTTTAGAAAATCACAGAGAGCTCAATCTTGATCCAAATGCAGTGGTTCAAATTCCTGCATGATTGTCATGTCCAAACTTAGTTTTGGAACATTTTTATTAATACTTTCTGTACCCCACCAAATATTGAGCCATTTCTTCATATTTATCAGCTTTGCAAAATCCTAGGAAATTCATTTCAAATCCAAATCAAGTGAAACCAATTCCTAAATGCTTCTAAAATCATGACTTGATGATGGGTACCTTTGCTCATCATTCAAGGAAATATTTCTGTATATTTCTTTCAAATCCATAAACCACTTGGTTCCATCACATTGAAATGATCCAAGCTATTCATTGATCCAATGCCTATGAAACCACCTTGGTTACTTTTCATATGACCAGAGGTATCCTAGAAAAGTCCAACTCCTATTTTAGAGCACTTTTTTTTGCTTTGATTGTGTTGCTTATTATGATTGTTTCCATCGTTAGTTGACGTAATAAACAGAGTATTCGGAGATGGACCAGAAGATTTGAAGACTCAGAAGAATAAGGCAAGCATCCCTTTGACCATGTTCAAGAAACCTTTTTATGCATGTCTCATAGCACCTTATTATTCAATGCATCGGAATCATGTTGAGGTGGAAACCACTTTGGTTGCTACCTTTGTTACTTACTATTGATACTTGCATCAAACATGACCCTACCTTCCTATGAGGGTTATGTGGGTGGGAGTAGATAGATGTATGCTATAGTAGTTGGCTACGCAAAATGGGTCGGGGTTATGCATTGAGTGAAACAAGTGTGGTCTGACATACTTGCAATGACCCAGTGGGTGCCACTAATGACCCTGGGAGTTGATGAGGAGCTAGGGCACTACTTGGTGAAGAAGTAGTGTGCCTAGGCTTGACGAAAGTGTTGTTTACAGAGATGGATTAGATTTATGTGTGACTACCGTCCCAACCAAACATGCGCAACCACTCTTCCCTTATATGGGAAAGGGCATTATTGATTACCTAGGTTGATACTAGCATGGTGCCCGCATTACTAGTGACGGGGGTGACACGAGGTCACTCTCGGGACGGGGTCGTGCTTGGATAGGCGGCCATGACTGTTTTCACAAGGCACCGAACACACCGTTGGTACCCCGTGTCAGTGGTATGTGATGAATATGGAGCGAGTCTCCACAATTATTAAGATGTGAAATGTGGGCACGGGGGTTACTACCAATCGAGTGGACTCTATGTTAGTGTCGTCTAGGGAAAGATAGTGATCGGGTGCTTACCCCGGGTACTTGAGGTATCACGGGTCGTGGATGACACGGAAGTTCCCAGGATCTTGTGGGTAAAGTGTGCAACTCTGCAGAGTGTCAAACTATTCGAATAGTCGTGTCCACGGTCATGGACAGTTGGGTGGTGCTACTTAGACTATGTCCATAAGTTTCTGGGAAACAACACGATTCAGGGATATTGTTGATGTGATTGTGAGAAAGTCTCAATGATCTTGAACATGAGTTGATTACAACTCTTTCTCGATATTGATGTCTGTGACCTCCTGATACTTGTTACAGACACATGCATATCTATGTTATATGTTGATCATACTTGCATATGAAAAAGTAGCTTTCCGCAAAACTACCAATTTAGTAGTAGAGCCTTGCATAAATTATTCTTTTATCACACTTGGGTTGCTTGCGAGTACATTCAATGTACTCATTGGCTTGCCACTGGTTATTTTATTGGCCAGGCAGGAGAGAACAGGTTATGATGAAGATTTCTTGGCGACGAGCATGCGAGCTAGGACGCTTCCCAGTCAGAATGCCTGTAGGGTTAAGGCAGATGGCATGGGTCCAAGTTGTTATTGAAGATTTCCGTTGCGACGATATACTCAAGACTTGACCATTATGGTCCTATTTATGTAACACGGTATGTATGGATGTAAGACTCTTGTTATTCAGCTTATGTGTGTTCAGTGAGCATTGATCTCTGGGATCACTGTACACGTGCATTCGGTGATCACGACTTACGAGTCGGGGTCCCCACACAAGTCATCTAAATGATCACGTGATCCAAATCAACTAAGCCATGCACGATCATCACGTGAGATGGAGTAGTTTTCAATGGTGAACATCTTATGTTGATCATATCTACTATATGATTCACACTCGACCTTTCGGTCTCTAGTGTTCCGAGGCCATGTCTGTACATGCTAGGCTTGTCATGTTTAACCCGAGTATTCTGCATGTGCAAAACTGTCTTACACCCGTTGTATGTGAACGCAGAGCTTATCACACACGATCATCACATGGTGTCTCAGCATGTCGAACTGTCGCAATGGTGCATACTCAGGGAGAACACTTGTACCTTGAAATTTTAGTAAGGGATCATCTTATAATGCTACCGTCATTCTAAAAAAAAGATGCATTAAAAGATAAACATCGCATGCAATCAAAATATGTGACATGATATGGCCATCATCAACTTGTGCTTTTGATCTCCATCTCCAAAGCATCTACATGACCTCCATCATCACCGGCTTGACACCTTGATCTCCATCGTAGCATCGTTGTCGTCTCGCCAACTATTGCTTCTAGGACTATCGCTACCACTTAGTGATAAAGTAAAGCAATTACATGGCGATTGCATTTCATACAATAATGGACAACCATGAGGCTCCTGCCAATTGTCAATAACTTTTACAAAACATGATCATGTCGTACAATAATTTATATCTCATCACGTCTTGACCATATCACATCACAACATGCCATGCAAAAACTAGTTAGACATCCTCTACTTTGTTGTTGCAAGTTTTACATGGCTGCTACGGGCTTTTAGCAAGAACCGTTCTTACCTACGCATCAAAACCACAACGATTTTTCATCAAGTGTGATGTTTTAACCTTCAACAAAGACTGGCCGTAGTCAATCTCGATTCAACTGAAGTTGGAGAAATAGACACCTGCCAGCCACCTGCGTTGAAAGCACGTCGGTAGAACTAGTCTCGTGAACGCGGTCGTGTAATGTCGGTTCGGGCCGCTTTATCCAACAATACCATCGAATCAAAGTAAGACGTTGGTGCTAAGTAGTATGACTATTATCGCCCACAACTCTTCGATTTCTACTCATGTGTATCATCTACGCATAGACCTGGCTCATGATGCCACTGTTGGGAATGTAGCATGCAATTTTAAAAAAAATCCTACGCTCACGCAAGATCTATATAGTAGAAGCATAGCAACGATACGGGAAGAGTGTGTCCATGCACCCTCGTAGACATAAAGCAGAAGAGTTATATTAACGCGGTTGATGTAGTCGAACGTCATCATGATTCTATCGATCAAGCACCGAACGTGCGACACCTCTGTGGTCTGCACACGTTCAGCTTGATGACGTCCCTCGAACTCTTGATCCAGCAGTGGGTCGAGGGAGAGTTTCGTCAGCACGACGGTGAGGTGAGGGTGATGGTGATGTGATCTGCGTAGGGTTTCGCCTAAGCACTACGACGCTATGACCTGAGGAGTAAACTGTGGAGGGGGGCACCGCACATGGCTAAGAACAATTGATGTGTGTTCTAGGGGTGCCCTCCCCACGTATATAAAGGAGGGCAGGGAGGGAAGCATCCTAGGGCACGCCCAAGTAGGAGGAATCCTACTTGGGCCCCTAGTCCAATTCGGCTCCCCTCTTACCATATTTGGACAAGGGGGAAAGGAAGGAGGGAGGAGGGAAGGAAGTAGGAGTCCTACTTCATACTTTACTTTTCCTCCTCTCCTTTCCCTTCCTCCCCACATCGCTAACCCTATAGGGGGCGCACCAACCTGTTGTGGCCTGGTGTGTTCCCTTACTTGGCCCATTAAGCCCATACCTTTGTTGGGCGTTGCCCGGAACCCCTTCCGGTGACCCAGTATCACCCGGAACACTTTCAGTGTCCATATACCATCGTCCTATATATCATTCATTACCTCTCTACCATTTTGAGACTCCTCGTCATGTCCGTGATCTCATCCGGGACTCCAAACAATATTCGGTCACCAAAAACACATAACTCATAATACAAATCGTCATCGAACGTTAAGCGTGCGGACCCTACGGGTTCGAGACCTATGTAGACATGACCGAGACACTTCCCCTGTCAATAACCAATAGGGGAACGTGGATGCTCATATTGGCTCCCACATATTCTACGAATGTCTTTATCGGTCAAACCGTAATGACAACATACGTTATTCCCTTTGTCATCGGTATGTTACTTGCCCAAGATTCGATCATTGGTATCTTCATACCTAGTTGAATCTCGCTACTGGCAAGTCTCTTTACTCGTTCCGTAATACATCATCCTGTGAGTAACACATTAGCCATTTGCTTGCAAGGCTTATTATGATGTGTATTACCGAGAGGGCCCAGAGATACCTCTCCGATACTTGGAGTGACAAATCCTAATCTTGATCTATGCCAACCCAACAAACATCTTTGGAGATACCTGTAGAGCATATTTATGATCACTCAGTTACGTTGTGACGTTTGATAGCACAAAGGAATTCCTTCGATATTCGGGAGTTGCATAATCTCGTAGTCGGAGGAATATGTATTTGACATGAAGAAAGCAATAGCAGTAAAACTGAACGATCATTATGATAAGCTAATGGATGGGTCTTGTCCATTACATCATTCTCCTAATGATGTGACCCCATTCATCAAATGACAACACATGTCTATGGATAGGAAACTTAACCGTCGTTGATTAACGAGCTAGTCTAGTATAGGCTTACTAGGTAAACGATGTTTTGTTTTTGTATTCACACATGTATCAAGTTTCCGATTAATAAAATTCTAGCATGAATAATAAACATTTATCATGATATAAGGAAATATAAAATAAGAAATTTATTATTGCCTCTAGGGCATATTTCCTTCAAAAGCTTCCCAGATCTTGTGGGTAAAGTGGGAAACCCCTGCAGTGTGTCAAACTATTCGAATAGCCGTGTCCAAGGTCATGGACAGTTGGGAGGTGCTACTTAAAATAGGTCCAGAAATTTTACAATCTTGGTGTATATGTGTGTGGAAGAGAACTACTTAAGTCAAGGTAGTGACTTGACATGTTTAATGAGCTAGCATGGATCCAAAATCTTTTTATGTTGATATCTGTAATATGTTCTGATGGTTACCCACCTTAGAAGATGATATGACATTCCAACTTGCTTGAAGCTAGGTTGCTCACTTGTTACAACATGCATTGTTACTTTGATCCAAAACATGAGTTGCTTGCGAGTACATTCAAAGTACTCATTGACTTGCCACTAGTTATTTAATTGGCTAGGCATGGAAGAGCAGGATTTTGAAAAAGAGTTCTTTGGAGACGAACATCCGAACTAGGACGCTTTCCTAGTCAAAATGACTATAGGGTTAAGGCAGATGGCATGGGTCCAAGTGATTATTGAAGATTTCTGCTGCGATGATACACTCAAATCTTGACCATAATGGTCCTACTTATGTAAGATACTATGTATGGATGTAAGACTCTTGCTATTCAACTTTTGTTTGTTCAGTGAGCATTGATCTCTGGGATCACTGTACACGTGCATTCGGTGATCACGACTTATGAGTCGGGGTCCCCACAGGTTTGCAGAAACCCTTGAATCCGGGAGCAATAGCATCTCATGTGCAGTCTCAACCCCGACGGCTGTTCTACCTCCATCACCCTTGCGAAAGGAGTTGGAACCCGAAGACGGCAGCGCGAGGGGCCATGCAGCTTGACGACGAACTCTAGTGTTTGGTCACCGATGTGGCCTTCATGCGGACCCGCAATAGCAGAAGGAGGGATGAACAGGGCACCGCCATTTCCTCCTCGGCACCGGACGCCATGATGGCAGCGTCCCCGTCCTACACCTCTACAATGAGCGCTAGATTCCGCCCCTACATCACTAGTTGGGGGAGGAAGGCACCATCAAGACGAGGCTCTCATCGCCACCACTGGAATGCCACCACGTTCTCTTCCCTTCGCCATCGGAAGGAGAATAGATTGACAAGAAGAAAGAAGAAGAATATGTGTGTGAGTTAGCCCCGTGCCCGCTCCCTTTTTTATAGGCGAACGTGGTTGGGGCTGGCTCCTGACCCAGGCGGCCACCGCCCCGCTCTACGAATCCGACTCCTCTGTGCCATTATAAGCGCATGGAATCAAGACCTCCCACCTGCGCCTATCCGCGGCGCCGGGCTTTCCGTCATGGCACTCCTCCCCGCGTCTAATGTTTTTGCCACTAACCCTGTGGAATGCATGCAGCATACGTGCCAGAAGCGACAGGAGCGGTGGATGAGTAAAATGGCAGTTGCCACCCCGTGAGCATGAGACGTGGGCAATCGACGAGTCGTGGCTTAAAAATTGTCCCACAATGTCTCGCACGACTGCCGGGAAAAGTAGAAACAGACCCTATTACAGGTTATTGAAGAAGCAAGGAAAGTATCAAGGAAGATGGAAGCCGTGCAGCGGTGTGGCCCTAGTTCTTGCTTGTGTACTTGTTGGGGCCTACCCCAACGATACCCAGCGGCACATTTGAGCCAGGCCCCGGGGCTCCTATCAGTGCAACGAACATTTGCATTCGTTGCCCATATCGAACACAGGTGTGACAACCTTCCGCTCCATGTAGACGAAGACAAAGTCACGACAGCAAGGCTTCATCTTGGAGAAGCCTCCCTTGCTGGGCAGTAGAGCCTAGCCAGGTCGAGACCGCCCCAAGTACAAGTCCAAGTTTTCCCCGGCAAGCTTGTCGGGACCGTCGAAAGGCAGGTTTCTCCGCCATGACACCACTGCTCCATTCCATTGTGACATGGGTCAGCCGTTAGTGTCATGTCGTGCCCTCAGATGATTATGTGGAAGCTGGCTTCCACTAAGTGCGTGGCAGCCACCTGGAAGACAAATTACCTCCAAATCACACTCATCCAGAAGCGTGTCTAGCTAATACGCAAAGTGATGGTTAAGCGGCGTGGCGGGCTTGCCGGGCTGCACCCTCAACATGAGACCTAGCAATGCATTTAATGCACTTTGTCCTAATTGCCAGAGTTAGGTATGATAGCACTGTTAGCTATCTAATCAATAAATAGTGACTATTTGCCACTGTGGATGCCCCTTGAACTATAAAAGGAGGCCCGTGGCAAAGTAGCAAAGAATTCAGACCCTCGCGTACATGTGCATGCGTAGATGCCCTCCTCAAGGCCTCCATGCTGGGCACGAGCGCTATGTTTTCTTTGGGTCCATCTATCAATCCCACCAAAGCAGGAGTAGGGTTTTACGCCTCACGGCGACCCGAACCTAGGTAAAAGTTACATGTGTCATCATCACTGCACTGTTCCACTGCTTCTACTCTTTGTGCAACGTAATTCCCCCTGCCAAACGACGAAGGGGCCAATGGCCCCATAGGTGACCCTGTTTCCTCATGACACCCGGTGTGTCATCACCCTAAAAAGAGTTGCACATATCTCGTTCTTAGGACACAACCTTTTATGCTAAGTGGACGATAGCCAGAATACCAGCAAGTTGCCCCGAGGCGGCACTGCCGACTGCCTGGTAGGTGGACCAACACTCATGAGGAGCACTGGCCTGGTTTCTTGATTAATTTCCTCGGGTACCAGTAGTCCATATGCAAGTTTTAGTTGTTATTATGCAAATGGTAAAACCAATGTTGGTCCTTGCTCGAATAGTTCTTTCCTAAGCGATTAGTCAGGGGGTCCCCATATACCCACATGTGTTTGGAGCGCTCATCAAGGAACATAACACCGCTATGACGGAAACTAGGGTGGCAAGAGTGGAACAAAACACCAAGCAAAAGGTCAAGCCTTCCACCCTTTACTAAGTATATATATGCATTAACTAAATAAGAGCTATTGTGATATCCCATTATATCCATATCCCAACATGGAACAAACTGCAACTGCACCTGCAACTAGCAATGCTATAAGAGGGGCCGAGCAAAGCGGGAACAAAGCCAAACAACAAGTTTGCTAGAATGGCGGAAAAGGTTAGAGGCTGTCTCATGGAAAATTGGGATGCTAGACAAACAAGTGGTAGGTAGCGTGACATAGCGATAGCACCGAGACAGCTAGCAAAGCAAATATAGTTGTTATATCCAGGTAAGGGTCATCTTGCCTGAAATCCTGCTCGGAATAAGATCGAGTCTATGAAGTAGACGAACCAACGTAGTCGACCGCATCCTCACAATCACAATGTTACCGGGAACTATCGAGAACAAGCACAACCAAAAAGAAGCACACAACAAATAAACATGGAATGATGCAGAAACACGTATGATGCATGACAAGACGAAATGTTGTTACTCATGTCAAGAGAGATGGTGCATGAAAGAACCTGTCACGCCCAAGATGTGATTCTATCCCGATCATGTTATAACCTCATGATTGGGGCACAACCGCATTTCGGGCGCTTAGCAAGATGGATATCACTACATCATACCATTACATAAATAGATGGGGATACATACAAGTCATACAATTGTCACATGAATACAACAACATCATACACAAGATATCTGACTACGGATGAAAAAAATGAAAAGCACAACGACATCCATCCTGCTAGCCCAGGCTGCCGACCAGGAACCTATCCCAAGATCGATGAAGAAGAAGAAGAAAGAACTCCAACACAGGTAAACATCGCTCTCACATCAAGTCATACGAAACCTGCACCTGCAACTGTTGTTGTAGTATCTGTGAGCCACAAGGACTCAACCATCCCATAACCATGGGTATCAAGACTAGGAAAGCATAAAGGGTATGGAGGGGTAAAGTGGTGAGGTTGCAGCAGTGGCTAAGCATTATATGGTGGCTAACTTACGAGTACAAGAATAAAATGAGCATCTACGCGAATGGTCGAAAACTAGTAATGATCGCTAAGAGATCCTGAACTACCTACGAGTCAAACATAACCGCGGCGTGTTCTCTTCTCGACATGAAAAGAGACGGTCACGGTTACTCACGCGGTTTGGTGTATTTTATTTCGAATTCTCTGTCAAGTTCTCTGTAGCCGGATATTAACACATTTCTATTTGCCACGTAACTGCGGGCACGGCTTTTGAAAGATCATAACCCTGCAGGGGTGTCCCAACTTAGCCCATAACAAGCTCTCACGATCAGCAGAGGTAAAACCTGTTATCTTAGGGAAGGCCTGAGCGTCCTCGGAATCCCAGTGCACAAGTTCTTCGAAGAAAGGAAAACTAGCCCAAGGAGATCTCACGGTGAGTCAGACCCGTGTCCACAGCTCGGCGATCTCTATCTATGGACTCATCCATTGATGCAAAGAGGACGATAGCCATACACTCGAGTTGCCCCGAGGTGGCACCGCCGACTGCTAGGTAGGTGGACCAACACTCAAGTCGAGCACTGGCTCGGGGGGTTGAATTTATAAATCCTCGGGTTAATTACTCCCTCGGCAAGTTTTAGTCATTAGGAAAATGGTAATACCAAAGTTGGATCTCCTCGGGAAAGATTTACTTTAAGCGAAGAAGCAAGGGGGGCCCGTAAACCCCAACGGTTTGAGGAACACAAAATGAAGAAACATAACACCGGTTTATTTGTTCTTAAGGAGGCATGAGTGGAACAAAACACCGAGCAAAATGCCAAGCCTTCCACCCATTGCCAAGTATATAGGTGCATTAAGTATAGTAATAGATATTGTGATATTCCAACACTCTAAGTTCCGACATGGAGCAATCTTCATCTTCACCTACAACTAGCAACTCTATAAGAGGGGCTAAGCAAGCTGTAACATAGCCATAAAATGGTTTGCTAGCATGGTGTCAAAGGTTAGAGGTTTCATGGCATCAAAGAGAGGCAGACGGACAAATAGATAGGAAGTATGACATATAGCGATAGCATTGACACAACTAGCATAGCAATGATAGTAATGAGATCCAAGGTGACGGTCATCTTGCCTGAGATCCCGCCAGGAAGAAGAATGAGTTCGTGAAGAAGAAGAAGCCAAGAAGACGAAGCAAGCATAGTAGAACGAATCCTCACGAGCGCAGCATAATAGGAACTAACGAGAAGAAGCAAACAACATGGTAAACACACCACACATAAACAAGACAAGATGCACAACCAAGTATGATGCATGACAAGGCTACATGATGGAAATCATGGCAAGAGAGGATGCAAACAAGAACACACAACGAAGCAAGTATAAAAGAGGCCAGAAATAACATATAACAATTCCGGTAAGTCCTCATATGCAAATTTCGAAATTGGTCCAGATCTGAATAAACCTTATGTTAAAGTTGTTAAACAGAAAGTTAGCAAGCACCATGATGATCTACATGAAATTCTAGTCAAGTTACATATAAGGTTCATTTAATTCGGAGCTACGGCCTAGAATATATGAGCAAAACAAGTCAAGTATGGCATTGTTGTCAAATGCATTCAAACATCAAGCACAAAACTCAAAACATGGATGCAACATGACATGACGCATCTACATGCAAAACCAAGCAAGTTTCATATAGAGCATGTCCCAAATGGAGCCACGGTTCAACACATACATACGAAACAAGTTTATAGGACAAGCTGTCCAAAACAGCGACTAGGCATATTGCAAGCATCAAAACAACATGCTACATGTCCAAGATAGGCATAAGCATGGGATGAACTCAAAAGTACAGATCACATGCTTGCAATATCAATAATTATCTGGTTTATAGGCATCAAGAGTAATCCAACATGATCAAGGCAACAAGCAAACATTATATCACAGATTGTGACTTAGTGGAAAACAGAGCATATACATGAGCAGAGTTAACATGTTGACACGGGAGGCAAGAAATAAATAAGCTACAGCACAAGAACATGGCAAGCAAAAACATTGCATGCTAGAAAACAACATGGAGCTCAAGGAACACAACATGACATATACATAGCATCAACAGGTTCATGGCATTCATCAAAACAAGATGCAAAACCAACATTGTGATGCTGACTTTGGAGGCATATAACAGCAAGCATATCAAGTGTAATAAGCGAGCAAAGGTCATGAACATGTAGTAGGCATGGCATGATACAAATAACTCCATTGGCACAACTCCATAAGATGCATAGAATGATTACAACAAGCTTTGCCAAATTGAACATGTTGTTGACAGGCTGACAGGTTTATCATAATGACAACTTGAGAGCAAGAAAGAGACAAGCTACAACAACCTACAATGGAAAACAAGGGCATGGATGGATAGAGCATAACATGGAATTCTAGACATCTTCACTGGAAATTCCAAAACATGCATGGATATGACTGTAGCATCAATCAAACATGGCATCACAATATAACAGTTTCAGACTTAGCAGTTTTTAACAAGTCTCGGGAAACAGAAAACAGCAAGTAGGTCACTTTGCAAGCTTGTTTCACTCACCACAAGACGTATCATGAAAATTGGATTACACCACAGCAAAGATAACATGATTATTCTCCTAAAACATGTTGACATGATGCTCAAACAAAAATCACACAAAAATATATGAAAAAGACAAATCATCAAGTTATAACAGTTTTCAACACTTCAGGGATTAGCATGGCAAGATTAACAGTAACATGCATGCAAATGCAACTATCATATAGAGCATTCATAGACGAACATTTTGGTATATCATACACGCAAATTGGATCATCATGCACAAAGTTACAGCCACTCAAACATGAACACATATTAATAGATTTCAGGGACTTACTCATTTTCAGGAAAAAAACTGGTGAGCGTGATATACCTAAAACTTGCCCAGGGCGGGGTTTAGGGGATAGCTCACCATGGTCTTGGCCTAGTTGAGGAAGAGGCCGGCCGGCGTTGGGCCATGTGGTGAAGAGGCGGGCTGGGCCTTGCTAGAGCGGGGCCCACGGGAGGTCGAGGATGGGCCGCTTGAAGCACTGGATCTGGGCCGGCTCGGCGGCGGCCCAGGCAGCGGGAGGAGGGAAGCGTTGGGCGTCTCCTTCTCGATCCCAACTGGGTCGGCAAAGGCAAGGCCGACGGCTCCCTTGGGGCTCCGGCGAGCTACCCCAGGACGGCGAGGAGGCCGGAAATGGGCACGGGAGCGGCGGACCGGGCGGCTCGGGCTCGAATCTGGTGGGGATGCGATCGGTGACTGCGGGCATGGCACCATGGCTTCCCTAAGAGAGAGAGAGAGAGATGAAGTGAGAGGAGAAGGAGATGTGCGGAGGTAGGAGGAGCAACGCCGCGGGGACCGGCCTGGAGACGAAGGTCGCCGGCGGCGAGGCTAGTCGGTGGTGGGGTGGAGTCCACCGGTGATGGCGGCGCTACTGCAAGGAGGAGGGAGACGGGATCCGGTCGAGGCGGCGGGGTGGGCGTGGACCTGCAGGCGACGGGGAGCCATGCTTGCTCAGGCGCTCGGCGGTGCGGTTCAGGCCTGGGCGGGCCTGGCTCGCGCCCTGCGGGCCTGGCGGCGCGGGGAGAGAGAGAAGGGCGACATGGCAGTGGTGGAGTGGTGCGAGGTGGATGCTGGTGGCTGGGTGGTTGAAGAAATCGAGGAGGAGGGCTAGGGATTCTGAAAATGGAGGCTAGGGGTCTATATCTAGTTGTTTTGGCTAGGGTTTCGGGGTTAGGGATGAATTTGGACACTCCAATCGAATCGTATGGCTCTAGTCGCGGGGGAAGTCCAGGTGGGAACCCGGTGGCTGTGCAGAGGGCCTTAGACCGAGAAGAGAGAGCTAAAGTGCGGCCCGGGTGCAGTTTCCGGAGACCGAAAACGTCCGACGATCGACCTGCGATAGTGCCGCTATAATTTAACGGTTGGGCTATCAAACAAACTCTGAATGCGACGAAATTTGACAGGCGGTCTATCTACACTATAATAAGATCACACGCTAAGTTTCACCTCATTCCGAGAATATTTTTTGGCCACTTATACAATAAATATTCGGAGCACCATGGGCGCGTGCAAGTGTGTCTGGGCTCATAACGGACAATGGAGAGGACTGGGGGACCCGAACGAATGCAAGTTTTGAAAATATTATAATGACACGCACATGATGACATGGCAAAGTGAAACACGCAAGCAGATGACATGGCAACGACAACGAATAAGAGGAAGACACCTGGTGCATCAGTCTCGGGGTGTCACAACACTCCCCTACTAACAAGAATCTCATCCCGAGATCTTAGGAATGAGATAGAAGGGAAAAAGGAAGAACAAAGTTCTTCGAGGACACAAGAGTGAAACTAAAGAACCTTGAGAGGCTGAGGAACTTGAAAGAACATAGCAAACATGAACGAGATTGAGAAGCTCCGGTAAACTGAGGAAACAAGGCATATGGCGAGAATCACGAGCTTAGTGACAAGAGAGACATTGTGACCACTTCGGTTAAGCGGGATCGACAAGGAATAAGAACAAGAAAAATTTATATAGTACTCCGGTTGAATAAGAATGGAATGGACATGAACTGGACAAGATGGAACGATACTTGATGAGAGGAACAACACAATGTCTCCGGAATAATTGAAAGAATAGAATGAAAAGAACGGAGAAGAAGATGACAAATTTTTCCACAATTGAATTTGAAGTATCCTTAGAAGGAAGGATTGAACGGAGTTGTTGAGAGAATCAACAACAAAAGAATTAGCTTGATGTAGGCTTATAGAAAACATCTCAAAACTTGAGGTCAATTTCCGCAACTACTGTAATGCCCCGGATGTAATACTTTCCCTTTTGGGTATATAATATATCTCCGGCTTCATCTATTTCCATTTCGGGTTCTTTGTCTTTCGGGTTTTTCGTCGTTTTGTTGTGTGAGTGTGTGGCATTCATTCATATCATGTAGACATGTGCATCGCATTGCATTTTTGTTGTCGTTTGCATCCGGTTCCACACGTTCCTTTTCGTTGTCCGTTTCGCGTTCCGGAGCTCCCTCACGTGTCCGTGGTGTCCCGTAGGCCTACTTTGGTGTTTGGGCGTGTAACGTTACCGGTGTGCCGCGAGACTTGTCGTGTGTTGTTGTTTTGTTGTGTGTAACCCGCCTCTCAAATCTCGTCGCGTTTGTACTCCGTTTGCTATCCCATCATTTATTCGTGTGGCTCAAAGTGCCTCCACTTGTGGCCCAAAAACACCCCCCTACAGCAGCCCACTTACCTCTCCTAGGCCCATCCTAACTCCCCTCGCGATCGGATCCGTCGGATCGCGATCGGAGGGCTCCTAAACACCTAAAAACCCCAACCCTAGATGATCTGATATATATAGACCACTAGGTCCATTTTGGGCATCCCTAACCTCTAGCCTCTTCTTCCCCCTTTTTCTCTCCTCATTTTTTTCTTTCAGATCCACTGCCTGGGAATCATCCCCTCGACCGCCGCCGCAATTTTTCCAGGGAATCGGGCGATCCCCTCGATCGCCAGATCCGATCGAACCTGGGTCAACGCCCTCGCCCCTCGATCGATTCCTCCAGCGCCTCCTCCCTCGCTTCGATCTGGCCCGGTAGGGACCACATCGCCATCGATCGACGCCAGACCGGCCTTCCGACCTCTCCGACCGGGCTAGATCCCGCACCGAGCCGGGCCATCGCCTCCGCACCGCCTCCCGTCGCCAGGGACCACTTCACCGACCGAGGCCCAGCCTCGTTCGATCCCTCCACTCCGGGCCGCGAGTTCCCGCATCGCCTGGGCCGCCGCCTCTCCACCGGGCCATGAAAGAATAGAATATAGATCAATGAAAGAAATGAACGGAGAAAAATATGACAACTTCTCCCAAAATTGAATTTGAAAGAGAATCCTTACAAAGATGGATTGAACAGAGTTGTTGGAAGAATCAACAAGCACAGAATAAGCTTGTTGTTGGCTTATGGAAAATATCTCAAAATTATGAGGTGACAACCAGCCACTTACGAAAACATTTGATTGGATTGATATCAACAAGGAGACAAAAAACTTATTTCACCGGAATGATAAATGAAGAACTTGGGTCATTTATAAGCTCCATAATAGCAAAAATTCTTAGGGAAAGCTTTAGGTGAATTATAACCCAAGATCACTCCAATGAAGAAACTGAAGTGTTAGAAGGATCTCCTGAACGAACAAAATGATGGGTTTAAAAATCTCATTCCTGACAACTTGTGAATCATGAAACATGAAGGGAAAATTCTCAAGAATGACATAACACCGCCTCAAAAGATAAGGGAGCAAGAATTGCACTTCGGAATGCATGATGAAGACTGCTTGAGCTCCAACAAGAATTTTGAAGAACACTTCGAGCATGAATTAAATCATGATGAACCACCAAGAAGAACTCCAGTAACAAAAGGATGAAAAAGTGAAGGTAGAAAAGAATAAGATTGAAGCCTTGCAATGAATAGATGAAGCTATGTGATGAGATAAAGAGAAAACTTGGAACTCCGGAAAGAAAGATGAAACACTCCGAACCTAGAGTTTATTAATCATGAACAAACTCCGAACAAGGAATTAATCACTTGGATAAAATAAGAATAAGAATTATGTTGTGCGTATCCTTCACCAATTTAAATTGGCGACTAACAACGGATTTGGCATAATACTTATTCTTGTTGCAAAGAATTCAAGAGAGATCTCACCCAACTTGAGAAAAGTCTTAAAAGACTCACCGGTAGGATTTTTGGAAAGAAGGAGTGAAATGACATGATAACACAGTAAATAATGTTTAACGAACCACCGTACAAACTGAAATGGAGTGATGACAAGGAATAATCCACCGTAAGGAATATAAATTGAGTGAATATAAAAGAATGAATCACCGGGGAGAATATGGAGACGAACGAAGAGGCATCAATTAAGAATAGTTGGAGGATGAAGTTGAAAACTGAGAACGAAGAAATCTTCTGAAATGATGGCCTTCGGAGGATCACAATGGAAAGAATTCATGAAAAGCTCTGAAGGGGCATGAAAACAATTCCCACAATCGAAAACAATTATGAGGATGACATGAAGCTAGAACCACGAATCTTTGGAAGAACGGGTAAGGATTCAAGAGGAACTCTTCTTCGGTCTTCACATGTTGAGAAGAACGACGATAATACAAGGAAGAATTGTTGAGGCACTCCGGAATGAAGAATTAAAATGTTGAACCAACGATGAAAAGAATTTGAAAGCGATCTTGGAGAAGTCATATGACTAATGTACTTTCATTCTTACGTCACACTTTGAAAGAATTTTGGAATAACTCCAGAAAATAGAAGAGTCAGGTAAGATGTTGGAAAAAGACCAGTGGGTTAGGGCCCACTCAAAAGAAATCATCGTTCAAAAAAATTGCTTAAGAGATATTGCACCGGTTGAATTAAATGGCTTGAGTAAGATGACAATCCTCAAAATAGCTTGATCGGATTAAGAATTGAAACACGAATCTTCCGAGCTATCTTCAGCACTCCGGAGAAGAATTAGAGAGTTGAATAAGCAAGAGAGACTTCGGATAAGAAATTTCAACATGTGAAAACATGTGAAACAAAAAGGAAGATACATGATCAACACCGAAGCTTGAATTAATCCACCGGAGAAGAAACGAGAATGGAGGATGAAAAACTTGAAGCTTCCTTAGCATCTTCATGAGAAATCACCGGATAACAAAATTGAACGAAAAGAATGAAGAAACATCACATTAATTAAAGGATAATTGATTTGAGATTTCTAGCTCCGAGAAGAAGAAGGGAGGGAGGGCGTGGAAAACAAGACAATTTGGGATGAATGAAAACAGACACCGTTGAGAAAAGATTGAGAGTTGATCTTGCAAATGATGAAGAGATCGGATTAACTTGAAGAGAAGCACGCCGGTTGAAAAGAATTTAACATAGCAATCTCGATGATCAAGAAGGATTAGCACTCCCAATGAAATATGAGAACACCGATTAAGAAAGGTATTGAATCCGCATTTGACATCGAAGCAACTTGAATACCAGAATCAAAACGAAAAGAACTAATAGATATGCTGCAACATAATCTTCACAATATCATTTGAGCAGAGAATTGAACAAATGAATTCTACAGATTAATGGTACAACAACTTGTCGAGAAGCCACTTGGGAGAACAAAAGGTAAATAAAAAACTACAAGGAGCAGATAGAACAAATACAAGATAGAAGTTTCGTTCCACATATTCGTGCTGAAAGCTCATGGAACGTGTTACAAAAGGGTTTTGCAATCCCCGGATCAGCATAGCCAAGGACCCTTTAAGATGCAACTCCCGATCGGAACAACGCCCATAAAACCACTTCACTCAATGTAGAACCCCGAACTCCATATCATGCATCTGTTGGAAGAATGCCTACGAGCTACTAGATGACCCACCTATTAATTTCCGAAAGTTTCCAGTTATGCAATCAGGTGTTGGGGATACAGGGGAAGCACCTCGCACTCAACTCTAATCCTACATTCAGCTGTATCCATCCTTCAACACATAACCAGTTATTTCCGGAAACCGTTTACCTCGGACCTTTGAAACGCGTCCGCTATACATGATATGGCAATACTCCCGAACTACCTCCCCAGTACTGGTTGATGTCGGGGTTATCTTGCCACTAACCACATAGAAGAGTTTTCGATGTCGGCCGTCTTAAGTATTCCAGAACTGCTGCGATAGATTTGTGACGACAACACCTCGGAGCTCAACTCCCCGGGACACTGCCACAACCCCTAAATGACAGGAGGCATCGAGAACAATGTTCTCGTCACAAAGACATCGGAACAATCCAAACAATAGTCGCGTGATCCTAAATTTTGTTTACTGAATTTTGAGAGTATCAGAGATAAGTAATCGTCAGGAGTCCTCACCAGAGTAATAAAGGGACGAGGAGTAAAACAAATCCTACTCTCCGATATATATATAGGACTCAAAACATTTTCAACTGTGTGCCTAGACTCAACCGTCAACGATTCGATCAATCAGTGGGGGCTCCTAGGTCGGAGAAGGCTCTGATTACCAACTTGTTATGCCCAGTATGAGACTACCTCCTACGTGTCGAGGCACGACTTAAAGGCATAATCTCATACTAGAATGATCTCAAGTATTATATCTTTGCATGACTCATGTAAAAGAGGGATGAAATTGTAAAAGAGTAGTTGGCTTACACTCGCCACGTCACACAATGCATTACATAAACACTCATCATCCAAATAACACCACAGTCCAACTACGGACGAAGATCCAAATGAAAGATACCATAAATAAAGCAACACAAGGTCCCGTTCGCCCCTAGTAGGAACCGCTACTGATCGTCGAAAACGTCACATACATACGGCCAAACTCTTCATCGAACTCCCATTGAAGTTCTTGTGGGGACCCCGACTCATAAGTCGTGATCACCGAATGCACGTGTATAGTGATCCCAGAGATCAATGCTTACTGAACACACAGAATCTGAATAACAAGAGTCTTACATCCATACATACCGTATTACACAAATAGGACCATTATGGTCGAGTCTTGAGTATATCATTGTTGCGGAAATCTTCAATGTCAACTTGGCCCCATGCCATCTGCCTTAACCCTACAGGCATTCTGACTGGGAAGCATCCTAGCTCGCATGCTCGTCACCAAGAAAGCTTCATCATATCCTGCTCTCTCATGCCTGGCCAATAAAATAACCAGTGGCAAGCCAATGAGTACTTTGAATGTACTCGCAAGCAACCCAAGTGTGATGACAGAATAATTATGCAAGGCTCTACTGCTAGATTGGCAGTCTTGCGGAAAGCTGGTTTTTCATATGCAAGTATGATCAACATATAACATGGACATGCATGTGTCTGCAACAAGTATCAGGAGGTTTCAGACATCAATATCGAGAAAGAGTCATGAACAACTCTTGTTCACGCTCATCGTTACTTTCTCACAATCACATCAACAGATTTACCAAACCATGTTGTTTTCCAGAAACTTACGGACATAGTCTAAGTAGCACCACCCAACTGTCCTTGACCGTGGACATGTCTATTCGAATAGTTTTACACTCTGCAGAGGTTTCGCACTTTACCCACAAGATCCGGGGAACTTCCATGTCATTCATGACCCGCGGTACCTCAAGTACCCGAGGTAAGCACCCGATCACTATCTTTCCCTAGACGACACTAACACAGAGTCCACTCGATTGGTAACAGCCCCGTGCCAACATTTCACATCTTAAAATTTGTGGAGCCTTGCTCCCATATTCATCACATACCACAAGCACGGGGTACCAACGGTGTGTCCGGTGCCCTGTAGAGACAGTCATGGCCGCCTATCCAAGCACGACCCCGTCCCGAGAGTGACCTCATGTCACCCCCGTCACTAGTAATGCGGGCACCATGCTAGTATCGACCTAGGTAATCAATAATGCCATTTCCCATATAAGGGTAGAGTGGTTGCACATGTTTGGTTGGGACGGTAGTCACACATAAATCTAATCCATCTCTGTAAACAACACTTTCATCAAGCCTCGGCACACTACTTCTCTACCAAGTAGTGCCCTAGTTTCTCATCATCTCCCAGGGGAATTAGTGGCACCCACTGGGTTATTTGCAAGTATGTCAAACCACACTTGTTTCTTTCCATGCATAACCCTGACCCATTTTGCGTAGCCAACTACTATAGCATATATCTATCTACTCCCACCCACATAACCCTCATAGGAAGGTAGGGTCATGTTTGATGCAAGTTTCCATAGTAAAGTAACAAAGGTACCAACCAAAGTGGTCGCCACCTCTACATGATTCCGATGCATTGATAATAAGGTGCTATGAGACATGCATAAAAGGTTTCTCGAACGTGGTCAAAGGGCTGCTTGCCTTATCCTTCTGAGTGTTCAAACCTTCTGGTCCATCTCCGAGTACTCCGTTTATTTCGTCAACTAACGATGGAAACAATCATAATAAGCAACACAACAAAGCAAAAATAAAAGTGCTCTAAAAATATGAGTTGGACTTTTCTAGGATACCTCTGGTCATATGAAAAATAACCAAGGTGGTTTCATAGGAGTATGATCAATGGATGGTTTGGCACATTTCAATATGATGGAATCAAGGGGTTTATGGATTTGAAAGAAGTGTACAGAAATGTATTTTTAAATAATGAGCAAAGGCACCCATTTAACAAGTCATGATTTTAGAAGCATCTAGGAGTCGGTTTCACTGGATTTGGAGTTCAAATGAATTTCCTAGGATTTTGCAAAGTTGATAAATATGAAGAAATGGCTCATTATTTGGTGGGGTATAGAAAGTATTAATAAAAATGTTCCAAAACTAAGTTTGGATACGACAAGCACCTAGGAATTTGAACCACTTCATTTGGATCAAATTTGAGCTCTCTGTGATATTCTAAAGTTCATCAGAGAAAATGGAATAATGACATTTGGTAATATCTGTGAAGGAAAAGTTTCTGGAAAAATGTGCATATTGCACCAACAGGTAGATCATGATTCTAGAAACTAGCTGAAATTTGAATCATCAAATTTGGAGTTAATTTGAATTATATATGGATTTATGAAGTTTACAGAAAAGAAAAAGGAAAAAGGGGGAGGGGGTTTTACCCTTTACTGCGCACAGGGCGCAGTATTGTGCCGCAGTGCACTAGGCCGGCCCAACTGCACAGCCGCGCGCAGAGGACCAGGCCACGTCGAAGGCGTCTTCCAGGAAAGGCGTTTTTGCGCAGGGGAGGCGGTCAAAGCCAGAGCCGTCTCCACTTAAACGGAGGGGCCCGCCCACTGGGTCACTGACGCGCGGGCCCCAGCGGCAGGTCGCCTTCAGCCTCCCACGCGGCGTGACGGGAAACAAAGGAGGCGTGGCCGAGCGGCGCCGGCACTCTCCCCGGCGGCACCGGCCACCTCCGTCGATGCCCAGCATACCGGCGTGTTCAGGAGAGCGTGCCGCACCCGCCGAGGTGTGCCACGACCATGGGGACGGCCAGATGCGAGCGCCCCATCGGCCACGGCAGAGGATGGCGTCGGCGATGTTGGGCACGGCGACACAGTCGTGGGGAGGACGAAGTGGAGTGCGGAGAGTGTTTGCGGTGGTTCTGGTGGTGCTCTGGAGTGGAGAGGTGGAGAGAGGGGGCTCGGGTTGGCACGAATTCGAGCGGAGGCCGGCGGCGAGGTTCCCGGCAGTGGAGTCGAATGAGGGCACGGGAGGAGCAGTGGGTTGGCCTGGGGGCGTACGGGAGAGAGAGAGAGAGAGCCAAGGGAGCCGCGAGGGGGCTCGGGGGTGGCCTTTAAATAGGCGGGCGACGGTCGACCGAGGTCCCGTGCGCCGGCGAGCATGTTGTCATCGCCACGGGTCACGGGGCCGCGCGTGGGCGTGTCCGGGGTGTTCGTGGGGTTGGTCCAGGCCTAGAGAAAGAAAGAGGAGGAGCGGGGATGCGCCAGGGCAGCGCGCGTGTGTGGCTGCCCACTGGAGCGCTCGGGCGGCCATGGCGCGTGTGCGAGCAGGGGCCGGAGAGAGAGAGGAAGAAGGGGGCCGACCAGCTGCCGTGTCCCGGACGTCGAGGCGGTCTCGGGGGACATGCTGGGGAAGCCCGAGGATGTCGGGGCATCGGGATTGGGGGCGGCTACAGTGCGCCAGAGCACTATAGCGCGCTCCAGAGCACGCATATGGCTGCCATTGGAATTGATCTGGCGTCCAGGGCGTGGCCAATTGTGTCTAGGGGGTAGAGGGAGTAGTAAACAAATGAGTGGTTGCCTTCGATGCCCTGGTGAGCTTCTAGAAGGGGAGTGTGCTGAGAGACAAGGGTGAAAATGGAGGTTCAGAGATGTAAAATGGAGTTTCACCCCCCC
>LR738714.1:240439831-240500818 GCA_902687465.1 Secale cereale
CCCCCCCCCCTCAATCATTGAGCTGTGGAGGAGAAGGAGTTCCTGGAGATAGAAGGTGACTAGGAGCAGCTGTGGTAAAAAGTTGAGCTCAAGTAGAATAGTAAAAGGGGGCAAAACAGTGGTTTTGGTAAAATGGCAGAAGGTGTTTGATGTGGTTTTGGGCAAGCAAATGACTTCCAATAGACATGAGACTTAACAAGATCAAATGGCACATACATTTAGGCCCTTTCACCAAATTTGGGCTCATTTGGGCGAAGTGGCCAATGTAACTTTGGTGAACACTAGAAATCAACAGAAATCGATTTCTCAAGATTAGGTTAAGCAAATCATCTCCCCTTGATGCACCACTTGGTGTAGTGTCATCATTTGGGTTTGTGAGCATGTCCGCCAAATTTGAGGCCCCAAGTAAAAAGTTGGCAATGTAGAGTTGTTCAAATTTGGATCTGGTCAGAAAGGGTTTTGGGGCACTTAGATCAAGTTATCCTTCTCCAAAACATGTGCCATTTGGCATAGATGCATTTTCACATCATTTTAGCATGTGTACCAACTTTGAGAGTATTTGGACAAGTTTGGCAATGTAAAGTTGCTCAAACTTCAAAATGGACAGAAATGGTTTTGAGGAGATTAGATGATGTTTCCTTGATCTTCAAGGCATGAGGCTTTGTAAGATCATCAAATATGTCATATTTGACATGATAGAATTTCCCTGGAATTTTTGGATAATATTTCCTTTGTAAATATTTCAAAAGCTTGAAATATCTATAAAGGGTTTTGGAAGGATTTGTCCAATATTTTGAACATGACCATGCGTTGAAACTCTTATATATGGACAATATATGTCTTATGAGTTTCCCTGAATTTTGGCAATTATTTTTAAAATAGTTAAATAGTTTTTCCCTATTAAAGACCATTTCTGGCCTTAAGAAAAAGCTTTTAAATAAAATATAAAAATAACTTTTAAAATTATAATTTTGTGGCTGATGGGAGTCCTATACCTAATAGGATTCAAATGTACTTTTTGAAAGATTTTTCACACGCTAAATAAGGTACTTGTAGTGCAAACCTCAATTCAGGGGTTTTTGGAAAACTAATTTTAGAAAATACTATTTGGCAAAAATATTTTTATAAGAAAATACTATACTGGTCTATACACATGGCATGATCATTGGGAAAAGGTTTTTGGATCAAGGAGATGAAGTATAAGAGTTGGAGGATTTGTTTGATTTTTAGAGCACTAGCAAGCAGCAAATAGAAAACCAATCAAGCGAAGTCAAAAACACTCAAAAGTTTTTTTGTCAAACCACATTTTTAGCATGATTATTAGCTTAAGCAATGTGGCATGAAAATCAGGGTGTGACAGACCTACCCCCTTACAAGAATCTCGTCCCCGAGATTCCCAGACTTGGCGTGTAAAGGAATACGGAGTCTTGGATACTGGGTAGTCTTCACTTCTTCTTGTTGGTTCTGCTTCCGAGTGGTGCTCCATGGAATCTTGAAGTACTTGGTGGTGTGGCTTCTTGCTTGTTACCCTCTTTGATGGAGGTTGCTGAGGGGTCTATTGTATGGGTTAGGTTGAGCTAGAAGTCAAAGGCTCGGTGATCGATGTCCTTGCGGGGACGGGGCTAGTTAGGAAGTATAAAGTACTTCCAGAGTGGTGTCCCGTGGAACATTTGGTGTACAGTGGGTATCTCAGGTGGTAAATCTAGCTGGTAGCCATCGACTATTTGTCTTGCAGTGGTCTTGAAGAAAGTCGATAAATCTTGGTGTGAGCGTTCCTTCGACATGGAAATGCTTGGTTTCTTCGAGAGGAGTGGTTTGCAGATACGCCCGGTCTTCGACGCGGAAGTTTATCTCTTGATGATGGTGGTCGATGTAGTTCTTCCTTCTTGACATGTCAATCTTCAATGTCTTCTAACCAGCTGCACAGCTCTCCCTTCGTCTTCGGGTAGTCAAGTATGTTGCCAAATAAAGATGACAACCAACTTGTCCATGTACTCCATGAAGTCTATGGGGTAAGCAAGGTAGGCTCTGATATTGGTGGTGGTCTCCGTTGAGTATTGGCAGAGGTCTTCTTGACTTGGAGTCAGGGCTGTGGTCAGGATCTGACCATGTTGTGGCTCGGTGGGGCTTAAGGGTTTCAAGGATTCTAGTGAGTGAGTGAACATATATTATCTTATCCTTGAGCACAGTTTCTGAGATGCCAATAGCTCTATCTAGTATTCCAAATGAATAATCTTATACCACTAAATGCATCCTCTCGTATAGACCAACTTCAATCACCACTTATGCCATACATATCCTCATGACTCTCAAGAGGCGGTCTTACAAAATTGTACTTGTCTACGATCCCCAAATCCATATGTATGTCTTCCCCTAAAATCCATGGGTAGATCATACATGCTGCTAAGCTTAAATTAAACTCCACAATCCAAGCACTCAACCTATTCTTGCAAGGTTCAAGATAATGCATCTCTATCCAAGGGAAGCACGTTATATGCCACTCCAATATCTTGTTTCCTTCCTATCGATCAACTCCAATAGCCCGGTAACTTCCAGCAATCACCACATAATCCATCAATTCTACAAATCTGATGTCTACGGTGTTCCGCAAGATCTCAAGTCCCTATAATACCCAAATACTTGGAAGGACTATGCATTATGATAGTAAGTCCACCAAATTCCCAATATCCGGGTAAAGTAAACTCCAAGGTCATGAGTATATAGATCCCTAAATCAACTCCAACAAATAATCCAATCTCCAAGTTTATTATCCATCGAGAAACATGGAATCAAGATCAACGGTCTAAATCCAATTCACTCCAAACCATGTAGACATATCCAGCATCTATACCCAACCAAAATCACCTACATAAATCCAATCTCCTGTCCGACGAGAATTCCTACATACTTCCCCAAAGTCAGGATCCCAGCAATATGAAACCTCACAATCCATCAAGGTCTCAGATAATTCCTCGAAGTCACTGATATAAAGCCACCAAGTCATCTGTCTTATATCCTCAAATTGGTCTATCTATGGCATCGTCAGTTCTTGTGCTATATTAGGATGAAAATGTGCTCACTCACTGTGTCCACTAGTTCCATTACGAACCCAGTGTTGTGCAAGGTTATAGAGGCTTAACTGGTTCTCTCGCAATTCTATGGGGTAAGCGCATAGTCAAGGGTTCGTGCTGGAGTATCTCGTGAAGTCTCAAAGGGTCTAGGAATGGGTTACTAGTCTGGAGGGTTAAACATAATTCTACGGGGTTGCACTTGGTCGTGGAGGTTGTAGCAGAAGTCTTCAGTTGAGGAGAGAGAAGAGAGGGAAAAAGCAGCATATAGGAGGGGAATGCCTAAAGGGGGTCCTATAGTGCAGGTGCAAACAAACAGGTGCAAAAAGGCCGAAACAAAAAGAAACAAGGCAAGGAAGATGATATAGCCATGCACTTGTTGCCTAGGGCAAAAGTGCGACTTATATCAAAACACAAACAAATAAAAGCAAGCAACACACAATCATGGTTCTATTCGAACCATCATACGGACTCGACTGCGCATAGGGGGTACACGACTCATCCTACCATAGGGGTTCTCGGACTCAGCAGTCGTGACTTGTGCCTCGTGCAGTCTTCTGAGCTTTCCTCAGGTGTTACTATGTCCCTTGTAGTTGTTTGATAAACGATCCGGGCTGAGCCTGAAGAATCTTCAACAACTTCTCGCCTGATGAGGTGATGTGGTGAAGGTGCCTCCTTGTAGCTGGCGTTGACTTGGTCTTCTCTTGTGTCTTTAATCATGACGATCCCTTGTGCCTTCTAGGGCGTCGAGGGTACCAGGTAGGCAATCCTTTATGCAATGATATTAATCAAGGCATAGTAGAGGTTCAACATGTCGGTTAAGTTGATGACAACATCGACACCAAGAGCGGGGAACGAAGATAACCGTTTTCCTGCTCACTATAGTGAGGCGGACCAAATGGCGAGGTTTTCATCCACCGTTGGTTGCCGATATAACAACGGTAGTGACAAGGTTACTCTATTAGCGAGGTATATCATGGTCTTGCATAACCCAGACCCTGGTCATCATAGGCCAATGTTGCACCATCTTGAGGCTCTGTCAAGGGTGTCACCATCTTCTGGGTCTTCATGTCCTCATTCCTCGAGGATGGATTTTCTGTTGGCATCGTCTTGTCGTGGTGTCGCCAATCTTGTGTTCAGAAGTGGTGGGTGAGTGTTTGGCAAGGTGTACTCCACAAGGATTACAGAAAATCCAGTGGTCAGGGGCATAGGGGTCCTAACGACCAAAAGTTTTGAAGGGGAAGTGATCAAGTATAGCCTAGTTTTCGAAAAACTAAGAAGGGAAGAGAAGTATAGATAGTTTTGAAAACTAGTAATAGCTTTGAAAATAATCTTACCCTAACTAACGACCATGCTAACTAAGGCTTCCTACAGTCAGGATGGCTCTGATACCAGCTCTGTGGGGACCCCGACTCATAAGTCGTGATCACCGAATGCACGTGTACAGTGATCCCAGAGATCAATGCTCACTGAACACACAGAAGCTGAATAACAAGAGTCTTACATCCATACATACCGTATTACACAAATAGGACCATTATGGTCAAGTCTTGAGTATATCATTGCAGCGGAAATCTTCAATGTCAACTTGGACCCATGCCATCTGCCTTAACCCTACAGGCATTCTGACTGGGAAGCGTCCTAACTCGCATGCTCGTCACCAAGAAATCTTCATCATATCCTACTCTCTCATGCCTGGCCAATAAAATAACCAGTGGCAAGCCAATGAGTACTTTGAATGTACTCGCAAGCAACCCAAGTGTGATGACAGAATAATTATGCAAGGCTCTACTGCTAGATTGGCAGTCTTGCGGAAAGCTGGTTTTTCATATGCAAGTATGATTAACATATAACATGGACATGCATGTGTTTGCAACAAGTATCAGGAGGTTTCAGACATCAATATCGAGAAAGAGTCATGAACAACTCTTGCTCACGCTCATCGTGACTTTCTCACAATCACATCAACAGATTCACCAAACCGTGTTGTTTTCCAGAAACTTACGGACATAGTCTAAGTAGCACCACCCAACTGTCCTTGATCGTGGACATGGCTATTCGAATAGTTTTACACTCTGCAGAGGTTGCGCACTTTACCCAGAAGATCCGGGGAACTTCCGTGTCATTCACGACCCGCGGTACCTCAAGTACCCGAGGTAAGCACTCGATCACTATCTTTCCCTAGACGGCACTAACACAGAGTCCACTCGATTGGTAACAGTCTCGTGCCAACATTTCACATCTTAAAATTTGTGGAGCCTTGCTCCCATATTCATCACATACCACAAGCACGGGGTACCAACGGTGTGTCCGGTGCCCTGTAGAGACAGTAATGGCCGCCTATCCAAGCACGACCCCGTCCCGAGAGTGACCTCATGTCACCCCCGGCACTAGTAATGCGGGCACCATGCTAGTATCGACCTAGGTAATCAATAATGCCCTTTCCCATATAAGGGTAGAGTGGTTGCGCATGTTTGGTTGGGACGGTAGTCACACATAAATCTAATCCATCTCTGTACACAACACTTTCATCAAGCCTCGGCACACTACTTTTCTACCAAGTAGTGCCCTAGTTTCTCATCATCTCCCAGGGGCATTAGTGGCACCCACTGGGTTATTAGCATCTTTGTCAAACCACACTTGTTTCTTTCCATGCAAAACCCTGACCCATTTTGCGTAGCCAACTACTATAGCATATATCTATCTAATCCCACCCACATAACCCTCATAGGAAGGTAGCTTCATGTTTGATGCAAGTTTCAATAGTAAAGTAACAAAGGTACCAACCAAAGTAGTCATGACCTCTACATGATTCCAATGCATTGATAATAAGGTGCTATGAGACATGCATAAAAAGGTTTCTCGAACATGGTCAAAGGGCTGCTTGCCTTATCCTTCCGAGTCTTCAAACCTTCTGGTCCATCTCCGAGTACTCCGTTTATTTTGTCAACTAACGATGGAAACAATCATAATAAGCAACACAACAAAGCAAAAATAAAAGTGCTCTAAAAATAGGAGTTGGACTTTTCTAGAATACCTCTGGTCATATGAAAAATAACCAAGGTGGTTTCATTGGACTATGATCAATGGATGGTTTGGCACATTTCAATATGATGTAATCAAGGGGTTTATGGATTTGAAAGAAGTGTACAGAAATGTATTTTTGAATAATGAGCAAAGGCACCCATTTAACAAGTTTCTGGAAAAATGTGCATATTGCACCAACAGGTAGACCATGATTCTAGAAACTACCTGAAATTTGAATCATCAAATTTGGAGTTAATTTGAATTATATATGGATTTATGAAGTTTACAGAAAAGAAAAAGGAAAAATAGGGGAGGGGGTTTTACCCTTTACTGCGCACAGGGCGCAGTATTGTGCCGCAGTGCACTGGACCGGCCCAACTGCACAGCCGCGCGCAGAGGACCAGGCCACGTCGAAGGCGTCTTCCAGGAAAGGCGTTTTTGCGTAGGGGTGGCGGACAAAGCCAGAGCCGTCTCCACTTAAACGGAGGGGCCCGCCCACTGGGTCGCTGACACGCGGGCCCCAGCGGCAGGTTGCCTTCAACCTCCCGCGCGGCGTGACGGGAAACAAAGGAGGCGTGGCCGAGCGGCACCGGCACTCTCCCCGGCGGCACCGGCCACCTCCGTCGACGCCCAGCATACCGGCGTGTTCAGGAGAGCGTGCCGCAGCCGTCCAGATGCGAGCGCCCGATCGGCCACGGCGGAGGATGGCATCGGCGATGTTGGGCACGGCGACACAGGCGTGGGGAGGACGAAGTGGAGTGCGGGGAGTGTTGGCGGTGGTTCTGGTGGTGCTCTGGAGTGGAGAGGTGGAGAGAGGGGGCTCGGGTTGGCACGAATTCGAGCGGAGGCCGGCGGCGAGGTTCCCGGCTGTGGAGTCGAATGGGGGCATGGGAGGAGCAGTGGGTTGGCCTGGGGGTGTACGGGAGAGAGAGAGAGAGAGCCAAGGGAACCGCGAGGGGGCTCGGGGGTGGCCTTTAAATAGGTGGGCGACGGTCCACCGAGGTCCCGTGCGCCGGCGAGCATGTTGTCGTCGCCATGGGTCATGGGGCCGCGCGTGGGCGTGTCCGGGGTGTTCGTGGGGTTGGTCCAGGCCTAGAGAAAGAGAGAGGAGGAGCGGGGATGCACCAGGGCAGCACGCGTGTGAGGCTGCCCACTGGAGCGCTCGGGCGGCCATGGCGCGCGTGCGAGCAGGGGCCGGAGAGAGAGAGGAAGAAGGGGGCCGACCAGCTGCCGTGTCCCGGACGTGGAGGCGGTCTCAGGGGACATCCTGGGAGGCCCGAGGCTATCGGGGCATCGGGATGGGGGCGGCTACAGTGCGCCAGAGCACTGTAGCGCACTCCAGAGCACGCATATGGCTGCCATTGGCATTGCTCTGGCGTCCAGGGCGTGGCCAATTGTGTCTACGGGGTAGAGGGAGTAGTAAACAAATGGGTGGTTGCCTTGGATGCCCTGGTTAGCTTCTAGAAGGGGAGTGTGCTGAGAGACAAGGGTGAAAATGGAGGTTCAGAGATGTGAAATGGGGTTTCACCCCCCCCCCCTCAATCATTGTGCTGTGGAGGAGAAGGATTTCCTGGAGGTAGAAGGTGACTAGGAGCAGTTGTGGTAAAAAGTTGAGCTCAAGTAGAATAGTAAAAGGGGGCAAAAAAGTGGTTTTGGTAAAATGGCAGAAGGTGTTTGATGTGGTTTTGGGCAAGCAAATGAATTCCAATAGACATGAGACTTAACAGGATCAAATGGCACATACATTTAGGCCCTTTCACAAAATTTGAGCTCATTTGAGCAAAGTTGCCAATGTAACTTTGGTGAACCCTAGAAATCAACAGAAATGGATTTCTCAAGATTAGGTTAAGTAAATCATATCCTCTTGATGCACCACTTGGTGTAGTGTCATCATTTGGGTTTGTGAGCATGTCCACCAAATTTGAGGCCCGAAGTAAAAAGTTGGCAATGTAGAGTTGTTCAAATTTGGATCTCGTCAGAAAGGGTTTTGGGGCACTTAGATCAAGTTATCCTTCTCCAAAACTTGTGCCATTTGGCATAGATGCATATTCACATCATTTTAGCATGTGTACCAAGTTTGACAGTATTTTGACAAGTTTGGCAATGTAAAGTTGCTCAAACTTCAAAATGGACAGAAATGGTTTTGAGGGGATTAGATGATGTTTCCTTGATCTTCAAGGCATGAGGCTTTGTAAGATCATCAAATATGTCATATTTGACATGATAGAATTTCCCTGGAATTTTTGGAGAATATTTCCTTTGTAAATATTTCAAAAGCTTGAAATATCTAGAAAGGGTTTTGGAAGGATTTGTCCAATATTTTGAACATGACCATGTGTTGAAACTCTTATATATGGACAATATATGTCCTACGAGTTTGCCTGAATTTTGGCAATTATTTTTGAAATAGTTAAATAATTTTTCCCTATTAAAGACCATTTCTGGCCTTAAGAAAAAGCTTTTAAATAAAATATAAAAATAACTTTTAATATTATAATTTTGTGGCTTATGGGAGTCCTATACTTGCCTAATAGGATTCAAATATACTTTTTGAAAGATTTTTACACCCTAAATAAGGTACTTGTAGTGCAAACCTCAATTCAGGGGCTTCTGGAAAACTAATTTTAGAAAATACTATTTGGCCAAAATATTTTTATAAGAAAATACTATACTGGTCTATACACATGGCATGATCATTGGGAAAAGGTTTTTGGATCAAGGAGATGAAGTATAAAGTTGGAGGATTTATTTGATTTTTAGAGCACTAGCAAGCAGCAAACAGAAAACCAATCAAGCAAAGTCAAAAACACTCAAAAGTTTTTTTGTCAAACCACATTTTTAGCATGATTATTAGCTTAAGCAATGTGGCTTGAAAATCAGGGTGTGACAGTTTTGATCCATCTCCTGCATTGTTCTCAGCGGTACCTGCATCTGGTGTTCTGTAGAAACTATGAGCCACGGAGGACTCAGCAATCCCGTTCCCGGGTATCAAAACTAACAAAGCCTTTAGGTGAGGAAAGGCTAATAAAGTGGCTGCAGCAAGAGCTAAGCAACTAGCTTACGTGTTCAGAGTGAGAAGAGAGTAAGAGCCATCGATCGACAAGGTGACCAATAAGTGATCCTAGCTACTCACGTCAGACATAACCCCACCGTGTTCTTCTTCTCGAAACCCCTTCGAGAAGAGACAATCACGGAACTCACACAGGTAGTGTATTCTTAAGGACAGAGTGTCATGTTATCTACAACCGGATATTAACAAATTCCCATCTACCACATAACCGCGGGCACAACTTTCGAAAGTTTAAAACCCTACAGGGGTGTCCCAACTTAGCCCATCACAAGCTCACGATCTGCGGAGTCGCAACTCCAAGGAGGGAAGACCCGAGATTCTCGGAATCCCGTGCTCAAGATATTCCGACAAAGGTAAAACTAATCCAGCAAGACCTCCCGGTGTGCCGACACCCTGATAGTAGCCGCGCGTATCTCGTCTCAAGCCACGACAGGATGGGTGATGCTACAGGTTATACCAGATACCTCGGGTTTCCCCAAGGCGGCCCTGGAGGACCCCCAGTTTGTACCAACACTTATTTGGAGCACTGGCCCAGGTTGTTGATTAAGAAAAGGGTTAATTACTCCCTATGCAAGTTTTAGTTGTTAGGCAAATGTAGAACCAAAGTTGGGCCTTGCTGGAAAAGTTTTAGCGCTAAACGGTTTATCGAGGGGGGCCCATAAACCCCAACCATGTTAGGAACGCAAAATCCGGGAACATAACACAGGTTTATCGGGTCCTAAGGTGGCATGAGTGGAATAAAACACCGAGCAAAAGGCCAAGCCTTCCACCCATTGCCAAGTATATAGGTGTGTTAATATATTTAAGAGATATTGTGATATTCCAACAACAAGTTCCAATATGGAGCAATCTTCATCTTCACCTGCAACTATGAACGCTATAAGAGGGGCTGAGCAAGCGGGTAACATAGCCAAACAACGGTTTTCTCGGAAGATTTCAAAGGTTAGAGGTTTCATGGCAACAATAGGAGGCTGACAAGCAGGAATAGGCATCGAGGCAATAAGCTAAAGAGCGAGACATCTAGCATAGGCAAAGATAGTAATGATATCTGGGTAAGGTCATCTTGCCTGGGATTCCGCAAGGGAGAAGAACAGGTCCAACATGAAGTAGTCGAACAAAACCTCACAACTCCGGAACAAAACCGAAGCTATCGAGAGAAGCATACCGGAAAGAAGCAAGCAACACAGTAAACAAACAAGCTCAAACATGGCATATGATGCACAAATAAGTATGATGCATGTCCGGTTAAAATATTCATGGCATGGCAAAGTGCACAAACAAGTAGTACAAGTTAAGTGGAGCTAATTATGCGACGAGTTTCATATTGGCGAAACGCCACAATTTATTTATTTAGTTGACTCTCGTTTATTAACAAGACACGATTAAATGTTTTTATTAAACATGGCAAGAGGTGAAGCATGAGCAAAACTACACTATCTAGTCAATTTAAATGAGGCCGGAAATAACAACAACAATTTCCGGAAACTCCTCATGTCATGTTTAGCAATTTAAATTGTAAGCAAACAACAATTTAAACATTTTAATGTTGTTATCATGATGCGGATGACATTTACAAGTTTTATGCAATTTTAGCAAAAGTTAACAAGAGTAAGATATGGAGCATCTCGTCACTGTGGTGGAAAGAAAGGGTTCCACGGCAACGATTCGAAAATGATGCAACGGCAACATCTCGGTTCCGGTAAGTCGTTGAGAGACCGATGCAAAAGATGAAGGCGGCGTGAGCGTGTCATGCAAGATGATGGGGTGCTCCCGATTTCCGGGTTCCCACGAGACGTTGGCAAGGAAACGAGTGGCAAGACAAGCGACAAATCGGGAACGGTGCAAACAAGTGAAACATCTCAGACATCACACATCGTTCATTGACGGGCGTCTTCTCGGGGTTATACCTTTGAAGTGTGCGTTTTGAGGTGGTCCGAGACGTCAAGGGAAGTAGGTTAACACGTTCGTAGTGGGAAGTAGTCGTTTCGTTCGTAGTCGTGCACGGGGCGTCGGGGTTGTCGTTGACGTAAAGGTACATGTTCCGTTTCCGGGGCGACGGTAGTCGTACATGTATCAGTCACGAACTTGACGCTTGCGGTGCCCTCGAGGGACGACGACAGTCGAACACGTCGATGTAGTGGTACTTGCAGTCTCGATGACGGTCATACACGTTTTCGTAGATGAACTTGATGTTTCGGCGTCGTTGTACTTGGGGTCTTCCTTGTAGTCGAACTTGAGGTGTTCTCGGCCGCCCAAAATGTGCAAGGCAAAAAGCCCTGGTTCGTCCGTGGTTGAACTTGGCGAAAACAACCCATGGGTGCATCTTGGCGATCTGGGTGAACTTGGCGCGCATCTAGCATCGATGCGCACCAAACTTGGTGTCCTTGTCCTCTCGGCGAAGAGCAATGCAGCAGCAAGGGCCTAAAGGGCACAACAGCGAGGAGGCGTTGTGGAGTCGTGGCAGCCAAGGCGCGGGACGATGAGGAGGTGCTTGGGCGGACGACTCGCCGACAGTGATGCAAAGCAGAGCTCCGGCGAGGGAGGACGGACTTGCGGGATGGAGCTCGTGAAAGATGGCTGCTCCGGTGGGGCACGCGAGGGTGGTGGCGACGCTCCTCAGCGGCGGGGTCGGTGACGCGTCAAGGCCGCGGCGGGGACGCAGCAAGGCCGGCCCGCGGGCGTCATTGCGAGGCACGGGGCGTCCCACTGCTCGGGTGTGCGAGGGGAGATCGACGGCGGGACTCACCGACGGGAGAAGTGAGGAGGAGGTCCGGCGCAGGGGCCGCTCCTCCCTCTGCCTCTCGGTGGAGGAGAAGGAGCTCGGGCGGCGCCATGGAGGAGGGTCAGGCGCGGGCATCATGCAGCTGGACGTCGCGGGCGCCGGAGGGAGTCAGCGACGAGGCCAGCTCGGCCAGCGGGGTCGCGGGGCGACGAGGACGGGCGCCATGCGCGGGGGAAGGAGAGGCAGGGGAGATGGGATCTGGGGGATCGATGGGGTGTGGGTGGCGGCGCTGCGGGATCGGGCAGAGCGACGACTGGGGATAAGGCAGAGGTCGGCCGGGCCTCTTGGGCCAACTAGGTTAGGCCGTAGGTGGGTTGGGCCGACTTGGCAGCTAGGATTTTTTTTAAACCTTCTGTTCATTCGAATAAACAGATTTTTAAGAGGAAAAGGCCAGCGTTGTTGGGAAGTAATATGAGGAAAAAATAAACAAATCTATGAACTCCTGGATTGCGCACTATTTGAATAAATTGCTTTGGCAATTTTCTAGAGACTCAAAATTTAGCCAAATTTGAAACACTTTCAAATTTGAATAAATTGAAAGTCCAACCAGAACATGTCTAAAAGGTATGAACATTGGACGACAGGTTCTTGGCATGGTTTAAAGATTTTAGAAATAGAGTGAACATTTTTTAGGAAGCTGAAAGAAAGCTACTTGAAATTGGAATGAAAACAAAGAAGAAAAGCAAGTTTGGCTTGGGGATCTTTAAACTTGGTGAAACTTGCTGGAACTTGAGCAAAAGATGTCAGACGGGGGAAAAGAGAAGGAGAGGATGAAGAAGAAGAAGTTGCAATGCGCATGAACGAGTAAAATAAAAACAAGCACAACAACAATGTGGAGAAGATGCTTGATGCAAAACAAAGTAAAAAACACAGCGAAACCCGGAACATCTTGAATCTTCTAGATCGTCGGTCTTTGGGCGTCACATCCAGGGTCCAATAGAGGCAATCGTTGGCCTGAGAGCATCAAAGATGAAAGCGTTAAGCCTCTGCCTAGGAATTGGGTTAGCAATCAGCATAGATGGAAGACTAGATCCCTGAGCTGAGAGCCCAAAATGTATGCCATGGTCATGCAGAACAATGGAAATAGAGAGTGAGTCAGCTGGCATTGGGGGATCCACAATCTGCAGAGAGGGCTGTGGCATAATGATCAAAGCTGAATTATCAGAACTGCTACCATCGTCAGAAGAAGAGAACGAGTCATTCCAAGCCTGTGTGGGGCTGTCAGTGAGGTTGTTTTCAGGAACAATACCATCTTGCAACGTCAGACCTTGAGCCGCCAGCCAAGCTTGATAATTGACCAAATGCGGTGGCAGAGCGGGCATAGGAGGAGCTGGGGGCTGTGGCCAAGCACCCCAGCCAGCATTGGCATCAGCATTTTTGGCATTGTTGGCATCACCATTGGGGCCAGCAGGAGCCGTTCTGAACAAGCCAATTATGAACTTGCTGCTGATAAACTTGCTCGGCGGTGAGTTGAGGGCCGAATTGTGGGTGGGGATTTCCGTCAGGCGGCGGGGGATGTTCATTGACACAACTCCATAAGATGCATAGAATGATTACAACAAGCTTTGCCAAATTGAACATGTTGTTGACATGCTGATAGGTTTATCATAATGACAACTTGAGAGCAAGAAAGAGACAAGCTACAGCAACCTACAATGGCAAACAAGAGCATGCATTGATAGAGCATAACATGGAATTCAAGACATGGTCACTGGACATTCCAAAACATGCATGGATATGACTGTAGCATCCATCAAACATGGCATCACAATATAATAGTTTCAAACTTAGTAGTTTTTAACAAATCTCAGGAAATAGCAAACAACAAGTAGGTCACTTTGCAAGCTTGTTGCACTCACGACAAGACATAGCATGGAAAGTGGACTACACCACAGCAAAGATGACATGATTATTCTCCTAAAACATGTTGACATGATGCTCAAACAAAAATCACACAAAAAGATATGAAAAAGACAAATCAGCAAGTAATAACTGTTTTTATCACTTAATAGCACTTAGCACTTTTATAACATGGATTAGCATGGCAAGATGAACAGTAACATGCATGCAAATGCAACTATCGTGTAGAGCATTCAGAGACGAAAATTTTGATATATCATACGCTTAAATTGGATCATCATGTACAAAGTTACAGCCACTCAAACATGCAGATATATTAATGGATTTCAGGCACTTAGTCATTTTCAGGAAAAACAGGTGAGCACGATATAGCTAAAACATGCCCAGGGCGGGGTTTAGGGGATGGCTGACCATGGGCTTCGCCCAGTTGAGGAAGAAGCCGGCCGGCGCTGGGCCTTGCGGAGAAGAGGCGTGCTGAGCCTTGCTAGGGTGGGGCCCACGGGAGGTCGAGTCTGGGCCGGTTGAAGCACAGGATCTGGGTCGGCTCGGCCGCGGCCCGCGGAGCGGGAGGAGGCGAGCGCGGGCGTCTCCTTCTCGATCCCAACCGGATCCCGAAAGGCCGGGCTGGCGGCGCCCTTGGGGCTCCGGCAAGCTGCCCCAGGACAGCGAGAAGGCCGGAAATGGGCATGGGTGCGGCGAACCGGGGCGGCTCCGGCCCGGATCTGGTGGGGATGCGACCGGTGACTGCGGGCATGGCGCCATGGCGCCCCTGGGAGAGAGAGATGAAGTGAGAGGAGAAGGAGACGGGCAGAGGTAGGAGGAGCAAGGCGGCAGGGTCCGGCCAGGAGACACAGGTCGCCGACGGCGAGGCTGGTCGGCGGCGGGGTGCATTCCACCGGCGATGGCGGCACTACTACGAGGATGAGGGAGACGGGATCCAGTCGAGGTGGCGCGGCGGGAGTGGACCTGGAGGCGACGGGGAGCAGCATCGGGAGGAACAGGGAGCCGGTCTTGCTCGGGCGCACGGCGGTGTGGTTCGGGCCTGGTGGTGCGGGGAGAGAGAGGAGGGTGACGTGGTGGCGGTGGAGAGGTGTGAGGTGGCGACTGGTGGCTGGGTGGCTACGGAAATCGAGGAGGAGGGCTAGGGATTCCGAAAATGGAGGCTAGGGGTCTATATATAGGTGCTTTGGCTAGGGTTTCGGGGTTTGGGGTGAATTCGGACCCTCCGATCAAATCGAACGGCTCCGGTCGCGATGGAAGTCTAGGTGGGAAGCCTGTGGTTGTGTAGAGGGCCTTAGACCGAGAAGAGATAGCTGAAGTGCGGCCTCAGAGCAGTTTTGGGTGACCAAAAACGTCCGACGATCGACCTGCGATGGTGCCGCTATAATTTAACGGTTGAAATATCAAACGAACTCAACGAAATTTGACAGGCGGTCTGTCTACATTATAATAAGAACACACGCCAAGTTTCACCTCATTCCGAGAACATTTTTTGGCCACTTATAAAATAAATATTATGAGGTGCCGCGAGCGCGTGCAAGTGTGTCTGGGCTCAGAACAGACAACGGAGAGGACTGGGGGATCCGAATGAATGCATGTTATATAAACATGCTGATGACATGCACATGATGACATGGCAAATTGCAACACGCAAGAAGATGACATGGCAACGACAACTAATAAGAGGAAGACACCTAGCGCATCGGTATCGGGGTGTCACAGAACCCCACATCAAAACAAGTTTAAATGAGGCCGGAAGCAACACATAACAATTCTGAAAAGTCCCCATATGCAAATTTCATAACTTGGTACATATTTAAATTCAACATTATGTTAAAGTTGATAAACAGCAAGTTAACATGCTCCATGTTAAGCTACATATTTTTGTACCCCGTTTACATATAAAATTTATTTAATTGGGTGCTACGGTTAAATAGTTATGAAATAAACTATTTTAGCATGTCATTTATGCAAATTAATGCAAACAACAAGTTTAAACATTATTAACATGGATGCAAGTTGCAAATTATTACACCACATGAAATTCTAAGCATTTTACATATAAGACATGTTTTATTTGGGTTAACCAATTAAAAGATATGGACATTTCAAAATGGGAATGAAATCTGCCCAAACACAAATATAGCAAAAGGAGGAACTTCGGAGAAGACTGGGCTGAATCAATTTGGAATAGTGCAGCCCAGCAGAATGAGGCATGGGTGGCTGCATGCAATTGGCGGGGTGGGGGGAATATATGCAGGGGCCTGGGATTTGAACAAAGGATCTACTGGTTACAAAGGGCGAGGCGCCAACCACTAGGATCGATAGGCACTAGTGATTCTATTGTGGTTCGAGCTGAAATGAAGCTGGGGCAATAACTGCTACTCGGGAGAAACAAAATAATTGCAGAAGAAAAATGCGCAGCCATGAGGATTTGATCCCTTGACTCCCATGATGTGAGCAAACATGGTTAACCATTTGGGCTAGGATCAATCTGCGACGTTAGATGGGTTCGGCTCTAGATCATTCATCAAGTCAAGCTTAACTGAAACAACCTAAAGAATAATGAAGAAAGACAGATTGTGTCGTGGCTGGGCACGCACGACAGTTTGCGTGTGTGTGCAGCGAGGAGTGTGTGCATGAATGGTGCTGCGCGAGCACGAGACTTGACCTGCCGGTGCTGCAGTTTGCTGGAGGGCCTCGTGTGTTGGGTGTGTGTGCACGCAGAGAAGCTGCAGTGGATTAGCTCGAGCATGAGGCCGTGCTCGTCTCGGGCGTCGGTGAGCAAGTGCGGCAGAGGCGCACGAGGCAGTGTAAGCACTTCATGGGCATGCAGCGGGTGTTCGGACAGATGTGTTGTGTAGCAAGGTGCACCAGCTCGAGCTCAAGGTCATTGCCATGGGGGTCGAAACCAGAGAGACGCGGAACGACGGCTATGCGGACATTCGAGATGAGAGAGGGAGATGGGAAGGATTGGGGTTTCATCGTGTGGATGCTGGTGGAGTCGTATGAGGTCGATGGATCGAGGCGGTGCATGGCTCCATCAAGAAGAGGAAGTAGGGGAAAACGATGGTGTCATAGTAGAGGTGAGCTAGTGCATAGAAGATGCATGAACGAACGTAGTGGACGTCGACGAAGAAGATGGACATGTCGGAGACGGCCTTCACGACCTACGCTTGGTCAAACGGCAACGGACACTGGCGGGATTTTCTCTCTGGTGCTCCATTCTTGATGAAGAAAAACAAAAAGAGGAAGCAGAGTGCGTGTGGTAGCGGCGAGAGGGGGAAGAGGGAAACTAGATGGAGGCGTGCTTTCTTATAAAGGGGTGCAGGGACAGAGCCCCTCGGCGTAGGTGAGCTCATGCTCACGGTGCTACTACTCCCTGGAGAGAGGAGGAGGATGTAGCTATGACGGGGCAGGTGGCCGCTAGGTAGGGCTGGGCCATCTGACAGGGAAAGGAAAAGGCCCAGGTGGGCTGCGTGCAGGGATGAGGCCTTTCGCCTTATCTTTTCCATGAAAACTTCTCATCAAAACTTATTTCACATATTTAAGAAGAGGAAAAGGATAGGTGGTTTTAGATATAATAGGAAGGAAGTAAAAACACCCCTGGGCTCCTGGAATTATGCACTATTTGATAAAATTTCTTTGGGTAATTTTAGAGACATAAAATTTAAAGAAGTTTGAATCTAATGCAAACTTGAGTGAATTTTTAGTCCAACCAAAGATATTCCAACTAAGCTGAAAACATGAAGGGAGGGTCTTGGCATGGTCTACTGATATCAGGAAAAGAATGAACATTTATCTGGAAAAGAAAAATGTCACTTGCAAAACAATGCCAAAATGAAATAAATAAATAATGGGATAGGGTTTGCCATAGAAGGTGGTTTACAAGATGGTGGAGACGCCAAACACTTGGACATGAAGGGGAACGGATCACATGAGACGACAACACAAATTAGATACGCCACACAAGCAATGATGATCATGGTGCAAATGTAACAAAATTGTAAGGGCAACAACAAAATGAACATGGCATGATAGTCATGATGAAATGCAACATAATGACAAGAGGCACACCAAAATTATATGGCATATAACAAAGTGAGATGACAACGACAACAACAAGGATGGCCCAATGCAATATAACCAATGATGAACATGATGTAAGAAGCGAAATATGACAATGGCACTCATCATGATCATGGCAAAAACAATTGAAAGACGCGACGTCAATGAAAAATAAATGGAAGGCATCTAGAGCATCGGCCTCGAGGTGTCACATTTTCATCCATTGTCTACTCCCGCTCCAACATCCATGGGCTGCTGTTCATCCACCATCGACTTCCTCCAGCCCCGACCTGCTACTATTCATCCACCGCGACTTACTCTATCCTCCACCGGCTAATATTCATCCGCCTCTGCCGGCTACTGTTCATCCAGCCTCCCATGGGTTCCTTTTAATCAACCCCAACCGGTTGGGGTGTGGTGGCCACACCGGGGTCCTGTTCATCCAGCGGCAACCACAGGGTCATGTTCATCCAACCCTAACCAGGAAATATTCATCCATTGCCAACCAACGACTAGGTCGACTCACCACGTCTCGGCTCATCCGCGCGTGGAAGCAACATGCACTGTTCATTGAGAGACATCCCAAACACATCGACTGACTATGTCTCGCACGGGAGCTCAATCAACTTTAGTGAGCAGCGAGAATAAGCGATCAATAGGGTTCAGTTAGCAGCAAAGGAATCGCTCGGGTTCAGTCAGCGGCTAAGGAATCACTTGCGTCCAGTAACGTAGCTAGTGCAATCGATTGGGTTCAGTAAGCGAATGCCTTGCTTGGGTTCTTTTAGCCAACCCCTCGCACACACGCGCGTACCATAGAAACGCACAAACCATAGTGCATCGCTCGGGCCCGACCACCCACCATAACCGGGAAGTCCCCGATATTTTCCTCACCCTCGATTCTACCATGATTTTTTCCATCATGGACGTCTCAAAGAATGTCATCCAGGTGCATCCCCGGCCCGCCCAGGACGAAAAGCTCATTTTCTGTCTTTTTATGTTATAGATTTAGGAGCCTACCACAACTATGATGATATGTGTTTTTGTCACAATTATCATCATAGAAGTGTCATAACCATGACCGGAAAAAAACCGTTCGGGCCATAATGTCATGGATGTGTCTTTATCTGTAGTGAAGAGAGTGATGATAACCACACATGTATCATTTAACCACTCATCCATGACTGGTTGATTGTTCCAGATGAGTGCCACATGCGGAGATGAATCCCCGCCGCTATGCGCTATTCTAGATAGATAGGGGAAACAAATTCTAAATGGGTAGAGTGGTTGATGTGTTGACTTTGCGACATCGGTTGAAACAAGCAGGGAGATAATGCTCGCGAGGTTTCAATCCTTGTTGGCCGGAGGTAGTGGCGGTCCCGCATCGAATATACTACAGGTTGCAGGGCACCGCCCGGTGGTGATTGTGCCACCCTATCTTCTATGATGGTACATGGACGAGCAGAGATGCAGACGAATGAAGCCTTGGATTTCTATTGGGCTTCTTTTAAACGGGTTAGTATACTAGCTCTTCAGACAAAATAGGCATGTACGGTTTCTAGAGAGTCACATGATTTCTTTTCAAAAGTATGATGACATGGTGTGGGGACCCCGACTCATAAGTCGTGATCACCGAATGCACGTGTATAGTGATCCCAGAGATCAATGCTCATTGAACACACATAAGCTGAATAAAAAGAGTCTTACATCCATACATACTGTATTACACAAATTATTACCATTATAAATCGTCGCAGCGGAAATCTTCAATAACAACTTGGACCCATGCCACCTGCCTTAACCCTACAGGCATTCTGACTGGGAAGCATCCTAGCTCGCATGTTCGTCACCAAGGAATCTTCATCATATCCTGTTCTTTCATGCCTGGCCAATAAAATAATAAGTGGCAAGACAATGACTACTTTGAATGTTCTCGCAAGCAACCCAAGAGTGATAACATAATAATTATGCAAGGCTCTACCGCTAAATTGGCAGTTTTGCGGAATGCTAGATTTTCTCATGCAAGTATGATCAACATTTATCAAAGATATGAATGCGTGTGCAACAAGTATCAGGATGTTACAGACATCAACATCGAGACAGAGTTATGAACAACTCTTGCTCAAGCTCATCGTGACTTTCTCACAAGTCACGTCAACAGATTTACCCAAACCGTGTTGTTCTCCAAAAACTTAAGGACATAGTCTAAGCAGCACCACCCAACTGTCCATGACCGTGGACACAGCTATTCCAATAGTTTGACACTCTATAGAGGTTGCGCACTTTACCAACAAGATCCGGGAAGCTTTCGTGTCATCCACGATCCCGCAGTACCTCAAGTACCCGGGTGAAGCACCCGATCATTACCTTTCCCTAGACGAAACTAACACAGAGTCCACTTGATTGGTAACAGCCCCGTGCCAAACATTTCACGTCTTAAAATTGTGGAGCCTCGCTCCCATAGTCATCACATACCACAAGCACGGGGTACCAACGGTGTGTCCGGTGCCCTGTAAAAACAGTCATGGCTGCCTATCCAAGCATGACCCCGTCCCGAGAGTGACCTCGTGTTACCCCCGTCACTAGTAATGCGGGCACCATGCTAGTATCGGCCTAGGTAATCGTTTATGCCCTTTCCCATATAAGGGTAGAGTGGTTGCACATGTTTGGTTGGGACGGTCGACAAATCTTAAATCTAATCCATCTCTATAAACAACACTTTCATCAAGACTCGGTGCACTACTTCTCCACCAAGTAGTGCCCTAGTTCCTCATCACCTCCCAGGGGCATTAGTGGCACCCACTAGGTTATATGCAAGTACGTCAGACCACACTTGTTTCTTTTCATGCATAACCCTGGCCCATTTTGCATAGCCAACTACTATAGCATATATCTTCAACCAACCAACACAACTCTAAACATAATAGAGTTATGTACAATGCAAGTATCAACGGGGTATGCAACGGAGGCAAGCATAGCAAGGTTGTGTGGGGACCACGACTCATAAGTCGTGATCACCGAATGCACGTGTACAGTGATCCCAGAGATCAATGCTCACTGAACACACATAAGCTGAATAACAAGAGTCTTACATCCATACATATCGTATTACACAAATAGGACCATTATGGTCAGGTCTTGCGTATATCGTTGCAGCGGAAATCTTCAATAACAACTTGGACCCATGTCATCTGCCTTAACCCTACAGGCATTCTGACTGGAAAGCGTCCTAGCTCGCATGCTCGTCACCAAGAAATCTTCATCATATCCTGCTCTCTCATGCCTGGCCAAAAAAATAACCAGTGGCAAGCCAATGAGTACTTTGAATGTACTCGCAAGCAACCCAAGTGTGATGACAGAATAATTATGCAAGGCTCTACTGCTAAATTGGCAGTTTTGCGGAAAGCTAGTTTTTCATATGCAAGTATGATCAACATATAACATGGACATGCATGGGTCTGCAACAAGTATCAGGAGGTCACAGACATCATTATCGAGAAAGAATTGTAACCAACTCATGCTCAAACTCATTTTGACTTTCTCACGATCACATCAACAGACCCACCATACCGTGTTGTTTTCCAGAAACTTATGGACATAGTCTAAGTAGCACCACCCAACTGTCCTTGACCGTGGACACGGCTATTCGAATAGTTTGACACTCTGCAGAGGTTGCACACTTTACCCACTAGATCCGAGGAACTTCCGTGACATCCACGACCCGCGGTACCTCAAGTACCCGGGGTAAGCACCCGATCACTATCTTTCCCTAGACGACACTAACACAGAGTCCACTCGATTGGTAACAGCCCTGTGCCAAACATTTCACATCTTAATAATTGTGGAGACTCGCTCCCATATTAATCACATACCACAAGCACGGGGTACCAACGGTGTGTCCGGTGTCCTGTAAAGACAGTCATGGCCGCCTATCCAAGCACGACCACATCCCGAGAGTGACCTCATGTCACCCCCATCACTAGTAATGCGGGCACCATGCTAGTATCGACCTAGGTAATCAATAATGCCCTTTCCCATATAAGGGTAGAGTGGTTGCGCATGTTTGGTTGGGACGGTAGTCACACATAAATCTAATCCATCTCTGTAAACAACACTCTCGTCAAGCCTCGGCACACTACTTCTTCACCAAGTAGTGCCCTAGTTTCTCATCATCTCCCAGGGGCATCAATGGCACCCACTGGGTCATTGCAAATATGTCAAACCACACTTGTTTCACTCAATGCATAACCCTGACCCATTTTGCGTTGCCAACTACTATAGCATACATCTATCTACTCCCACCCACATAACCCTCATAGGAAGGTAGGGTCATGTTTGATGCAAGTTTCAATAGTCAAGTAACAAAGGTAGGAACCAAAGTGGTCTCCGCCTCAACATGATTCCGATGCATTGATAATAAGGTACTATGAGACATGCATAAAAAAGGGTTTCTCGAACATGGTCAAAGGGCTGCTTGCCTTGTCCTTCCGAGTCTTCAAACATTCTGGTCCATCTCCGAGTACTCCGTTTATTTCGTCAACTAACGATGGAAACAATCATAATAAGCAACACAATAAGAGCAAAAATAAAAGTGCTCTAAAAATAGGAGTTGGACTTTTCTAGGATACCTCTGGTCATATGAGAAATGACCAAGGTGGTTTCATAGGCATTGGATCAATGGGTGATTTGGAACATTCCAATATGATGGGATCTAGGAGTTTATGGATTTGAAAGAAGTGTACAGAAATGTATTCTTGAATGATGAGCAAAGGCACCCATTAATAAGTCATGATTTTAGAAGCATCTAGGAGTTCGTTTCACTGGATTTGGAGTTCAAATGAATTTCCTATGATTTTGCAAAGTGGATAAATATGAAGAAATGGCTCATTATTTGGTGGGGTACAGAAAGTATTAATAAAAATGTTCCAAAACTAAGTTTGGATATGACAAGCATCTAGGAATTTCATCCACTGCATTTGGATCGAATTTGAGCTCTCTGTGATTTTCTAAAGTTCATCACAGAAAATGAAATAATGGCATTTGATAATTATTTGTGAAGGAAAAGTTTCTGGAATAATGTGCATGTTGCACCATGTGATAGAGCATGATTTATGGAGCCAGAAGAAATTTGAATAATCAAGTTTGGAGTTAATTTGAATTATAAATGGATTTATGAAGCTTGCAGAAAAAGAAAATAAAAGGGAAATGATTTTTACCCTTATCCTGCGCACATGCGGGATGTGGATGTGGGCCGGCCCAGTGGCATCAGCCGTGCGGGGTGGCACAGGTGACGTTGTTGGCGTACTCCCTTGAGTACGCCTTCGACCCGGGCAGGCGCCTTCCCCCGAAGGCCGTCTCCACTTACTCCATGGGCCCGGGGCCTTAGACACTTACAGGCGGGTCTCGCTGGCAGGCCCTCCTCCTACCTCCCACTCAAAACAGAGGAGGGGCAGGGGAGGCCGGCCGAGAAGGGTGCCGACGCCCTTCCCGGCGACCCCGATCGTCCCCGGCGGCGTCCATCATACCGACGGCTCCGGGGGATCGAGCCGAGCCCATCCATGGGTCTCACGCTGGCTGGGGAGGGCCGAGCCGTCAGTGGTTTTGACACCGGCGGACGGGGCTTTGGGCGAAGTTTGGGCATGGCAAGGCAAGCATGGGGAGGAGACAAGGACGTGCGGGGAGAGTTGGCGGAGGTGCTCGTGCTGTTCTGGAGCAAAGAGGTGGGGAGGAGGGGCACTGTGCGGCGCGAATTTGAGTGGTGGCCAGCGGCAAGGTTCCCGGCCGTGGGGGGCAAAGAGGGCATGAGAAGAGGGAAGGACGGGTCCAGAGGAAGCACGGGAGGGAGAGGGAGCAAATGGGGCGGAGAGGAGGGTCTGAGACGGTATTAAATAGACATCCCGCAGCTCACCGGGGACGCGGCGCACGAGTGGCCGCGGCAACGGCTCGGGAGGCCAGGGGAGAGGGCGAGGAGCTGTCTACGGCGTTCGTGGGACTTGAGTATGGCGCCAGGAAGAGAGAGGAGGAGCGGGGAGGTGCCAGAGGGGCCGCCCGTGCGAGAGGAGCAGCAGGAGGGAGAAGGAGGAGGGGGCCGACAACGCTGCATGACACGGACGTCGAGGCGGCCTCGGGGGACACGAGGGGAAGGCCCGAGGCTGTCGGATGCTCCTGATTGGAGGCGGCTACAGTGCGCCAGGGCACTGTAGCGCGCTCCAGAGCACGAACTCTGCATGCCATGGCATAAACAAAGTGCCATTGCATGTCCCCTTATGTCCAGCAGTGCTAGGGGTTAGTAAAAAAATGTGTGATGGTCTTGGATGCCCTGGGGAGCCACTGGAATGAGGAGGGAGGTGAGGAAGAAGGAGATTACTGCTGTCCAGAAGAGTAAAATGGGGTTTTACCCTCTCCAATGATTGAGCTGAGGCAGACGAGAGTTACTGGGGGTAGAAGATGACTAGGAGAAGCTATGGTAGAAAGTTGAGCTCAAGGGGAATAGTAAAAGTGGTCAAAACAATGGTTTAAGAAAAATGGCAGAAGGTGTTTGATGCAGATTTGGGCAAGCAAAATAGCTCTACTTGACATGAGACATAACATGATCAAATGTCACATATAATTAGGCCCTTCCACCAAATTTGAGCTCATTTGGGCAAAGTTGCCAATGCAACTCTTGTAAACCCTAGAAATCAACAGAAATGGTTTCATCATGGTTGAGTTAAGCTAATCATCTCCCCTTGATTAAGCACTTGGTGTAATATCATCATTTAGGGTTATGATCATGCCCACAAAGTTTGAAGCCCCGGGTAAAAAGTTGGCAATGTAGAGTTGTTCAAATTTGAATTTGAACATAAATGGTTTTGGGGCACTTAGATCAAGTTATGTTTCTCCAAACTTGTCCCATTTTGCATAGATGCATAATTACATCATTTTAGCATGTGCACCAATTTTGAGAGCATTTGGACAAGTTTGGCAATGTAAAGTTGCTCAAACTTCAAAATGGACAGAAATGGTTTTGAGGGGATTAGATGATGATTCCTTGATCTTCAAGGCATGAGGCTTTGCAAGATCATCAAATATGTCATATTTGACATGATAGAATTTCCCTGGAATTTTTGGAGAATATTCCCTTTGTAAATATTTCAAAAGCTTGAAATATCCAGAAAGGGTTACTGAAGGATTTGTCCAATATTTTGAACATGACCATGTGTTGAAACTCTTATATATGGACAATATATGTCCTATGAGTCTCCCTGAATTTTGGCAAATATTTTTGAAATAATTAAATATTTTTTCCCTATTAAAGACCATTTCTGGCCTTAAGAAAAAGCTTTTAAATAAAATATAAAAATAACTTTTAAAATTATAATTTTGTGGTTTCTGGGAGTCCTATACCTAATAGGATTCAAATATACTTTTTGAAAGATTTTTCACACCCTAAATAAGGTACTTGTAGTGCAAACTTCAATTCAGGGTTTTTTTGGAAAACTAATTTTAGAAAATACTATTTGGCCAAAATATTTTTATAAGAAAATACTATACTGGTCTATACACATGGCATGATCATTGGGAAAAGGTTTTGGATCAAGGAGATGAAGTATAAGAGTTGGAGGATTTATTTGATTTTTAGAGCACTAGCAAGCAGCAAAGAGAAAGTCCATCAAGCAAAGTCAAAATCACTCAATTTTTTTTTTTGCCAAACCACATTTTTTAGCATGATTATTAGCTTAAGCAATGGCATGAAAATCAGGGTGTGACAGGTTGCCACTCAAGATATATCATGCACTCGATGAAACGATGAAAATGCTTTCATGACATAAAAGGGTTCAACATGGTCAAAGGGCTGCTTGCCTTGTCCTTGAGAGTCTTCAAACATTCTGGTCCATCTCCAAGTACTCCGTCTATTTCGTCAACTAACGACGAAACAATCATAATAAGCAACACAATAAGGCAAAAATAAAATTGCTCTAAAAATAGGACTTGGACTTTTCTAGGATACCTCTGGTCATATGAAAAATGACCAAGGTGGTTCCATAGGCATTGGATCGATGGATAGTTTGGAATATTTCAATATGATGGAATCAATGGATTTAATGGACCTATAAGAAGTGTAAAGAAGAATTATTTTGAAAAATGTGCAAAGGCACCCATTCAACAAGGAATGATTTTAGAAGCAGCTAGGATTTGGTTTCACTTGATTAGGAGTTCAAAAGAATTTCCTATGATTTTGCAAAGTTGGCTATACATGGATAAATAGACCAATATTGGATGTGGTACAGAAGGTATTGGGAAAAATGTTCAAAAACTAAGTTATGAGCATATAAGTACCTAGGAATTTGAATCACTGAATTTGGATAAATTTTGAGCTCTCTGTGATTTTCAAAAGTTCATCACAGAAATGGATAAACAACATTTTGATAAATATCTGTGAGGAAAATGTTTCTGAAAAAATGTGCAAATAGCACCATGTGATAGATCATGGTTTATGGAGTCACTAGAAATTTGAAACACTAAATTTGGAGTTCAAATTAATTGTTTATGGATTTTATGAGTTGTCTGAAAAAAGAAAAAGGGAAAAGAAATCAACCTTATAATGTGCTCTGGGCGGAGCCTAGCTAAACAGCGCCTACTGGGCTCAGCCCAGCGGCTCAGCGGCGCGAAGGAGGTGGTGACACCGAAGGCGTATTTAGGGAGAGCGCCACCGCTACAAAGAGGCGGAGTCTGGCGGGTGCGCTTCCACTTATCGGGGGGGCCACCCGTCACATGCTCCCACCGCGGCCTCATGGCACTTACAGGCGGGGCCCGCTTGGCGGGTTCGTCGTCCTCCCCCCGCCTGACGCAGAGGAGGGGACACGCCGGCGTCGATAGCAGGCGCCACCGGCCACCGTTGGACGTGCCGAGGGCACGGGCGTGCTCGGGGGACGGCGCCGCACCCGCCCCGCGTGCCAGAACGTCCAGGGGAGGACGGAGGCGAGCAGAGCCCCGGCCAGGGCAGAGACCGGCGACAGCAAGGATGAGCACGGCGAGGCAGGCACGGGGAGGAAGGGCTGGTGTGCGGGGAGTGTTGGCGGTGGTGCTGGTGATGCTCTGGAACAAAGAGGTGGGGAGGAGGGGCTCTTAGTGGTGAGAATTTAGGTGGAGGCCAGCGGCATTGCTCCGGTCATGGAGATGCAAGGAGGGTACGAGGAGGGGATTGGGTTGGTCCAGGGGGTGCACGGGAGGGAGACAGAGCCAAAGGAGCACAAACAGGGCTCGGGGGAGGCCTTATATAGGCAAACCTGAGGTTTACCATGGACGGGCTCTCGGCCGATCGCGGGTATGGTTCTGGAGGTCGACGGCGTGAGCGAGGAAGGCACTGAGGTGCTCGTGGGGATGGCTCAGGGTTCTGGGAAGGGAGAGGAGGAGTGGGGCGAGCTCGAGGTGGGTCACATACGTGGGCGCGGCACTGTTCGAATGGGGCGGCGACGGGCACGAGCTGCAGAAGAGAGAGGAGGGAGAGGGAGGAAGGGGCCGACAGTGTTGTGTGTCACAGACGTCGAGGCGGCCTCGGGGGACACGATCCCAACGCCCTAGGTGGTCAGGTGCCTCGGGCAGGACGCGGCTACAATGCGGGAGCACACTATAGCGTGCTCCAGAGCGCCCGTTTGGCCTGCATGGCCATGCTCCCACGTGCTCTGGACGTGGCCACCTTGTCCATTGGTGTCTAGTGGGTCTGGGGGTGAGTAAACTAAGCACAGACGGCCTGGGATGCCCTGGTGACCCAATGGAAGAGAGGTGGGGTTGAGAGAGAGATGAACATGGGCTGTCCAGAAGGGTAAAATGAGGGTTTTCACTCCTCAATCATTGAGCTCTGGCCATGGGAGAGTTACTGGAGTTAGAAGGGGTCTAGGAGATGCTGTGGTAAAAAGCTTATATCATGGAGAACAAGGAAAGAGGTGAAAATAGCAGTTTTGGAAAATCACCAGAAGGTGTTTGATGATGTTTTGGGCAAGCAAATGGAGTCCAAATGACATGACACTTAACAGGCTCAAATGGCATATACAAATAGGGTGCTCCACCAAGTTTGAGCTCATTCGAAGAAAGTTTCCAATGTAACTTTGGTGAACCCAAGAAATCAACAGAAATGGATTTTCCAAGATTTAGTCATGCAAATCATCCCTCCTTGATGCACGACTTGGTGTAGTGTCATCATTTGGGGTTTTGAGCATGTCCACAAAATTTGAGGTTACAAGTAAAAAGTTGGTAATGTAGAGTTGTTGAAATTTGGATCTGGTTAGAAAGGGTTTTGGCGCACTTTGATCAAGTTATCCTTCTCCAACGCTTGTGTCATTTGGTCTAGATGCTTAATTAGACCATTTTAGCATGTGCACCAAGTTTGAGAGCATTTGGACAAGTTTGGCAATGTAAAGTTGCTCAAACTTCAAAATGGACAGAAATGGTTTTGAGGGGATTTGATGATGTTTTCTTGATCTTCAAGGCATGAGGCTTTGTACGATTATCAAATATGTCATATTTGACATGATAGAATTTTCCTGGAATTTTTAGAGAATATTTCCTTCGTAAATATTTCAAAAGCTTGAAATATCCAGAAAGGGTTTTTGAAGGATTTGTCCAATATTTTGAACATGGCCATGTGTTGAAACTCTTATATATGGATAATATATGTCCTATGAGCTTCCCTGAATTTTGAAAAATATTTTTGAAACAGTTAAATAATTTTAACCTATTACAGACCATTTCTGGCGTAAAGAAAAAGCATTTAAATAAAATATGAAAATAACTTTTAAAATTATAATTTTGGGGTTTATGGGAGTCCTATACCTAATAGGATTCAACTATACTTTTTCAAAGATTTTTCACACCCCAAATAAAGTACTTGCAGTACAAACCTCAATTCAGGGGTTTTTGGGAAACTAATTTTAGAAAATACTATTTAGCCAAATTATTTTTATAAGAAAATACTATACTGTTCTATACACATGGCATGATCATTGGGAATATGTTTTGGATCAAGGAGATGAAGAATAAGAGTTGGATGATTTATTTGACTTTAGAGCACATGCAAACAGCAAACAGAAAACCAATAGAGCATGGTCAAAGACACTCAAAAGTTTTTGCCTAACCATATTTTAGCATGATTATTAGCTTAAGTGTTGTGGCATGAAAATCAGGGTGTGAAAGACCTACCCAAATTACAATAATCTCGTCCCCGAGATTCCCATACTAGGCGTGGAAAGGAATATGAAAACTTGGGTATGGGGTAGTCTTCACTTATTCTTGTTGGTTCTGCTTTCGAGTGGTGCTCCATGGAACCTTGAAGTACTTGGTGGTGTGGCTTCTCGCATGTTCCCCTTTTTGATGGAGGTTGCTGAGGGGTCTCTTGCATAGGTTAGGTTGGGCTAGATGTTAATGGTTCGGTGATCGATGTCCTCGCAGGGACCGGGCTAGTTAGGAAGTTAAAAGTATTTCCAGAGTTGTGACTCGTGGAAAATTTGGTGCATGGTGGGTAACTCAGGTGGTAAATCTAGCTGGTAGCCATCTACTATTTGTCTTGAAGTGGTCTTGAAGAAGGTCGATAAATCTTGGTGTGAGCGTCCTTTCGACATGGAAATGCTTGGTTCCTTCGAGAAGAGTGGTTTGCAGATACGCCTGGTCTTCGACGCGGAAGTTTACTTGTGTTTGGTGCAGTTCTTCCTTCTTGACATGGCAGTCTTCAAATGTCTTCTAACCAGCTGCACAACTCTTCTCCCGTCTTCGGGTAGTCAAGTATGTTGCCAAATAAAGATGACAACTAACTTGTCCTATTACTCCATGAAGTCTATCGGGTACGCGAGGTAGGTTGGGGTATTGGTGGTGGTCTCCGTTGAGTATTGGCAAAGGTCTTCTTGACTTAGAGCCAAGGCCCGTGGCCATGATCCGACCATGTTGTGGCTTGGTGAGGCTCAAGGGTTTATCATCTAATTCGTAAGCACGGTTTCTAGGATGCCAATAGTGCTATCTAGTCTGCTAAACAAATCACTTCATACCACCGAAAGCATCATCTTGCGTAGGTCACTCCAATCATCATTCATGCTACGGATATCCTCATGGCTCCTTAGAGGAGATCTAACAAAATTATACATGTCTATGATCCCTGAAAATCATATGTATGGCTACCCCCAAGAATCCATGGGTAGAGCATACAAGCTGCTAAGCTTGAATTAAACACCAAAATCCAAACGCTCAGCCTATTCTTGCAAGGTTCAAGATAATGCATCTTTATTCTAAGGAAACACGTCATATGCCACTCTAAGATCTTGTTTCTTTCCTATGGATCAACTCTAACAGCCCGTTAACTTCCATCAATCACCACATAATCCAACAATTCTACAAATCTGATGTCTACGGTGTTCCACAAGATCTCAAGTCACTATGATACCCAAATACCTGGAAGGGCTATGCATTACTATAGTAAGTCCACCAAATTCCCACCATCATGGTCAAGTAAACTCCAAGGTCATGATTATATAGATCCCTAAATCAACTCCGACAAATAATCCAATCTCCTAGTTTGCCATACTCCGAGAAACATGGTATCATGATCAAGATCAACGGTCTAAATTGAATTTACTTCGAATCATGTAGACATACTCAACATCTATACTCGACTAGAATCACATACTCAAATCTAAATCCCATGTCCAACGATAATTCCTACATTTTCCCCAAGTCATTCTCAAAATGTCAGCTATCTTCTATCAATATCCCCTAGCTAGGTCAAATCCTTATACCTCCAAGAATTTCAATTTGCAATCACAATTGCCCTGCAAATCCAAGTTACTCCATGGTGATGAAAGTTACGCTACTCTATTAATCATGATCTCACTAACATGAAAACCTCACAATCCTTCAAGGTCTCAGATAATTCCTCGAAGTCACTGATATAAAGTAACCAAGTCATCTGTCCTCTATTCCTATATCCTTAATTTGGTCTCCCCTATGGCATCGTCAGTTCTTGTGATATATTAGGATGACAATGTGCTCGTTCACTGTGTCTACTAGTTCCATTACAAACCCAGTGTTGTGCAAGGTTATAGAGGCTTAACTGGTTCTCTTGTAATTCTATGGGTTAAGCACATGGTTAAGGATTTGTTCTGGGGTATCTGTGAAGTCTCGAAGGGTCTGGGGATGGGTTTCTAATCTTGAGGGGTAAACATAACTTCACGGGGTTGCACTTGGTCATGGAGGTTGTAGCAGAAGTCTTCATTGTTAGTTGGTTGACGAGTTGGAATCCTTGGTACTTCTTGTCTTACTGGTCTTCAGTTGGGGAGAGAGAAGAGAGGAAAAAAGTAGCATAGAGAAGGGGAATGCCTAAAGGGGGTTCTATAGTGCAAGTGCAAACAAACAGGTGCAAAAAGGGGCGAAACAAAAGAAACAAGGCAAGGAAGGTGACTATAGTGAGGCGGACCAAATGGCGAGGTTCTCATCCACAGGTGGTTGCCGACACAACAACGGTAAGGACATGGTTGCTCTATTAGCAATGTATATCATGTTCTTGCATTACTTACGCCATGTTCATCATAGGCCAAGGTTGCATCATCTTGGGGCACTGTCAAGGGTGTCGCCATCTTCTGGGTCTTCATGTCCTCATTCCTCGCGGATGTATTTTCTATTGGTATCATCTTGTCGTGGTGTCGCCAATCTTGTGTTCAGAAGAGGTGGTCAAGGTATCATCCTTCTAGATTATCCACGAGGATTACAAGGAATCTAGTGGTCAGGGGCATAGGGGTTCTAGCGACCAAAAGTTTTGAAGGGGGAAGAGATCAATAAGGAAAGTATAGCCTAGTTTTCGAAAAACTGAGTAGGGAAGAGAAGTATAGATAGTTTTGAAAACTAGTAATAGTTTGGAAATAGTTTTACCTTAATGAACGACCATGCTAACTAAGGCTTCCTACATTCAGGATGGCTCTGATACCAGATCTGTGGGGACCCCGACTCATAAGTCGTGATCACCGAATGCACGTGTACAATGATCCCAGAGATTAATGCTCACTGAACACACGGAAGCTGAATAACAAGAATCTTACATCCATACATACCGTATTACACAAATTGTGACTATTATGGTCAAGTCTTTGGTATAAATCATCGCAGCGGAAATCTTCAATAACAACTTGGACCCATGCCATCTGCCTTAACCCTATAGGCATTCTGACTGGGAAGCGTCCTAGATCGCATGTTCGTCACCAAGAAATCTTCATCATATCCTTTTCTTTCATGCCTGGCCAATAAAATAACCAGTGGCAAGCCAATGAGTACTTTGAATGTACTCGCAAGCAACCCAAGAGTGATAACATAATAATTATACAAGGCTCTACCGCTAAATTGCCAGTTTGGCGGAAAGTTAGATTTTCTCATGCAAGTATGATCAACATTTATCAAAGATATGAATGCGTCTGCAACAAGTATCAGGAGGTTACAGACATCAACATCGAGAAAGAGTTATGAACAACTCTTTCTCAAGCTCATCGTGACTTTCTCACAAATCACGTCAACAGATTTACTGAAACCGTGTTGTTCTCCAGAAACTTAAGGACATAGTCTAAGCAGCACCACCCAACTATCCTTGACCGTGGACACGGCTATTCGAATAGTTTGACACTCTGCAGAGGTTGCGCACTTTACCCACAAGATCTGGGAAGCTTTCGTGTCATCCACGATCCCGCAGTACCTCAAGTACCCAGGGGAAGCACCCGAACATTACCTTTCCCTAGACAACACTAACACAGAGTCCACTCGATTGGTAACAACCCCATGCCAAACATTTCACGTTTTAAAATTGTGGAGCCTCGCTCCCATATTCATCACATACCACAAGCACGTGGTACCAACGGTGTGTCCGGTGCCCTGTAAAAACAGTCATGGCCGTCTATCCAAGCACGACCCCTTCCCGAGAGTAACCTCGTGTCACCCCCGTCAATAGTAATGCGGGCACCATGCTAGTATCGGCCTAGGTAATCGATAATGCCCTTTCCCATATAAGGGTAGCGTGGTTGCACATGTTTGGTTGGGACGGTCGACAAATCTTATATTCAATCCGTCTCTGTAAACAACACTTTCATCAAGACTCGGTACACTACTTCTCCATCAATTAGTGCCCTAGTTCCTCATCATCTCCTAGGGGCATTAGTGGCACCCACTGGGTTATTTGCAAGTATGTCAGACCACACTTGTTTCTTTTCATGCATAACCCTGACCCATTTTGCGTAGCCAACTACTATAGCATATATCTTCAACCAACCAACACAGCTCTAAACATAATAGAGTTATGTACAATGCAAGTATCAACGGGGTATGCAACGGAGGCAAGCCTAGCAAGGTTGCCACTCAAGATATATCATGCACTCGATGAAACTATGAAAATGCTTTCATGACATAAAAGGGTTCAACATGGTCAAAGGGCTGCTTTCCTTGTCCTTCAGAGTCTTCAAACCTTCTGGACCATCTCCGTGTACTCTGTCTATTTTGCCAACTAACGACAGAAACAATCATAATAAGCAACACAACAAGGCAAAAATAAAAGTGCTCTAATAATAGGAGTTCGACTTTTCTAGGATACCTCTGGTCATATGAAAAATGACCAAGGTGGTTTCATTGGCATTGGATCAATGCATAGTTTGGAATATTTCAATATGATGGAATCAATGGATTTAATGGACCTACATGAAGTGTACAGAAGAATTATTTTGAAAAATGTGCAAAGGCACCCATTCAACAAGGAATGATTTTAGAAGCAGCTAGGAGTTGGTTTCTCTTGATTTGGAGTTCAAAAGAATTTCCTATGATTTTGCAAAGTTGGCTATACATGGATAAATAGACCAATATTTGATGTGGTACAGAAGGTATTGGGAAAAATGTTCAAAAACTAAGTTATGAGCATATAAGTACCTAGGAATTTGAATCATTGCATTTGGATCAATTTTGAGCTCTCTGTGATTTTCTAAAGTTCATCACGGAAATGGATAAACAGCATTTTGATAAATATCTGTGCGGAAAATGTTTGTGGAAAAATGTGCAAATAGAACCATGTTTAAAACAGCATTTCTAAAGATCATGATTTATGGAGTCACTAGAAATTTGAATCACCAAATTCGGAGTTAAATTAATTGTTGATGGATTTTACAAGTTGTCTGGAAAAAGAAAAAGGAAAAAGAAATCAACCTTATAATGCGCTCTGGGCGGAGCCCAGCTAAACGGCGCCTACAGGGCTCAGCCCAACGGCTCAGCGGCGCGAAGGAGGTGGTGACACCGAAGGCATATTTAGGGAGGGCGCCACCACTACAGAGAGGCGGAGTTTGGCGGGTGCGCTTCCACTTACCGGGGGGGCACCCGTCAGATGCTCCCACCACGGCCTCGTGGCGCCTACAGGTGAGGCCCGCCTGGTGGGTTCATCGTTCTCCCCACGCCCGACGTAGAGGAGGAGACAGGGGAGACGCCGGCGTCAACAGCCGGCGCCACCAGCCACCGTTGGACGCGCCGGGGGCACGGGCGTGCTCGGGGGACGGCGCCGCACCCGCCCTGCGTGCCAGCACGTCCAGGGGAGGACGGAGGCGAGCAAAGCCACGGCCATGGCGGAGACCGGCGACGGCGAGGATGGGCAGGGCAAGGCAGGCACGGCGAGGACGGGCTGTTGTGCGGGGAGTGTTGGCGGTGGTGCTGGTGATGCTCTGGAAGAAAGAGGTGGGAGGAGGGGCTCTTAGTGGTGAGAATTTAGGTGGAGGCCGGCGGCATTGCTCCGGCCATGGAGATGCAAGGAGGGCACGAGGAGGGGATTGGGTTGGTCCAGGGGGTCCACGGGAGGGATACAGAGCGAAAGGAGCACAAAGAGGGCTCGGGGGAGGCCTTATATAGGCCAGCCCGAGGTTTACCGTGGACGGGGCTCACAGCCGACCACGGGGATTGTTCTGGAGGTCGAGGGCGTGAGCGAGGAAGGCTCTGAGGTGGTCGTGGGGATGGCTCAGGGTTCTGGGAAGGGAGAGGAGGAATAGAGCAAGCTCGAGGTGGGTCACAAACGCAGGTGCGGCACTGGCCGAACGGGGTGGCGATGGGCACGAGCTGCAGAAGAGAGAGGAGGGATAGAGAGGAAGGGGCCAACAGTGTTGCGTGTCACGGACGTCGAGGCGGCCTCAGGGGACACGATTCCAACGCCCTAGGTTGTCGGGTGCCTCGGGTAGGACGCGGCTACAGTGCGGGAGCACACTGTAGCGCGCTCCAGAGCGCCCGTTTGGCCGGCATGGCCATGCTCCCACACGCTCTGGACGTGGCCACCTTGTGCACTGGTGTCTAGTGGGTCTGGGGGTGAGTAAACTAAGCACAAACGGACTGGGATGCCCTAGTGACCCAATGGAAGAGAGGTGGGGTTGAGAGAGAGATGAACAGGGGCTGTCCAGAAGGGTAAAATGAGGGTTTTCACCCCTCAATCATTGAGCTCTGGCCATGGGATAGTAACTAGAGTTAGAAGGGTTCTAGGAGAAGTTGTGGTAAAAAGCTTAGCTCATGGAGAACAAGGAAATAGGTGAAAATAGCAGTTTTGGAAAATCACCAGAAGGTGTTTGATGATGTTTTGGGCAAGCAAATGGAGTCCAAATGACATGACACTTAACATGATCAAATGGCATATAGAAATAGGGTGCTCCACCAAGTTTGAGCTCATTTGAATAAAATTTCCAATGTAATTTTGGTGAACCCTAGAAATCAACAGAAATGGATTTTCCAAGATTTAGTCATGCAAATCATCCCTCCTTGATGCACCACTTGGTGTAGTGTCATCATTTGGGGTTTTGGGCATGTGCACAAAATTTGAGGTCACAAGTAAAAATTTGGTAATGTAGAGTTGTTGAAATTTGGATCTGGTCAGAAAGGGTTTTGGGGCACTTTAATCAAGTTATCCTTCTCCAATGCTTGTGCCATTTGGTCTAGATGCTTAATTATACCATTTTAGCATGTGCACCAAGTTTGAGAGCATTTGGACAAGTTTGGCAATGTAAAGTTGCTCAAACTTCAAAATGGACATAAATGGTTTTGAGGGGATTTGATGATGTTTTCTTGATCTTCAAGGCATGAGGCTTTGTAAGATCATCAAATATGTCATATTTGACATGATAGAAGTTTACTGGAATTTTTAGAGAATATTTCCTTTGTAAATATTTGAAAAGCTTGAAATATCCAGAAAGGGTTTTTGAAGGATTTGTCCAATATTTTGAACATGACCATGTGTTGAAACTCTTATATATGGACAATATATGTCCTATGAGCTTCCCTGAATTTTGAAAAATATTTTTGAAACAGTTAAATAATTTTAACCTATTAAAGACCATTTCTGGCCTAAAGAAAAAGCCTTTAAATAAAATATGAAAATAACTTTTAAAATTATAATTTTGTGGTTTATGGGTGACCTATACCTAATAGGATTCAAATATACTTTTTGAAATATTTTTCACACCCCAAATAAAGTACTTGCAGTACAAACCTCAATTCAGGGGTTTTTGGAAAACTAATTTTAGAAAATACTATTTGGCGAAATTATTTTCATAAGAAAATACTATACTGTTCTATACACATGGCATGATCATTTGGGAAAAGGTTTTGGATCAAGGAGATGAAGTATAAGAGTTGGATGATTTATTTGATTTTTAGAGCACTTGCAAACAGCAAACAGAAAACCAATCAAGCAAGGTCAAAAACACTCAAAAGTGTTTGCCAAACCATATTTTAGCATGATTATTAGCTTAAGTGTTGTGGCATGAAAATCAGGGTGTGACACATGGTGAGATGCATGATCAAATAATTAAAAGTAACTGATGATGTGGCAAGGCTAGTGAGGTGGATAGGTGAAAGTGCAACTAATCCTCAGGTGGTTTTGGTAATTCATAACAACGTATATCTCATTGAACTAATATCCATTCAAGTGGAAGTTTTCAGGAAGTTCAATTATTGGATTGGCAAGGACTAGAGAATTGGACCCCTCAAAATGTCGAGGACATGGATTGGCAAAATCTCAAGACTCTTCATTTTTGGTTAAGTGATCCAAGATCACTTTGAGTCCATAGGAAAGCCAATACTATTAAAAGGGGATGAGGTTTTGATGATGATCTGGTTGGTCAAGTGCTTAGTGATATTGCTCCAAAACCCTCAACTTTCTCTATCCAAATTGTCCAAAGCCCCAAGTCCAATTCGGCCCCACCAAAACTTCCCAGTTCGGACCCACCGAGTTCATCTGGATAACTGCCACAGCCAAACCCTAACCAACTGGATCCACCAATATGGATCTCGGTCTCACTGAGATGGCTTTGCCAACTCTCTATCATTTGTTACAATTATTTTGGTCCTACCAAGATGATGTAATATGTTCCACCGATATGGCTTGCCAACGTTCTATTGCCTTATCGCATCACTTCAGTCCAACCGAGTTGATGCAATTGGTGCCACCAAATCGGGGTTTGCCCTACTATTGCACATTGATCCCTCCGAGTTGTTTCCAGTAGGTCCCACCGAGACCTCCAACTTTCATATATTTTACACAGGTAGGTGCCACTGATATTTCCGATCGGTGCCACCGAGTTGGGTCAAAAGTGTGTAACGGTTGGATTTTGTGTGGAGGCTATATATACCCCTCCACCCGCTCTTATGATGTAAGAGAGCCATCATAATGTGCCTACACTTCTACTACTCGTTTTCTGAGAGAGAAACACATACTCATGTGTTGAGATCAAGAGATTCCATTCCTAGCACTTGAAACTTGATTTCTAGCATTCCTCGAGTTGCTGTCCACTCAAATCCTTCTTCCACCATAACCAAATCCGTGTGAGAGAGTTGAGAGATGGGGAGACTATCATTTGAAGCACAAGAGCAACGATTTTATCATCAACACACCTTGTATTACCTTTTGGAGAGTGGTGTCTCCTAGATTTGTTAGGTGTCTCTTGGGAGCCTCCGACATGATGTGGAGTTGAACCAATAAGTTTGTAAGGGCAAGGAGGTCACTACTTCATGAAGATCAATCCGAGTGACGCAAGTCCTTAATGAACGATGGCCATGGTGGGATACACAAGGTTGCTTCTTTGTGGACCCTTCGTGGGTGGAGGCCTCCCTGGACTCGCACAGCCGTTACCCTTCATGGGTTGAAGTTTCCATCAACGTGGACGTATGATAGCACAACCTATCGGAACCACGCCAAAAATCGCCATGTGCCCATTATGTTTTCCTTCTCCAAACCCTTCCTTTACTTACATGTGCAAGGTTGTACTTTCTCCTTCTATACTCTTAGAATTGCATGTGTAGGGTGTTGTTTGACTTGTCATAATTGCTAAAATCTGACTACAACTAAAATTGGGAAAATTGTAGATTCTTATTAGGTCAAGTAGTCTAATTACCCCCTCTAGACATACTTCCGATCCTACAAGTGGTATCAGAGCTTTGGTCTCCGTAAGCCTTGGTTTCCATTGCTTTGGTAATCATAGCCTTGGTTTCACAACCTAGAAGATTATGGCGTCTAGTGAGGGTAATTATCACTGTAGAGGTCCTTACTTTGAAGGTAAAAAAATTTCTAGCTGGAAGCATAAGATGAAAATGCATATTGTTGGTCATAACCCCGCCATTTGGGTTGTTGTTCGTATTGGCTTGCAAGGTGAATTATTTGAGGATGGTAGAGAACATGATCGTGAAGTGGGCGCGGAAGAATTGAAGATGTTGCAATACAATTCTCAGGCTTGTGATATTATCTTCTATTGTTTGTGCCCCGAGGAATTCAACAAAATCAGTCGTCGTGAGAATGCAAAGGAAATTTGAGATACTTTGGTTGATATGCACGAAGGTATCGAGTCCGTTAATGAATTCAAGTTGGATGTGCTTCAAAGTCAACTTGACAAGTTCAAGATGAAGGGTGGTGAAGGACTCGCTGAAATGTACTCTAGGCTTGCTCTCATCACAAATTAGATTGCCGGCTTAGGAATTGAAGAGATGTCGACAAGTTCAACATCAAGAAGATCTTTCGAGCCTTGGATGGAAAATATGATACAGTGTGCACATTGATCCAAATGATGCCCAACTACAAAGATCTCAAGCCCAGGGAAGTCATTGGAAGAATAGTTGGTCATGAGATATCACTCAAGGATAAGGAGGAGCTCCACAACAAGTCAAGTGGTTCATACAAATCTTAAAGTGATGCTCCTACTACATCAAGTGACAAGCTAGTATCCAATGCAGAAATACGTCTTATGGTGAAGAAAGTCAAAAAATTATACAAGAGTCAAAGCAAAGATATAAGCTCCAAGTCAAGATACAACAATGAGGAAAGATCTTCTAGTCATGACCGTAATTGCTACAATTATGGAAGACCCATACATTACTCCAATGAGTGTACGGCACCCCACAAGAAAAGAAAAGACTCACCTAAAAGAAGAAGTAGAAGAGATGAATCACCTCAAAGAGAGAGAAGGATTACAGATGATCGTTATGAATGAATACCCTCTCGAATAAGAAAGGATTCATACATGAAAGACATATCATCAAAGAGCTACACAAGACAAATACATCAAGCTCATGTTGGTGAATGGGTTTCTGACTCCGATTCCGACACTTACTCTGAGAAAAGTTATCACTCTGACACCGACTATTGTCAAGATGTAGGTGTTGCCTAACATGCTCTAGTGTCGTCGAACTCCTATGACATATTTGATTCACCAAAGAAGGAATTGGAAGATGATTCATGGCTAAAGGCCCCAAGGTATCACACCTCGAGTATCTTGATTTCAATAGTGATGAAGATGATTTTTTTATATGTTGAGGATTTAATTGTTGATAATACAAGTGATGTGAGCTATAATGAACTTGCTACTAATCATGATAATCAAGATCAAACAAATGACAATGATAATAAGGAAATTGAGCATCTAATTAAAGAACTAAACACTATTAACTTAGCTCATGAAATGACTCAAGAAGATCATAGAGAGGTCGTAAGAACTCATGAGAAGTTGCGCTTCGAGAAGCTAAATTTAGCTCAAGAGCATGAGTTTCTGAAAGCAATCAACGATGATCTTCGAACGAAGAGTTTTTCCTATATTTCCAAGCGTCTCATCTTGTCTACTTACATGCCACAAGTTAAAGCTAGCAACAAGAGGAAGAAAGGTTCTTCTTCTAGTAGTAACAATAACAATGCTACATCCAATATTGTTGCTTCTAGTGATTTTCTTGATTCCACTAATGATTCTCTTAGCCAAGTAACCGTTGAGCGAGAAAATAGCTTATTGAAGGGAATTAGAGAGAAAGGTGTTTACAAGAGCCTTGCCAAGAGTAAGCAATTCGAGGATATTGTATGCAAGCAAGGAAGACACTAGAAGAATCAAGGTGTTAGTTTGGAACGAAAGTTCAATGGAATTGAATGGGAAGAAGATCAATACCCCAAGATGAAGTTTGTTCCTCAAGTCGAGAACTATGACCCAACTTCTTTTGAGGGAACACAAGATCAATATGACATTCCACCACAAGACCACTAGGACAAGCTTCAAGAAGAGATCGACTCATTTGAAGAAGCACCTCAAGCCATGGTCAGGTGGGTTCCCACGACTTATGCCATCAAATTGATGTGGTTCCCAAAGTAGAACTAGAGTGTTCTTGAGGGTGACTCCACTGACATATTTCACGCATATACATTTTGGCAAGAACTTATGCAACTAACTTCCACATCTTGCACTAGTTCATGGAGTCACAAATCACTACTGGAATCAGGGATTTTGCCATCTTCCAGTTCTTTGCCGTCTGCTAGCAGACAAAACAAAAGGTCTTTGCCATCAGCTAGTGTGGCACCCCGGCTCAGAGCAACCGGTTTACCTTGTATTTCTAGGCCAGAGATCAAGTCTTCTAGCAACACACAACATCTTGGTACAGAAAAAACCTCTTTGTTGATACTATCGGAAACATAGGTTTGATATTACATCAAGTAGCGAGGCCAAGCGGCACACATGGTGCAGCTGAACAATATGTACATTATTTAATGAACATGAAGGGGCCTCGATCACGATAACTACTCGACAGCGGAACGACGACAAAGCGGAACTCTATGAGATGCTGGATATCATATTTTTGTGTGTTTCTATTGCTGCTAACCATGCCAGGATCACAAGTCGACGAGACTGACTGGGAGAACATGACAAACAAGGAGTTGCATGATAAATTTCAGCAAATGATGGGTCTACAGGTAGAAGATGTGATGACCAGTTTTGGCGACGCACTAGCGAGGATGGATGTCATTGAGAATTCAATTGACACCAAGTTGGATGCCAAATTCGCTGAAGTGCTTGCGCGTCTACGTCCCCACCATTGCAACAACAACAACAACCACCTTCACGTCGCGAAACAGCCCTCCCCAAAGCGAGGCGTGTTGCTCTTCAGCCTGGCCAAACTGTTGGTGCTGCTGTTGATACTTCTGTGGCTCCTACTGCTGCTAAGGAGGAGGACTATTACGCAGGGGATTACGAGGATGAGGTTGATCAAAATCATATCTACGTGCAACAAGCAGCACCACAACCACCAAGTCGTCCACATGCAAATAATCGCAATGCTAGGGATGCACCACACCCTCGGGTACGAGACCATGACCATCTCCCTAAACTAAAATTCAATATTCCACCATTTGAGGGTAGATATTTTCCTGATATATATCTTACATGGGAGTTAGAAACCAAACAATGTTTTACATGTTTAAAATATCCCGAGGAGAGATGTGTTGCTGCTGCTCTTTATGCATTCACTAGTTTTGCTTGTGTGTGGTGTTCTGAATATTTTAGATTATATCCGGATAATATTCCGACTACCTGGGCTGCTTTGAAAATTGCTATGCGTACTCGTTGGGTCCCACCATATTATCAACGCGAATCACTTCAGAAATTGCAGTGTTTAAGATAAGGAAAATATTCTGTAGAGGAATATTATCAGGAATTATAAACTAGCCTGAATAGATGTGGTATTGTTCAGGATAATGAGGCTATGCTTGCACGTTTTATGGGTGGCTTAAATAGAGAGATTCAGACAATTCTAAAGTATAAGTAGTATAATAATATCACTCGTTTATTCCATCTTGCTTCCAAAGCTGAACGTGAAGTGCAGGATCGACAGGCCTTGGCGCGAACTAATTATTCTGCAGGTCGACCGTCATCATGGACACCACGTGCATCATCTACTTCGACACGTCCGGCTGGACCACCCCCTACTTCTTTCGTCACTTCTAGCCGTGATAAAAGCAAACATGCACCTCCACCATCAACCAGGAGTACATCTTCCGGTCCTGCGCAGAGCTCTTCTTCATCCATGGCATCCATAGGGCCAACACATGATGTTATATGTCGTCGTTGCACTGGTCATGGTCACTATGCGAGCAAATGCCCATCTCAGTGTGTCATGATTGCTACTTAGAATGGTGGTTATGAGTCCGCTAGTGATTATGATGAGGATATTTTGGCTCTTATTACACATGAAGACATGGTGGAGATGATTCTGAAAATGAGACGCAATACATGGCTCCTGAAGACGCTGACATGTATGAATGTTTAGTTGCTCAACGTGTTTTGAGTGTGCTAGTCACAGAAGCGGAGAAAAATCAGGGCCGTAATTTGTTCCATACGACGGGAGTTGTGAAGGAACGTTCTCTTCGCGTCATCATAGATGGATGGAGCTGCAACAACTTGGCAAGCATGGAGATGGTGGAGAAGCTATCTCTCACCAAAAGACCACATCCACATCCTTACTGCATCCAATGGTTCAACCACAGCGGCAAGGTTAAGGTAACACGTACTGCTCGTGTGCATTTTAGTATCTCCACATATGCGGATTATGTTGATTGTGATGTGGTATCCATGCAAGCATATTCCTTATTACTTGGTAGACCATGGCAATTTGATAAAAATTCTATACACCATGGTAGAAACAATCAGTATACTCTTCTTCATAAGGATAAATATATTACTTTGCTTCCTATGTCTCCTGATTCCATCTTGAAAGATGATATTAATAGAGCTAATAAAGCGAAACAGGACAAAAATAAGAGTGAAAATCAGATTGTGGCAAAAGAATTTGAGCAACAAATGAAGCCTAATAACACACCATCATCTCATGTTGCATCTGAAATTTAATTAAAAAGTGGATATTTACTTGCCACCAAATGTAACATTGACGATCCAGATTTAAGCAAATCTATTTGCTATGCTTTTGTGTGCAAAGAGGCATTATTTTCATTCGAGGACGTGCCTTCCTCTTTGCCTCCTACTGTAACTAACATTTTGCAGGAGTTCACGGACGTCTTTCCACAAGACGTGACACCAGGATTACCACCTATTCTAGGGATTGAGCATCAGATTGACTTAATTCCAGGTGCATCGCTACCCAACCGCGGACCATACCGTACCAATCCAGAGGAGACGAAGGAGATTATGCGTCAAGTACATGAGCTACTCGACAAAGGTTATATACGCGAATCCCTTAGTCCTTGTGCTGTTCCTATTATTCTAGTGCCGAAAAAGGATGGTACATCGTGTATGTGTGTTGATTGTAGAGGCATTAATAATATTACTATTCGTTATCATCATCCAATTCCTAGTCTAGATGATATGCTTGATTAATTAAGTGGCTCTACAATATTCTCCAAAGTTGATTTACGTAGTGCATACCATCAAATTCGTATGAAATTGGGAGATGAATGGAAAACAACATTTAAAACTAAGTTTGGATTATATGAGTGGTTAGTCATGCCTTTTGGGTTAACTAATGCGCCTAGTACTTTCATGAGATTAATGAATGAAGTTGTATGTGCTTTCATTGGACGATTTGTTGTAGTTTACTTTGATGATATATTGATTTATAGCAGATCTTTGGAGGAACATTTGGAACATTTACGTGATGTTGTTATTGCTCTACGTGATGCACGTTTGTTTGGTAACATTGGAAAGTGCACCTTTTGCACCAACCGAGTATCTTTTCTTGGCTATGTTGTTACTCCACAGGGAATTGAGGTTGATAAAGCCAAGATTGAAGCTATTGAGAGTTGGACGCAGCCCAAAACCGTCACACACGTGAGGAGTTTCCTTGGCCTCGCTGGATTCTATAGGCGTTTTGTGAGAGATTTTAGCACCATTGATGCACCTCTCAATGAGCTTACAAAGAAGAATGTGCCTTTTGTTTGGGGTACTACACAGAAAGAAGCATTCATGGTATTGAAAGATAAGTTGACACATGCTCCTTTACTCCAACTTCCTGATTTTAATAAGACTTTTGAGCTTGAATGTGATGCTAGTGGAATTGGGTTAGGAGGTGTGTTATTACAAGATGCTAAACCTGTTGCATACTTTTCTGAAAAACTGAGTGGGCCTAGTCTTAATTATTCTACTTATGATAAGGAATTATATGCTCTTGTTCAGACTTTGGAAACATGGCAAAATTATTTATGGCCCAAAGAATTTGTTATACATTCTGATCATGAATCTTTGAAGCACATTAAAAGGCAAGCAAAACTGAACTATAGACATGCTAAATGGATTGAATTCAAAGAGACTTTCCCTTATGTTATTAAACATAAGAAGGGAAAATAAAATATTATTGCTGATGCATTGTCTCATCGTTATAGTATGCTTTCACAACTTGCCTTTAAAATATTTGGTTTGGAGACCATCAAAGATCAATATGTGCATGATGCTGAATTTAAAGATGTATTGCAGAATTGTAAAGAAGGGAGAACATGGAACAAGTTCGTCGTTAATGATGGATTTGTGTATCGTGCTAACAAGCTATGCATTCCAGCTAGATTTGTTCGTCTTTTTTTGTTGCAGGAGGCGCATGAAGGAGGATTAATGGGACACTTTGGCGTGAAGAAGTCGGAGGACGTACTTGCTACACATTTCTTTTGGCCAAAGATGAGACGGGATGTTGAGCGTTTTGTTGCTCGCTGCACTACATGTCAAAAAGCTAAGTCACGACTCAATCCTCATGGATAATATATGCCTTTGCAGGTCCCTAGTGTTCCTTGGGAAGATATATCTATGGACTTTGTTTTGGGTTTCCCTCGAACAAAGAAGGGGAGGGATAGCATATTTGTTGTTGTGGATAGGTTCACGAAGATGGCACACTTTATACCATCCCATAAAAGCGATGATGCTGCTAATGTTGTTGATTTGTTCTTTCATGAAATTATTCGCTTGCATGGTGTGCCAAATACTGTTGTTTCAGATCATGATACTAAATTTCTTAGCCACTTTTGGAGATGTTTATGGGCTAAGTTGGGGACTAAACTGCTTTTTAGTACTACTTGTCACCCCCAAACTGATGGACAAACTGAAGTAGTTAATAGTACTTTGTCTACTATGCTTAGGGATATTTTGAAGAATAACAAGAAAACGTGGGAAGAATGCTTGCCTCATATTGAATTTGCTTATAATCGTTCGTTGCACTCTACTACTAAGATGTGCCCTTTTGAAATTGTCTATGGTTTCCTACCTCGTGCACCTATTGATTTGTTGCCTCTTCCATCTTCGAAGAAGGTTAATTTTGATGCTAAACAACGTGTTGAATTGATCTTAAAATGCATGAGTTAACTAAGGAAAATATTGAGCGCATGAATGCTAAATATAAACTTGTTGGAGATAAGGGTACAAAACGTGTTGTCTTTGCACCTGGAGATCTTGTTTGGTTACATTTGCGTAAGGATGTGTTTCCTAATTTGCGCAAGTCTCGATGACGAAGTGGTACGTTCATGTAGTATATAACTTGATGGATTCTAATTAACTTTTGGCTGGACCCACTTATACGCATGTGTAATTCAGAAATAAATCTTATCTGGTTCTGAGCTTGGACATGTTTCTTCTTTTGGCCTGGTCGTAGATACTTTAGTGTAGATGCATCATATTTTCGGACAACATCGGCTTCAGATGAAACATCGACGACCTCACCGTTTTTATTACGAAGTGTCGTATCATCCTCTACCCCTTGAATCGAAACCGTCCTCGGTTTTGAGTCAATTTCTTCAACAATATTTTTATTTGTAGACTGAATGGTGCCTGCACAAATTTCAACAGCCTCAACCTTCATCTTCTTTACTTCTGATGCAGCTTGAGCAATATCCCGCTTCTTGCGATCAACCACATACTTCTCTGATGTGTACGAATCAACTGGTACATATTGTCCTCCATGAACAAAAGAAAATTCACCAACTGAATGATATGTCAACTGTCTTTTATCTGTTCATGGTTTGCCCAATAGTATTGAACATGTATGCATGTGCATTGGAAGCACATCGCAAATGACTAGATCATCATGTCCACATAGAATAAACCGTACCTCGACGCGATGCATGATCTTGACAACTTGTCCTTCCACCAATGCTCGTACGGTTCTGGATGTTCAATCAATGGCAGGTTCAAAGCATCAACCATTGTTTGACTCACTAAGTTCATCCCAGAATAGCAATTCATCAAGTGGTATTCAGAGCTAAGGTTAGTCATGGCGATTCAGTTTGTCATATCATATACGGAGGCGGGTATGGAGGTGTTGAGCAGGAACATATTGATGGAGGAGGAAGGCATCGGTGAGGTTGTTCTTTTTCACACATGTTGCTTTGTGAAGGAACAGTGTGTCAATTTGACAATCGATGAAGGTTCTGCGGTCAATATGGTGAGCATCGAGGTGGTGGACAAATTGGGAGTGAATATGGCACCTCTGGAAAGACCGTACACACTGAAGTGGTTCAAAGGTGAAATAAAAATTACGCATCGAATTTTGATAATTTTTTATTTGGGGAAACATTGTTGTGCGGAATTTTTTTATGTTTGTCCTGTGCCCATGGTGTCATGCCATATGCTACTCAAGGATTAAGGGATTCGCGTATATAACCTTTGTTGAGTAGCTCCTGTACTTGACGCATAATCTCCTTCGTCTCCTTTGGATTGGAACATCGCGTATGTGTGTTAATTGTAGAGGCATTAATAATATTACTATTTTTTATCGTCATCCTATTCCTAGGCTAGATGATATGCTTGATGAATTGAGTGGCTCTACAATATTCTCCAATATTGATTTGCGTAGTGGATACCATCAAATTCGTATGAAATTGGGAGATGAATGGAAAACAACATTTAAAACTAAGTTTGGATTATATGAGTGGTTAGTCATGACTTTTGGGTTAACTAATGCGCCTAGTACTTTCATGAGATTAATGAATGAAGTTTTATGTGCTTTCATTGGACGATTTGTGGTAGTTTACTTTGATGATATATTGATTTATAGTAGATCTTTGGAGGAACATTTGGAACATTTACGTGCTGTTTTTATTGCTCTACGTGATGCACGTTTGTTTGGTAACCTTGGAAAGTGCACATTTTGCACCGACCGAGTATCTTTTCTTGGCTATGTTGTTACTCCACAGGGAATTGAGGTTGATAAAGCCAAGATTGAAGCTATTGAGAGTTGGCCGCAGCACAAAACGGTCACACACGTGAGGAGTTTCCTTGGCCTCGCTGGATTCTATAGGCGTTTTGTGAGAGATTTCAGCACCATTGCTACACCTCTCGGTGAGCTTACAATGAAGGATGTGCCTTTTGTTTGGGGTACTGCACAGGAAGAAGAATTCACGGTATTGAAAGATAAGGTGACACATGCTCCTTTACTCCAACTTCCTGATTTTAATAAGACTTTTGAGCTTGAATGTGATGCTAGTGGAATTGGGTTAGGAGGTGTGTTATTACAAGATGGTAAACTTATTGCATACTTTTCTAAAAAATTGAGTGGGCCTAGTCTGAAATATTCTACTTATGATAAGGAATTATATGCTCTTGTTTGGACTTTGGAAACATGGCAACATTATTTATGGCCCAAAGAATTTGTTATACATTCTGATCATGAATCTTTGAAGTTAAAAGTCAAGCAAAACTGAACCGCAGACATGCTAAATGGGTTAAATTCATAGAGACTTTCCCTTATGTTATTAAACACAAGAAGGGAAAAGAAAATGTTATTGCTGATGCATTGTCTCGTCGGTATACTATGCTTTCACAACTTGACTTTAAAATATTTCGTTTGGTGACCATCAAAGATCAATATGTGCATGATGCTGAATTTAAAGATGTATTGTAGAATTGTAAAGAAGGGAGAACATGGAACAAGTTCGTCGTTAATGATGGATTTCTGTTGCGTGCTAACAAGCTATGCATTCCAGCTAGCTCTGTTCGTCTTTTGTTGTTGCAGGAGGTGCATGGAGGAGGATTAATGGGACACTTTGGCATGAATAAGACGGAGGACATACTTGCTGCACATTTCTTTTCGCCAAAGATGAGATGGGATGATGAGCGTTTTGTTGCTCGCTGCACTACATGTCAAAAAGCTAAGTCACGACTCAATCCTCATGGTTTATATATGCCTTTGCCTGTCCCTAGTGTTCCTTGGGAAGATATATATATATATATATATATATATATATATATATATATATATATATATATATATATATATATATATATATATATATATGTACTTTGTTTTCGGTTTACCTCGAACAACGAAGGGGAGGGATAGCATATTTGTTATCGTGGATAGGTTCTCGAAGATGGCACACTTTATACCATGCCATAAAAGCGATGATGCTGCTAATGTTGTTGATTTGTTCTTTTGTGAAATTATTCGCTTTCATGGTGTGCCAAATACTATTGTTTCGGATCGTGATACTAAATTTCTTAGCCACTTTTGGAGATGTTTATGGGCTAAGTTGGGGACTAAACTGCTTTTTAGTACTACTTGTCACCCCCAAACTGATGGACAAACTGAAGTAGTCAATAGAACTTTGTCTACTATGCTTAGGGCTGTTTTCAAGAATAACAAGAAAATGTGGGAAGAATGCTTGCCTCATATTGAATTTGCTTATAATCGTTCATTGCATTCTACTACTAAGATGTGCCCTTTTGAAATTGTCTATGGTTTCCTACCTCGTGCACCTATTGATTTGTTGCCTCTTTCATCTTCAGAGAAGGTTAATTTTGATGCTAAAAAATGTGTTGAATTGATCTTAAAAATGCATGAGTTAACTAAGGAATATATTGAGCGCATGAATGCTAAATATAAACTTGTTGGAGAAAAGGGTAGTTGAAGAGTTGAAGCAATTTATGAACTTCAATTCAATGGTGCAAACCAAACGTCGTAGTCATCAAATGTTATTGGTTCCAGCTGAAGGAGACTAGAAGGACTCATGAATATATAGGGCTAGTGGAAATCAAACAAAGCACCCATTTGGATGTTCCCGATGTCTATATTACGGCTCAACAGTCAACCCAAGTTTTCTATCTACCATGGGCCTGTCAAAGTGATCCAAATCTCAATGGTTGGGATGTCGTTTATGAAGTGCCGCCATGTGCTAGACCACCCCCCCCCCCCAATGAAGAGGATTATGAACCTCATATTAACCCAAACACATATGAAGGAGAATTCTTCCAAGAAACAAGTCTTTCCAAAAAATGTTTTAAGAACCGCTCTACTTCACACCAGAACATTGAAGTAGACAGCGATAATGAATCTGACTTCACCCTTGAGCCGGAACAAGAAGAGCTAGAACTAGAAGAGGTTACTGCTTCCACATGTTGATGCATTTATTGATGATGATGATTAGAACGTCATTACTTATAGTGATGATGATGCAATTATTTATCTCGGAGCAAATATAGACGATAAAGAGTAATATTATTAATGTCAGGTAAATATATATATTATTAATTAGTTCATGTTATTAGGTATTCAATTTTTTATAATGTTCATGATGATGATACGCTTAATTTTTCAGTATGTTTATGTTGTACTAATTTCGTTTACTCTTTGTCATTGCTGGTGTTGACGGATGGTGGGCACGGGTCGAGAGTGCTCCGAGCCTCCTACCTCGACATGTGCTGGGAAGGGTGCTTCCATGCCACCCCAGCACCTGCGGAGAGTGCTTCTAGACAGTATGCAGACACCACCAGCGGGCGTTTCTTCTTCGGCCCGGAGAGGTCAGGGGAAGACGAAGAGGGGTGCTAGAGGTGGGTGTGGTGGCGGGAGAGGTAGGAAGGCCCCTACACCTTCCTTGCCGTCACCCCAGCTGTTTCTCTCGACCACAGGAGTGCTCCATCTGAGGTGGACCCTTCTAACGTGGACCCGTCTCAGACTCCGATCCAGGAGCCTCGGGTCGCCCAGCCAATATCCCATGAGACTAGGGTCCCAGTGTCCTCGTTCCACGAGACTCTGGTCCCAAGTCTTCATCCCACGTGACTCCGGAGGCTAGTGGCCATGCTGATGGTGGCAAGGACAACTTTTCTAAGGACAGCTATAGAGAGGGTGAGCTAGTTGAGGGGGGCAAGAAGGTCTACCAGTTTGGTGGTACAAAGCTCCCGCCTGTGCCAGCAACCCACGATCAGAGGTGGTTGATTGTGCCTAATGGGGAGAAGTAAGTGCATTTACTCTTTTTTAACATTTTTCCTTCATGTTTCTTCAAATAAATCTCTAATGTGTTGGCCTTGTCATACTACACGAGTTGGGTACAAGCCCATGGTATCCACAGGCCCAACCAGGTCCTTGGTGTGCTTTGTCGGCAGAACTTCTCGGGGTGGGTCATGTTGCCCGGTGAGGGGGAGGTTCCACAGCTAGCACTGAGCTGGGAGTTGTACCTGGCTCCACCAGCCCCGCCGGAGGAGAGGGTCCATGGTGTCTTGTGCGAGACAGTGGCCGACATTGTGATCCGAACGTTTTGGGTATTTTCTCCTATACATAATTAAAAATCAACAGTAACTAGTGATCATACTAATCAGTGTTGTCTTGTTTGATTGCAGACCTTCTATAGGTCTCTTGAGGAACATGAGGTAGATGTGGCTATGGTTGTCGAAGCCGAGTGCAAGGGCCTACTTCAGAACTTACGGCACGAGGCTCGGTTGCAGGCTGTTCGAGACTACTATGCCTCGACTAACATTAAGAGGGCCAAGAAGAAGTGTCATGCCAAGTTTCTGAGTAAGGAGAAGTACATGAAGGTAATTACCTATTCATAAGGCCTTTTACTTAGTTTCCTTGATTTGATTCATATGCATAGCGCTGAAATTTCTCTTGTCTAACTTAGGTGCATGCGAGATGGTGTGCGGATAGGATGGATTGTTGGGAGGCGTTGGTGGATGAGTGGTGCTCTCCCGAATGGCTAGCCGTCCACAACAAGGCCAAGGATAAGCGTGCCCAAATGCAAGGTGTGCCATGCCAGCAAGGGAGCTCCAACCTGTTTGAGAACGCGGATCACTGGGTATGTGGTTTGCTTCATGTTTCATGCATTTTCATTCTTCATGTTAGCTTGAGGCCTTAACTAATATTTTTGTTCCTCTCTTTTAGGCGCATCACATCAAGAAGGAGGTGCCACCGCTGTTCGACCTCTATGCCATGGCCCATACTGCCCCGTACAAGAAGGCCGAGTCATTCTCTGAGTCTGATCTCGATCATCAAGAGAGCTTCACCAACATCTCCTCCCACAACAAGCTCGGGAGGTACAGAGGCTTTGGGAAGGTGAGGAAAGGGGAAGACTTTAACCTGAGCCAGAGTGCTTTTGATCCAGAGCTCGTGATGCTATCTAGTGGCGGGAGGTACCATGGCTCGGTAGCCATTGGTGATGGACTAATACGTTGTCCTAGAACTATCCCGGAGATCAAGAAGCACCAGACGAGCTCCGATCCTGAGATAAGACCTCGTCCACGACCAATGGAGCTCGCCATCGAGGCCAGGGCCCATGAGCTTCTGGCGGAGCAAACAGGTTGGCGGTGGAGAGGGAGATGGACATGGAGGAGAGGATGGCTAGGCTGTTGGAGGAGGAGAGGAACCGGAACAACGAGGGTCACCAGGCCCTATACGAGCTCCATGTGATAAGTTTCTCCTCCATATTTGCCAAATCATGCACGTAATGTTCGTTTCATTACTAACTAATATGATTGACTTGAGAAAACAAAATGTACAGTCCGCATGCCAGAGCAACGATCAGACCCCTCCGCTGATGCCCCAGATTGTTATACCGCCCACGGTGAGTTTCATTTGAATGGTCATTAGTTACTAGTATCCACATTTTACTTGCATCATGCTAACGAGACATTGCAAATGATCATTGGTGCAGCATGCCTCCCGACATGCATCGACCGATCCTTCTCCGTCTGGCATTAGCGGAACCCCGACCGGCCCGTCACCTCCGTGATGATGGTAAGTTTTCCCAAGTGTTTTGCTTAACATATGCATACTTAGCTTAAGAAATGACATATTTAGCTCCAAAATGACCTATACTTAGCTTATTTTTCCTCTAAAATGACATAATAACCTTACTTAGCTCCAAAATTACATATTTTACCTAGGATAGCTATAAATTGATTTGTACTTAGCAATTTTTTCCTCCAATATGATTTAATATGCTTAGTTAGCTAAAAAATTGCATAACTACCTAGGATAGCTCAATAATTATCTATACTTAGCTTAGCTAGTTCATTTATGACATAATTAGCTTACTTAGGTAAAAATAGCATAATAGCCTTGGTTATCTCCAAACTGTCATATAATTAATTTATTTTCCTCCAAAATGACAAAATAACCTTACCTAGCTCCGAAATGACCGATTTTAATTAGGATAGCTCTAAAATGACCTACAGTTACCATTTTGTCCTCCAAAATGAATAAATATGCTTAGTTAGCTAAAAAATGGCATTAAGTACCGAGGTTAGCTCAAAAATGACCTATACTTAGCTTATTTTGTTCACTTATGACATAGTTAGCATACTTGGCAAATAAATGGCATAATAACCTTGGTTACCTCCAAAATGACATATACTTAGCTTATTTTCCCCGAAAATGACATAATAACCTTACTAAGCTCCAAAATGACCTATGTACCGAGCTTAGCTCTAAAATGACCCAACACTTAGCATTTTTACCTATTTTGCTAAAAAATTGGCATAATTACCTAGGTTACCTTAGTTAGAAGAAGAAGAAGAAGAAGAAGAAGAAGAAGAAGAAGAAGAAGAAGAAGAAGAAGAAGAAGAAGAAGATAAAGAAGTAGAGAAAAAGAAAGAGAATAAAAAAATCTTCTTCTACTACTTCTTCTTCTTATTCTTCTTCTTCTAGTCTTCTTCCTTCTTCTTCTTCTTCTAACTTTCTTCTTTCCCAATTTGCAGATTTTCTTTAGATCACGGAAGCTTGTGTTGATGGAGTCTACTTTTCTCCTTGTCTTTCCTTTTTGTTTTGATTTTGTAGGATGAACAATGTGAAACTTGCTACCTATATATGTATGTATGGATGAAATCATTGTATGCTTGTTGTTGGATATATGTTGGCTATATATATGTTGCATATGGAATTTTGAGTTGGTATGTATATGTGTTGCATGATCATATCCATACGGCAGGGATATGTATGCTTGTTGAAAGCATTTTCAAATGTATATATATATATATATATATATATATATATATATATATATATATATATATATATATGTGTGAAATTGATTGAATTTAATAAAAAACAGGGGCCATATAGGCAAAGAGGTTTGCCGTCTGCCAGCATACGACAAAGCTGCCACATGGCAGCTACCTGTGCAACCTGGGGGCCCTAGGCTGGCTTATATAATTGCTTTTCTGTCTGCTGGCAAACGGCAAAGAACTTTGCATCTTTGCCGCCTGCGAGCAGACGTCATAGCCAGCCACGTGGCAGCTATGTAGGTGGGGCACCATGGCTGGCCTATTTGCACACTTTGCCGTTTGATGGCAGATGGCAAAGATGCAAAGGTCTTTGTCGTCCGCCAGTAGATGGCAAAGAACGCCCTTAACCCCTTAATGGAGCTAAGCCCAAACCTATGTCATCCATGCCCTTTGTTGTCTGCTCGCTGATGGCAAATGCCTTTCCATCATTGTCGTCCGCCAGCTGAAGGCAAAGTGCCCTGTGCGGTAGCTCATTCAGTAGGACGATTTGCCGTCAGCTGGCTGATGGCAAAGGCCTTCGCTGTTCTCCAGGCATGCCTTTGCTGTCACCACGGCATATGGCAAAGTGCCTGATTCCTGTAGTGTTAAAACCTCTTGTTGGTAAGACAAGGGAAAAGTTAACTTAATGCATTCATGGACAATCATCAGATGTGCAATTCAATCTATGTCTATGGATATCCTTTTGTGTTCCTTGTGGGACAAACCCATGTAGGTATTGAAATTGAAAAAATCCAAAGGATTTCTCCCAACTCTTGATGCACTACATCAACATTGAGCATCCACATGTTCACTATCTAAATGAAGTCATCATCGACAAAACCCAAGGTTAGTTCATCCCTCTTTGGGGGGATATCACAACTAGGGGGAGCTTTGCTTAAAAAAATGAACTAAAGCAACTCTAATGGTGTGAACACATTAATGATTTATGTAAAAGTGGTAGCCCCTCTTGTGCTTAAATGATGAGTATGACCTATGATCAAATTTTCTCATTTGACTCCTAAGTCTATATATATATATATATATATATATATATATATATAATATATATATATATATATATATATATATACCGGTCTATTCTCATAACATTATGAGAATAATATTCTCATAACACTTCTGAACTGCATTGGAAAGCTATGCGCACTGCTTCCTTCTTCTGTTGCGAACCACATAGAGGGGCACCAGGAAACCTTCATGGAGCAGCGTTTCTGGCTAGTTTGATCGATTTCTATTGGTTTATTTGTGTGTGCGCTGATTTAATATGTGGTTAAACACTGAATTCAGCGAGAAAACGACGGAAATCCTTTGATTTGGCGGATCTGCGTCCGTTCTTCCGCTTGTGGAGGAGTTTCACATCCTGCTGCTGGGTGTTCGTATTCAATTTTATAGTGTGGTCCTAGTGTGTTACCAATATCGCGTTGATGTTTGTGTTATTCCGCGACAGATTAATTTGCTAATAGGATTGAAATTTCAGTATAATTGGTCGAGTATCTCTCTGTTCTAGCGGAAAAACGTCAGTTCTCTGTCCTTCCCCGTCCGGATCAAAATTGTTGCGTTTTGTATGTAATATTCTGTTGTTTTCGGCAATTATGTGCTGCCTTTGATCTATCCGTATGAATTGGAGCGGATTAAGTTGTGAACTTTGAAGAATTTAACTTTTTTGTCCATGTTTTTTGCGGGCGCCACTAGCTCTGGTCGTTTCTCAAAGATGTTTTTTGAGATTTTTTTGCATTATATAGTTGTTAGAACTGCATTGCAGGCTGTGTTTTTCGTCTGTGAATCGTGGTCAAGAGCGGTGGACTGTAGTAATATGCAATGCGCGGTGAACTGCAGTAATATGCAATGTGCGGTGAATTTTTGTAGCGCGGCGAACTGCATTAATATGCAATGCGAGCCTGTATGAACTGCATTACAGCCACGGGGGTGTGGGATACTAGTTTGATAAGTTTTTTTGCTTGGTCAAGCGCGGTGGACTGCAGTAATATGCAATGCGAAATGCACATTGTTATGTAACCGCACTGCTTTATTTGTCGTTTTTTTTGTGTTGTTTCTTTACATATATATATACTGGTGGGTCAATTGGCTCCCCTCCTACCTTATCCCTGGCGGCTCCCATCTCACCTTATCCCTGGCGGCGCCACTCTTCCTCGATCTGTTTTTCTCCCAACCAGATCTGTTTTTCGCCTGGCAATGGATTGCGCGTGCGGCTGCCTGGCAAGGTTGGAGCCCATGCTGGAGACATGCGTTTTTTCTGAAGGTTTGGTTCTGTACCAGAGGCAGTGGCACAACGCGCTCTGTTCCATTCTATATTCTTCAGGTATTGGATTTTGGGCTCCATTCCTCCATCAGATGACTGACGATGATGTCAGTGTTTCATGGGTATGTATTTCTCGCATATTCTTTTTCATGTGTTGTTTGTAGTTAACACTATCTGAATTTTGGTAGTAGTATTAGTTTCTGAAGAAATATTTTTCACTAAGTATAAGTGAACTGCTTTTCACATAGTAGTTTTATTATGAACATTGTAGGAGCGGCAGCAATTTTGTCTAGTCAATATTATTATGTGTTGACATCAATATTTTTTATGAAGATTGTAGCAGCAATTTAGTTTCTGAAAGATTGTAATCGTTTTCTTATTTGTTCTTATTTTTTCTGTTCTTGTTGTTTTGCTTGCAGAAATTCCCTTCTGGTCTAGTCAGGGTAACAGAAAGCTGTGTTAATTTGGTCTTGGTCAGCAAGAATGGATATCATGATGTTGATGTTATGTATTCTGTTGGCTCTGATGATTGTTTGGTTCTCAAAGATGGCTAGAAGGAATTTGTGGAGGAAGCTGGTCTGCAGGCTGGGGATGTTGTCATGGCTATGTTTTATAGGCATGCAAAGTGTTTGGAAATCAAGTTAAATTTGCTTTAGATCAGTCTTGCTTGAGCAGCAGCAGCATGAGACATTTTTGTTGTAATAATTTGACATTTTTGTGTGGGTTCTAGTGTATTTTCTTATAACAATTCTGAGTATAAGTGAACTTCTTTTGACATATAGTTTTTCATGTGCATCCTATCAGCAGCTGCAGTTGAAGAACATACATATTGGAAACCCCCACCGAGCTTTTTTTTTAATCCACATACGGAACCAGAGTTTTTTTAATAAAAAAGGACTGCATCAACCTTCTTAATAGCAGCAGTTTTGTGAAAGAATACTCTATGTGAACTGCTTTGATAGTTTGTTTTTTATGTGTATCCTAGCTACAGCAGCAGTTTGAAGCAATATACATACTGAAAACAGACTACTGAGAACTGCATATTGTTGATAGATAGAAACCAAGGTTCTGCGCTCATAATTAACAAAGTACATCATCAAGCAAACTAACGCAACATAAGCAAACATTGTCCTAATGCAAACTACAACGAAAGCAAACTAATCTACATACGCAGAGGGAAACTAATCGAGCACTTGCGACAGGAATCCTTGGCTTTCAGCATCTGGCCTGCTTCACTAGTTCCACCTGTTGGAGTTGGAGGTGGAAGTTGATCCCCCCTTGCCCCACCCCCTCCAGGATGACCTCGGGCGCTTCCTGGTCTTCTCTGCGTGCGAGGCCTTTCTTCATTGTGGTGATTCGGTTCCATACCTCGAACGTAGTGTAGGCGTCCTTGGCAGCATACTTGATGTGCCTCGTGCTGAGAATCGAAGTCCACAGGCTGTGGTCGTGGTCTGACATCTTCATCTTCATGTCTGCGTACTCGTCGTCGATGATTGCAGCAGCTACATCGCCAAGCGAGTCCAATGGCTTCGTTCCATCAGGCACCCTCCAGTTCGTCTGGATGTCGACGAAGTTGGGGATGTGGAGGTTGCAGCGTGAGAGCTTCTCCTTATCCTGCTTGATGGCGAAGCCAGCGAACTCGAACCTAAGGAAAGTGAACCGCAAGTTATACCTTTCGGAACTGCATACATAGGCATATAGAACTGCAACACGTACTCGACAGAGAGAATTGCTTACCTTGGGTCGCCGAGGAACCTGTCAAAGGGGATGCATCTCTCGCCTAATGTACCACATACCTGGAAAAGAAGCACTGGGTGGTACTTGCTGATGGATAGTTGAACCAGGGCCGCTCTGCTCTTGTCGGGTGTGTACTCCACGTCGATGCCGACGATCTTCTGGCGGCGCCGCTGGAGAACTGTCTTGAACTCTTCGACGTACGTCGCCATGGCGTCGACGTCGGTGGTGTAGATCACCTTCAGCTTCGTCTTCCCGTGCGCAAGCACGTCGTAGTAGGTCCTGGTGAACCCCATTGCTGCAAAGAGGAGGAAGAGGAGGAGGAGGAAGGTGCAGCGTCGTGTGTTTGTGCGGACGGTCTGGTTGATGGAGCGCGGGATTTAAATAGGAGCGGCAGCAACTTCTGCCTAGGCCACGATCTCGTCCCCCAACCGTGTTGACGATCGTGGGTTCGTGATGATCGTGGCCTTCGCGCGGCGTGCAACCGGCCGGATAGGGGAGCGGGGGCGCGGCGCTTCGGGCGATAGTGGGCACATTTATTTTAGGGCAGGCGAACCGAATCGTCCCCCGTAAGCGAACTGCATCGCTTCAGAAGCGGAATCGTTTTCCGTAAGCGAACTGCAACGCTTCAGAAGCCGAGTCGTTTTTCCGTAAGCGAACTGCATCGTGTTACAAGACCGATACGTTTTTTTATTTTTTGTCTATGACCTGTGGGCCTGTCGGTCGGCCTTTTATTCATTAAGTCTCTCTTTTTTCTTCTACTTTTCTCGCAGCCCCCCTTGCCCCCTTCCGCTTCCTCTCCCCCGCGCCCGCACAGAAATCCCCCCCGCCCTCGTGCTCTCGTGGTGGAGAGCGACGACGCCCGCAGCCACCGCCGTACATAGGGGCTCTCTCGTGGTGGACAGCGTCAACGCCCGCAGCCGCCGCCGTCCGTAGGGCGCTTCCTCCGTCGTGGCCGTCCGCACCCGCCTCGTCTGGCCGTCACATCATCCCACGGTGAGCCCCAAATCGCCCCCAATCCGTTCTAGATCTTGTGCTAGGGTTATTTTTCGTGCCAGCATTCTCTTCTTAAGGTTGTTTTGTATGCTTGAAATTGCAACGCCCTATGGATTGAAAGTTTTTCTCTGCCTGCTTTTGGGGTTTGCTGTCTAGGGTTTAATTATTATCCCTTGCTGATTGGAGGCACAACATTTCTTCTTCCTCCCCAATTGATGCGTCACCAGTTAGAACGGCTTCCCCATCTGGTAACTACATCAAAGTGAACTGCATTTTTCATTCAGGGTCAATTTAATTCTTTTGTTGAACGAAATAGTGCACTGCATCTTAGATTCCTTTTTAGCAAGGCCCATTTTTTCAGACATGTGGCAAACTGATATGAACTGCCTCAAGTTAATTGTTTTTACTTTTTTGGAAGGACATTAAGTTACTTGTTATGTTTTAATTGTTAAACATAAACTGCTAAAAGAGCACTGCATTTTGGACATTGCTTTGTATTTTTTTTGTCTATCCACTATGCGGTTGCCAAATTGATATGAGCTGCATTAAGTTTTAGTTTTTGCCTCTCACAGAACTGCATGAATTTGTTTTGTTTTGTATATCTAAGCGCACTTCTTTTTTATATGCGGTCAATTGGTCACTGAACGAATTAGTGCACTGCATCATATATCCCTTTACCAATGTCCACTTTCAGACACGCGTCAATATATATATTCAAGCGACATGAACTGCATTTTTAGGTTTACTGTTATGTTTTAATTGTTAAACATAAACTGCTAAAAAGAGCACTGCATTTCTACATTTTTGTGTTTCCAAGTTGATATGAGCTGCATTAAGTTTAGGTCTCCCTCTCACACACATATTTTTCTTATGTTTTTTCACCCACAGTTTTATCTCCTGGTGGGTCTGGGGGTGGTGGTGTTAACTATTTGATTACACGTTATTTCACAGCCGATGTTGTCGGTGGCGGTATATCAGATCAGGGCAGCATTCCACCTGAATTGAGTGAAACCTAGTCGCAATCTATTGATGGCACAGAGCCAGTTACACAGGATTGGATGGTCCCTGATCAGATTGCAGCCGATGTTGAGAGGAGGCAGGAGTGTGGAGAACTTTACTTTTTTTGTTGCTTGCGGCTCTCCTTGATTCTGCTTCCGATTCTTTTGTTGGGCAGTAGGCGGCCTTGGTGGAATTCCACTGTCTCTTTGTCGACGAATCGTTTGCTCATGGACTTGCCGAACTTGTTGGGTTTCAACATCGGCTTCTGGAGGTGCTATATCATCCGTTCTGATCTGCTGACCAAATGTTTCAAAGACACACGTGTACCTTGGCTGCATAACTGTTATGATTTGCTCTTTGTCATCATCCCCCACCTCATCATCTTTCTGCGCGTGCTCCCCCATGAAGACCAGATTGTCGTCGTCCTCCTCCTCATCCTGCGGGTTTTTTTGTTTCACTGCCTTCTCCATCTCGAATGATGTTTGGTTCACTGTTTTCATCTTTATCCTCTACATCTTCCTCCATGGAGTACGCAGTTCTGTTTGTTGTGTTAAAGAAACCCCTAGGTATTTCAGGTGTTATCCATCCAGGCATCTCCCACTCTTATCTTCCAATGCAGTTCAGGGGCTTTGGGTCATAAATGATTCGAGGCATCTTCTGTTTTTGAGGCATAGTAATTTCCTGCATTTTATTTAGCCAAAGCTTTTTTTATGCACGTCAACAGTGAAATGAACTGCATCTTTGTACTATATATCATTTTTTCCAACTGTAAGAAATTGCACTTCAATTTGTCATTATACAGCAGGGGCACTGTTAGTTAACATGAAGAAACAATGCACTTCAGTTCTAGGCACAGCGCTCTACATATTTAAGTCATTGTAGACTGCAATTTTGATCCATACAGCGTTTTTTTATTTTTCGAAGTATCCTTTTCTGATTTTCTACATGGAGACACATGTGACTGCAGTCGACGCAAGATGGGGCACTGCATGGGTATAAAAACGGCACTTCAAACTGGATGTGGGGGTTTGGTATGTTATTTTCTTACCTTATATGCAGTTCCCTCCTTCTGCAGATGCAGCTCTTGCTGCTGTTGGCGTGCAGTCCACCTCCGATGCAGGAACTCATGCGCTTTTTCCACCTTCGGCATTGTTGCGGGAGAAGGCTGGACGTGCATCATTGCAGTTCGCATCCACGACGAATGCGATGGAGTAGTCATCCTTGCAGTTCGCTTTCCCTTGTCATGCATGACTGAGGCTGGATGCTTCAGCGGCGGATCCCCCAGGTGGTGTTGGGGCGAAGGTGAGGTGCGGCGTCGCTTCCTAAACGCCGCCGCGGAAATATCGTCGCCGACGGACTGCATCGCCGGCCACTTGGCGCGCGCTCCGCGGTGCTGGGCGCGGAAGAAGGCGGGGATTGGTAGGGGTCGCCGTCGGCCGCCGGGGCGCTGGCGCGGAAGAAGGCAGGGAGGGGTGGGTGTCGCCGCCGTCCGCCGGGGCACTGGCGCGCTAGGAGGCGGGTAGGGGAGGGGGGGACGCTGGCTGCCGGCCGCCGGGGCGCTCCCACGCTAGGAGGCGGGGAGGGGTGGGGGAGGCCGCCAGCGTCGGGGCGCTAGC
>LR738714.1:240500896-240626069 GCA_902687465.1 Secale cereale
TATATATATATATATATATATATATATATATATATATATATATATATATATATATATATATATATATATATATATATATATATATATATATATATATATATATATATATATACGACCTAGTCATCGCCAATTGCTTGATAGATCCTAGAATTAGTTGTGCATGTTTGACACATATTTCATTTGCTATCTTATTGTGTGAGGATGTTGCTATACATGTTTTCTTCATTCGGGACATACATTTTTTGTTTTGCTTGTCTTGGTTTTTCTGGCCAAGTGGATTTACAAGAATGCCTAAGCACCTCCTCTAGCTATATATGCTTTCTTGTCTCAAATTATAATCTTGCTACATCACAAAAATTGAACAAGTCATTTTTGGACCCTCCAGGTGAGGCGCACTCGAAATCATCGGTCTGAGAAGGACTGAGCTCCAAAACCTTCCATGTGCTATTAGGTGGGACCAATTCACTCAAACTCGGTCAAACCAAAATCACTTGGATTAATCTAGTTTTCCTTCTCGGTGTCATCGAGTTGAACCATTTTCGCGTTGTCGGATTCAAGGCTCCACGGACCCAAGAAAGGTTCGAACTCTCGGGCATGTGCAAAGAACTCAAACCCACAACCATCTAGTTCGTCACCCCTACAGCCTAGCTCGATGAACAAGGAAAAAGATGGACACAACAGTTTACCCATGTTCGGGCCACCTTGCGATGTAAGACCCTACTCCTGTTTTTTGGTGGATTTACCTCACGAGGGGCTGAAAATGAACTAGTACACGGAAAGAACAACCTCGCGATGTCTGCTCTAGTGTGGGTGTAGGTTGATGAGGTTTCGATCCCCTTCTTGGTGGTGGCTAGCCTATACTTATAGTGGACTTGGTCCTCTTCCCCCAAAATGTAGGCGGGAAGGGATTCCAAAGTGGCCAATTTGAAAGGGGACATGTAGTACATCTTATCCTGACGAAGGGTGGTCTTCATCTACAAAGTCCCTGATCGTGAAGCTGTGGTGGGATCGACCATGACATCAGTCCTGCCATCCTGGCGGTCTTGGTCATGTTGCACGGGAATGGAAACCTTTGTCTGATTCCTCGGGACCTCGCGCCTAGGCTTGCTACCTTAGCACCAAAGAGGAAACCAACCTGCCGTTTTTGCCATAGTGGATGTCCACCTTGTTAGGGTCAGATTAGACCCCCTCTGCAATTCTAAATTCCGATGCAATGCACGAATGGATTGCCATTATTCTTGCCACAAATTATAACCTTCCTGTAAACTACAAATTCCATAGATTAGTTTTGAGCAAAAAATTAGGTCTTGGTTTCCGCAGAATGCATCTCGGACTGACCGATTTGAGATTTTCGAAGTCACCAATTTGGCCTAGGACATTACACTAGTACGTCTCGGTGCTGACAAGTTGTACAAGTTGGTGAGACCGAAAGTAATGTTTCAGTGAAACCCTAGCATATCGGAAAGACCGAGCCACATATTGGTCTGACCAAAACCGTGTCCCATGTTTCAGTTAAGTGCTTCGGTATCATCGATATTATCAACTCGGTGGATCCGAAATGCCTACTGTGAAAACTTGAAACTAAGATTTGAACAGTTTTCTTCAATACTATACACTATTGTGGTCACTCATCTACTCTACCCATACCCATCTATTCATAGGGTCAATGTGCAAGATGTCAAATGCTAGTGAGAGTTAGAATGTCTCAGATGCCAATATTGATCTCAGTGCAGGATCTAGTCCCGAAGGCAACTATTATGAGGGAGACTGGAGATCTCCAGAACTGCCAAAGGTTGCTACAAGGGCAAGAAATACGAGAACCTCAAATGATGAGGATGCGGATTTTTTTGCAAGTGTGGATACTTCAAATAAGGAAAAGGAGGTTATTTCAAAGAAATATGGACAACTGCATGTTCCAAACCTACTACTAATGACAAGATTGCAGTGAGGAAATTTAGCAGCTGCAGGCAAAAGTAAGAAAAGGCCAAGGAAAAGAACTGATCATGTTGTTGGCAAACCCTCCATGTTTGTTGATGAGGAGGAGGAGGAGGAACCAGGAGCTGATGCACCTCCTGCAAAATCTGAGAAGCTTATGTTTGATGCCATGTGGACTACTGCCACCTGGATGTCCGAACCAAAAGTTCCATCAACTAAGAGGTCTACAAGGAACATTTTTGTGAGTGAGAAGAACAAGGCCTGATACGTGTCCTACATATCTACAAGTTTTTATTGTCTCTTCGTATTATATTATCAACTTTGGACTTTTTATATTCATTAATATGCTATTTTATGTTATTTTTGGACTAACTTGTTAACCTAAAGCCCAGTGCCAGTTTCTGTTTTTTCCTTGTTTTTGAGTTTTTTCAGAAAAGGAATATCAAACGGAGTCCAAATGGAATTAAACTTTTGCGATGATTTTTCTTGGACAAGAAGACATCCAGAAGACTTGCAGTTGAATTCAGAAGAGTCCCGAGGAGGCCACAAGCCTCTAGGGCGCACCCTGAGGGCTTGTGGGCCCCTCGGGAGTCCACCGACCCTAATCTTTGGTCTATAAATTCCCAAATATTCCAGAGACCCTAGAAGCATCCACGAAAATACTTTTCGATTGTCCTAGGTCTCTGCTCCCTTGAGGTCCCATCTTGGGGCCTTTTTGATACACTGTCGAAGGAGGATTAGATCACGAAGGGCACCTACATCAGCCTTCCCTCCCCTCCGATGATGTGTGAGTAGTTTACCACAGACCTATGGGTCCATAGCTAGTAGCTAGATGTATTCTTCTCTCTCTTTGATCTTCAATATAATGTTCTCCTCGAAGTTCTTGGAGATCTATTTGATGCAATCTTCTTTTGCGGTGTGTTGTTGAGATCTGATGAATTGTGGATTTATGATCAGATCATCTATGAATATTTTTTGAGTCTTATATGAAGTCTTATATGCTTAATTAAGACAGATTTGTATTTCTCTTCGATCTACTGATTTGGTTTGGCCAACTAGATTGGTTTTTCTCGCAATGAGAGAGGTTCTTTGTGATTGGTTCAATCTAGCGGTGTCCTCACCCAGTGATAGAAGGGGTAGCAAGGTAGGTATTGTATTGTTGCCATTAAGGATAAAAGGATGGGGTTGTATCTTATTGCATGAGTTTATCCGTGTACATCATGCAATCTTGCTTAAGGCGTTACTCTGTTTTCATAACTCAATATTCTAGATGGATGCTGGATAGTGGTCGATGAGTGGAGTAATAGTAGTAGATTCAGGCAGGAGTCGGTCTACTTTTCACGGACGTGATGCCTATATTCATAATCATTGCCTTAGATGTTGTCATAACTATGCGCTTTTCTATCTGATAGAAAAAAAATACCCACCGTATGTTTTCTTCGAGAGAGAAGCATCTAGTGATACCTATGCCCCCCTGTTCTATTTTCCATCGTATATTTCAGATATATAAAACCGAAAACCCAAAAGTACCTTGCTGCACTTATTTTGTATTTATATATTTTTATTTTTACCTTTGTTTTAAATCTATCTCTATCAGATCTCACTCTTGTTAATGACCGTGAAGGGATTGACAACCCCTTTTCCGCGTTGTGTGCAAGTGTTTGTTAATTTGTGTAGGTGAATAGATTGGAGACTTGCTTGTGCCTCCTACTGGATTGATACCTTGGTTCTCAACTGAGGGAAATACTTATCTCTACTTTGATGCATCACCCTTTCCCTTTCAATGGAAAAATCAATGCAAGCCCAAGAAGTAGCAGGAAGAATTTATGGCGCCGTTGCCGGGGAGGTTCTACCTCAAGCCTACCAAGTACTTGTCATAAACGCTCATCTCTTGCACTTACACTATTTTCCATTTTCCTCTCGTTTTCAGCTCCCCCACTTTTAAAACGTTTTCAGAAAAACAAAGAAATATTTGCCTTTTTATTCGCCATTTTTTCGTTTGTCTTTTTGTGTAGTTGTGTGCTAGATCACTTGTTTGTCACAATGACTGAAGAGAAAACTAAGTTGTGCGACTTTTCCAACACAGCCGGCGAGCTCAGCAGATTTGGAGAAGATATTTCTTAGTATAGCAACGCAGCCGGCGAGCTTGCAGATGTCCTTGACTCGTTTTGGTGCCTCAATCTGCTCAATCGCTTTGATCTTGTTGGGGTTTTCTTCGATCCTGCGTTGAGATACAAAGAACCCGAGGAGTTTGCCAGATGGGACCCCGAACACACACTTCTCTGGGTTGAGCTTGAGGTTGATCTTGCGCAAGTTTTCAAATGTCTCCTCTAAGTCTGGCATGAGCATGGCCTTGTCGTTGGTTTTGACCACTATATCATCCATATAGGCTTCCATGTTTCTATGAAGTTGGGGCTCAAAACCAATTTGGACCACTCGGGCAAACGTGAAACTAGTGCTCTTCAACCAGAAAGGCATCCATACAAAGTAGTACGTGCCACATGGGGTGATGAACGTTGTTTTCTCTTCTTCTTCCTTCATCATGAAGATCTGGTGGTACCCTGAGTAGGCGTCGAGGAGCCACAGCAGGTCGCACCCGGCAATGGAGTCCACTATCTGGTTAATGCGCGGCAAAGGGAAGGGTCCTTCGGATAGGCTTATTTGATATCCGTATAGTCGATACATAGCCTCCATTTCCCGTTCGCCTTACGCACTACTACCGTATTGGCTAACCACGTGGGGTGGAGAACTCCCGTGGCTAGGCCTGCCGCCTCCAACTTCCTGATCTCCTCGATGATGAAATCTTGGTGTTCCAATGCCTATTTCCTGACCTTCTGCTTGTCGTGCCGCGCATAAGGACAGACAACAAGGTGGTGCTCAATCACCTCCATGGGAACGCCGGGGATATCGGACGATTGCCATGAAAAACGTCGACATTCTCGTGCAGGAAGGTGACGAGCGCGCCTTCCTATTTATAGTTGAGGGTGGCACTTATGGTAAAAGCCCCACCCGTGTCGTCTTCCCTGACGGGGACCTTCTTGGTGTCTGGAGGGTCCGCCTTGGACCTCTTGCTCCCACTGGCGGAACTCTCTGGCACATCCCCAACAGGAACGCGGCGCTCCGAGGAGGTGCGTTTGCCGGAGGGGGTGCAGGACCTCTTGCCGGGGTTCGAGACCTTGTCGGGAGGGACCTTGCCGGCAGAGGCAAAGGTCTTGTCGGGGTACCTCTCCCCTGGAGTCACGGCGGTAGGAGCCAGCTCCTTGGCGGCATCTGCGACAACTGCCTCTCGGTAGAGCTGGTCGGCGTAGATGAGTTTGTCTTTTTTGTCGGAGGGAATCGTGATGATGCTCATTCGGTCGGGCATCTTCAACATGTTGTAAGCGTAGTGTGAGGCCGCCATAAACTTGGCCAGCGCCGGGCAGCCAAGGATCCCATTATAGGGCAAGGGGATCTCGGCGACGTCAAAGATGATCCTCTCCGTCCGATAATTCAGCTCGCCCCCGAATGTAACGGGCAGAGCAATATTTCCTTTCTGCTGACTCCTCCCCAGGATGACCCCTTGAAACATGCCCGTCTATTCGAGGTCTCCATCGGGGATTTGTAGCCTCTTGATCACAACGGGCGAGATCAGGTTCAGACCAGCCCCGTCGTCAACTAACACTTTTGTCACCTTGAGGCTGCGTACTGTTGGTGAAACCAACAACGGCAAACATCCGACCGCGTTGTACGGTCAGGGTGATCCTCGGCGTCAAAAATGATAGGCGCGCTGGACCACTTCGGCGGCTTCTAGGCGTCGAATGATGGTTCCACCGCAGTGACATGACGTGTCCACCATTTTAGTTGGCGGTGAGAAGTATTCAGCGAGGCGCCACCGTCGACGCACATAGCCGCTGGTGCTATCTGGAATTCATGCTCGCTGGACTCATCGTCCTCGCCATGATCATCTTCCTCCCTCTTGTCGTGGCCCCGAGCGAGCCTTTCCGTTTGGTTGCCTTCGTTACGGCGACCACCTTGGCCACCACGCTTATTGCCAGTCGCCTCGGCACTGCCCGGGCCCTTCTCCTTGTCATGCCTCTCATATTCAGCTTTCTGCTTCTCTGCGAGTAGCTCGACATGTCGGCAATTCTAGAGGTCATGTCCCTTGGTGTGATGAATCTTGCAGTACTGCTTGCTGGAGCCCCCTGGTTTGTCGGTGGCCGCCAAGGCCCGACAGGCGATGCACCCGGCAACTTCCTTGTCGGGTTTGTCAGCCTTGGCCCTTTTGGCGGCACTGGGGTCATCAGACCCCTCCACGGCAAGCACAGCCTTGCCCTTTTGCTTCCGGTTGCGACATCAGCCCTTCTTTGCCGGGGCGATGCCATCTCCGTCTGAAGAGTCGGTTTCCGCGCCGACATCTTCGCCGGGGTCATCCTTTCCTCTTCAGCCCGAGCGGATCTATCAGCCAGAACATAGAGCTCGGCCACATCTTTAGGCTTGTTCATCGCCAGCTCCTCATGCATCTTGCAGTTGCTTACATTCTGATGGAATGTACTGATAACGGTGGCGGGATGAACGTTCGCGATGTTGTACTACACACGACTGAACCTTTGTATGTACTTGCGCAAGGTTTCGCCATCCTTTTGGGGGATGACATGCAAATTGCTTTCCTGGCCAGGAGCTTGGTGGCCCCCGGTGAAGGCGCCAACAAATTCGTGGCACAAGTCCGACCAGGAGGAAACGGAACCCACGGGCAGGTGCATCAAACACGACATGTTGGGCTTGAGCACCTACGGGAAGTAGTTGGTGAGCACCTTGTTGTCGCAAGCCCCAGCAGCCTGCATCGCAATGGTGTAGATGCTGAGGAACTCCGACGTGTGGGTCTTGCCGTTGTACTTTTCTCCTACCTCAGGCTTGAACGTGCGGTGTGAGGGCCACTGGAACCGCCGCAGCTCACTGGTAAAGGCCGGGCAACCCACCTCGTAGGGTAAGTCGCCAGGGTCCCCAGTGCTGGGTGGTCCATAGTAGGCCCTGCACACCTATCTGATTGATGGTGTGCTTCCCATCGTCGCTCGATGGTGGTTCGGGTGTCTTCCTGGGCCCGTTCCCTAAGAACTTGACATTGGTCGCGACGGGCTCGCGGGTCGGACGACGGGTGGAAAAGTTGTCATGGGGGTCGGCCCGACGAGCCAGCGGCTACTATTGCTGGCGTGGAGGAGGAGAGTGCACCTTGGTCGCAGCCGCTCCGGTCCTCTCACCACCAGCGTGCGTCCCCTCACGAGAGCGTCGGTGTGAGGGTCCCACTGGCTGCAGTTCAACTTTACTGGCTCAACTGATAAGGCTCCAGATAGTGGCTCTCCACTCGTCGAGCTTTTCTGCGATGGGAGGAAAGTCGAGGAGCAGTTGCGTGCGTGCCAACGCCTCTCCTGGTGTAGGTGGCAGTGAAAGTTGCATGGAACGTGACGCGCTCTGACTTCTAACCACATTAGAAGGAGCTCTATCACGGTCCCGCCGCCGCACGCCGCACGCCGCTACTGCCAGTGTCCGCACGTGCATTCTGGCCTGGTGCGTCTTCAGAGTGACGCATAGGGCTCTTCCCGCAGTGGTACCCGGAGGCACCGACATCACGATATTGCTCGTCATGTACGAGCTGAAAAGATCACGGAGCAGGCGTCGGCGGAGGTGTCCTAGAGGTTGCCGTGCCGTCCGTGGGTAGCACATTGACGTTTTAGACCCAGCGGCGTGTGTATCATCGTCTCGGGCACGAACGACGCCGCTCGCCTAGCTCCGATGGCCTAAGTGTCGTGGAAGCTTGCTGGTCGTGCCTCCACCACAATCTGTAGTCTCCTCATCGCCCGTCCGTGCTGGGACGGGCGGTGCGGCCCTAGATGGGCCGACCGCCGCTATCCCCTTCTTCTTGGGAGCCATCGCGATGGAGGAGAAGGTGCACTAACTCCTAGACCTGATTTTCGCAACCTAGTGCCCCCTACCTGGCGCGCCAAAGATGTCGTGGAAACGACACCTATGGGATCCTGGGTATCCCTTTTGCTGCGGTTGCGGGGCGTAGAGTTGTGCAAAGAGCGGGTCTAGGCGATCAACGCGTGGGAATTTTTACCCAGGTTTGGGCCGCAAGATGATGCGTAAAACCCTAGTCCTGCTTTTCTGTGTACATCCAGTGTTCTTGAGCTCTTGAACTGGCATCCATGCGTGGATGTTCAAAAAGTCCGACCCCTCTCTCTGTATGCCATCGGCCTCCTTTTATACGTCCAAGGGGTTGCTGATAACCCTCAACCGTAAGGGATCGAGATAGTCTTCGCGGGTTAGAATAACCCAATTTATTGATTCGACACACGGGGAGCCAAAGAGTATTTATAAGCTTTGACAGTTGAGTTGTCAATTCAATCGCACCTGAAATATACTTACTTGCAACAAAAGATAAGTGGTAACAGTGATATGATAGTGATAATAGTGATAGTAAAAGTAAACAGCAAAAGTAAATAGTGAAGGTAAATGGCAAAAGTAGCAACTAGTGACAAGCAGGGTTTAAAACACTGTAGGCTAGGGAGATGGATGGTTGGGCGCTGCATGGATGAGATAGATTCTAACTTGGGGCACGGCACACGGAAAAGTAATGATCATCCAGGCAAATATCAAACATTAGGCATGTATCCCGTAGGTAGTTGTACGTGCTTGCAATAAGAACTTGCACAAAATCTTTTGTCCTACCATCCCGCTATGAACGGGGCCAAAAGGAACTTATGGAGATTAAGGTGCTCCTGTCAAAGAGCACCGGAACAAAGCAATGAACTCAATGGATACATGTAATCCTCAAACTACGGACCATCCCCTTTGGTGTCCCAAGCTGTCACTTTTGGGATCGTCTGTTCCGAACCGTAATAGGTGCAAATAACTCATAGATAGGATCACGGACACAAATATATTCATGCAAACACATATGGTTCAGATCTGAGATCATGGCACTCGGGCCCTAAGTGTCAAGCATTAAGAATATCAAGTTGAAGCAAAGATGATAAACACCATAGTAGATGATAGGCAACATGCCCCCAACGATCTGACAAACTATTACATGATCTAACTCATCCAATCCCTACCATCCCCTTCGCCTACAGCAGGGGAATTACTCACACATGGAGGGAGAAGTCATGGAGGGATGATGGAGTGGTGATGATGATGATGATGGCGACGATCTCCCCTCTCCGGAGGCCAATTCAGCCTCCAGATTAGCCCTCCCGATGAAAAACAGAGGGTGGCGGCAGCTCCGCGACGGAAAACTGCGAAAAGAACTTATGATCTGGGGTTTCCGCGTCGTGAGTAAAAATACAAGGCAAAGTAGGGCACCAGGGGGTGTGGGCCCCACCCAGGCGACCCCCCGGTGCGGCCCAGGGGGGGCGCGCCCACAGGGCGCCTGGGCACCCCCTGGCCCCCCTCTGGCCCCTCTTCTGGCCCCTGGTTCCTTCGGGTGCGTGGATTTTCTGTGATTTTTTGTAGATTTTTCTGAGATACCTAAAAATCCGTTTTCCTGCACACAATAAAACCATACAGGTAGCTCTGCTGAAAACAGTGTCAGTCCGGGTTAGTTTAGTTCAAATCATGCAAGAATGAGGTCAAAACAATATCAAAAGTGTTTGGAAAAGTAGATACGTTTGAGACGTATCAACTCCCCCAAGCTTAGCATATTGCTTGTCGTCAAGCAATTCAGTTCAACGAACTGGACGCGACAAAGAAAACTTTGACAAACTCTTTTGCTTCATTAGATGTATATAAGCATGTACTACGGAAAGAGTCTAGCAAGTATTAAAACAGTACTATGAGGACAATGCAAGGAGCAATCCTTCTTTCAAGTGACTAGTTACAAATACTTAAAAGTAAATAATATACTACTGAAAATCAAGACAAGATTACATTGCACATAGCTTGAGCATACTAGGGTGGTATCCCGCTAGTCTCCATGAGTGAAGCAAAACATAAATGCAGAAACTCCTCCAGAGTTTTAAAGGCGACTAGAACTAAGAATTTCAGAATAAATCATATCACAAGTATGCAGAAGACAATGTAATACTTTGGGACAATGCACATTACACTCAGAATGACAATTATGCTCTCCTAGTTAGTGCTTTGAAGAAAGAAGGTGAAGACTCTCGAACCGTGGCTTTTGTTGGCAAAGTTGAAAACCCGTGATCGGAAACAAAAACTAAACATGTACCAGAGCTCTTGGTTTTTAGAAACAGAGGTAAAAACGTTTTTGAGAGGTGCATATTTCGTCAACGAATGCTAGTAGATAACTCAATCACTTTTTGAGTGGACAAGTCTCGAGGAACGGCTCCCGCATGAGGACGATCACATCCTCTTAATCTCCTTTGTTTATCACTGCCAAAGTTTTCTGATTTCTCATGAACAAAGCGTGAAGGAGGGTTTGTTTGTTATATTATGTTTTTGAGCCGGGCGGACTGGATGCCAGTTCCTTCTCGTATTAAGGGTTTGCACATTAGACATGCAATCCAGGGGTGAAACTTGTCCAACTTAAAAAGATCATGAATTAACTACTACTTCCTCATGAGCTAAAACATAGGCACAAAAAGAGAAATGCTTTTGATTAATTTCGAGATGGTACACGAAAGTCTTCGTTAGGAATGGCAGGTAAATACCATGTATAGGAAGGTATAGTGGACTCATATGGCATAACTGGTTTTAAGGATTTTGGATGCACAAGCAGTCAGTCCGCTTAGTACAGGTGGAAGTTTAGCAAAAGACTGGGAAGCGACCAACTAGAGAGCAATAACGGTCATAATCATGCAGAGCGACAAAGCAACATTGAATCGGGCATGAAAGTGATATAACTATTCTGAAACTCAAAGATCATCAAGGCAGAGTAGACTTTTTAGTCTTAACATGTGTAAGCATGTGCCAAGTCAATCCAAAAATTCTCTAAAGGGAAATACCACCTTAGTATAACAAACTATGAACAGTGCAATGCATGTAGATCATTTCAATAACACATTATATACTCTAGTTATTCGAGACTAGCCACAAGGAAAGCATGAACCACTGAAAGAGCATTGCAAACATAGCACTATGTCGCTACAAGCTGGTCTCTAGATCATAAGTACAGGCATATGTACAAAAGTAGAAACAAAAAGAGTTCATACCGGTCTTCCTTGTTGCTTCCCTTCAGTCGATCTTCGTCATTAATGCTTGTCACTTGCACGATTGAACGTAGGAAATATAATTAAATGCCATCACAGACTCGAGCTGAACTCTGAAAACAAAGCAAACTAAAGAGAGAAAGGAAATCTTTTTGGATTTTTCAAAGGTTGAATAAAAGCAAAAGAAAGAGAAAATCTTTTTGTTGTTTTTGCAAAGAGAGAAATAAAGAAGAACGGGCAAAAACTTCGAAAAGATCAAAGTGAATAAAACGGATAATACAATGGAAAAGTAAGAGGGGCACGTACTCCCCCAAGCTTAGGCTTTTGGCCTAAGTTGGAAGCAGCTACTGCCCCCAGGAGCCTCCTGCTCCGGGGGTATGGTGGTGAGTCCAAGGGTCGTAGAGGGATGCTTGCGCGTACACCGAACTCCTCGGAGTCTCCTACGAGGAAGGTTCCGAGCGCCAAACAGAGGAAGAACCTTCACCAAACTCGGTGGCGGTCTCTTCCTGAAAATGTGGTAACTCACCGTGCTTCTCCTCGTCGGGCACAACCCCCTCCATGGGGTTATGAAACTGATGCTGGACCATGAACTCATCGAACTGGACAACATCAAAGGACCATCCGTTCCTGCGAGAAAAATCAAACAAAAGAGGTGCAGGTAGACGGATCTCGCGTTCCGCGGTAGTTCCGAAACGCAAGATATAAACAAGATTATCAAGCTCAGAACCCATGGTGACAAACTTATGCCTTTTCATAGCAGCACGATCAAAGCTTAATTAAGTAAAAGGATTATCATCAGGGTGTGGGGTGCCTCCAAGATGTTCTAAGATAAGTGTGGCATAAACGCCACCATATAAGTCCCCCTTGTTACCGTTCATAGCAAGGCGTCGAGCAATTAAGGCACCCAGATTATAATCAGACCTCCCTGAGAGGGCTGCTGCCAGGATAGCAATATCCGGAGCAGAAATGTTGCTCGTGTTGTCACGAGCTAACACCCCTCTGGCAATATAATATGCAAAATACCTGAGGTGATGAAATAAGATGCTGGAGATCTTCGACCGATGAATATCCCTCGTACCCATGCTGCAGAGAGAGTTGATGACGGTTTTCAGCTCGGAGGGCTGAGTGGCCATCCTAGCCGTCCTCCCAACGTTCGGCACACCTATTATTTCACAAAAAATTTCCAAAGTCATGGTGATAAGATCATTGTAAATTTTAAACTCAATAGCACCTGAATCAGGATTATATCTAAAACTGTTAATGAAACTGGAGGTGAGTTTTTGATACTGGGTAACACGGCTCGTGACGAGTCATGTCAAACCTGCATTAGCACAAAGATTATAAAACTCATCCTTGATTCCCGCAGCTTCGAGGAATTCATCACATGGAAATGTCATCGCACGTGCTGGACTTGTGTATTCCAACAACTCCAGGGGCACATGATCTTCATTATAGCTCACCCTAGCAGTCGATGGTGAAGCTGCGGCTCTAGTAACTCGACCGGAGTGTGCGGGCCTTCTCTTCTCAAGCCACCCTTTTGCCCTTCCTAACAAACTCATTTCTGAATTATTTTTTTGCAATTCACAAAAATGAGGACTAAAACAAGATGAGTTAAGGCACACTACTCAACTCACTTGCCCAAGGCATAAACTTGCATCAAAACTTGGAAAATAACTTTCTACACATGCATGCAAGCTCATCTCTACAGCACCAAGAACTACTAAATACTCACAAATGAGGCCACCAATCAAAAATCTAATTGGAGGGATAGAGGAGTCACATAACAGGGAGTATTTGCTCAAAATTTCAGCTCATATGAGGGGCTGTAGAGAGAGATCGAAGAATCGCCTCCAAGAACAGCAAGAACACAAGAACAAGTGCAGAACTCGCGTTTTTGGAGAAAGAGAGAGAGAGAGGAAGAAGACATACCTGGAGGGGGGTCCTGTGGGCCCCAGGCGCCCTGTGGGCGTGGCCAGGGGCTGGGCCGCGCCAGCTGGCCTCCTGGGCCACTGGTGGGTCCCCCTGGCTGGCCCCAGGTCCCTCTGGGTCTCTCCCGTCGTGGAAATTTTTATTTAAATTTTTCTGGAATTTTTCTGAAAACTTCACTGTTGAAATTTTTTCGAAGTTCAAAAAGCTGCGGAACTCTCTGAATACTTGAAGTAGTGAGTAGTATTGTGAAGCTTCAAAACATAAATACTTGGTACAGCAAGTAGGACAAAAACTAAAAACAAATGAAAACATAACAAGCTCAACTTTTTATCTATATAAAACATGTTTACTAGTAAGGTTGATCAAGTCTTACCAACAAATAGGCGATATATAGAGCAAAAAGTCTCACCTCCTACGAAGTAGTTACTAAACCTTTAATTTGATGGACATTGTCCCCACCATGATAGTTTTATATTTGTGAGGCACATGTAGTGGACAGTCCCATTCTCTAATTTTCACGGTCTCGATATTCTTTATGGAGTTGAGGGCATGCCTCCTGTCGATCTTCTTCGGAAAATATACCGTGTGTTCTTTATCATTCACATGGAAGGTAACCTTCCCTTTATTGCAATCAATAATAGCACCTGCGGTGTTAAGGAAAGGTCTACCAAGAATAATGGACATGCTCCCATCCTCGGGCATGTCAAGCACAACAAAATCAGTAAGAATTAAACAATTAGCAACCTCTACGGGAACATCCTCACAAATACCTATCGGAACAGCGGTTGACTTGTCAGCCATCTGAAGGGAGAAATCTGTAGGAATTAGTTTCTCTAAACAAAGCCTCTCGTAAAGAGAGAGAGGCATAACACTCACTCCTGCTCCAAGATCACATAAAGCAGTTTTGACATAATTATTCATTATGGAGCAAGGAATGGTGGGTATACCTGGATCACCGAGCTTCTCAGGAATCTTGCCACTGAAAGAGTAGTTAGCAAGCATAGTAGATATTGCATCATTAGGAACTTTTCTTTTATTAGTGACAATATCTTTCATATATTTTGAATAAGGAAGTAACTTAATAGCATCAGTCAAAGGGATTTGAAGAAAAAGAGGTTTAATCCACTCACAAAACTTATTGTAATGCTCTTCTTCTTTAGATTTGATGGACTTACCTGGAAAGGGCATGGGTTTTTGTACCCATGGTTCTCTTTCTTTCCCATGTTTTCTTGCGATGAAGTCTTCTTTAGTGTACCTCTTACGTTTGTCAGGTGCTTCTTCCTCTCGAACTTCAGGCGGATCATTCTTCTCACTATCCTTACCTTCAGGTTCAGCACCGTCTTCAGTCTCAGCATCGGATATAGATACACTGTTGGGATCAACAGCTGGCTCTTCATCTGCAATAGGATCATTAGAATTGTCAGTCTCCTTATGTTTCTTCTTTTTCTTTGGAGAGCCAACAATTTCTTCTTCCTGCATTTGAGAATCCTACTCGATTCTCTTCGGATGTCCCTCTGGATAGAGAGGATCTTGAGTGCTATTTCCTCCTCGGGTCTTAATCCCGAAAGCCTGCAAATTATCTTGTTTGGCATTGTTAGCAAGCAGATCTCTTTGCACATTAGAAATTTGGTCAAGCTGAGTTCGAACCATATGAAAATGCTTCACAAGACATTGAACATCATTAGCTATTCTATCTAAAACATCAAGCAGTTTTTCGATAGCAAGAGAATTATCATGCAATTGACTTTGTATCCTCTCATTAAAATGGTTTTGTTTCATAATAAAATTATCAAACTCATCTAAACATTGATCAGGAGGCTTACCATGAGGGATGTCACTTGCGTTGAAATCTAAAAGAGAGTGTACCTCTACCATAGGAGGGTGAGTAGTAGGCTCACACAGCTTCTCAATAGGCGGTAGATTCTTCACGTCTTCAGCTTTAATACCTTTCTCTTTAATAGACTTCTTTGCTTCTCGCATATCTTCGGGTCTTAGAACAAATATGCCCCACTTCTTTGGTGGTGGAGGTGGTTCAGGGACGGACCAATCTTCATGGTTTTTGGCAATCCTGCCCATCAAATCCTCCGCATCGTCCGGTGTTCTTTTCCTGAAAACACAACCAGCACAACTGTCCAAATAGGACCTGGATTCATCAGTTAGACCAGCATAGAATATATCGATTAATTCATTCTTAGGAATTTCATGTCCTGGTCTAGCCCGAATCAGACCGCAGTACCTCCCCCAAGCTTTAGGGAGGGACTCATCCTGCAACTGTTTAAAGTTATAAATTCTTTGTAAAGTAGCATGTTGCATGTGAGCAGGAAAATACTTATCAACAAAAGAGTGAGCTAAGTCTTGAGGACTCTTAATGGAACCGCATGGGAGTGAATCATACCATGCTTTAGCACCTTCCTTCAAGGAGAAAGGAAGAAGCTTGGTGATATAAAAGTATCGTATCTTCTCATCTGTGGTAAACAGGCCACCTAACTCACCGAGTTTAGTCAGGTGTGCAATAGCATCATCATTTTCTCTGCCATAAAAGGGGTCAGCTTCAACCATAGGTTTAAGTGAAAGATCAACAGAGAAATCATAATCAGGATCATCAATGCATATAGGAGATGTAGCAAATTCAGGATCAGGAACGGTTTTGTTCTTCAAAGAGTGTTTTTCAAATAGTTTCTTAATAACTTCAGGGTCAGAGCCAGAAAACTCTGTCAGTTCCCTGCATAAATCTTCATCAAGCATATAGTAATCATCATCAAGGAGCCTCTCTTTGAGTTTACTCAAATCAGGATAATCATAAGTTTCACCAATAGGGTAGCGAGTAACAGGAAGTTCAATTCCAGACTTTTTAGCAGCAGCAGCAATTTGTTTCTCAAGAGCATAACCAAGCGAACTAATATCATCAAAAGTAGTAGAGGCATCATCAAGAGTATCGGACATAGTAACAGATTCAGTAGGAGCATCATGTGGTGGTCGTGAGGCAAACTTACTCATAACAGAAGGTGAATCAAGTGTAGCACTAGTGCTCAGAGCAGTACCTCTTCTTGTAGTGGATAGTAAGATCGGAACCTTGGGGTCTCCTTTCTTACCCCTAGTGGATGAAGTGCAGCAGGTAGGATACCTCAAGTAGACTTGTAAATATTGCTATGCTCCCCGGCAACGACGCCAGAAAACGGTACTTGATAACCCTCAACCGTAATGGATCGAGATAGTCTTCGCGGGTAACAATAACCCAATTTATTGATTCGACACACGGGGAGCCAAAGAGTATTTATAAGCTTTGACAGTTGAGTTGTCAATTCAACCGCACCTGAAATATACTTACTTGCAACAAAAGATAAGTGGTAACAGTGATATGATAGTGATAATAGTGATAGTAAAAGTAAACAGCAAAAGTAAATAGTGAAGGTACATGGCAAAAGTAGCAACTAGTGACAGGCAGGGTTTAAAACACTGTAGGCTAGGGAGATGGATGGTTGGGCGCTGCATGGATGAGATAGATTCTAACATGGGGCACGGCACAAGGAAAAGTAATGATCATCTAGGCAAATATCAAACATTAGGCATGTATCCCGTAGGTAGTTGTACGTGCTTGCAATAAGAACTTGCACAACATCTTTTGTCCTACCATCCCGCTACGAACGGGGCCAAAAGGAACTTATGGAGATTAAGGTGCTCCTGTCAAAGAGCACCGGAACAAAGCAATGAACTCAATGGATACATGTAATCCTCAAACTACGGACCATCCCATTTGGTGTCCCAAGCTGTCACTTTTGGGATCGCCGGTTCCGAACCGTAATAGGTGCAAACAACTCATAGATAGGATCACGAACACAAATATATTCATGCAAACACATATGGTTCAGATCTGAGATCATGGCACTCGGGCCCTAAGTGTCAAGCATTAAGAATATCAAGTTGAAGCAAAGATGATAAATACCATAGTAGATGATAGGCAACATGCCCCCAATGATCTGACAAACTATTACATGATCTAACTCATCCAATCCCTACCATCCCCTTCGCCTACAGCAGGGGAATTACTCACACATGGAGGGAGAAGTCATGGAGGGATGATGGAGTGGTGATGATGATGACGATGGCGACGATCTCCCCTCTCCGGAGGCCAATTCAGCCTCCAGATTAGCCCTCCCGAGGAAGAACAAAGGGTGGCGGCGGCTCCGCGACGGAAAACTGCGAAAAGAACTTCTGATCTGGGGTTTCTGCGTCGTGAGTAAAAATACGAGGCAAAATAGGGCACCAGGGGGTGTGGGCCCCACCCAGGCGACCCCCCGATGCGGCCCAGGGGGGGGGGGCGCCCACAGGGCGCCTGGGCACCCCCTGGCCCCCCTCTGGCCCCTCTTCTGGCCCCTGGTTCCTTCGGGTGCGTGGATTTTCTGTGATTTTTTGTGGATTTTTCTGAGATACCTAAAAATCCGTTTTCCTGCACACAATAAAACCATACAGGCAGCTCTGCTGAAAACAGCGTCAGTCCGGGTTAGTTTAGTTCAAATCATGCAAGAATGAGGTCAAAACAATATCAAAAGTGTTTGGAAAAGTAGATACGTTTGAGACGTATCAGTTGCCACATTGACACACAAGAGGTGTAAAGCTACTACAGTGTAGAAGGTTATCCCCTGACATCTTAGGACAAACGCATTTAATGTGTCACCTATGTGTCCCCTAGCTTTATTGGGGACGGAAAGAAAGCTTGTCCCGCCCATTGCCGCCTCGCCTCGCTCCGACACGTGTCGAGGCTGATGAGCCATGGCGCCACGCTGGCTGGTAGCTGTTGTGGTGGCAGGCTCTTCACGAAGATCTGCATGCCACCACGCAGGTGCTTGTAGTTGGCGTAGGAGCCGCATGCTGCCACATATGTGCTTGTCCAGTTGGCAAGCTTGTAGTCGCGTAGGAGTGGTCGTGGGGTGGTGAAACCTTGGCGGGCGCGGGCCTGGCTGTGGCCCCGCAGACGCTCCCGCAAAAGGGTCTTGTCGGGGTCTTTTGGCCATCCCCGACAAGGCTCTTGGTGGGGGTCTTCGGTCGCACCCAGCAAGGCTCTTGCCAGGGGTCTTCGCCTTCTGGTCCCTTGCCCTTACAAGGGTTTGCAAGCTAGTGCGTAGGTGCCCCTTTGAATCTTGGTCTTGACATTGTCGATAGAGTCCTGGCTCTCAGACCCAAAGGAGGTGGGCTTGCCGGTGTTTGGGCAAGCGGCCCCTGGCAAGAGGGCAAGGCTCTTGCTGGGGTCGCGTAGGTCACCCCGGCAAGGGTGTTGTCGCGGGAGGAGCCCACCTTGCCCTTTTGTCCTTCATGTCTCTAGATTGAGAATTGCCTGGGCGGCTTCGTGCCTTCCTTCTCCTGCTCTGCCAAGAGTGGTCGTAGGTGCGGCTCCAACTGCCCGTGCGCAAGTAAAGAGGTGCAAAAGCACCCCTTCTTATGTACACTAACACATTACTCCAATGAGTGTACGGCACCCCACAAGAAGATAAAAGGCTCACCTAAAAGAAGAAGTAGAAGAGAAGAATCACCTCAAAGAGAGAGAAGGAGTAGAGATGATCGTTATGAATGAATACCCTCTTGAAGAAGAAAGGATTCAGAATGTAAAGACAAATCATCAAAGGGCTACACAAGATGAAGACATCAAGCTCATGTTGGTGAATGGGGTTCTGACTCTGATTCTGACACTCACTCCGAGAGAAGTTACCACTCTGACACCGACTATAGTCAAGATGAAGGTGTTGCCGGACTTGCTCTAGTGCCGTCCAACTTGTCGGATTTCGGGTTCTGGCAGAACCCTAAAGGTCCGAACTCTGGGGTGCACACGAAGATCTCTCCTTCCGCCCTAGTTCGCCTCCTCAACAGCTCTAGATCTAGCTCGTCAGATCCAATTGATACTGGTTCGGGCCACCGTTGTGGTGTAACACCCTAATCTAGTGTGGTGTGGTGGATTGCTTTGTAGGCGGAGGAAGAACTAGTACATGGATGAACTGCCACCTGAGGAGAGGTATTCTTGAGCTCGGGTGAGCTTGCGGTGTCTGAGAGGTCTTGATGATCCGATCCCCTACCTATGGTGGTGGCTAGACCTATTTATAGTGGCCAAGGTCCTCTTCCCAAATATTGAGCGGGAAGGAATCCTACAACGGCCAAATTTGAAGGGGGACAGCTAGTACAAGCTATCCTGACAAAAGGTGGTCTTCGCTACCAAAGGCTCTAGTGGTGACGCCGCCGTGGGCTCTGCGATGACCTCTGTCCTGCCGTCATGCTGGTCCTGGTCTCGTTGCACCGATCTGGAAACCTTTGCCTAACGCCTCGGGACTCTGCGCCTGCGCCTGCTCCTTTAACACTGGAGAGGAAATTGGCACTCTGCGCCTGCTGGCCCTCGCCTGGCTTTGGTGGTCACTTCTAACGTCACGAGGACCTCGCGAGGTGCCCCTCGCCTTAGTATCTCTGATCCTCACGAGCCAGCCTGGTGAGGCCGCCCTTGGGGATGTCCTGTGTAGTCCGCCTCGCGAGGCTTAGCCCCCCACGAGGGTCTTGAGTGTTGCTGAAGAAGTTGGGCCACACTAGGCCACCTTGCGAGCCACGCTCTGGGCCACGGGCAGGCAAGTCTGGATACCCCCGTTCCCAGAATGCCGACAGTAGCCCCCGGGCCCAAGACGCACTCGGGCTTGGCTTCGCGGCAAAGCCAAGGGCCAAATGCGGACCGTCGCGGGCCCCAAAGCCCGCGGCCTCGTTCGACGCGTGGCACTTGATGGGACGTGGGTGTCTCCACTTCCCAACGCAGCCTTAGTGACTGCGCGACTCGTCAAGTCTCTCTGTGCACAGCGGACCATCATTACCTGCATTTATGGGGACGGCAGTTGGCCTTCCTCTGGCTATAAATAGGGCGGCAGGCTGAGCCCTTGCCACCCATCTTCTTCCCCCGTTCCCGTTGCTCCTTCACTTGACCGAACCGCCCATGGAGCCAACCAGGAAGTACTCATCCATGGAGAAGGGGAAGGCTCGGCAAGAGGGGCTCGGCTCACCACCAGCTAAAAGAGGGAGAGGCCGCCCTCATTAATGTGCCGCGACCCCTGTCGGGGACGCGAGCGGGCGTGGGCGGACCCCCACGGCGCCCATAGCCGCCCTTGGTAGTCGCAGCAGCGGTCCATTGAGTGGCGAGGGCCGTCATGGCATTGGCGATCCGATGAATGGAGGGAGGCGCTCTGGGGTTGTCAGACCTCCCTAGCCGCATTCCCACCTGGCAGAGGTGGCGCTGGAGTTCATCGTGTGGTCGTAGAGCCCAACTGGCACCAGGCTCCAGCTCCCGCGCTCCTTGGCCGACGAACTCCTTGACGCGAGCCCCGACGGCTTTTGGCTGCAAGCGGATGGTTGTTGTAGCAAGGCGTCGTGGGAAGTGGTGGAGGTCTCCGCCTCGGGCGCCGTGGCTTTGGCCCGAGGTTGGCAGATGTTCGCCCGCGCGTGCGGTTTGGGCGGCCGATGCACCCTTCACTTCAAGTCCAGCGACGACTTGACCCTCTTCGTGAGGGTGTTTGGAGAAGACAGGTGCCGCGCCAAGTGTTTCCCTGAGGACAACGGTGGCGGCGCGGTGCTTGGCCTAGGCGACGGCCGTAGCTCGCCCAGCTACGACGGCTCCTCCTTCAGCGACAGCTCCAGCTGCGGTGGCTATGACCAGCCGCCACGCCTCCGCGCCCACTTGGAGGGTAACACTGGGTCGTCTCGTTGTCACGCTCAGGTGAAGTGTGAACAGGGCTCTGCCTGATCCCGAGGTGTAGGTCCTCGCTAGCAGCCGTGCCCCGATGGTCGCTGTCAGCCATTCTTAGTCTCTCTTCTTTTGTCCTGTATCGTTTGATCAAACAAGCATGGAGCCCTAGGGGGCATGTAATGAACTGTCGCTTCATGGCATTTAGTACCTTGCATACGGTTCCGGCCTATTGCTCTGCGATCCGTTTTTTACATGTCCTTAGGTGAGGAGACTTATCTTGATGCGCTCGGGATCGCTCTCATCTTGTGTTGTTCGACCCTTCGGGAGGCTGCAAAAACTCGTTAGGTTATTATCATTTACTGCTCGAGGCCTTTGACACGGGTCGAGCATGATCGGCCGCCCCTTGTCGCGGTACCCGTGGGGCACGAACCTAAGAATGTGGGGCGCGCCAGTTACGAGCCCTGTTCGGGCGCCTCCTAAAGGCTAAAGAGGAGGGCGCGCTGGGGAGAGCGACATGCAACTGGCGCTCTCCCTGGGCTAGTCCGAAAGGAGGAGAAGAACCACATGGAATTTGAGAGAAGAACCGCAGAGGGGGATCAAAACCAAATAATCGAGGAACACCAGAACCTTCAGCATCCATTAAAAGGGGGAAGATAGGAACAAGCCAACTCCAGAAAGCAAATGAACGGCCGCGTCCGGCACCTAATCTAGTCTTCTCACCAGTGCGGAGCTAAGTGCTGCCACTAGGACGTGGGAGGGAGCCCCCGAGGCCCGAGGGCGCTTCTCCGGAGACTCCGGGGCATGTACAGCCCCACTCATTATTACGTAAGAGTGTCACGAGTGGAGATCTTTACAGGCGGGAACCTTGCTTCATAGGCACCGGGCCTTGGCTTCTCAGGTGTGAGGGCCTTGTCCCTCGGAGACACGGAGCCTAGTCTTCTCAAGTACGAGGGCCTTGTTCCCCGCAGGCACGGAGCCTAGTCTTCTCAGGCCCGAGGGCCTTGTTCCTTGCAGGCATGGAGCCTAGTTTTCTCAGGCGAGAGGGCCTTGTTCCTCATAGGCACGGAGCCTAGTCTTGTCAAGCGCGAGGGACTTGTTCCTCGCAGGCAAGGAGCCTAGTCTTCTCAGGCGCGAGGGCCTTGTTCCTCGCAGGCACGGAGCCTAGTCTTCTCAGGCGCAAAGGCCTTGTTCCTCACAGGCACGGAGCCTAGTGTTCTCAGGCGCAAGGGCCTTGTTCCTCGCAGGCACGGATCCTAGTCTTCTCAGGCGCAAGGGCCTTGTTTCATGGGTAGAATCTCCTGAGGTGCCGGATATTCCATGCATTCAGGACGGGGATGCCGTCTCTAGTTTCTAGGTGCACAGCGCCGAGTGTGGAGACGTGGGTGATCTTGAATGGCCCTTGCCACATGGGCGAGAGCTTGTGTAGTCCTTCTCTAGAGAGGACCCTTCTTAAAATGAGGTCACCCACCTCAAGCGTCCTGGGGTGCATGTTGCGGCAACGGTACCGCCGCAGCGCCTGCTAGTATCTTGATGCTCGGAGTGAAGCGTCGCGCTGGCGGTCCTCCCCCAGCGCGTGGTGTGTCCCCTGCGCGGCGCCTATTTGCACTTTGTCAAATGCCAAGACCCGCTGCGACCGGTGCGTGAACTCATGAGGGAGGACGACCACAGCTCCGTAGACGGGGAAAAATGGGGTTTCGTCGGTTGGCTTGGTGGCGGTGGTTCGGATTGACCATAGCACAGATTGGAGCTCGTCGTGCCAACCCCTTCCAGAGGCTTCGAGCTACTTCTTGAAGGTCCGGGTCTTGAGGCCCCTCAGGACCTCTGCGTTGGCGTGCTTGGCCTGGTCGTTGCTCCTGGGGTGTGCTACAGAGGCGTAGCAAATCTACATTCCGAGGTTAGTATAGTATGTCTTGAACAGGTTACTAGTGAACTGCGAACCCTTGTCGGTGATGATGCGGTTAAAGACCCCGAACCGGTTTACGAGGCCCTTGATGAACTTGACTGCGGAGCCGGCTGGGATGGTTCGGACTGCTTCTACCTCAGCCCATTTGGTAAACTTGTCAATGGCGACGTAGAGGTAGCGGTAGCCCCTGGGCGCTCACGGGAAAGGGCCCAGGATGTCAAGCTCCCAGACCGCGAACAGCCAAGAGACCGGGATAGTCTGCAGGCCCTAAGCCGGCTGATGGATTTGTTTGGCATGGAACTGGCATGCCTCGCAACACTTCACTAGCTCGACTGCATCGTTGAGTGCCTTGGGCCAGTAAAACCCGCTGCGGAACGCCTTGCCGACTAGGGTGCGCGATGATGAGTGATATCCACAGTCTCCGGCAAGGATGTCGGCTAGCAGCTCGCCTCCCTGCTCCCTGGAGATGCATCGTAAAGAAACGTCATTTGGTCGCCTCCTATAGAGCTCATCGTCTTGGATGCAGTATGTCGTAGCCTGTCGGGCTATGCGTTCGGCATCCTCATCCTTCTTTGGTAACACCCCTCGCACTAGGTATGACTTGAACTCTTCGGTCCAGCATCCCTCCTGAGGCTCGAGCGCCAGGAGCAAGCGAGCTCCTAAGGCCAGGCGGTAGGCGGGATCTCCTGAGGCTGGTGGCTGGGGGAGTTCTTCCTGAGGCTTCAGCGGCCCTTCTCTCGGGGGTGACGCTGAGGTTTGAGGAGCCTTTCCTCGAAGACGCCGGGCTCCTGGGGAAGGCTCCTAGATGCTCTCTTGGCGATGTCGTCTGCCTCCTTGTTAGTGTCGCGGGTCACCTGTTTCACTTCCAGGCCCAAGAACTGCTTCTCCATTTTGCGTACCTCCGCGAGGTATGCCTCCATGTGCTCGTCCCTTGGCTCATATACCTGGTTGGAGAAGTTGAGGATGAGATGGGAGTCACCCTTGACGACGAGGCACTTCACTCCCAAGGATATCACTTCCTTGAGACCGGCGATGAGGCTGTCATATTCCGTGATGTTGTTGGAGACCTTGTCCCCTGGCCGAAAGCAGAGCTGCATGTCGTAGTATAGCTTGTCTTCAGCGGGCAAGATGAGCACAACCCCAGCCCCCGCGCCCTGGCGGGCGACAGCACAGTCAAAGTACATGACCCAGCCATCAGGTGTTTTGCTTCCTGGTAATAGGTACTAGTTCGGGCTTGCTTCAGGTCCTGGGGCGTCGGTCCATTCGGCCACGAAGTCAGCAAGCATGGCCTCCTTGGTGACTCTGGTGGTGCTGAACTCTAGCTGGAACGCCTGCAGATCTATGATCCACTCCGCGACCATTTCTGCCGCGTTTGGGCTCCGGAGTACCCTTTCTAGGGGGTAAGTTGAGACGACCTTGATGGGGTGGCCTTACAAGTAGTGACGCACCTTACATGAAGCAACGAGGAGCGCCAACAAGAGCTTTTACGGTATGGGGTAGCGTGCTCGGGCATCATGGAGCACCGTGCTGACGAAGTATACTGGGTACTCGATGAGGATGGAGCCCGGACTCTCCTGCGGCTGTGTGATCTGGGATGGTGTCCCAGGAGTTTGGTCGTGGGCTGGGGCAGCCTTCGCCTCAGAGAGGTCGGCTTGTATGTCGCGGCCATCTTTCGGCCCTGTCGGGAGCTCGGGAGTTCCCTCCTTGGGCTGCAAGGCCTATTCTTGACGCTCCTCTCGAACGGCCACCAGCGCCACACTAGCTGAATGTGGCGTCGCGGCCAAGTAAAGTACCAATGGCTCTTGAGGCTTCGGTGCCACCATCACTGGAGGGCTCGTGAGGTATTTCTTGAGATCTTCGAACGCTGCATCAGCCTCAGGGGTCCATTCGAAAGGGACTTTTCTTTTCATCAGCTTGAAGAAGGGGAGGGCTCTCTCCCCTAGCTTGGAGATGAAACGCCCCATCGACGTTACACAGCCAGCCAGCTTCTGCATCTCGTTGAGGTTCTTGGGTGGACTCATCTTTTATATGGCCTTGAACTTCTCGAGGTTTGTCTCGATTCCTCGGTGCGACACGAGGAAACTGTGGGGACCCCGACTCATAAGTCGTGATCACCGAATGCACGTGTACAGTGATCCCAGAGATCAGTGCTCACTGAACACACAGAAGCTGAATAACAAGAGTCTTACATCCATACATACCGTATTACACAAATAGAACCACTATGGTCAAGTCTTGAGTGTAAATCATCGCAGCGGAAATCTTCAATAACAACTTGGACCCATGCCATCTGCCTTAAGCCTACAGGCATTCTGACTGGGGAGCGTCCTAGCTCGCATGCTCGTTACCAAGATATCTTCATCATATCCTGTTCTCTCCTGCCTGGCCAATAAAATAACCAGCGGCAAGCCAATGAGTACTTTGAATGTACTCGCAAGCAACCCAAAGTGTGATGACAAAATAATTATGCAAGGCTCTACTGCTAAATTGGCAGTTTTGCGGAAAGCTAGTTTTTCATATGCAAGTATGATCAACATAACAAGGACATGCATGTGTCTGCAACAAGCATCAGGAGGTCACAGACATCAATATTGGGAAAGAGTTGTAATCAACTCATGCTCAAGCTCATCGTGACTTCCTCAAAAATCACAATTCAATATCACTGAACCGTGTTGTTTACCTCACACACACACACACACACCAGGTTTCGCAAACATTGGATGTAACCCAAGAGCGGTTACCCAACTGTCCTTGACCGTGGACACGGCTATTCGAATAGTTTTACACTCTGCAGAGGTTGCACACTTTACCAACTAGATCCGGGGAACTTCCGTGTCGTCCACGACCCGCGGTACCTCAAGTACCCGTGGTAAGCACCCGATCAATATCTTTCCCTAGACGACACTGGAGTCCACTCGATTGGTAGCAGCCCCCGTGCCCACATTTCACGTCTTAGAAATTGTGGAGCCTCGCTCCCATATTCATCACATACCACTGACACGGGGTACCAACGGTGTGTTCGGTGCCCTGTGAAAACAGTCATGGCCGCCTATCCAAGCACGACCCCGTCCTGAGAGTGACCTCATGTCACCCCCGTCACTAGTAATGCGGGCACCATGCTAGTATCGACCTAGGTAATCAATAATGCCCTTTCCCATATAAGGGTTGAGTGGTTGCGCATGTAAGGTTGGAATAACGATCGCAACTTAAACCAATCCGTTTTCAAAACAATACACACACTTGCCTCGGTACACCACTTCGTCATCAAGTGGTTACCCAACTCATCATCTCCCTCGGGCATAAATGGCACCCGACGGGGTTTTGGAAAAGTCTTTTGAAGGTACTCTGCCTCCGTCTCCATGCATATTCTCGTCCCATTTGTGTAGCCACTACTATAGCAACCTATCTACTCCCACGCGCATAACCCTAATAGGAAGGTAGGGTCATGCTTGATGCAAGTTTCAATAGTAAAGTAACGAAGGCACCAACCAAAGTGGTCACCACCTCAACATGATTCCGATGCATTGATAATAAGGTGCTATGAGACATGCATAAAAAGGTTTCTCAAACATGGTCAAAGGGCTGCTTGCCTTGTCCTTCCGAGTATTCAAACCTTCTGGTCCATCTCCGAGTACTCCGTTTATTTTGTCAACTAACGATGGAAACAATCATAATAAGCAGCACAACAAAGCAAAAATAAAAGTGCTCTAAAAATAGGAGTTGGACTTTTCTAGGATACCTCTGGTCATATGAGAAGTGACCAAGGTGTTTTCATAGGTATTGGATCAATGTATAGTTTGGAACATTTCAATATGATGTAATCAAGGGGTTTATGGATTTGAAAGAAGTGTACAGAAATATATTTTTGGAAACTGAGCAACGGCACCCATTTAACAAATCATGATTTTATAAGCATCTAGGAGTTGGTTTCACTGGATTTGGAGTTCAAATGAATTTCCTAGGATTTTGCAAAGTTGACAAATATGAAGAAATAGGCCATTATTTTGTGGGGTACAGAAAGTATTAGGAAAAATGTTCCAAAACTAAGTTATGAACTTAGAAGCATCTAGGAATTTGAACCATTGCATTTGGGTCAAATTTGAGCTCTCTGTGATTTTCTAAAGTTTATCATAGAAATAGAAAAATGACATTTTGATAATATTTGTGAAGAAAAGGTTTATGAAAAAATGTGCATGTTGCACCAACAGGTAGATCAGGATTTTAGAAACTCCTAGAAATATGAATCTTCAAATTTGGAGTTTAATTGAATTATCTATGGATTTAGGAAGTTTACTGGAAAAGATAAAGGAAAAGAGAGAGGGTTTATACCCTTATACAGCGCACTGGCGAGCCTTAGCGCTGACGTGCACTGGGCCGGCCCAGCGGCTCGGCCACGCGGGCGACAGGGCGACGTCGAAGACGGCTTTCCTAAAATGCGCCTTCGTCGCGGGGACGCGGCAGCTGCCCATCCCGCCTCCACTTATCCACGGCGAGGCGAGGCCCACCCGCTAGTGGCCCTTGCCCCACTGGACAGCCGACAGGCGGGGCCTAGTTGTCGGGTTCATCCCCTTCCTCCCGCGCGACGCGACGGGGGACAGAGGCGATGCTCGACGGCGACCATCGGTGCTATCAGCCACCGTTGGACGCGTCGGGGGCACGGGCGTGCTCGGGGGATGGCGTCGCACCCGCCCCGCGTGCCAGCACGTCCAGGGGAGGACGGAGGCGAGCGGAGCCACGGCCATGGCGGAGAACGGCGACGGCGAGGATGGGCACGACGTGGCAGGCATGGGGAGGAAGGGCTGGGGTGCAGGGAGTGTTAGAGGTGGTGCTGGTGATGCTCTGGAACAAAGAGGTGGGGAAGAGGAGCTCTTAGTGGCACAAATTTAGGTGGAGTCCGGCGGCTCGGCTCCGGGCATGGTGGCGCATTGAGGGCGCGGGGAGAGGTGTGTGTTGGTCCAGGGGGTGCACGGGAGCCAGGGGAAGAAAATGGGGCGGAGAGGATGCTCGGGGAAGGCCTTATATAGGTGGCCCACGGAGCACCATGAGCTCGTGCGCCGGCAAGGCCGTTGCCGTCGCTGCAAGCCACGAGGCGCGCGTGGGTGTGTCCGGGGTGTTTGTGGGGTTTATCCAGGTCGAGAGGAAGGGAGAGAAGGAGCGGGGGAGCGTCGGGGTAGCGGGCGTGCGAGATTGCCCATTGGAGTGCTCGGGCGGCCAGCACGCGTGCGAGAAGAGGAAAGAGGAGGAAGAAAGAGAAGGGGCCGACCAGCCAAGCGTGTCCCGGACGTCGAGGTGGTCCTGCTGGCGTGCGGGGAACAGCCGGGGTGGTCGGGGCATCGGGATGGGGGACGGCTACAGTGCGCCAGAGCACTGTAGCGTGCTCCAGAGCGCCGTTTTGGCATGCCAGGGCATGCCATTGGCAGTTGGGCGTGCCCAAGCATGTCTACTGGCTTTAGGGAGGTGTAAAGAATGGGGAAGATGCATTGGATGCTCTAAGCATCCTCTGGAGGGAAGGAGGGGTTGAGAGAGAGGGTGAATGGTGCTGTCCAGAGGGGTAAAGTGAGGTTTTACCACCCTCAATTATTGATCTGATGAGGGGAAGGAGTTCCTGGAGGTAGAGGGTGACTAGGAGCAGCTGTGGTAAAAAGTTGAGCTCAAGTAGAATAGTAAAAGGGGGCAAAACAGTGGTTTTGGTAAAATGGCAGAAGGTGTTTGATGTAGTTTTGGGCAAGCAAATGCCGTCCAATTGACATGGGACTTAACAGGATGAAATGGTACATAGATTTAGGCCCTTCCACCAAATTTGAGCTCATTTGGGCAAAGTTGCCAATGTAACTTTGGTGAACCCTAGAAATCAACATAAATGGATTTTCCAAGATTAAGTTAAGCAAATCATCTCTCCTTGATGCACCACTTGGTCTAGTGTCATCATTTTGGGTCGTGAGCATGCCCACAAAACTTGAGACCCAAAGTAAAAAGTTGGCAATGTAGAGTTGTTCAAATTTGGATCTGGTCAGAAAGGGTTTTGGGGCACTTAGCTCAAGTTATGCTTCTCCAATAATTGTGCCATTTGGTCTAGATGTATAATTAGACCACTCTAGCATGTGAACCAAGTTTGAGAGCATGTGGACAAGTTTGGCAATGTAAAGTTGCTCAAACTTCAAAATGGACAGAAATGGATTTGAGGGGATTAGATGATGTTTCCTTGATCTTCAAGGCATGAGGCTTTGTAAGATCATCAAATATGTCATATTTTACATGATAGAATTTCCCTGGAATTTTTGGAGAATATTTCCTTTGTAAATATTTCAAAAGCTTGAAATATCCAGAAAGGGTTTTGGAAGGATTTGCCCAATATTTTGAACATGACCATGTGTTGAAACTCTTATATATGGACAATATATGTCCTATGAGTTTCCCTGAATTTTGGCAAATATTTTTGAAATAGTTAAATAATTTTTACCTATTAAAGAACATTTCTGGCCTAAAGGAAACGCATTTAAATAAAATATAAAAATAAGTTTTAAAATTATAATTTGTGGTTTATGGGAGTCCTATACCTAATAGGATTAAAATATACCTTTTTAAAGATTTTTCACACCCTAAATAAGGTACTTGTAGTGCAAACCTCAATTCAGGGGTTTTTGGAAAACTAATTTTAGAAAATACTATTTGGCCAAAATATTTTTATAATAAAATACTATACTGGTTTATACACATGGCATGATCATTGGGGAAAGGTTTTGGATCAACGAGATGAAGTATAAGAGTTGGAGGATTTATTTGATTTTTAGAGCACTAACAAACAGCAAACAGAAAATCAATCAAGCAAAGGCAAGAACACTCAAAAGTTTTTGCCAAACCACATTTGAGCATGATTATTAGCTTAAGTGATGTGGCATGAAAATCAGGGTGTGACAGAAGCCCAAGAGCCTGCCTAAAGGGACTCCAAACACACACTTCTCCGGGTTGAGCCGCAGGTCTACCTTGCATAGGTTGGCGAAAGTCTCTTCCAGATCAGTGATAAGGGTTGAGGCCTCCTGAGATTTTACCACGATGTCGTCCACATACGCCTCAACGTTCCTCCCGAGCTACTTTCCCAGTGCGATGTGCATTAACCGTAGGAAGGTTGCTCCTGCATTCCGTAACCCAAACGGCATGCAGGTGTAGCAGTACACCCCGCATGGGGTGAGGAAGGCAGTCTTTGTCACATCCCTAGTTAAGCACTTGCATTAGGGCTAGCTAGAGTGTGCATCATGTTTACTTATCAAAGAAACTTCAAATGGGAATGACAGAAACCCCAGCACCCCTCTTCTAACAACTAGGGTTTGATAAAATCTTTTCCAATGTACCCAAGATGCCCTTCAAAAATGTTCATCATTTATGCCTTGGTCTCAAACCTCTGCTAAAAATGGTGCACAATTTTCTAGGACATCTAAGGGCTCTGGTTTAAATCATATGGTATTTGAACTTGGGCATTTAAATGCTATAAAATAATTTAAATGCTCAAATAATCATAAACTATAATGTTCCATACTGTTCATATTATATACAGTGGGCATGACAAGTTTCATGAGTTATAAAAATGTTCTGGCATTTTTATTAATTAAACAAAGTTGCAAAACAAATGAAACAGAAAAGAAATAGGAAAGAAAAGAAAGAGAGAAAGGACTTACCTCGGGCCCAGCACTGTTGCAGGCCGGCCCAGCCCACCAGCCCCGTTCTGTCGCCTTCCTCCTCGCGCCAGAAGGCAGCGCGCGTGGCCGCCGCGCGCCGGCACGCACCCGGCCACCTCCACCCTGCCTGCCTGCCTCCCGACGGCCTGGACGTCTCCTGACGTTGCCACGCAGCTGCCCCGAGCCCTCTCGCACTTTCCCCTCGTCCCCGTCGCCTCCCCTGGCTCTCTCCCTCTCACCACTGAGCCGCTCATCGCCGCCGCTCGCCGTTGCCGCACCTAGACCCTCCCCCTCTACCCGTGACCGTGTCCAAAAGGTTCGCCGCGACGCCCTCTTCCTCCTCGCTGAGCCACGGATCGCCGGGAGCCCTGCAACGCCTTCACGCCGTCGTCCCCAACCTCGGATCGCCGGAGCACCTCTCTGTCGATTAAGAAGCTGCAGCACGTCCCCGACCTCTCCGTCGAGCTCGTTAGCACCGCTGTGAGCTCCTACACCGAACCCCTCTCTTCTCCGCTTCGTTTGCGCCGTGTAGCCGCCGGTCCGTTGATCACCGAAACTCACCGCTGCCATGCTCGCCGCCGGCGATGCTCCGGTGACCATTTGGTCACTGGCACATGTCCATCTCGCTCGCCGCAGCACGTAGACGAGCTAGGTACTACGCACACATCGCCTAGGCCACTTCAGCCGCGTATCCACACACGCCCGAACGCCGGCGCCGCCGTCGAGCTCGTTGCCGTCGTCTTCGGCCACCACAGGTCCGGCGACCACCACCGTTCGACGCGCAACGACGAGGGCTCTCCAACGCGCCCAACCGCGGCTCGAACCGAGCCCTGTGGACGTTTTCCGAAGCACGCCGCCGTGTCTGGCCGCGCCGGCGTCACTTCACCGGCGAGTTTGACTTGTTTGACCATGGGTTTGACCCCCCTGGGTCACTGACATGTGGGCCCTGCCTGCAAGTCAAACCTAGTTTAGGTGTTAATTTAATTCTAATTAGTTAATTAGTTAACTGTGACACTGACCAGTGGGTACCACTGGTCAGGTTTGACTTGGACTAGCCCTGTTGACTGACTGACGTCAGCATGATGTCATGCTGACGCAGTTAAGGTTTTTCTAGGATTTTTAGATTTAAAAATAATTCAGGAAATTCCAGAAAATGCCTAAACTTCAAAAAATCATATAAATTCAACAGTAGCTCAGATGGAAAAGATTTATATATGAAAAATGATCAGAAAAATCCAATCTTTCCAATGGCACTGGTTTCATGCATGTTTGAGCAAGTTAACCTTGCTGTATACATAAAAACATCATAATGCACTTATTTAAATAATAGCTAAAGTGCCAATTTGAATCTTTGATTCAAATAAGCTCAAACCCTTGTAGTTATAGTTGCATTAGCCCAACACACATGCATATTGCCATGTCATGAGCATGCATCATATTGTTGCATTTGTTTGTTTAATGATTGTATCGCCGGTATTCTCTGTGTTAGGTCCTGCTCCCGAGGATACTGCTGCGTATCCAGTTGAAGAGCAGTACCCGACAACCACTTTGTCAGGCAAGCAATCATTGATCATTCCGATACAAACCCAATCTTCTCGCTCCTGCTCTCTTTTACTGCATTAAGGCAACAGCTTGTGAACTGCTACTTGCTGCGGTAGTTGAACCCTATTCCCTTGCATGACCTGTCATTGCCACAGTAAATAGTTGAAACCCACTAGCATGTGTAGGAGTTGATTGAGCCATGTGATGTGTGATCCACCATGCTATTTGTTTATGTTGCCTGCTATGCTTAGAGTTGTGTCTGGTCTGGTTCATCTGGGTGATGGATCAGAGTGAAATGATCATACCGATAAAGAGAAGGAAGTGTGGAATACACTTGGTAAAGGTATCGATGAAAGGCCATGTAGGAGTACGTGGTGGGTTGTTTCATTGGACCCGTACATAGGACCCGAGATCTGTATGTGTGGATCAAGTTCCAGTTACTACCATGCATTGGGCCCGAAACCAATGGACCCTCTCGGCTTATTAATTACCCTCGAACTCTGTCCAGGAGTTGCAACTAGTTTCTGGTGTTTATAGTTTACTGGAGGTCGTGCACAACGCTGACCCTCGGGGTGGGTTGTGATGCGATAGGTACGTGGCACGGTGTACTGGTTGCCCGTTTGGTGACTCGGGAACCCTGTACACATCGTTTGGGGCCGTGAGCGACACCCCGGCCGGATCTCCCCACGGATGGAACCCAAATAGGCGATAAACCTGGACGAGAGACTTGAGTAGTTAGTCAGGGCGTGGCCGACACCCTCGCTGGGATTCCGCTTGAAGGTTGCCGAGTACATGTCGAGTAAACGGCGATAAGTGGTGGAAGCGTGTGTGAAGAGGTACACCCCTGCAGGGTTATCAATCTATTCGAATAGCCGTTGTTCGCGGTACGGACTACTTGGTTACTCTTACAGTTCATAGACAAGTTGATGGATTCTACTAAAAGCCTCAAGATAAGTGTGAGTGCCGTGGATGGCCCTTCCGTAGGATGACGGAAGAGGATCCTCGGTAGTGTATTGTTGTGGTGATTAGAGGACTCGTGTTCGTAATAACATCTTGCAATCTGTTGAGAGTTGTAGTATAGGTTAGCCAAGAGTCAAAGCTGGCTTTCTGCTATAAACTCCACTGCCCCCTGTTGTTAATGTTGCATGTATGATAGGTTCTGTGGTAAGACTTGCTGAGTACCTTTGTACTCATGTTTGCTTAATAACTGTTGCAGAGGAGAACCCTGCCCCTGCTGATGGGTTCTACATAGACGTTGACGTCGACGAGTAGCTTGACACCCAGACGGAGATCTGGAGCTTGTGAAGGGCCTTGTAGATAGTCAGGCTACACCAAGCCTGTTTTATTTCCTAAGTTGTCTGTACTCAGACATGTAGCTTCCGCTTGTGCTTGTATGACTGTATGACTTGAGTGTTGGGTCATGTGACCCCTATCTGTATGGATATGTTATGTATGGCTCTTGGAGCCTTTTAAATAAAGTACTTTGAGTCATAGAGTTCTGTTGTGATGCAATGTTGTATTTGCACATATTGAGCATATTGTGTGTATGGTTGAAATGCTTGGTATGTGTGGGATCCGACACCTAGTTGTTTTCCTTTGGTAGCCTACCTTACAGGGAAATGCCTCCTAGTGATTCCAATGAGCCTTGGTAGCTTGCTACTGATCGGAACACGTAGGCTGGCCGGCATGTGTCCTTCTTCGTTCCTGTATCTTTCCCTTAGGGGAAATGTCATGCGTTGTTCCTTTAAGTCCATGTAGCTTGCTACGACTTGGGTTCATACGTTGATGACCGACACGTTCGTTGCTGGGTCATGGATGCCTGTCTCTGTAATCTAGTGCCACTTTTGGTTTATAACTAGCCATGCCGGCCCGGGTTCTCTGTCATATGGATGCTAGCGACACTGTCATATACGTGTGCCAAAATGCGCAAACGGTCCCGGGCCAGGTAAGGTGGCACCCGTGGGGTTACCGTGCGTGAGGCCGCAAAGTGATATGACGTGTTACAGCTAGATCGGTGTGACTTAGGATTGGGGTCCTGACAGTCTTCTCGACGTCTTGCAGCGCCATCTTTATCTGGTGGTATCGTGGGAAGGCTTCCAGGAAAAACAGCAAGTCGCACTCGGTGGTGGAGTCGACGATTTGATAGATGCGTGGCAGAGAGAATGGATCTTGCGGGCAAGCTTTGTTGAGGTTGGTGAAGTCGACGCACATCCGCTCTTTTCCTCCTTTCTTGGGCACGACGACGGGATTTGCCAGCCACTCCGGGTACCGGACTTCGCGGATGACACCCGCCGCCTCTAGCTTACGAGTCTCCTGCACGATGAAGGACTGCTTCTCCATGGATTGGCGCCTGGCCTTCTGCTTCACGGGGCGCATGTTAGGGCATATGTTTAGGTGATGCTCGATCACCTCTCTTGGGACCCCCGCAAGATCCTTGGGTTCCCATGCGAACACGTCCCTGTTCGCGCGTCGGAATCGAACCAGCGACTCCTGCTGAGCTGGGGGAAGGCCAGCTCCTATGGTGAAGGCGATGCCTGATGGCTCATCTTCATCCACCGGCACCTGGTTTGTCTCGGCTTGGTCTTGGGAGAAAAGTTGCTTCTTCTTGGCTGGGGCAGCCCCCTTGGTCCCAGGGGCGGCTTCCCCGGCAGGGCGCGCTGCCGCAGTAGTCCGGAAGACGTGCTTGAGGGCCGCTAGGGCTTCTTTGGAGTTCCCCGTCACGGTAAGGACTCCACGGCTCCCCGGCATCTTCATGAGGTTATAGGCCAGGTGGGTTGTGGCCATGAACTGAGCCAATGCCGGGTAACCGAGGATGGCATTGTACGGGAGACCGATTCGGGCGATGTCGATGTCAACCAGCTCAGTGCGGTAGTTGTCTCGCGTGCCGAAGGTGACCGGGAGGCAGATATGCCCTAGGGGGCTGGTAGAACCATTGTCGACCCCAAAGAAGGGCTTGGTGGGGCGTAGCCGCTCGAGTGGCACTTGGAGTAAGCTGAAAGCTTCCACCGAGAGCACGTTGCGGCCAGCCCCATAGTCGATGAGGGTCTTGGTGACTGCCATGTTGCAGATTGTGGGGATGCAGAGCATCAGGAGAGCGTCGGAGCCCGCGGTGGAGGCGGGGTGGTCTCCGGAGTTGAAGGCGAGGTCGGCCTTGGGAGAAACCCACCCAGGAGGAGCCCCCTTGTGTAAGGAGACTACTCCCGTCTGGCAAAAGATCTGCTTGATGTGTCGGCTGGAGGGTGGTGCTTGGGAGCCGCCGAGGAGGGCCGCGACGGCGTGGGGCGCCAGAGCCCCAAAGCGCGCGAGGTAGAGGCCCCGCAGCTCTTCCCAGGACACCACGAATAATCCTGGCAAGCTGAAAAACTAGAACTGTGGCACGCCGTTGAGTGCCATGGGGAGCCAGCTGGCTATGACCTTGTCGTTCTGCCGGCCGCCGAGATGGCCTCCTCGTAGGCCTGGAGGAAGACAAGCTAGTTGGCCGCCTGGTCGTAGCGTGGCGGCAGATTCGTCCTGAACTTCGGTGGCCACTATACCCGCCGCAAGGCAGGGGCCAAGGCCCGGTGGCCGATAATGCCGCCGCGCGCGGCCACCAAGCCCGTCGGAGGAGGGATGCCCGCCATGACAACTTGATGAGCGGAGAGTGGGACGGACGGGGAGAAAACTTCGGCACACCCCTGCCTGGCGTGCCAAATGTCGGATTTCGGGTTCTGGCAAAACCCTTAAGGTTCGAACTCTGGGTGCACACGAAGATCTCTCCTTCCGCCCTAGTTCGCCTACTCATCAGCTCTAGATCTAGCTCGTCAGATTGGATGAACAAGAGACACGAGATTTATACTAGTTCGGGCCAACGTTGTGGTGTAACACCCTAATCCAGTGTGGTGTGGTGGATTTCCTTATAGTCGAAGGAACAACTAGTACATGTATGAACTGCCTCCTGAGGAGAGGTATTCTTGATCTCGGGTGAGCTTGCGGTGTGTGAGAGGTCTGGATGATCCGATCCCCTGCCTAGGGTGGTGGCTAGTCCTATTTATAGTGGCTAGGGTCCACTTCCCAAATATTGAGCAGGAAGGAATCCCATAACGGCCAAATTTGAAGGGGGACAGCCAGTACAAGCTATCCTGACAAAAGGTGGTCTTCGCTGCCAAAGGCTCTTGTGGTGACGCCGCCGTGGGCTCCGCGATGACCTCTGTCCTGCCGTCCTGCTGGTCTTGGTCTCGTTGCACCGAAATGGAAACCTTTAATTGACGCCTCGGGACTTCGCGCCTGTGCCTTCTCCTTTAACACCGAAGAGGAAACTGGCACTCTGCGCCCGCTGGCGGCCGCCTGGCTTTGGTCGTCACTGCTCATGCCATGAGGACCTCGCGAGGTGCCCTTCGCCTTAGTATCTCGATCCTCATGAGTTGGCCTGGCGAGGCCGCCCTTGGGGATGTCCTGTGTTGTCTGCCTCGCGAGGCTTGGCCCCTTGCGAGGGTATTGGGTGTTGCTGAAGAAGTTGGGCCACACTAGGCCGCCTTGCGAGCCATGCTCTGGGCCACAGGCAGCAAGTCTGGGTACCCCCGTTCCCATAATGCCGACACAACTCCTATGAAATATTTCATTCACCAAAGAAGGAATTGGAAGATGGTTCAAGGCTAAAGGCCCCAAGGTATCACACCCTGAGTATCTTGATATGAACAGTGATGAAGATGATTTGCTATGTGTTGAGGATTTACTTGTTGATAAAACAAGTGATGTGAGATATAATGAACTTGCTAGTAATCGTGATAATAAAGGTGAAACAACTGGCAATGATAAGAATGTGATTGAGCGTCCAACTAAAGAACTAAACACTCTTAAGTTAGCTCATGGAACGACTCAAGAAAATCATAGAGAGCTCCTAAGAAGTCATGGGAAGCTGCGCTTCGAGAAGCTAAATTTAGAGCAAAAGCATCAGTTTATAAAAGCAATCAATGATGATCTTCGAAAGAAGAGTTCTTCTTACATTGACAAGCGTCTCCTCTTGTCTACTTACATGCCACAAGTTAAACCTAGTAACAAGAGGAAGAAAGGTTCTTCTTCTATTAGTAACAATAACAGTGCTAGATCCAATATTGTTGCTTCTAGTGATTTTCTTTATTCCACTAATGATTCTCATAGCCAAGTAACAGTTGAGGAAGAAAATAGCTTATTGAAGGGAACTGTAGAGAAAGGTGTTTACGAGAGCCTTGCGAAGAGTAAGAAATTCGAGGAGATTGTATGCAAGCAAGGAAGACACTTGAAAGAATCAAGGTGATGTTTTCGAACGAAAGTTCAATGCCAATGGAGTTTAATAGGAAGAAGATTAATACCTCAATGTCATGGGAAACCACGACCGCCTATGGGACTAGGAGGCCCCTTGATGCTTCGGAAGGGGGACGTCGTGTTGCACAAAGAGCAGACCAGCGTGGGGCCTCACGTCAGAGATCACGCGGGCAGTTTTACCTAGGTTTGGGCCACCGTGGTGGCGTAAGTCCCGACTCCTGCTTTGTTGGATTGATGGTGGAAATGAGGTGGTGGAACATAGTTCACTTGCCTGGCAAGGGTTGCCTCAGGATGGTGCGACTACACGCATATGGGGGTGTGAGTTATCCCAGCCTCTAACCCTGTCTACGGTTGCCATGGGCCTCCTTTTATAGATCAAGAGGTCACCACAATGGCAAATTAGTCATTATGCACTGATAAGATAGCAACAGCACTAGCATACCTAACTTTGCAGGCGGACATGGTGCGTTAAATGCACCGCTTAACGTCACATCATTGGTCGCCCGGCAAGGCTTGCCGGGATATCTTGCCTGCTCCGCACCTGCTCGCTCGACACGTCGCAAGACGAGTGTCAGCTATGGGTTCTCCCTGTAGGGAGAGGCTGCCATGTGGCGAATGGCTGCCACTTAGTCACTCTGCGGCTTGACACCGCACAGATCGACGCCCTGAGTCGTGGAGGAGTGGTTGGTTAGGTAGTTTAGCCTCCGCGAGTCTGGGCAGGCTCTGCCGAGGCGCCTTCGTTGCCTTCTTCTGGGGGTGGCCTTGCCCCTTGCCGGGCTCGCCTTCCCGGCAAGGGAGGCCTTTCTCTTGGCGATATCTTGCTGCTCTGGCTTGGTCTTGGTTCCTCTGATCTGCATGTTGGTCCTTCGATTCTCTTGGTTTCTTGTACTCTGACTTGCGCCGGTGCTTCAATCTTGTTCCCGTGCCTATGCACAGTCAGCGCAACAGACCCATGGTTTATTGCACCGACAGAAGCCCCCGGGCCTACCCCCAACGCGCTGCTGAACATCGTCGGGGTAGCGCCTAATAAGTGCACAGGCGGGGTTGCTGAAGAGGCTGGTCTCTTGAGGACTTCTTTGCTTCTACATTAGTCTTTATTCTGGGCCAGTTTCTGATTCCCCGCGCATTGTGAAAAGCCAATAGCGGTGGGGCCGCTCCAGCAATGGCCCTTGAATGACTTTAATGCATGGTGCAGAAACTGCCAATTCACTCTTGCCACCACGCCCTTATCCTTATCCACGTATGTTGCATGCATCGCATGGGGTAGGTAATAGAGGCACGTGGCGTGGGAGAGCATCAAGGCGAGGGCCCGGCCGTCTTGTATTGGAGGAGGAGGACCTTGGTCGCCCGTTGAGGGAGCGGCTCCCCTCCTTGGCCTGCCTATAAAAGGACGGGTGGAGGATGGTGGAGTCACACATCCGCGTATTCCCCCTCTTCTGTCTTCTGCTTCTGCCGGTTATGTCGAAGAGAAGTGCCTGTGGCCAGCCCCCAGGCTCTTGTTTAGGGCTAATGTTGCCACACGCTGGTGCTGGCGCTTGGGGAGTGAACCCGGTCCTTGTTGTGGAGAATCTCTTGGTTCCTTTGAAGCTCGACCAGGAGGCGGGGCTGGAGATAATCCAAACACAGCCCCTCCAGAAAGCCTTGGGGCTGATGTCGATGAGAGGTGCGCCTTCCTGCCCGCCAAGGTGGGGAGCGGCACGCCTCGAGCCCCTTGGCCATCTTGGCTGCTCGCCGTCTCTCTGAGGAAGGGGCTGGACTGGAATCTTGGCGCTTTTCAAGAGCGGCGGTGATGAGTAGAGAGCAAGGGAAGACGGAGAAGGCGGTTGAAAAGGGGTCAGGTCGGAGTACGATGGTGTCGATGCCTTTTCCTCTGACCGTCGACCTGCCGCCTCGTCTTCCCCCCCTTTCACTTCCTCCCTCCTCGGCACCATCATCACCAGTCTCCTAGAGTGATAGTTTGGGAGGGATGGTTTACCCGACAAGCTATCCTGCTGGCACCCTTTTAGTCTGCCGGAGAATCACATCTATCGGGGAGCAGAGAAAGCGGCCAGCCCCTGCCAACTTATTTTCACCAAGATCCACTACAACCATCCCGTCCGAAGCAACGTTCGAGTATGGGATGCGAGCACCCAAGGCTCAAGAGAGTGGTGAGGTTTTCTTATGCACGTTATAGCTAACAGAACACTAGCAGACATGAGGTAGAACTTATCTATTTGGCTTGCCGGGAATCGTAGTGCCGGGAAATGTTCTCAACTCCTTGTCGAAGCCAAGTTCACGGCAGGAACGTGCAGCTTCATGTAGATGAGAATGAATGCAGGATGAATTCCTATCTATATGCATATGCAAATGCTCATGAAATGCTTGTGCAGTGATCTTGGAATGCTTGTGCATGCATGCAATCTTGGTCGGGCCCCCCTACAGCGCTTCTTTATTTTTCTCTTGCACGGGGTCATCGCCCCGACTTTGTACAATGGGTTACATGCAGCTGGGGCAAGGCCTATACAATTGGGTGGCTGCCGGGAAGGGCCCGACATCCGCACCTTATGGGTAGAACTTACGGTGATGCTGAATATTCCCTGAGTTTTGCAATTGAATGTCATCTCCGGTCTCCAGACGGAGTGCGCCAGGTCTGGTGACTCGTACTACCCGGTAAGAGCAACTCTAGCAGACCCCGCATCACGTCGGCCCACAAAACACGTTTCCAGTTCACGCAAAATGGCCTTTGCGGGCCAGCACGGATGGCCATAGATGCAGACCCCTCAAACGGACCCGCATAAAAATATATTCGCGGAATATGTATTTTTACGGGTCGGCTTTGCGGTGTCTGCTCTTTGCGCCGCTGCATCCCTCATATCATTGGCCCGCAAATATCAAATCCAACATATTACAACAAACGTAAGCAAAACTAAGTTATTCAAATCAAACATAATACAGTAATCATCCACATTACAAATAATTATTCAAAACACCGTAGCAAACTTAAATAATGGAATACAAAACTTCTCATGAATATAAATACAAATGAATACAAAAATCAGTCCATGTCCAGCCCTTTGCCAATGGTGCTCAATGAAATCCTCCTGAAGTTGAAAGTGTGTGTTTGCATTTTCAATCTCCTTGTATGTCTGAAGTAAAGCTCTAGTGTGGTTAGGGTCTCTAGCTGGTTTGACACGGCTACCCACATTGTCGTAGAAGAATTGCAAGTTCATTCCTCTCTCATCTTCAAGAATCATATTGTGCAGGACAACACAACATGACATGATATTTTTTAAGGTTTTCTTTACCCAAAAACGAGCAGGACCACGGACAATGGTGAACCTAGATTGCAAAACACCGAATGCTATTTCAATGTCTTTTTGGGCTGCCTCTTGCACCCTTGCAAATTCACATTGTTTTTTAGTTGTGGGTTCTTTGCTGCTTTTGACAAATGTGCACAAGGAGGGTATATACCATCTGTAAGATAGTAGCCCTTTGTGTATACATGCCCATTTGATAGTGTAGTTGCAAGCAGGAGCATCAGCACTAGCAAGCCTAGCAAACAAATGAGATCGTTGCCACACATTGATATCATTGAGAGTACCCGGCATACCAAAAAAGCAATGCCAAATCCATAAATCCTCAGATGCTATGGCCTCTAGCACAATAGTTGCATCACGAGACTTGCCAAAATACATTCCTTGCCATGCCTTGGGGCATTTTTTCCAAGTCCAATGCATACAATCAATGCTACCCAGCATGCCGGGAAAACCTCTCCTCTTATTAGATGCCATCAATTTCTTTGTGTCATCTTCGTTGGGTGCCCGGATACTACGGACCAAAGACACAGATGATCACCTTTGCAAATCTATGCACAAACTCAATTGTAGTATCTTCACCAATGCGAAGGTACTCATCGGCATAGTCAGCCGGGACACCATACGCAATCACCCGCATTGCCGCAGAGATTTTGATATGCACTAAATCCCTTTAAGTCTGCAACATTTCTTCTTTGAGTAAAATACCAACAATTTGGCTTGCAAGCTTGAACAATTTGTACAAAGAGGGGTCGGCGCATTCAGTACCTTCTCCGGAAGAGGTGCTGTGGATATGTAGGATTGTCTGCAAAGTAGTCTTGCATTGACATCTCATTCCCAAGATGATGATTCCGAGGAATGCAAAGACGCCCCATAGTTGATCCTTGCCTCTTCTTTCGGTTCTCGTCTTCGTGCTCCTTGACGGCAAGCGCCATGACCAATGTCTGCTGCCGAAAGTTCGCAAGCATGGTCTCAACATCTGAGTCGACCAAATCGGACAAATCGGATAGCAAGAACTTCTCGCAAGGGGTCAACTCCATCTAGATGCGTGCCGGCGCGTCAATCAACTATATCGCTCCCAAAAAAGTGAAAAAAATATGCACTAACCTAGTGGCGGACGCGGCCGGTGATCCCGGGCGGCGAGGAGGAGGCGGGTTCGACGGTGGTTGATCCCCGGTGGCTACAGCGACGAGGGCGGCTCTTCTCATCGGATCCAGAGGGTTTGGTGCAGTGTCTCGGCGCGGGAAGGAGTGGGGCGGCCCCGTGGAGCAATTCTGCCCTCAGATTTGGACGGAATTAGCGGCGGCGGGCGGGCTGAAGCAAGGGCGGTCGGCGGCGGATGGAGGGGGAAAGGCGCGCGGGCTGAAATGTCCCTCCCGCCAACTGCTGCTATGTGATGTAGGGCACCGCAGCCGCGAGGGGGAAACCCGCGTTTTCCTGGGTTGGGAGGGATTTTGCCGCGCCACCCAAAAAAATTTGCGGGCCGGGGCGGGATGCAGGATCCGATCGGGCAGATATTTCCGCCACAACCCGCATTTTGGTGGTTATTTTGCGGGTCGGGGCGGATGCGGGATCTGCTAAAGTTTCTCTAAGGGCCTTCCCACTTCGGTGATAACTTGTGTGTACCCTTTGCGGACTGAACGCGCCTAAGGATAAGGTCACCTACCTCAAAAGACGGGGCATGAACCATGCGTCTATGATAGCGACACATGGCTTGCTAATAGTGTGCAGCACGCGTAGCAGCCCCGAGACGGTTCTCCTCGAGTAGCACAGCATCGTCACGCCGATGCTGAACTTGCGCTACTTCATCGTAGGCAAGCACTTGAGGTGACCCGTAAATGAGTTTCGTGGAATAACTGCTTCTGCCCTGTAGACCAGGGAGAAGGGAGTCTGCCCGGTAGCTCGGTTTGGTGTCGTTCTGAGGGACCAGAGAACTACAGACAGCTCCTCGACCCAACGCCTACCATGCTTGTGCAGCTTATCAAAAGTTCTTGTCTTGAGTCCACGCAACACTTCAGCGTTCGCCCTCTCAGCTTGTCTATTACTCCGGGGTTGTGCCACAGAGGCAAATGAGATCTTGCATCCGAGGGCATGGACATATTGCATGAATGCGCGGCTCGTGAACTGGGTTCCGTTGTCGGTCGTGACCCTTGCCAGAACTCCAAAACTACAACCCAGATATTTCAGGAACTTGATAGCTGACTGAGTAGTCACCTTTCTCATGGTAGTCACTTGTAGCCACTTTGTAAACTTGCCGATAGCGACGAACAAGAATTCAAAGCCCCCGATTGCTCGGGGGAAGGGGCCGAGGATATCGAGCCCCAGATCGAAAATGGCCATGATAGAGGGATTGTTTAAAGAGCTTGGGCACGCATGTGTGTTTTCTTGGAATGGAACTGGCAAGCTACACATTTTGTGACTAGCTCGACCGCATCTTGGAGGGCTGTGGGCTAATAGAATCCTTGCCGGAATGGATTCCCAAATAATGCGCTTGATCCGATGTGGGAGCCGCACATGCCTTTGTGTATTTTAGCCAGCAGTTCCTTTCCTTCTTCCCGGCAGACACACTTCAATTTCACACCATTGAGCCTCCTGCTGTATAGAGTGTCATCGACAAACTGATACATACTGGCCCTCCGGGCTACTTTTTTAGCTCCATCTTGGTTGCGGAAGTTCTCCGGTTTGGACGAAGTGGACAATGTGCCTTGACCAAGTTGGATCCTGGAGCATGGCAATGAGGAATAGCGACACCTCCTCTGCCACAGGAGCACATGCCTCATTCGCGGGCTTCATGTACCCGGCTGGAGGGGGTGGTCCGGCGGGCTGCGAGGAGTTGTTTCCGGCAGGGTCTCTACCAGGAGCGGACGGCTCCACCGGGAGAGGTTTACACCTATCAAACTTTCTCCTTTTCCGGACCATTGTTGTTGGGGATACGGAGGGCTGAGTGTCATGGAGAACAAAAGTTCCTGGTTGCACAGGAAGCTTCTACGCAGCACACTTTGACATGTGATCAGCTACGCTATTTTCCGCATGGGGTACGTGCTATGTTTGCAATCCGTCAAAGTGCTCCTCCAATCTCCTCACTTCCTCGACATATGCCTCCATCAATGGAATTTGGTAATCTTTGGTCTTGACATATGTCTCACCACAAGCTGCGAATCTCCTTGAATGATCAGTTTCTTAATTCCCAATTTTGCTGCAATCCTCAGCCAGACAAGGAGCCCTTCATACTCAGTTGTATTGTTGGTTGCTTCTTCCCAGGCAAAATGGATTTGGACGACATACTTCAAGTGCTCCTCGGAGGGGGCAACGAGAAGCACGCCAGCTCCTGCACCTTGCAGGGAAAAAGCACCATCTAAATACATAATCCATTTGTGGGGTGATTCCTTGCCGGGGATAACTGTCTCTGTTATTTCCTCGTCAAGGGTTGGTGCCCATTCTACAATAAACTCTGCCAATGCCCTACTCCGAATAGTTGACATGCTCTCAAACTTCAGACCAAAGTTGGATAACTCCAAAGCCCACTCCACTGTCCTACCGGTAGCCTTAGGGTTTCGGAGTATCCTATGCAATGGGAAACGAGTGACAACCGTGATCTCATGGGCTTGGAAGTAGTGGCGCAATTTCCTTGAGGCCATGATGAGACCAAAGATCAACTTTTGCGTGCCAGAGTACCTCGATCTAGCTCCTTGTAATAGGGAGCTGACAAAGTACACTGAGCACTGCACCACTTTCTTCCTTACCGCAACCTTGGGGTTGCTCTTGCTGTCGTGCTCACTGCTGTCCTGATCCTTTTCTAACGCTGCCAGCCTCTGCTCACTCTCTTCCTCATCCATGTCTCATTGTGCTACCAAGGTTGCACTAACCACTTGGTTGGTTGCCGATAAGTACAGCAGCAACGGCTCCTAGCGTTGGGAGTGACCAAGGTAGGCACAGAGGAAAAATAGCCCTTCAACTCTTCCAAAGATTCATCTGCTTCAGGGGTCCACCTCATGGGCCCTGTCGTCTTCAACATTCTGAAGAACGGCAGGGCGCGCTCGGCAGATTTGGAGATGAATCCTCTTAGCGCCCCAACACATCTTGTTAGACGCCTCACATCCTTAACTGTCCTTGGCGCTTGGATCTACTTGATAGCCTTGATCTTGTCGGGGTTGGCTTCGATCCTGTGATGGTATACAAAGAACCCAAGTAGCTTGCCGGAGGGAACACCAAATACACACTTCTCCGGGTTGAGCTTCAAATTGATCTTGCTCAAGTTAGCGAATGTCTCCTCCAAATCTTGGATAACGGTGGCCTTATCCTTTGTCTTGACCCCAATATCATCCATATAGGCTTCTATGTTTCTGTGCAGCTGTGGCTCAAAACCAATCGGATTGCCCTCACAAAAGTGGACCCGATACTATTTAATCCGAATGGCATGCAGACAAAGCAGTACGTACCCAGAGTATGCATCCAGAAAGGAGAGCAAATCGCAACCTGAGGTGGAATCTACAATCTGATCAATACGCGGCAAGGGAAAGGGGTCCTTCGGGCAAGCCTTGCTGAGATCTATGAAATCTATGCAAAGCCTCCACTTCCGGTTAGCCTTCCGGACTACCACTGGATTCACCAACCACGTTGGATGCATCACTCCTCTGACCAAACCAGCTGCCTCAAGTTTCTTGATCTCTTCTACAATGAATTGCTGCCTCTCCAAGGCCTTCTTCCGGACTTTCTGCTTGACATGTCGGGCATATGGGCAGATAGCAAGGTGGTGCTCGATTACCTCCGTGGGAACACTCGGAATATCAGATGGTCGCCAGACAAACACATCAATATTCGCCCGCAGGAAGGCAACGAGCGTGCTTTCCTATTTGTCATCAAGGGTGGCGCTGATAGTGAAAGTACCATCAACTCTAGCCAGCCCTGCCGGGACCTTCTTCACCTGTGGTGTAGTGGCCCTAGATCTCTTGATGTTGGAACACTCCGGCACTTTGTCAACGGTTGCCGTGCACTCGATGGGGCCACGCTTCCCGGACTCTTTGCCGAAGGTCCTACATTCCCTCTTCTTTTCTTTACTTTCCTTGGCGGGAACCGCTGCTGCTGCGGCCACTGCCGCGATCACATCCCGGTACATCTTGTCCACACAGATGATTGCATCCTTCTCATCTGATGGGATAGTGATAAATCCCAGTGGCCCACGCATCTTCAAGGTGTTGTAGGCATAGTAGGACGCCACCATGAATTTAGCTCGAGCTGGGCGTCCAAGAATCCCGTTGAACGGCAGGGTGAGATCAACCACATTAAACACAATCCTCTCCGTCCGGTATTTCAGTCCCCCCCCAAACCTTACCGGCAACGTGATCTTTGCCTTAGGATTACTCCTGCCGGGATTAACTCCATAAACGCGTTGGTAAACTCTAGATCTTCCTCTACTATCTGAAGCATGCTGATAACTACTAGGGAAATCAGATTCAAACCGGCCCTGCCATCCACCAACATCTTTGTGACCTTGAGGTTGCGAATTGTTGGTGAGTTCAACAACGGCAGGCATCCTACCATAGTGGTACGGCTAGGATAATCCTCCTCTTCAAATATGATGGGCGTACGAGACCATTTGAGCGGCTTCTGGGCTTCTAGCACTGGCTCCATGGCATTTAATTATCGTGCCCATTGCTTGAGTTGATGGTGAGAGGCAAGGAGAGATTCACCTGCATCAATGCACAGGGCGCCAGTGGCCTTCTGATACTCTTGCTCACTGGTTTCTTCTTCATCCCCTCCATCACGCTCTTCATCGCGGGCTCCCTTTTCTCGACCTCTGGCGGGCTTTCCTTGGTTCTGAAGGGCTTTGCCGGGGTGGTTTACTTCACCACCTCGGCCCTTACCACCAGCAACATTCTGACCCTTTTCCTTAGCACGCTTCTCATACTCTGCTCTCTGTCTCTTAACGAGCTGCTCAACCTGATGACACTCTTGAAGGTCGTGGCCCTTGGTCCGATGAATCATGCAATATGACCCATCACATTTCCCGACTTTCTCGGTAGCAGCGGCTTCCTGACAGTTAGTGCACACAGCAGCTTCCTTGCCGGGGGCCTCAACTTTGGCTTTCTAGCTGGTACTAGGCATACCCGATCCTTCGACAGTCATCACTGGCTTATCTCTCCGCTCTTCTTCTGACTGGTTGATTCATCATCATCTTTCGAATCAACATTGATGCAATCTTCCTCTCCAGGCAATTTTCTTCCCTCCTCTATCCGAGGACACTTATCCACCAGTGTGTAGAGCTCCTTCACATTCTTGGGCAACCGCACGTTCTTCTTGTAATGAATCCGGCGGTTCGCACATTGTACTGGAAGGCGGCTATTACGGCTGCCGAATGGATATTTGGGATAATTTGATGAACTTTGTTGAATCTTTGTAAATACTTACTGAGGGTTTCTCCTTCCTTATATTGGAGAAGTTGCAGGTCGCTGGGCCTGTCGGGTTCTTGGTGGCCACCCTTGAAGGCGCCAATGAATTCATGGCATTGGTGAGCCCATGACGAAATGGAGTTCTCTGGCAGGTGCATCAGCCAAGACCTCACATTGGACTTGAGGGCCACAAGAAAGTAGTTGGCAAACACCTTCTCCTCTCTTCCCCTGGCTGCCTGAACGGCAATGGTGTAGATGCTCAGGAACTCTGTAGGGTTCAGCCTCCCATCGTACTTCTCAGGTATATATCTCTGGCTTGCACGTGCGAACGGACAGCCAACGGACTTTCCACGGCTCATGAGTAAAGGCAGGGAACCCAACCACAAAAGGTAGGCACCCTCCAATACCGAGTGCGGGCTCGTCGACGTTGGGGCCATCGCACCCATCGGTCCGGTGGAGGTCGCCGGGGCGTTGCTCGACAACAACGCATGCGTCTCCTCTTCGCCTATCCTCCGGGGCTCGGCGTTGGCCTAGACACGGTCGAGGGTCAGAAGAGGCAATCGAAACATCGTCGCGGTCTTGATTATTTTGCGCTCGCACTGGCTGTCGCGCCGGGGATTGCACTGTCGGTGTCCTAGGAACCAGGGTACCTAGACTTTCCTACCTGCGGCCCGCGACACGCTCCTACTATGGCCCGGTACGGCCCAGCTGATCGACTAGCTGCTCAAGACCCTCGCGAGGGGGATAAGGCTCACGAGGATAACGACACGAAGACCCTCTTAGGAGCGGCCTCGGCTAGGCTGCTCCGGAGGGGCGGAGAACTCAAGGCCAAGCCTGCCTCAAGTGGAGGCAGTGACGCGAGCAGTGACGCACCGCGCCAGCGGGTGCCAGCGCATGCCAGCGGCACAATTGCCATTTTGGTGCAAAGGAGACAACGCAGACACAGGTTCCCGAGGGGCGAGACAAAGGTTTCCCCTCCGGTGCAACAAGATCGAAGACCGCAAGGACGACAGGGAGGATGTCACCACCGAGCCCACCACCGCGTCATCGTCTGATCTCTTTGCAGGCGAAGACCGCTTTTGTCAGGATAGGAGCATCCTTGTGTTCCCGTTCAAAATGGCCATTGTGGGATCCCTTCCCGCCTAAACATTTCGGGGGAAGAGGACCATGGCTACCTATATAAGTAGCGAGGGCTTCCACTATGGAGGCATATGCATCGGAGGCTGGATCTGGATCGACCTCATCTCGAACACCGCACCTTCATTTCAAGGAGCAAGAACACTTGCCTCCTGACCCTCTTGAGCTCTCATCCTGAGCTCAAGAACCACTGTACTAGTTCATACTCAAGCCCGCCTGAGGCAAATCCACTTAGGCAGGATGTATGGTTTTACACCGCAAGGTGGCCTGAACATGGGTAAACTTGTGTCTGCTTTCACTTGTTGCTTGCTTGAATCTCACCACCGGGCGAGGGCATGGCGCTAGGTAGACGTGAGCAGGAGAGATCTTTACTCACGCCCCTGCGTTCGAACTTCTTTGGGTTTGCGGAGCCCGTAATCCAACATTTGGCGCGCCAGGTAGGGGGCATGTCGAAATCTCGCCTCTCCAACGACCTCGTCCCGCTCTCGTTCATCGACCTCGCTTCACCGCCATGGTGGACACACGCCGAGCACGCGCCGCCCGCCGTACCGCCAACGTCGCTCAGACGGCGCCCGCGGGCAACGGTGCACCGCTTCGCCCCAACTCGTCGGTCGCCAACGCTGCCACCGACCCGGTCGTCCACGAGTAGGAGGACCCATCACTGCCACTACCCGTGCGGCGCGATGGCCGCACGGCGACACCATCACCCTCACCAGTCGCGGCGTCATCCTCACTGATCCACCACGGGCTGGTCTACCTGCAGTATGCGCTACTAATGGCGCGGGAGCTCCTACGCAACCGTCCAGCGGATGACCTCTACGACGAGTGGCTCCACCGCATCACCGAGCTCGTCAACGCCACCAGGGAGGTACCTGCGCCGACTCACTCCTCCCGTCCTCCATCGCTCATGGCGGGGAACGTGGACCACGGCATCCCGGCTCCACCTCCATTGCACGGCGCTGGCCAGGGGCTCAGACGTGAAGGTCCATGGCGCGAGCAGCCCCGCAGGGCCCCTGCGCGTGACGAGGAGAGCTGCCAGGTGGTCCCGCATCCCCAGGCAGAAGCTTGCGGCCTCCCCGTTCCGTAGCACCAGAACCGTGCACCACAGGTGGTGGTGGCGCCTATATAGCAGGAACCAGCATCGCAGGCGCAGGGGGCGCCTTCAATCATGAGCGTGGCTGGATGTCGCGCCCTGGCTCCAGAGCTGCGGCGCCTCATCTAGCATGGCAAGTTCAAGCCGGATCTGCCTCCGCGCTATGATGGCACCGCCGACCCTGCAGAGTTCCTCCAGCTCTACGAGCTGAGCATCGAGGCTTCCAACGCCACCGAGCAGATCATGGTGAACTGGTTCCCCATGGCCCTCAAGGACAGCGCTAGCTCCTGGATCCTGAACCTTCCCGCGGGATCCATCTCCTCCTAGGAGGAGCTTCGTGAGCATTTCGTCGCCAACTTCCAAGGTAGCCGCGACTGAGCCGCGACAGCCGTGGATCTGTGCCGCGTGAAGCAGCAACCTCGGGAGACCTTGCATAAGTACATCCAGCGTTTCAACACCGTGCGCCTCAGGATCCCCAGGGTCTTGGACGAGGCCATCATCTCGGAGTTCTCCGACGGTGTCCGCGACGTCAGGATGAAAGAGGAGCTCTCCATCCACGAGGACATGTGCACGGCCCTCGAAATGTTCAACCTCACGGCGAAGTGCGCCAGGGCAGAGGGAGGCCGCCTCTCTCTCCTGGAGCGGCCTAAAGCGGAGGCTGACGACAAGAAGGCCAAGGACAAGGAAGCAAAGCGCAAGGGACCCGCCGTGGTGGCTGCGGAGCAAGAAGTGAAGCGTGGCTATGGCTACAACGACCCCCCCCCCCAGAGACAACTGTCCGTACTGCATCGTCCACGATGTTCACAGCCACAACACCAACAACTGCCAAGAACTTAGGGCGATGCATGACGGACGTGTTGGGCAGCGTCTTGAGCGCGACAATCGCGGCTATGGCCGCGGAGGGGGCCGTGGTGGAGGATGCTGGAACGGAAGGAACTCGCGCCAAGGATGGCGTGACCAACCTCATGTAGACCGATGGCAACCGATGGCAGGAGCAGCCTCGTGACGCCCCCTGGCGCGACCAGCCTCGTGAGGGTCTCCCTCAGGGCAACGCGGGCCTGCCTCCGCTACCACCACCGCCAAGAAGGAACGACGATGACTGCCAGGGAGACAAAGCAGGGGGCTTTCAGGAGCCACGCGTGGTTGCATGCATCCTGGGAGGAGCCCACGCTCCGACTTCCCACTGCATCTTCAAGTAGTTCACTCGTGAGGTGAACGCAGCGCTCCCCAGGCCTGACGCCACGCGCAACCTCAGGTGGACCAAGCAGGTCATCGCCTTTGACCCCAAGGACCAGCTCAAGTGCACGGTAGCCCCACGCACTCTCCCGATGCTCTGCACTACGACCATCAGCAACGTCCTCGTGACCAAGACCCTCATCGATGGTGCAGCAGGGCTCAACGTCCTCTCCGTCCGTACCTTCGAGACGCTCCAAGTCCCCTACGATCAGCTACACCCAACCAAGCCATTCTACGGAGTCACAGATGGCTCCACACTCCTGATGGGGCAGGGCCGCCTCCCCGTCACCTTCGGCGATCGCGACAACTATCACACCGAGCTCATGGACTTCGACGTCGCCAACATTCACCTCCGTACAACGCCATCCTAGGGTATCCGGCTCTTACCAAGTTCATGGCGGCGACCCATCACGGCTACAACATCCTCAAGATGCCCGGGAGTGGCAGGGTCATCATGATCGCCTGCGACGAGAAGGAAGCAGTGCGTTCCTTGGAGCGCGCCTACCACACAGCAGAGGTCGAGAGCTCCGACGAAGATGGAGCCGTCTTCACCCTGCAGGCCGCCCCCAAGAAGAAGAAGCACCTGCCCGCAAACGGACCTCAGGGTGCAGGGGATCCTGACCGCACTGCCTCGGGTCCTGCGTCTGCTGAAGAGGCGTCCTCCACCCTCGTATAGGGAGGCTCACCCGGCGCTCCTCTCAGGACGGGATCGGGGGCTCTCCTCTGGAGTGCCTCTGGTCTGACCAGCGTCACGAGCGAGGTGTTCGGGCACCACCTGCAGGCGTGTCTCGACGCACGTTTTTGTGAACCCAGCGTGAGCCATACAACGCTGGGGTCTCAGGACTTCATCGACCAGGCTACCAAAGAACTTCAGTACGCAAGGCTCTTACGCGGCAGGCGCAACCGCACGACAACAGGCTCACCTACCCGCAACCCAAGCAACCAATTCCGCGTCTGCGTCGACATTATAGGCCTCAACCGAGCCGCTTCTCTGGAGCCCTTCTGGCCGACGGCTGTCGGCTAGAGGAGGACTCTGCCCTGCTTCTACATTCGCACACTCTTCGGCTTCCGCAACGAAACTGCCATGTTCTAGTACCTCACGCAGCAGGCTTTGGGGGATCAGGAGGCTCAGTGGAAGGCGGTCCTCACGGAGCACGAGTCGGACCCCCGTGACCACTGAGGGGCTCCGGAGCCCCTGGGCCTCCAGAGCCCGGCGATCCTTAGGAGCGACTCGCACGACTCGTGTCTTAAGCTACCCCAACTCTTCTTCGACGACAAGTATCAGGTGATGTTTCAGATATTCAATCGAGGGCGCCCCCCGGGCTGCATCATCCTTGAGCTGCTGGGGGCTCACCCCCACAGTTGTCTGTTTTGCGCATAAATCAAGCTAGATGTTCCCCTTTTTTAGCATTACCCATATGCTACATGATCAGCGCTTGGCTTCCGCACGTTCCCTGTCAAATACACTCACTCAGCTACAAGGTCACTGGCACGGCGTCTGTGCTCGGGTCCGTCCCTGTAGCGCTGAAAAATCCAAGGAACCGAGCCCTGGCTCGCGGCGGGCTCCGCGCACGTGACCTCACCAGGTCCTTGGTGCCTCCACCTTTACGAAGGGAACCCAGGACAGGACTTCGGGAGCAGCCACCTTCCCAAAGACTATGACTGACGCGCAGGCACGTCTCCGGAAGTTCAGGACCCGGCCCGGCTCGACGGCCTTGGGAGCGGCTGCTGCCACCCCCTCGCAAAGGCAACTTGGGCGCAGAAGGGGGAGCTCCTGAGCATCGTGCCTCAGGGCCCCAACTGGCCCCTGAGCCCTTACCCCCTAGCCTTGCGCGTGGCATCGCAACTCGGTATACCAGCGGCGGCCTAGGCACCTCAGGGGGCGGGTCCCGAGAGCGCAGAGTTTCGCCTCGTGCGGAACGCGGCAGGTGCGGCCCCATGGCCATCAACAGTTGGCAGGACAGGGCGGGATCAAGCGTCACTGCCGCCCGATCGCAAGTGATAACTAAGATAAGTGTTCCACACACACATTCACTTGCGTACCTACGCATCCACCCATCGTAATTGTGAATTCGCTGGAGCACGAAGGCCCCTCTCGCCAGCTCTCGCGGTCGCTACCTGCATGCCAAGGGTGGCCTCCCGAGCATCACGCCTCGGGGGCTCTTACCGGACCCTGGGCCGCTCACCTCCTGGCCTTGACCACTACTAGGAAAAGGCGTGCTAGTGGCGCACCACTTTTGCCTACTAATGGCACACTAGTGGTGCGCCACTAGCACCACTCCATTAGAATTAAATACAAATGGCGCACCCCTGGTGCGCCATTAGTATATGGTGTTCTAATGGCGCACCAGGCAGTGCGCCATTAGTATAGCCCACCGTGCGCCATTAGTATGCCTCCCAGGGGGCCATATGTACCCATGTGCTTTGGCATACTAATGGCGCACTGGTGGGTGATGCGCCATTAGTTTCATTTGAACAGTGCGCCATTAGTGTCTTGAGTGGTGCGCCACTAGTATAAAAATTAGGGATTTTTTTCTTTTTTGATATTTTCACGGGATACAAAATATATTATTGGACATAATTTAGACAACACCACACAGCAACACTAGATCCATCGAATACAATAGAAGGTTAGTCTCCGAATACAATTCATCATATTAGTCTCCGAATTCAAAAGACCGAACACAGATAGAACATTATATTACAAGTCTCGAGACCGCGAGTAGCGAGTTTGTGTTCACATTACAAGTCGAGATCGATCATCTAAACTACCATCACATAGAAGAGAGCTGCGGTCATCACGATGAGCATCATCGCGATGAAGCTGGTCTTCATCCGGTTCCTCCAACTCTCCGTCCTCTCTCCCGCTAGATAGCGCGCGTATCTAGATTCCGCCTCCGCCCTAGTGGTGTACCCTTTGTAACTGTTACCGCTGAAACGGTGAACCTGTCTCCGACACTCCTCCCAATCGTCATAGACTCCAGGAACCTTACCCTTGTACACGACATACGACGGCATCACTATGCACTAGCCAAACGAAACGTTAGTACCAATTCATAGACAATACATAAGCAATATATAAGTATGCAACAAAAGGATCGGAAGAGAAAAGCAAGACATTAATAGCATCGATTACATCTAAGTTGAACGACTGTCCAAACCAAAGAGACATACAAGTTCATTAAAGTTTAATTACAACATGAGCCAATCGATGTTTCAGAACTAGACATAGCATCACTACTTTCGAATCGACTCAAGGGACCGGAGCATGGATGAAGCCGCCGTCTATTGTGGGAGTCATGAAATCGCGGGCGTTGTCAGCCTGCATTTGTAGCGTTGTGTCTATGTCACTGTTGGACGGTTGATTTCTGAGGTTGAACTGCCTCGAGGTACGAAGGACATCTTGATGGATGATTACCACAAACTCCGACTGGATGCGAAAGAATTCTTGTATGATGTCCGCGTCCAGGATTGCCGACAAGCTCGCGGCCCATTCTTTGAGTTTATCTAGTAGCAGAAGGTGATTATGGTCCCGTACGATCGCCCGCATGTGATGGATGGCATAGTAGGCACCCTTCTGACCGCCAGGTGGCTGCTTGACGCAGCAGAACATCGTATTGTGGGCGAACACGTGCTTGCCGTACTTACGAACTGGCCTGGTGAAGGTGCCTCCAGATTTGGCGTTGCTGGGGTTTACATCATCAAGAACTTTCTTGACATTTGTGTAGTCTACCTTCGACTGATGGTCCAAGTCGAAATACGTGGCCATGGAATATTTCAGGCTTAGGAGGATGAATGTGCAATGTGTGTCACTGCACAAAACACGGAATGTTAAAAAAACGATCGAAATCTAATAAATCATATGTTACGGGGCAGTTGAGGGGACGACTTACTCGAGAAAGTAAGGCACGAGGAAGTTATCCTTATCTCGGTTTGCCAGAATGTCGCCTTCGAAGTAAGAACTCGCGACTTGCCGGTCCCCAGCGCTGCCCAAGATATTGGCACACATGTACAAAGGGTCGACTATCACGATGTCCGGGGTCTTGTCTCTAATGGTTCGCATCTCCATACTCAGCGAAAATAGCCGAACGAAGGTGTAGTGCATCGGATGAAGGTTAAACATAGCGAAGATGTCATCAAACCGCAGGACGATCGTACCCTTGATGGACTTATCCAGAAAGCCCTTGCCCTCTGACACCTTGGCCACGAAAACTGGGTATGCCACATCCTTCTCTCTGAGACACCGCTTCTCCAAAGAAAGAACACTGTCATGCAGACTCCGCATAGCACCGGTTGCAGCATTGAGCATATTAGTCGGTAGCATCGTCCTACTCGCCACATGCACCCTCCTCATTATATCCTTAGGTGAAGGTGGCCCGTCCTGAGCACGGATCGTACTCGGTGCCGGATGGCTCGCACCCTTGTTACTCTTTCTTTTCCATCCCTTATTCTTCTCCTGTAATGGGACCGAGTTCTACTCACAGACCGCCTTCTTGAGTGTCTTGGGGCTGATAATATTTTGCACCTCGGCTATTTGAGGCTCGGTGAAGTAGGCAGCTGGTGGCGTCTCTTGAGAACTGAATGCCAGACGACGCCTATTGCAACTTGGTTTCTCGGCGGTACCAGCTAGATCGCGATCGTCTTTTGTAGGGTTGGGTTCTTGAGAAGGAGGCCCCATGAATTCGCCATCGTACCCATGATCGGCAAAGTACTTATCGACGTTTGCAAATGTACCGTCGTCGTTGTCGTCGTCTGGATCCTGTGCCATATGCATGTTCGGATCCTGTGCCATAGGGATGTCCGGCAGCGTTGCGGCGGTCTTGCCATGGCTTGGCACCGGCATGACTGGCGGTGTTGTCTTTGGGGTGGTGTCCCCCGTCCCCAAACGAATCTGGCTCTTCGGCCAAAGCAGAGGCCAGCTTAGGCAGGCGCTGAGGGTAATCACATCATCTTCGTCGGCCCCGGTGGGTCGAATCGGAGGTAACAACTCGTCGCAGCCTGGTAGCACCCGAACCAGTTGAACCCTATACACGGTGGGTGGCATCGAATTACCGTGGAACATGGGGTTGCCCGGTTGAATGATTCTGCCCTTGGCGACATCGACCAACTCGTCATTCACGAAGTGCAGGAGAGTGCACAGAACGTCGGCAGCGCCCTGCGAAAACATGTAGGGCGTCAGGGATGCCCAGTCAAAGGAAAGGAGATGAAGTCCTCGACCGAGAGGCTTAATTAGTTACCATGATGATGGCGTCGAGCTCGGCTAATGTCGAGGCACCGCCAACGGCGGGCGTGCAATTGACGGAGGGGCCGCTTGCTGCAGAGGTGCCGGCCGGCGTACACCCAGGTGTATTAAGATCCAATGCCCGTGCCGGCGTCGGAGACACCAATGCCGCCTCCGTCGGAGACACCAATGGCCCCGCCTGCGCGTTCTGCGAGTTGCTGGTCGTGAAGCTGGGAATCGGGGGCGGCCCCTGTTGGCCGCCCGCAATCCACGTCGTCAGCCCCTGAATCAAGGTAGGCATAATGCCGGTGAGCGTCGATCCCAGTTGTTGTTGCACTTGCTCTTGGACAACCTCCGGAATCCGCCCCACTTGTGCCTTGAGTTCTTGAACCTCGCGCGACTGGCTTTCCAAGCTGGTCTTTTTCTCCATTTGCCCACCAGCGTTATAGTATGACGACCATTTTGTGGACAAGAATTTGCCGGCCACACGACCAGATGATGACGGCTTACTAAGCTTATCCTTTTTTTTCATTACATTCAACGCCCTATTTAGAGTGGTGTCCCAAGGGGTGCTCTGAGTTGACCCCGCGCTACTGCTTTCAGTCGCCTACGGAAGGAATGTGAACCATTTAGAAATTTGGCTTCATTAATTAGAATGCAACCATATGGAGCTAATTACACAGGGGTGTATTCCTTACCAGAACAACCTCAAGGGCCCTGGTCTTCGGATCCGTGGTGAGATCCTTTGTTACCGGGTCCTCCTTGTACCGGTCCCTGACAAAGTTCCTGGTCTGCTTGTCACTGTATTTATCGAAGAGGGGCGGTAGGCCTTGCTTGGCACGCTCCGTGTCCTCCTTGTCCCATATAGGCTCCGCCACTCTGTAACCGCCGGGACCAAGTGTGTGTTCCCCTAAGTTCAACTACCACATTTCTTTCCCCCACTGAGTTGATTCGGAGGTTGCGCTGCTCTCGCACTTGATCTTGAACACCTTGTAGTCATCTTTGGTGATCGAAGGATTTTTCTCCATGATCTTCTCATAACTAAAACCTTTGTCAATCATTCTCTTCACCGAGCTTCTCCAAGTAGACAGGGCCTTGCTCATCCTCATGAGGGCGGCATTGTTCACTTTATTCCCTATGAGGCATGTGTTTTCAAATTCAGCGGGGAACTTGTATCATTCGTGCAGCTTCGTGAAGAGGAGGTTGCGCAATTTCCCTCGGTCCTTATGCCTTAGGTTCTCGGTGTTGATCGAGACGGTGCTCTGGAGAATGCACCCGAGCTGAACCGAGTACCCCTTGACTATTTGTTTGGGCGCCGTTGGATTCCCGTCGGAGTCCACTTCAGTAAATTCCTCCTTGACGGTGCGGAGCACGGTCAGACGCCGGTCCTTCCATTGCCTCTTCGGTTGGCTGCCATCTGTGCGTGCGCCGCCATCCTCAGTGGTGGCATCCTCGGCGGCACCATGAGTGGTGTCATCCCCGAGGGAACCATTAGTGGTGTCATCCTCGGCGGCACCATTAGTGTTGTCAGGATCGGTGTCTTTCACAACGTCCTCATAGAAGTGAGGTTGTTCCTCCATCTCCTAGGACAGCTCCCAGAATGCCTTGCCGCCCGAACCGCCGGCCTCATCGTTGTGGGTCATGTTTCTCTCTAAATAGGAAAAAAGTTTTGTCAAAAAGTTAGTTATTGTCAAGGAACAAGATCATGGTCTCATCATTTAGGGTTTGTCGACACCGAGGCATCCTAAAAGCTAAGCTTTTATCATTTAGGGTTTTTCGACGCCGAGGTACCCTAAAGGCCTAAGATTTCATCATTTAGGTTTTTATCGACACCGAGGCACCCTAAAAGCCAAGGTTTTATAATTTATGGTTTGTCGACACCGATGCATCCTAAAAGCTAAGCTGGGAAGGAGAATTCTAAGTTGGGCCTAATCACTTGGCTCTATTGCCGCCTATGGTTTAATGCAGCAAGAATAACGGGGCAGTTGATCCTACTTAATTAAGTACTAAGATACCCCGGCCCATGCATTGGTCACAAGTACCCCATATGTCCTATTTTTAGCAAAGTCATGCTAAAATACATGGAAAATTTCAGCATGACCTTTGCTGAAAATAGGACATATGGAGTACCCGAATTTGCTGGAGCGGAAGTTAATCGACATTCCAGCAAACTCAAGGGCCTCTCAGGGTACCTGCAAAATCATCACGACACGATGGTCAGAGACAAAACCCAGCAAAAATCTGGATGGAGTGCATCAGGCTTTCAACTCCACTTTAGACTATTCAAATTCTAGTTTGCATAGGCTTGAGCATATCATTTCAAATAGCTGTGTATGGCTTGCAAAAGCATTTATTGTCTGGTATTGAAGCTTCATAAAGACAAGCACCAACATTGTATAAGAGAAAATAAAAGCGGTACTAGATTACCACATGCTTCCTACTATTAAAGCTAGCTACCAACAGAGAAGAACAAGAGTTGCTTGTTTGAGGTTAAATAGTTGAACAAACAGGTACTCCTCTGTAAACTAATATAAGATCGTTTAAATCACTACTTTAGTTAAATGCTCTTATATATGTTTACGAAGGGAGTAATAGTAGTATATAATAACGTAAAGTAGTATAGCTCCTAGTACAGGCATGTCCAGTAGAGAAATAGGAATCTTGAGTAAAGAGCATTACTATGAAGCAGTAATATACAAGTATAAAACAGAGTAGTGTCTAACTGACTACAGGAGGCTGCAAAGAAACATATATTAAGAAACAGCACCAAGAGCAAACTCATCCTTGAGAAGAAGAGCATGCAAAACATCAAACTGAAGCTGTGCCAAACGTAATCAAACGACAGCTTCTAGTACTCTTAAATGATCTACAGTTTGCTCCTCATCATACACTCACTTCTTAAAATCCAGTACACAACTTTCAGAAATCAACATATATCATTTGCTTTCGCAGTTACATCATGAAACAATCCGATATCATTGGACGGAAAATCATTAAGACAAAGGAGATGCAATGTGCATTTAAGTAAAGAAAATGCATGTCGAAGGCTTGCAGTCATTTAAGGACGCCCGCTTACATGTATGTTATCTCACATATGGATCAAACTTCAGAGACCCACATGGAAAAACATGCAATCTTTGTATTCAGAATAAAATAACCGCTTTATTTGCAAATTGGCAGACTAGAATAAAAGCGCATAGACACCTAGTGTATTTTTAATCTTAAACATACAACTAGCTGACAGACATACCCTATCTACTTTGCTAGCTCAGCCCAATGGCTCTATCATGGTCATTTTTGGCACAACAATTTGTTCAAATTTACAATAACTACTAGTGCTCTCCATTACTGCAAGCTACCAGCAACAATATGAGGCCACATTTCTTCAAGAAATATCAGTCGGTGGATCTTCCAACAGGGCAAGTGATCCTACTAACCAGAGGAGCTACAAGTCAGTAACAAAATGGACTTGCTAAAAAGAGCATATCCTCTAGGCAACAGTGAATAATTCAGATACTAATAGCGGCGGTAAGCACACATAAGTAGATCAACAGTAGAACTTTGGAGCAGCTTTAGTGCTTCTGGTCTGTACACAACATTTCAGGTAACGATGACATTATATATATGCGGCTAAACTTAACACCCTATTAGGATTTGATGTTCACAATATCTCACCATCATTAATATCGATGCCTGTAGTGTTCCAAAATATACAGAGCACACATAGTTCCATTCCTATTCAGCATCTGAACATTTATTTTGGAGACACCCTTCCAAAAGAGCATACATGATTCCATTCCAGAACACACAAGTGATTGCGGTACAGATAATACGGAGAAAGAAGCAGCACAAATAGGAGTTAACCTCTGCTAGCAACATATAGTGTAATGCTTTTAAAAAATCCCTTTCACAAGATTAGATTCTTAACTGAATTTTAGCAAGTCTATGCCTCAGATATGTATCACAACACATGGCATCAGTACAACAGGGCAAGTGATCCTACTAACCAGAGAAGAGAGGCAGAGGGAGGAGGGTTACCTGACCACGATGAGGTGGTGGCCGGAGCAGAGACGACGGAGGGAGGAGACGCCGAGCTTGGGGGAGGCGGGGATAGACAGCGGGGAGGTCGCGGGCCTCCTCTCCTGGTGGACGTGGGGCCTCCTCTCCTGGTGGACGTGGGGCGACTCCGAGGCTCCAAGTCTCCGGCGGCTCCGAGACTCCAAATCTCCTGCAGGTTTCTAGGGTTTCGACGGAGGCGAGGGAGGCGGGGCTCGGGGGGAGGCAGCGCTCGGGGGGGAGGCGGCGCTCAAGGGGGAGGAAGGGGAGGATGGGGAGAGGGAGGCGGCGGGGGCGTGTGGGCGGCTGCGGCGTAGTGGGTCGGGGCAGCGGCGGCGGCGGCGTCGTGGAGGGAGGGACGAGGGAGGGAGTGGTGCGGTGGAGGGAGGGACGAAGTGTCTGGCGAGAGGGAGGGACAAGGGAGGGACGAAGTGTATGGATGGGGGAATAATACTAATGGCGCACCCCCTAGCGGTGCGCCATTAGAATGTTTTTTTATAGCAATGGCGCACCAGCAGGACCGTGCGCCATAAGTATTCTTTTTTTTAGATAGCAATGGCGCACCAGCCAGCGGTGCGCCATAAGTAATTAATTATTATTATTATTTTTTGTTGCATCTAATAGTTTTTTACAAAATGAATATGAATATGAAATAGTAATAAATTTTTATAAAAACAGTAATAAATTTTCAAAAATATCATCAGATTTTTTATTTGAAAATATTTATGAATATAAAAAAAATATCATCAAATTTGTTAATTGAAAATACCATCAAATTTGTTATTTGAAAATATAATCAAATTTGTTTTTTGAAAATATAATCAAATTTGTTTTTTTTTGGATTTTTACTTGCATTCATTTGTGACGGTGGAGCGGGGGAGGGTGCGGGGGTCGTCGGCAGTGGTGGACCGGGGTAGGGTGCGGGGGGTGCTCGGCGGCGAGGGGGTTCTGGCAAGGGGGGTCTGGCGAGGGGGGATAGCGATCGAGATTGAGGGGGATCGAGATCGTGTGTCCTCATGAATATTCAATATTTTTTCATAAATTCAAGAAGTGCCCATGAAATTTAAAAATATTCATGATAGTTCAAAAAGTGCTCATGAAATACAATCGAGAAATGAAGACTACAATTTAAATACAATCGATCTTAGCTAGCTAGCTATCTATTCACAATCTTCTTGCCCTTCTTTTTCGCAAATGGAGTTCTTCTGTGGAATGGACGTCCTTTCGGTAGGGTGGTCCGGCTTCTTCTTGTGATGTATGTTGTTACTTCATCGTCATCGTCATGTTCCATCTTCGGGTCACCGTACTTGTCGAAGTCTTGCTCATTGGCGACTCCATCCATTCAGATGATCTTCCTTTTGCCTCTCCTCACGAGAACACGACTGGGCTTTGACGGGTCGGTAATGAAGAAGCATTGGTCCACTTGGGAAGCCAGTACCCATGGCTCATTTTTCGCGGTGACGTTTGATCCCGCGGTCTTGGATTTGGCTTCGGGTATAACCATGGTGGTGAAATACCGGTCCTCTTTTAGGACGCTCTTGGTCCATCTGACACGGAACATCGGGACCTTCTCTCCAGCGTAGCTCAGCTCTCAGATCTCCTCGATCCTTCCGTAGTATCTGTCCTTGTCGTTACCGGTGTAGGATTTCATCGTTACCCCGGAGTTCTGATAACCATCGCTCTTTATGTCCTTGTCCTCGGTGTAGAATGTGTAGCCGTTGATATTGTACGCCTCATAGGTCATCAGGTTGTGCTTGGCGCCATGTGACAAGGCGAATATGAGTTGTTCTTCTGCGGAAGAATCCTCATGTAAAGGGTACGACAGAAGCTTCTGCTTGAACCAACGCGTGAAACATGAGTTGTGCTATTTGATTATATCTCCGTCCGTCATCTGTTGGCCTCGGTCATTGTACGTCTTCTCAATAAATGTTTTGTGCTCTACCACCCAAGGATCGACCACGTCTATGTGTTGTAGCGCGACTAGGTTTGCTCTTTCAAAGTCGGCGAGTCGACCCTCGAAGTCGACATGCATTTTGCGGCGACCCTCGCGGTGACCCCATCCAGCGAGCCTGCCGACGTGCCTGTTGACGGGCAGACCAACGGGGTTCTCGATGCCTAGATAATTCATGCAGTAGGAGATGCACTCTTCGGTCAGAAAGCCCATGGCTATGCTTCCCTCTAGATGTGACATGTTGCGAACGTATCCTTTGATGACACCATTCATCCTTTCGAACGGCATCATGCTGTGCAGGAACGTCGGCTCGAGTTGGATGATATCCTCCACGATATGGACCAGCAGATGCACCATAACGTCGAAGAATGCAGGCGGGAAGTACATCCCAAGCTCGCATAGTATCACCACGATCTCTTCCTGTAGCCTTCTGAGTTGTCTCATGCCAACCGACTTCCAAGAGATGACGTCGAAAAAGTTGCATTGGCCAAATAGCGTTTCGCGGATGTGCGCGTCCATGATCCCACGGATAGCAACTGGAAGTATCTGCGTGATCAGCACGTGACAGTCATGAGACTTCATCCCGCTGAACTTCTGCTTCGCTGGGTCTAGGTATCTGCTTATCTTCCCCGCGTAACCGTAAGGTAGTTTTACTCCTACGAGGCAGGTGAAAAACTGCTCGATCTCCTCCTGACTTAGAGTGAAGCACGCGGGAGGGTAGTCATTTCCGGTCTTCTTTGCCTTTTTTCCTTTGCGACGACTTTCCGTGTCCTGCTTCACCTCATCATCATCATCATTAGCGTGAAGCTCCTGCCTGATGCCCATTGATTTCAAGTCTGCCCTTGCTTTCGGCCCATCTTTGGTCCTCTGTGGCATGTTGAGCAGCGTACCAAGCAGACTCTCGCACACGTTCTTCGTGATATGCATGACATCCAGTCTGTGAGGCACACGGTGGATCTTCCAGTACGGCAAGTCCCAGAAAACAGACCTCGTTTTCCATACCTTCAGCAGCGGCTCTAGCGCCTTTCGCTTCTTTCCCAGCTCTAGCGCCTTTTGCTTCTTTCCCGGCAGTGGGCAATCTTTCCAATTTTTCAACAGCTCGTCTATTTCCTCGTCGCTCCTTGTACGTGGGCGTCTTCGGGGTTCGGTTTCACCATCGAACAGATCCTTGCGTTTCCTCCATGGGTCATCTTCGCGAAGCCACCTTCGATGTCCCATGAACGCGGTTTTCGAAGACCCGGGATCTCTATCTAGCTGATGATATGTTGTGTCATCCATGCACCTGACGCATCCAGAAAATCCGTGGACCACCTGCCCCGCGACATATCCGTAACCGAGATAGTCGTGCACCGTCGTGAGCAGTGCGACTCTCATTGGGAAAAATTCTTTCTCTACGGCGTCCCACGTATTAGCTAGCGTTTTCCACAGCGTATCTAGCTCCTCTTTCAGCAGCCCCGCATACAGATTGATGTCGTTCCCTTGTTGTTTCGGCCCTTCAATTAGCATACTGATGTGAATGTACTTCCGCTTCATGCACAACTAGGGGGAAGGTTGTACATCCACACAAACACAGGCCAGGTGCTATGTGTGCTTCTCTGGCTGCCAAACGGTTTGACTCCATCGGTGCTCGCGCCCAGCACTATGTTCCTTGGATCATTCCCAAATTCTAGGTCTTCGAAGTTCAATGCTTGCCATTGGCTCTCATCCTTAGGGTGAATCGACATCTTGTCTTTTTTATTTATCTCCAGATCATTTCCGTCATCTTCTCGCTTCTTCTCCTCCCTATCCGCGTGCCGACGCAGGAGCTTTGCTACCTTAGGGTCCGTGAAATACCGCTGCAGACGAGGATTGATCGGAAAGTACCACCCCACTTTTCAAGGAGCTTTCCTCCGCTTCTTGTATAGAGTGACGCCACACACCAGACATATGGTAGACTCCGCGTGCTCGTCCTGATAAATGATGCAATTTTTCATGCACACATGGTATTTCACGTGCGGTAAATCCATAGGACACACAATTTTCTTCGCCTCCTCAAAACTGGTCGGGCACTTGTTCCCCTTGGGAAGACGTTCGTGCCAGAATGACATGTTCTCGTCCAAGCATGCATCGGTCATTTTGTGTTTTACATTCATCTCCAGAGCCATGAGCGTTACTTTCAGGTGGGTATCCTCGGGCCTGCATACTTCATACAATGGAGTAACCGCGTCTATCTCCAGTTGATACAGCTTGGCATTCTCTCGGGCGGCAGCTCTTGCGTTATCCGTCTACTTGAGAAGCAGCTCTTGAATATGAGGGTCCTGCACCCAGCCTCCATCGTCGTCTGCTCCGGCATCTTCATCTAGATCATGATCATGCCCTTCGTCTTGATCTTCCTCATCATCATGTCCGGCATCTTCTACATGATGACTGTGTACATCATCACCGTCGTGATCATTTCCTGGAGATTCTTCGTCTTCTCGTCCGCCCTCGCCGCGGTGGTTGTCTTGCTGCCCTTCCTCATTTCTTGCCCGGACATGGACGACTTCATAGTTATCTTCATCACCTTGTCACCGATAGCCATCCATGAAACCACGCAAGAGTAGGTGGTCCCGCACCTGCCCGGAATCTGGGTCCGCAATAAGGCTCTTCAGCTTGCATCTTCGACATGGACATCTTATCTCCGTCTCGTTCTTTTGAAGCATCTCGGCCTTCGCGGAGCTCAAAAACCTATTCACGATTCCTTCGGTCATCGTGCGGACCATGGTCGTCTGCGGGGTAGAGCAAAACAATAATTTAGAACCAAGAAAAAATTTGGCATGACGTTCCCTAAAAATAGGACCAAAAAGAATGCATAGTGCCAAAATTCTCGCTGAAACGGAAATGAATCAACATTTCGGCAAAATATTGGCAACTATCGCATTTCAAATACCAGTACCTGCAAACACAAACATATATGCAACACCACAAACATATGCAACACCACAAACATACATAGATCTAGCTAGGCCATAAAAAGTGCATGTGCACGGTTGTTGGAGCTCGAGGGAGAAAAAATGATCTACAACATAAAGATAGCTTTCCCCCCTTACTTACCTATCAAAAAAAAGGTAATTTAGCCACTTAATTTTGATAAATCTATGGTGCAAATGAGGTGAGGAGGAGGAGGCAGCCGACACAAGCTTGGAGGAGGAGGTGGAGAGAATGAAGTGGGGAAAGTGAGTGTGTAGGTGTGGCTGTCCAAAATATCTAGCTGGTCCCAGTTTACTAATGGCGCACCACTCACTAATGCGCCATTAGTAACCAGTGTTACTAATGGCGCATTAGTGAGTGGTGCGCCATTAGTAGTTTTACAAAAAAAAATATACAGTACTGGCGCACTTAGTTGGAGGTGCGCCATTACTAGTTAAACTAGTAATGGCGCACTTTGCCATGGTGCGCCATTAGTGTTTCTGGAAAAAAAAATTTACTAATGGCGCATCGAAGGTCTGGTGCGCCATTAACGTCTACCACTCTAATGGCGCACTGACACATGGTGCGCCATTACTGTATAGTAGTGGCGCACCATGTGTCTGGTGCGCCATTAGAGTCCATATCATCTATAGCCCTTTTCCTAGTAGTGACGACATCGTGACCTGGCATACCAGCGACGGCTGAAGCCTGCCTAGGGACTGTGTCTCGCGGGCGTAGGGCCCTAAGCTACCGTGGGGACGGAAGAAAGGGAAAATCTTGCTCTAGCAAAGGATCTCATGAGGAACATAAGTTCATGACATCGGATAACAACAAGAGTGTCGCAAATGATTTATATGCCCTCATGGGACCATCCATGGTTGCCTCGCAGGGACCAAGCAAAAGAAGGCCGCTCTCGGAGGGACACGGCCCGAGCTCCTTCAGCGGCGACGGTGGCTGGAGGACGCTGCTCCCCTCCGGGGGTGAGAGCGCCGACTCGGCGGCTCGTAGCTCTCGTCAGAGCTCGAGGCCGGCTCAGGAGAAGCATAGCCGCTGCTGGAGGAGTCGGGCGAAAAGTCGATGGCGAACGATTCGCCCCGGTCCTCGTCGCCCTGGCAGCATTGGAGATGGTCGCCGGCGGGCCCATCCTCCGCGCTGCACGCCAGCCGCCGGCCGTCCGCCCTGAAGACCTTGAAGGTCAACATGGCCAGCCCGTCCAACGTGAAATGAAGAATGTGCCTCCCGACAGGGGCGCAGGCGTGATGCACCATGCCCCAACCCCAGGTCATATAGACCCTGCCGGAGGAGATCACCTCCACGTCGGCGTATGAAGGGGGAACATGGCACCCTTCGTGCCGCAGCTGCATCGTTACCCATCCGCAAGCCGGGAGCACCTCCTTCAAGAATTGGGGAAAGAGGATCCAAGAGTGCGGAGGGGCTCCCACCCACACAACTCGCGGACATCGTCTTCAGTGTGGGACGATGACGGTAGGCGTGAAATCACTCGCCTCTCCGGGCGGCTGACCGCACCGCCCCTGTCGCCATTGCCCGCGCATCGCATGCCTGTCGCCGGGGCACCCAGGTGAGGCAGGAATTCTGGCGGCGCCCGCGTGCACCACGTACGGGTGTCCGCCAGCCTCAAGGGCAACCGTGGGGAGTCGCGGCCCCTCTTCTTTGGCGGGAGCTGCTTGGGCTCCACCATCAGAGCCTTCCCTTTCTGTGCAGCCGAGAACCTACGTATCGGCGCCATGGAAAAACCCTTGACAAAGAAAGAAGAGATGGGGTTTGATCTGCAATAGTCAAGTGAACGGGGGTGGCGCTTCACCCCTTGTTTATAGGCTGAGAAGATCAATCGCCGGCCACTCGCGCTTGGCCATGATGACCCTGTCGTTCGCGCCAGGGAGATGTCAAGTCGCACGGTCACCAAGACTGCGTCGGGAGCGGAGTCGCCCACGTCCCATCCAACAATCGCGCGCCAGCCTGGCCCGCAGTCTTTTGGGCCCCGCGGCGCTTCTTCCTCGACCAAGGCTTCACCCCGAAGACAACTCCGCGTGCGCCTTGCGCCCGGGGGCTATTGTCGGTGTCCTGGGAACCAGGGTACCCAGAATTGCCTGCCTGCGACCCGAGACGCGCTCCTACTATGACCCGGGACGGCCCAGCTGATCGACCAGCTGCTCAAGACCCTTGCAAGTGGGCTAAGCCTCGAGAGGATAATGACACCAAGACCCTCTCAGCAGCGGCCTCGGCTAGGCTGCTCCGGAGGGGCGGAGAACTCAAGGCCAAGCCTACCTCAAGAGGAGGCAGTGACGCGAGCAGTGACTCACCGCGCCAGCGGGTGCCAGGGCGTGCCAACGGTGCAGTTGCCGTTTTGGTGCAAAGGAGACAACGTAGGCGCAGGTTCCCGAGGGGCGAGACAAAGGTTTCCCCTTCGGTGCAACAAGACCAAAGACCGCAAGGATGACAGGGAGGATGTCACCACCGAGCCCACCACCATGTCATCGTCTGATCTCCTTGCAGGCGAAGACCGCTTTTGTCAGGATAGGAGCGTCGTTGTGTTCTCGTTCAAAATGGCCATTGTGGGATCCCTTCCAGCCTAAACATTTCAGGGGAAGAAGACCCTGGCCGCCTATATAAGTAGCTAGCGCTTCCACTATGGAGGCATATGCATCGGAGGCTGGACCTGGATCGACCTAATCTCGAACACCCCACCTTCGCTTCAAGGAGCAAGAACACTTGCCTCCTGACCCTCTTGAGCTCTCCTCCTGAGTTCAAGAACCACTGTACTAGCTCATACTCAAGCCCGCGTGAGGCTAATCCACTCAAGAAGGACGTAGGGTTTTACGTTGCAAGGTGGCCTGAACCTGGGTAAACTCATGTGTGCTTTTACTTGTTGCTTGCTTGATCTCACCACTAGGCGAGGGCGTGGTGCTAGGTAGACGTGAGCGAGAGAGATCTTTGTTCACGCCCCTGTGTTCGAACTTCTTTGTGTTTGCGGAGCCCGTAATACAACATGCACCATGGGGACGGCTCCCTTCGTATGGTCAATAGGATGAGTTGTTGCTGTCGCATGGGGAGGCCTCAGCGGGCCTACTCGCCACGAGCCCCCAACTTCGGCAAAACCGAGCAGACTTTGTATGGTGACATGCCATTCGTCCATCTGCTCGGCCGCTGGCTGAAACCTCAGCAGCAGCTGAACCCGTGCCATGGCTTCTGAAGCTGTACTTGGCATGGGTGATGATGAAGTCGATTGCATCGTCGGTCGGCTCTTGACGGTGCCTGCGGCAGCAGTGTTCCCCCGCCGTTGTGGGTGGCCACTTGGATGGCAGGGTGGTGCGGTGAAGGCACACAAGGGCCAGCGGCTCCGTCGAGTGCAGCGGCTTGGTCAACCCATCCTAGGGGAGGCGCACGCGCTACGACAATACCTGTGGTGTGAACAGGCAGAGGACAGCGATTCACCCTGGTCCGAGTGTCGTTCCTGCGGTTGTGCTTGTCGGTGAGCTAAAGGGGCGCAGATGGAGTAACCCCTTCGCTCGAGCCTTGGGGAGCATGGCCGTCGCGGTGTTGCTGATGCTGCTCTCATCCGGTACCTCCTGCTCGTGCACCGGCCGCGGGGAAAGTGCTGACGGTGCCGCCTACTTTGACCACATCCCCAACAGCGTCCGCGTCCTCACCTTCCTCCGCACCTCTCGCAGCGTTAGAGGCTGCGGGCGGCGTAGCTTCGAGGTGGACGGATGCGTCAAAGAAACAGGTATCTTCTTTGGCACCATGGTCGATGGCGTCGTCGAAGATGAAGATGACGCACTGCACACGCCTTCAGGTTTGCGCAAGCGATCCCCTTACCTGGCACGCCAATAATGTCGTGGGAAACCATGGCCACTATGGGACTAGGAGGCCCTTGGCTAGTTCGACAGTGGAACATCGCATTCCACAAAGACCAGACGAGCTCGGGGGCAGCACGGCAGAGAATATGCGGGGAGTTTTACCCAGGTTCGGGCCGCCGTGGTGGCGTAAGACGCTACTCCTGCTTTGGTGGATTGATGGTGGAAATGAGGTGGTGGAGCGTAGTACACTTGCCCGACAAGGGTTCACTCAGGGCGGTAGCGACTACGCGCGTATGGGGGTGTGAATTATCCCAGCCTCTAACCCTGTCTATGGTTGCCATGGGCCTCCTTTGATAGATCAAGGGGTTACCACAATGGCAAAGTAGTCATTATGCACTTATAAGATAGCAACAGTGCTATCGTAGATAAATCTACGGGCTGACAGGGTGCATTATATGCACCGCACAACGACACATCACTGGTCGCCCGACAAGGCTTGCCGGGCTATCTTGCCTGCTCCGCGCTTGCTCGCTCGACACGTCGCAGGACGGGTGTCATGTATGGGTTTTTCCTGTAGGGAGAGGCTGCCATGTGGTGAATAGCTGCCACTTAGTCAGTCTACGGCTTGACACCGCACTGATCGATGATGTGAGTCATGGAGGAGTGGTTGGTGAGGTGGTTTAGCCTCCGCGAGTCCCGGGAGGCTCTGCCGGGGCGCCTTTGTTGCCTTCTTCTAAGGGTGGCCTCGCCCCTTGCCGGGCTCGCCTGCCCGGCAAGGGAGGCCTTTCTCTAGGCGATATCTTGTTGTTATGCCTTGGTCTTGGTCCCTCTGATATGCTTGGTGGTCCTTGGAACCTCTTGGTTTCTTGTACTCATACTTGGGCTAGTGCTTCAATCTTGTTCCCGTGCCTGTGCACAGCCAGGGCAACAGACCCAGGGTTTGTTGCACCGACACCCAAGATGAAGTTTGCTCCTTAACAAGAGAACTATTCCCCCACTTCTTTTGAGGGAATACAAGCTCAAGATGATATTCCACCACAAGACCACAAGCTAAAATGCAAGCACAAGCTTCAAGAAGAGATCAACTCATTTGAAGAAGCACCTCAAGCCATGATTAGGTGGGTTCCCAAGACTACTCCAAGCTCTACTTCATCAAGTTCAACTACAACTCTAAGGATTCCCATAAAATTGATGTGGTTCCCAGAGAAGAACAAGAGTGTTCTTGAGGGTGACTCAACCAACATATTTCACTCATATTCATCTTGGCAAGAACTTATGCAACTAACTTCCACATCTTCCACTAGTTCATGGAGTCACAAACCCTCTTGTTGGTACGACAAGGGAAAATGTAACTTAATGCATTCATATACAATCATCATATGTGCAATTCACTCTATGTCTACGGATATCCTTGGGTGTTCCTTGTGGGACTAACACATGTAGGTATTGAAAGTGAAAAAAATCCAAAGGATTGCTCCAAACTCGTGATGCACTACATGAACATTGAGCATCCACATGTTCACTATCTAAATGAAGTCATCGTCGACAAAACCCAAGGTTAGTTCATCCCTCTTGGGGCGATATCACAACTAGGAGGAGCTCTGCTCTAAAAATTGAGCTAAAGCAACTCTAATGGTGTGAACACAAATTAATGCTTTATGTAAAAGTGATAACCCCACTTGTGCTTAAACGATGAGTATGACCTATGATCAAATGTTATCAGTTGACTCCTAAGTTAATATACTAATATATATATGAACTAGTCATCCTCAATTGCTTGATAGATCCTATAATTGGTTGTGCATGTTTCACACATATTTCATTTGCTATCTTATTGTGTGAGCATGTTTCTATACATGTTCTCTTCATTGGAGGACATCCATTTGTTGTTTTGCTTGTCTTGGTTTTTCTAGCCAAGTGGATTTACAAGAATTAGTAAGCACCTCCTCTAGCTATATATGATTTCTTGTCTCAAATTCTATTCTGGCTACATCACAAAAATTGAACAAGTCATTTGTGGACCCTCCAGGTGAGGCGCACTCGGAATCACTGGTATGAGAAGGACTAAGCTCCAAAACCTTTCTTGTGATTTTTGGTTGGACCAATTCAGTCCAACTCAGTGAAACCAAAACCACTTAGATTAATCTAGTTTTCCTTCTCGGTGTCACCGACTTTAACCATTTTGGTGTTGTTGGATTAAGGGCTCCATAGACCCAAGAAAGGTTCAAACTCTAGGGCATGTGCAAAGAAATCAACCCCCCCCCCCTAGCCAACCACGTCGTCGCCCCTACGGCCTAGCTCGATGAACAAGGAAAAAGATGGACACAACAGTTTACCTAGGTTCGGGCCACCTTGCGGTGTAAGACCCTACTCCTTCTTTGTGGTGGATTTGCCTCACGAGGGGCTGAAGATGAACTAGTACAAGGAAAGAACAAGCTCGTGACATCTGCTCTGGTGTGGGTGTAGGTTGATGAGGTTTCGATCCCCCTTCTTGGTGGTGGCTAGCCTATACTTTTAGTGGCCTTGGTCCTCTTCCCCCAAAACATAGGCGGGAAGGGATTCCACAGTGGCCAATTTGAAAGGGGGTATGTAGTACATCTTATCCTGATGAAAGGTGGTATTTGTATGCAAAGTCCCTGGTCGTGATGCTACGGTGGTTTCGACGATCACATCCGTCCTGCCGTCTTAGACGTCTTGGTCTTGTTGCACGGGAATAGAAACCTTTAGCTGATTCCTTGGGACCTCGCACATGCGCCTGCCTCTTTAGCACCAAAGAGGAAACCTACTCCTCTGCGCCCGCTGGCGCCCACCTGGACTTGGTCGTCATGGATTGTGTCACGTCAACCTTATAAGGTGGGCACCTACATAGAAATATCTACTCCTCAGGGGGCATCCCGGGGAGGCTACTCCGTCCGGAGGTCTTGATGTCGCCCACCAGGTGAGGGTTTTCCCCTCGCGAGAGTCTTGTCTTGTTGGTGTCGTAGATGGGCCGTACCAGGCCATCGATGAAGCCATGCCATGGGCCGCTGGCAGGCAAGTCTGGGTACCCTGGTTCCCAGAATGCCGACAATAGCCCACAGGCCCAAGGCGCGCTCGGACTTGGCTTCGAGGAGAAGCCAAAGGGCAAGGGCAAAGCGCTGTGGGCCCCAATTGCCTGCGAACCGAGTCAATGCATGGTGCTTGATGGGACGTTGGCGTCTCCACTTCCCCACATCGCCTCTGTAACTGCCCGACTTGATAACTGTCTGGCACATGCAGAAATTCCATCATAGCCCAGAGCGTGAGAGGACGGTGGTTGGCCTTCCACTGGCTATAAACGAGACGGGGGCAGAGCCCCCAACCCATCTTTTTCCTCTCACGCTCGCTCCTTCTCCTTTGTTCCACCATCATGCTAGAGCATCCATGGCACTAGTGAGGAGGTTATCCGCCACGGAGAAGGGGAAGGCCCCATGGGGCGACTTGTAAGTGCATCTAGTGCCCCTTAGTGATTTTGGTGTATTGAAGACTTATAGGTTAAGGGACTAATGTGTTTATGAGTATACACAGTTCTATAAGTCTATGAGGAGTTTGATATTTACAAAGAAAGTCGACCCCTAAAAATGAAGTTCTTCGACTGAAGACTTTGGATTTCTGAAGACTTTGAAAGTGAAGAAATTGGTGTGACCTTGAAGACTTGGTATTCATTTGTGGAACATGAAGCGTGAAGACTTTTGTTTTCGTAGTTTCATTTTCTCTTTCTTGAGTCATAGGAAACACCGTACTGTTAAAAGAGGTCGAGGAAATACTAAGGAAAAATTTCCATGTGATGCTCAACTCAAAATCCTACACCTACCAATCCCTTCGAGTGAAGCCATGGAAATCTCATATAGTTCAGTCATATTCTTCAGTGACAGAGATGAAGCTCTTCTTGTCTCTGAGGAATTTGTTCTGACTGAGGAGTTAGGAATTCGCCAGTGGGGATTTCCTCCACAATGAGGAACATGATAGCCCTAAGGAATTTGATACTCAAATTTCCGACTGTTGTTGTGCTACGCGCCAGCTGTCCCAAAATATCTACCTACCTAACGGTCATATGATCATATCATTAAAGGGCATTAATGTCTTATCGTGTCGGGCTGCTCCCTAGGCTACAAACAGCCGCCCCCTACTACCACTAGCTGGTTGGCTGCTCCGAGAGAAACTGACACTTGTCAAAAGAGCAACCCATCCTCTGAGGACTTTGAGCGAAAATCATGAAGTGAGGAAAAACCCAAAACCAAACCCAAACACCTACAAACCCAAAAGTGATTGAGCATCACTGAAGAGATTGATCCTGAGTGGATCCGATGCTTGTTACCTTTGAAGACTGTGCTTCTTCCAGACGGTTAGGTGTCATGGTCTAGAGCATCCAAGAAGAATTGTGGATCGCCGAGTAACCGAGTCTGTGAAGGTTCGGAAGTCACGTGAAAACTTACCACGAGTGATTGGGCGAGGTCTGTGTGACCTTAGACCTAGGGGAATACGGTGAGGACTTGGTGTCTTGGACTGTGTGTCCAGGACTGGGTGTCCGGGACTGTGTGTCCTCAGGCTTAAATACCTAGCCGCCCTAACTAGATGTACAACTAAGACACGAGTTCGAACTGGTCTAACAAATCATTATCTTCACCAAGCTTACTGGTTCTATTTCCTCAACTCTTTCATTTTCTCATATCTGTGTTGTGTGCTTGTTCATATCTGTTTGAAGACTTTGACTGAAGATTTTCTCAATTTCCTCAGTTCATTTTCTTCAGTATGTTTGTCTTCATCATGTGCTATCCTGTGATTACACTTTCTGTACTCTGTGTTTGTCTTTATTTCTTCATGATGACCATGCTTGTATTCTGTTATGTTTACTTCTGAGTACTTTTTCCGCTGCAAGTAGTTCTTTGCTAAGGAATTTCCTCAACAGCAAATTCCTTAGTGAAGAATTCATAAAAATCGCCTATTCACCCCCTCTAGTCGATATAACGCACTTTCAATTGGTACCAGAGCAAGGTACTCCCTTGTTCTGTGTGATTTTGGTTTATCCGCCTGGAGTTTTAGTTATGTCAACCGCAAGTATGATCAAGGTCTCAGCTGGGTGTCCTACCTTCGATGGGATAGACTACCCCTACTGGAAGAACAAGATGCGAATGCATCTTGAGGAAATTGATAACGATCTCTGGTATGTTGTGGAAAATGGTGTTCCCTCAGTATCACCTTCTCTGAATGCTGCTGATGTGAAGAGATTCAAGCAACCCGATTCTCAAGCAAAGAATATCATTTGTGGTCACCTGAACAAAGGACAGTATGGAAGAGTGAGTGCTTTGGAAACTGATAAGCTTATCTGGGATAGGCTGTCCAAAGTCAACGAAGGAGTCTCAACACAGCGTGACTCTCGAGTTGATGTTCTTCGCAATCTCTTCAACCATTTCAAAAGACTTGACAATGAAAATGTTTAGCAAACCTTTGATCGCCTCACTGACATCTCAAATGAACTTCAAGCACTTGGTGCCACTGACATCACCGACCATGAAGTGGTGAAGAAATTGCTGAGATCGCTTGATTCCTCGTTTGATACTCTGGCATTGATGATTCAAGAGCATGGAGATTACGAGTGAATTGATCCCGCTGATATCCTCGAAAGGCTAAACACTCATTAGTTCCAGCTTGCTGAAAAGAGAGATCTCTATGGACCGAGCTACGGCAGATCACTTGCCCTGAAGGCCAAGGTCATCTCTGAATCTGAAGGTGAAGATTCTGGCAGTAGCCTTGGTGATCATGAGGAACTAAGCCAGGAGCTAGCACTGCTCGTGAAGAAATTCTAAAGGTTCTCAAGACGTGGTCGCTTTGGAAAGTTCTCAAAGAGAAATGATTCCTCATTCAGTGACTACAATAAGAGGCTATGTCACAAATGCAAGAAGCCTGGTCACTACATTCAAGATTGTCCTTAGTGGGAAAAGGAATCTAGGAAGAGAAAATAGAAGGATTATAGTTCTGATGATGCAAAGAAGAAGAAGAAATCGTCGAAATCTTCATCATCAAAATCCTTAAAGTCTTCATCTCACAACAAGAACAGCTCCAAGAAAGCTCGAGCATTCATTGCCAAGGAAATGGACTCTGAAGCTGAATCTGAGGATCATGAGGAAGAGGAAGAATCTGAGGACTCCAAGTCAGGTGTGGCAAGTGAAGCTCTCGCTACTGCATTCGTCAGCAAGTCTATCTTCAACATTGAAGAAAATGGTTTCACCCACAAGGCTGATGAAGGCAATGATGACGATGATCCCACCTATTGCTTCATGGCAAAGGGGGCCAAGGAACTCAAATATACCTCCTCTGAATCTAGTGAAAATGAATCTGATGATAACCTTAAGCCCAACTATTCTAAACTTGCTAAGATTGTTGTGGAACAACAAAAGGCTCTTGATAAGTTCAAAACATGCTAGATAAAAGTGATGATATGTTGGGTGAAGAAATGGATCGATCTAAGATCTTGACTGAAAATCTTCAGAGACTTCAGTCCAAGTATGATAACCTTCAAGGTCATCATAACACTCTCTTGGCCGATCATGAGAAGATTTATTATGTATTTCTTTAAAGAAAGCAAGATATTGAAAAGCTAAGAGTGAGTTATGAAGATCTTCAGAAGGAGGCGATTCATTACTTGCTCAACAAATCAGCGCTTCTCAGGAAGAATTCATTCCTCCATGCTTGAAATGCATTGAACGAGAAACTGCTAATTCTTCACCTGAATTTTCAAATGCTTCTAATCCTACAAATTCTGCAACTGTATCTGCTATCACTAATTCCTCATCTGAGGACATCGCTAGTATCAGTGATGATGCAGGGCTGAAGGAATTGTACATGACAGGCATGTACAAAAGCCTCAAAGGGCATCATACGCTTTGTGATGTGCTTAAAAAGCAGATCCTCAACAGGAACCCTAGGAAAGAGGGTATTGGCTTTGAGAGGAAACTTAATGCTGATGGTTCATATTGGAAGCTTGAGCAGTACCCAAAAACCTCATGGGTTGCTGCAAAGGGACCTCCAGTTGATCCATCCAATTTATCTGGCTTTACATGTGAATCTCCTCATTCTTCTGATGAGTCATTTGACTCCAACTATAAACTATTCAAAAATCAGAATGGTGAAGTATTTGCTAGATATGTTGGAACTAACTGCAGGAATGGTCCCCCTATGATGAAAATCTGGGTCCCTAAGAGGCACCTTGAAAATATTCAAGTGAATGTCCTCATGACACCTCGTGTGAGGAATAGGAACCCCAGATCCAATTCTTCATATGGATCAAAATCTTCAGATGGATTCAATTCATCATATTGATCAACTTCCTCAAAAGGATCAAAGTCCTCATTTGAATATCTTCGTGCTAACAACTCTGTTTCGCAGGAAAGAGCTAAGGGCTAAGAATATGAGCATTATTCTTCTAACCATTACGTTCATAAGTCCTCGAAGAATTACTCTGCTTACTCATATGCTTATCCTAACTCCTCTTATGTGAAACGAAATGGGCTGGCGTATATGCCACCTTTCTTGTATGGAGCTCGCAGAGTGATGAACTCTTTGCCACTCCTTCGGATGTGGGTGGTGAAGAAAAAGAACTAATCTCTTCTGCAGGGTCAGGTCTCCAGACGTGCTCAAGTGTTTGAAGAATTTCCTGGAGACCTGAAAACTGCCTGAAAGGACGCAGGCTAATCATGAAGAAATGAACTCTCATTTCTCACGTCCTCATACTGCTTTATCTGTTGCATTGCTTGATGAAATTGATCTGATGATTTGATGTCATATTCTTCACTGATGAAGTATATGAGTTTGTAAGCTGCACTAATTCATCTGCAGGATGATCAACCCAAAGCCTTTGAGTGGGTCCTCGATAGTGGATGTACAAATCACGTGACCGGTGAGAAGAATATTTTGATGGATGCTCCCTTATCACCATCTCATCTGAAGCATATCATCTTCGCTGACAAAGGCAAAAGTCAGGTATTGGGTCTAGGTAATGCTGCGATCACTAGGGATTGACACATGGACAAAGTCATGCTTGTTGAGTCCTTGGGATACAACCTCATGTCCGTCTCAATGCTTTGCGATCTTGATATGGTTGTAGTCTTCAACAAATATCGTTGTGTTGTGGTCATGGAATCTGACAATTCCAAAGTCTTCGAAGGCTTTAGGAGAGGAGACTTGTATATTGTTGATTTCTCTACAGGACCTCAACCAGCTGTGTGTCTACATGCAAAAGCTTCAGAAGGCTGGCTATGGCATCGACGACTAGGTCATGCAGGCATGAGGAATTTGCACACGCTTGCAAAGAAGAAACATGTCATTGGCATTGAGAATGTCAAATTCCTCAAGGATCACTTATGTGGTGCCTGTGAAGCTGGAAAGATGACCAAGGCCAAGCATCCAGCAAAGACTATCATGACTACTACTCGACCATTTGAATTGCTTCACATGGATCTCTTCGGTCCTAATCATTATTCTGCAGTTTCAAATGATGCTTATGAATATGGCTTTGTTATTGTTGATGATTACTCTCGATACACATGGGTACACATTGTTACTTACAAAAATGAAGTGCAGGAAGTCTTCAAACGATTTTCCTCAAGGGCTTCAACGATCTTTTGTGTGAAGATCAAGCACATCAGAAGTGACAATGGAGCTGAGTTCAAGAACTCTAGTCTCAATGACTATCTTGATGAACTTGGTATTACTCATGAGCTATCTGCTCCTTATACTCCTCAACAGAATGGCGTCGTGGAGCGCAAGAACATGACTCTTGCTGAGATGGCTCGCACTATGCTTGATGAATACAAAACGCCTCGTCGTTTCTGGATTGATGCAATTGATACTACATGCCACATCATCAATAGAGTATATCTTCACAAATTCTTCAAGAAGACTGCCTATGAACTCCTCACTAACAAGAAACCCAATGTGAGTTATTTCAAAGTCTTCGGTGCTAAATGTTGGATTATAAATCCTCATCACAACTCAAAATTTGCACCAAAAGCACATGAAGGGTTTATGCTAGGTTACAGAAAGGACTCACACACCTACAGAGTCTTCAACAACGTTCTTCACAAGGTTGTTGAAACTGTAGATGTGCGGTTCGATGAAACTAACGGCTCGCAAAGAGAGCACCTACCTACTGTGATAGATGAACCAGCACCTGAGGAAACTATCAAATTCAAGGCTACTGAGGATGTCATTCCTACCGACGAATCTGCTGAAGAATTCATTCCAGAACCTGAAGAACGTCGAGCTAATGCACCTGAGGAAAATGCTGAAGAAAATGTTGATCAAATTCCTCAACGACAACCAGCTCATCCTCGCGTTGCGAAAGAAGTGCAGATTGAGAAAATCATCAGCGACATCAATATACCAGGTCCTCTCACACACTCAAAAGCTTCACATTTATTTAACTTTTGTGGGCACTTTGATTTTGTCTCTATCACAGAGCCCACTAAGGCAGATGAAGCATTTCTGGAGCGTGAGTGGATTCAAGCTATGCAATAAGAATTACATCAGTTCAAGCTCAACAATGTCTGGGAACTGGTCAAACGTCCAGATCCTCGCAAGCATAATATCATTGGCACAAAGTGGATCTACCGCAACAAGCAAGATGAAAATGGACCTGTGGTAAGGAATAAGGCACGGCTTGTATCTCAAAGCTACACACAGGTTGAAGGAATTGATTTCGGTGAAACTTTTGCAGCTGTTGCTATACTTGAGGCTATTCGCATATTACTTGCTTATGCTAACCATCATGATAGCATTCTATATCAAATGGATGTGAAAAGTGCATTCCTCAATGGTAAGCTTGAGGAAGAAGTATATGTTGCTCATCCCCCAGGTTTTGAAGATCCAAAGAATCCTGACAAAGTCTTCAAACTCAATAAGGCCCTCTATGGCCTCAAGCAGGCCCCTCGGGCTTGGTATGATACTTTGAAGGAATTCCTCATGAAGAAAGGCTTCAAACCCGGTTCACTTGATCCTACTCTTTTCACTAAATCTTATGATGGTGAATTATTTGTGTGCCAAATATATGTTAATGATATTATCTTTGGCTGTACTGACCAACGTTATAGTGATGAATTTTCCTATATGATGAGTGAAGAATATCAAATGTCTATGATGGGAGAGTTCAAATTCTTCTTAGGTCTTCAAATTCATCAACAACGCAACGGCATATTCATATCTCAGGAGAAATACCTCAAGGATGTAATGAGGAAATTCGGCATGCACGATTGCAAAGGCGTCAAAATTCCTATGCCCACAAATGGCCATCTCTGCACTGATGAAAATGGTATTGATTTCGATCATAAGGTATACCACTCCATGATTGGTTCCTTATTGTACCTATGTGCATCTAGGCCAGATATAATGCTTAGTGTTTGCATCTGTGCCCGATTTCAAGCTACACCAAAGGAATCACACCATAAGGCTGTAAAACATATTCTTCGATATCTAGCTCACACACAAACACTTGGATTATGGTACCCCAAGGGCTCGGCTTTTGATCTCATTGGATATTCAGACTCTGACTATGCTGGTGATCGTGTGGACCACAAATCAACATCTGGTACATGTCATTTCCTCGGAAGATCTTTGGTCTGTTGGTCCTCGAAGGAACAGAACTGCGTATCACTTTCTACTGCTGAAGCTGAGTATATTGTTGTTGGCTGTTGCTGTGCTCAATTGTTATGGATGAAGCAAACTCTCAAGGACTATGACGTCAACGTGAAGAATGTGCCTCTCTTCTGTGAAAATGAGAGTGCCATCAAGATTGCTCACAACCTAGTTCAGCACTCGAAGACAAACCACCATCAGATTCGTCATCATTTTCTCCGTGATCATGTGTTGAAGGGCGACATTTCTATTGAACATGTGAAGACTGAAGAACAGCTAGCCGATATCTTCACAAATCCCATGGATGAGAAGAGATTTAGCAAGTTGCGGTGTGAGCTAAATATCTTAGAATCTTCGAATGTTCTTTAAATTGGACACTCATCCTAACACTTATGCAAAATTGATGACTTAGATGTGCAACACATGAAGAATTGTTTTTCTTCAATCAATGAAGAATAACACTCTAAGTGTGAAGCAATTAATGAAGAATTTGATTCTTAGAACCCTACGAAAATTGTACGCGGTGTCTGAAATCATCATTCTTATATGGTGGGTCACGCCACCACTAAAGTTGAAAATTTTCAATTTGAGTTTTTCTGAAAGTCCTCAGTTATTCATATTCTTCAACTTTGCATTGTCTTCACTATTTCCGTCTCTTTTTCTTCATTGGCTATATATATATGAGTTTATGTCCTCTACGGCATTCACTTATTTCTATTTCTTCAAGTTGCTTTTTCTGCTAAGTGAATGTGATCGGACCCTTCCCCCTATATGATAAACTCAACCCATTCTATTCACAAATTCTTCATATGCGTTCTATTTGAAACTTGTTCAAAATCTTCACTGTGTCCTTGTCAGCTGAAGAAATTGTGAACGCAACGTTAAAACATATCCTTTCCAAAAATTTCGGTTTTGCCGCTCGAATCGATCCGCATCCCATGATAATACTTATCTATTCTCCCACGATCTCACACGATCTCCACTACACACTACGTGGGTGACACATGTCGTGCGAATGAGAAGGGTCAGGGGCACATTCGTCCAAATTCTTTGGGCGAACGGTTATTCATCTCAGCTATAAATACCCCTCCCCTTCCCTCACTTCACTTTTTACTCCGCTCGTTCTCACTCTCTCGCTCGAGCTTCTCCAACCCTAGCACCGCCGCTTCTTCATCGCCGCCGGTGAGGAAGAGCTTCACTACCACGACCTCGTCGCCGTCGTACTCGCGCCGGCCGTGGATTTCTTCACTCCGCCGTCGTCGTAGCTGTCTTCCTCTGCCAAGTTAGGGCGTGGAAGATCTGCACAGACGAACTTCACTTCTCCATCTCTCAGTTCGTCGTGTTCTTCATCCAGTGTAATTAAAAGTTAGTTTTACTGCCCTCTTTGATTAGAATGTTTCCTTCAAAATTCTCAAAATGTGTTTTCTTCTTCAAATCTTCACACACTAAACACTTCACATGTCATCTGTTCTTGATTCGATTTCTCTAAGCTACGTTTTTCTTCAAGATTCCTCAGTTGTGTGGATTTTCAATCTATACAACTCTGGAACCTAAGACAAAGAACGCTTAGTCAAATTCTTCAAGACTCATCTGGTCAAATTCCTCAAACTTCTTCTTTTTACCAAACCTTCTGAGAATGCATATGACCTCTCCAAATTCCTCGCAACTATACTCTGTTCACAGGTACGCATGTCCGTTGCTGAATCACTAGGTTCTCATCAACTTAACTCATTTGCAGCATTCCTCGAAGAAAAGTTGCATATTTCTTCAGAGAATTCAATTTTTCAAATTCCTCGTCTGAAGAAAATGGCTGATGGAAAGAAGCCACGGAAGGGAGGACGGAGGCCTGAGGTCAATACTGCTTTCGAGATACATGAAGACATATATGCTGACTATTGCACTCCTGATGAGGCAAAGTTCGGAAAAGAGGACAAGAATCAGTGCAAAGTGCGCATACAAAGAATAGAGAGGAGATGGGCAAGAGAGTGGAGGGAGTACATATATGTGACTCCCAAATACATGAAGAAATTTGCACTCAATGCTCCCTGCCCAAGACCTCCATTGGCACATGGCCAAGTTGCTGATCCCACTAGCCTCAAGCATGGTGAGGATTATCCTGAAGAATGGGCTAAGTGCCAGGCCAAGTTGGCCAAGCAAGCTAAACAAGCAGTGAGGAAATTCAATGAAGACTCTGCTGCTGCTGCTGCCTCTACCGAGGCCTCTGCTTCCAAGCCTAAGAAGGCCATGGCTAAGGACCGTACTCACAAGCCAAGTGCTTCTTCCTCAATGCCCTCACGTCCAGATTCTTCAAAGCCCTCATGGCAAATTTCTCAGACAGCTCCTGCCCCTTCAAAGTCCTCAGCTCCTCCGCCAAAGTCTTCAGATGCTACAGAAAAATCATCTGCTCCAATGCATCTTGCAACATGTCAAAGGACCGCGAGCATATCCATTACATCAGGAGCCTCTGCAAGTTACTCAACTGATCGTAGTTCCTCAGTGATACCAAGTTCCTCAGCTGGTCCCTCATTGCTGAAGAAAAAGACCACTGCTGGGCGCGGCTCTCGCCCAAGTCCTCACAAGAAAAAAGTTGCTTTCCAAGTGCCGTCTGATGACGAAGCTGATGATGAAGAACTTGTTCAAATCATCAGAGACAAGCAAGAAAGGGCCGCTAGAGCCAAAGGAAGCGAAGTGCCACTTCTTTTGGATCCAAGGGTGATCCTTGATTTTATTGATCTCTAGCATCAGGACCCCAACACTCCTATGCCTGACTTCAACTTGACACTTGGCCAAAGTCATATGCTGACCGCCTTCATAGGCGAAGAAAAATGAAAAATTGAAAAGGCCAGGCAGACGAAGAAAGCGCAGTACAAGAAGGAGCGCTTCCTGAAGAAAAATGTTGTCAACATGACAACTGAAGAACTTGTCAGGAACCCTCAGTGATGAATTTGATGCATATCGCGCAGACTGGATAGGCGCCAAAGTCAGATTTGTGAATTTGACAAAAGGCTTTTCTTCAAGTGCTGCTCGTCAAACGCACATTGAAATTCCTCAGGCTGAAGCATGTGCTCAGTCTACTGAAGGACATGACAGCACCACTGAAGAACATCAGGCTGCTGAAGAAAATACCAGGGCTGATGACTGCATTGCAACTGCTGAAGAAATTGCCAGGGCAACCTCTAGTGTTGCGCCTGAAGAAAATGTTAGGTCAGCTCAAGCTCAAAAGGCTGTGCCTGAAGAACATGAAGAAGTCAGGGCAACTGCATCAGTTGTGCCTGAAGAAAAACAACCAGATTCCTCTGCTCCTCCTGCGCCTACACCAACTCCAACCCTTCCATCTGCATCAGATGTGAAGAAGACAAAGGCTGCAGAGCGTGCAGCTGTGAAGAAAAGGAAGGCATCAGCTTCATCAGATTCTTCAGCCCCGAAGAAGATGAAGCCTTTGACAAGCTCATCTGAAAATCCAATTGATGTCGTTCCGATTTCCTCCTTGCCATCAAAGGAACTTATTCCATTTGATGAAGAGTATGTGATTCCTAGTGAATCAGATGAAGATATTCCCTCTGCTGTTTCCTCAGAGCAGACGGACGAAGAAATTGAAGTGAATGCAATCCCTTCAACCCCAATCATCTCCTCGCCTATGCCTCAGTTTACTGCTGAAGAAGCCGGCATTGAGGATTTGGAAGAACAAGACTCGGACATGGACATTGGTAGTGCCACTCCTTTGATGAATGATGAATTTTGGGATAGTCAGCATCCCAACTCTCCTCTGTTCACGCCGCTGCAACAAATTCCTCATTCACCATCACAAACAGTTCCATTGGGCTCTGATGAAACTAATCCCACTGAATCTATTCATGAAGACATTCCAGCCACTAGTGCTGAAGAAACTGCTGCTGCTGCTGAATCTGTGAAGACTGCCACTGAAGAGGAACCAGAAATTCCTCAGACTGAAGAACCTGAGCTTGCGAATCCATAGGTTGTGATGCAATTGACTGACACTCCTCACCCCAAGCCAAAGGATCCTTTCTCAAGAAAGCAAACTTTCAAGAAGGATGATTTCTTCGGCGAGCATGTGTTTTTCACTCACTTCAATCCTTATGACTCTGCTCGCATAACGCAGAGGTGTTTCGGGACTACCAGTTAGGAAAATTTCTATTCCTCAGTGCTAAACAATAAGAACAAAGTCTTCGATCATCAGCATATTCCTCACGTGGATGTGGAATCACTGCCGTGCTTCGTGCCAATCCTAAGTGTTCTTCACGATGCTGGACTGTTGGGTTTCTGCACTGACATATGCGATTGGAATGAAGAACTGATTCTTCAATTCTATGCAACCCTACACATCACTGGCAATTCTAAAGACGTGAATTCATGGGTGCTAGACTGGATGACCGAAAACACTCATTTCAAGACACTAGCCTCTAAATTACTTCAAGCTCTGCCTCTCAGTCCTCACACTGAAGCAGCACATTGCATATATGAAGAAACTGAACTCGCTGATCACTACATGCAAGTGCTTATGAAGCCTTTGAATCCTGGTCAAGCCCCACGGACCAAATTCCTCATGAAGGAATTGTTGTTTCTGCCACGGACTATCTATCGCATTCGGACGAAGACATTGAGTCCAATCAAGGGCCACGACTCAAATAATGAAGAAGTCGTTGGCATCATGAAGAATCTACTGTTCAACATCATCCATGGCGTTCCCGTCAACTTCCATGATTTCTTCATGAGTACTATGGAAAATGTTGCATTGTCCCCTTTCAACCTCAAGCCTTATGCTCCATGGATTATGAGATTCATCAGGACAAGGTCTTCAGTGAACTACAAAGCTGACACACTGAATCTTTGCAGCTACTTGCCCCCAATTGAAGTCCTCAAACGGACATTTTCCTCAGCTGATGACAAGGGTAAGGCCAATGCTATTTTTTAATGAAGGCATTCGTCCATTGGATGGTCAGTTTTGCAAAGCTGTCTCCTACTCCACCAATGATGACTCTGCCACTCATGACTCTGCCGCCAATGCTCCCAAGCCAAATCCTCAAGGCACAGCTCCCAGGGTGATGACTGATCGTGAGCTTCTCCTCAGTCTTCATCAGAAAGTTGATCGCAACCACAAATGGGTCAAGCGTCAGTTTGGTTTAATTCTTCACAACATGACCTCTACACATAATGCACTGAAGAAAATCCATTACTACCTTCATGAAACCCTCAACCGCACCTGGGCTGTTCTGTCTCATCTGTATGGCGAAGAAGATCTGAAGAAAATGGGTCTCAAGGATAACTTTCACTAGTCTGCTCCTCCATCGAAGAAATACAAGAAGGTCAAGGTTCCTCCCTTGGTGGACAGCTCCTATTCTTCATCGCACGAAACCGATGAGTATGAAGACTTGGACGACACTGCGGCAGGCCCTACATCAACAATCGACCCCAACAATGCTGGTGCTCCTTCATCATCTTGAGATTCTTCAGGGGCGTTAGTCCTTAGTTTCGATCATTTTGGTCATTCGACGACTAAGGGGGAGAAATTTGAGTTAGTCTTCAAGCGGGTCTACTTATATGGGCGTTTTTTGCTAAGTTACAACTCTCGTTCTTCTGATGACTTTATGGATCGAGTTGTAAACTTAAACTCTATGGCGACCTGATACTTTTGTTGTGGTGTTTCTGCATGCTTATTCCTCATTAATGTTTATGCATGCATGCTGAATTATATCAGTCACCATATTTCATCATGCATTTCAAATTCTTCATATTATATGTCTAATGTGTGTATGAATTACAAGATATAGGGGGAGATCTCCATGATTCTACTCTTCAAGTGTGCATTGCTTCAAAAGAAAATTCCTCACCATGCACATCCTCAGGGGGAGTTCTTCTATATCTTGCAATCAAATTCCTCAATATCAGTATTTTCACTTCATATGTTTATCCTTGTTGAAACCTTAACCTATATTGTCATCAATCACCAAAAAGGGGGAGATTGTAAGTGCATCTAGTGCCCCTTAGTGATTTTTGTGTATTGAAGACTTATAGGTTAAGGGACTAATGTGTTTATGAGTATACACAGGTCTATAAGTCTGTGAGGAGTTTGATATTTACAGAGAAATTCGACCCCTAAAAATGAAGTTCTTCGACTAAAGACTTTGGATTTCTGAAGACTTTGAAAGTGAAGAAATTGGTGTGACCTTGAAGACTTGGTATTCATTTGTGGAACATGAAGCGTGAAGACTTTTGTTTTAGTAGTTTCATTTTCTCTTTCTTGAGTCATAGGAAACACCGTACTGTTAAAGGGGGTGGAGGAAATATTAAGGAAAAATTTCCATGTGATGCTCAACTCAAAATCCTACACCTACCAATCCCTTCGAGTGAAACCATTGAAAATCTCATACAGTTCAGTCATATTCTTCAGTGACAGAGACAAGCTCTTCTAGTCTCTGAGGAATTTGTTCTGACTGAGGAGTTAGGAATTTGCCAGTGCGGATTGCCTACACAGTGAGGAACATGATAGCCCTGAGGAATTTGATACTCAAATTTCTGACCGTTGCTGTGCTATGCGCCAGCTGTCCCAAAATATCTACCTACCTAACTGTCATATCATTAAAGGGCATTTATGTCTTATCATGTCGGGCTGCTCCCTAGGCTATAAATAGCCGGCCTCTACAACCACTAGCTGGTTAGCTGCTCTGAGAGAAACTGACACTTGTCATAAAAGCAACCCATCCTCCAAGGACTTTGAGCGAAAATCATCAAGGGAGGAAAAACCCAAACACCTACAAACACAAAAGTGATTGCTCATCACTGAAGAGATTGATCCTGAGTGGATCCGATGCTTGTTACCTTTGAAGACTGTGCTTCTTCCAGACGGTTAGGCGTCATGGTCTAGAGCATCCAAGAGGAATTGTGGATCGCCGAGTGACCGAGTCTATGAAGGTTCGGAAGTCACCTCAAGACTTACCACGAGTGATTGGGCGAGGTCTGTGTGACCTTAGCTCAAGGGGAATACGGTGAGGACTTGGTGTATTGGACTGTGTGTCCTCAGGTTTAAATACCTAGCCGCCCTAACCAGATGTACAACTAAGATAGCAGTTCGAACTGGTCTAACAAATCACTGTCTTCACCAAGCTTACTGGTTCTATTTCCTCAACTCTTTCATTTCCTCATATCTGTGTTGTGTGCTTGTTCATATCTGTTTGAAGACTTTGACTAAAGACTTGCCAAATTTCCTCAGTTCATTTTCTTCAGTCTGCTTGTCTTGATCATGTGCTATCCTGTGATTACGCTTTCTGTACTCTGTGTTTGTCTTCATTTCTGCATGATGACCATGCTTGTATTCTGTTATGTTTACTTCTGAGTACTTTTTCTGCTGCAAGTAGTTCTTCGCTAAGAAATTTCCTCAACAGCAAATTCCTCAGTGAAGAATTCATAAAAATTGCCTATTCACCCCCCCTCTAGTCGATATAACGCACTTTCAGGACTGGACTCGCCGCCGCCCAAGAGGGGTCATGGCCGTCCCCGCAAGTACGTTGCGACGCCAGTGGTGGCACCCCCAGGGCATGGGCGCACTCCCTCGAAGGCCAGCGCCGCCTCCGGCAACTGTGGTGGTGGCCCTTCCTGCGGCGAGAGTTGTCGCGGCTGGAGCAGACGCATCAAAGAGGGAAGGCGCGCAGCAGCCGTCCGCCCGACGCGCCCACGGTCCCACTCGGCTAACATCTCCTCAAAGTTTGTTGTGTGGGCGGAGAGGTCCATAGGCACCTAGTTGCAATTCTCGTGCTTCTTCATGGTCGCGCTACCGGCCATAGGGCCTGGCGGCCTCACGCTGCAGGCCGACGGCTGTTGCAGCAGGGCCTCGTGGGTGGAGGTTGAGGTCACCCCCGTCGGCAACGTGTTACTGAACCACAGGTGGCAGCCTTTCGCCCACGCATGCGGCCTGCATGGGAGGTGTACCTGAGGGAGTCCAGGATTCGGGGTACCTCAAGTGTCCGGACTATTCGATATGGGCTGGACTGATGGGTCATGGAGACAAAGCCGAAGACTACCCCCCTTGTCTGGGTAGGACTCCTAAGTGCGTAGAACGGCAAGTTTGGTGTCCGTGTGTAATGTGTCCTTCCTCTGCAAACCGACTCTATAAAACCCTAGGCCCCTCCGGTGTGTATATAAACCGGAGGGTTTAGTCCGTAGAAAGCATCAGAAGAATCATGGGCTAACCAACAAGGGGTTAGCCAATCTGATCTCTAGGTGGACCAACTCTTGTAATCCCTATACAAATCGAATACAATCAAGCGGGACATAGGGTTTTACCTCCTTAAAGAGGGCATGAACCTAGGTAAACATCATGTCCCTACTATCCCTTGTTACGATTCATCCGTAGACACACAGCTTGGGAACCCCTACCCGAGATCTGCCGGTTTTGACACCGACATTGGTGATTTCATTGAGAGTTTCGTTGTGTTATCGATAGAAAAATCGATGCCTTCCCTCATCATCGACGATTGCACTGTCTGCGGGGAGACCTTTCTTCCCGGTCAGCTTTTTGTGTTTGGTGGCTTCGTACTATGTGCCTGATACATCCCCAACGTATCTACTTTTCCAAACACTTTTGCCCTTGTTTTGGACTCTAACTTGCATGATTTGAATGGAACTAACCCGGACTGACGCTGTTTTCAGCAGAATTGCCATGGTGTTATTTTTGTGCAGAAATAGAAGTTCTCGGAATGACCTGAAAATCAATAGAGAATTATTTTGGAAAAAATAAAAAATATCTCTGGAAAGATCCAAGCCAGGGGGGCCACATCCTGTCCATGAGGGAGGGGGGCATGCCCCCTCCCCCTGGGCGCACCCCCTGCCTCTGTTGCTCCACCGACGTACCCCTGGACTCCGTATATTCACTTTCGGGGAGAAAAAAATCAGAGAGGAAGAATTATCGCGTTTTACGACACGGAGCCGCTGTCAAGCCCTAATCTCTCTCGGGAGGGCTGATCTAGAGCCCGTTCGGGGTTCCGAAGAGGGGAGATCGTCGCCATCATCATCATCAACCTTCCTCCATCACCAATTCCATGATAGGCATGAGTAATCCCATCGTAGGCTTGCTGGATGGTGATGGGTTGGATGAGATTTACAATGTAATCGAGTTTGTTTTGTTAGGGTTTGATCCCTAGTATCCACTATGTTCTAAGATTGATGTTGCTATGACTTTGCCATGCTTAATGCTTGTCACTAAGGCCCGAGTGCCATGATTTCAGATCTGAACCTATTATGTTTTCATGAATATATGTGTGTTCTTGATCCTATCTTGCTAGTCAATAGTCACCTACTATGTGTTATGATCCGGCAACCCCAAAGTGACAACAATTGGGACCACTCCCGGTGATGACCATAGTTTGAGGAGTTCATGTATTCACTATGTGTTAATGCTTTCGTCTGGTACTCTATTAAAAGGAGGCCTTAATATCCCTTAGTTTTCACTAGGACCCCGCTGCCACGGGAGGGTAGGACAAAAGATGTCATGCAAGTTCTTTTCCATAAGCACGTATGACTATATTCGGAATACATGCCTACATTACATTGATGAACTGGAGCTAGTTCTGTGTCACCCTAGGTTATAACTTTTATATGAGGAATTGCATCCGACATAATTCTCCATCACCGATCCAATGCCTACGAGCTTTTCACATATTGCTTGTTGCTTATTTATTTTTCCGCTGCTACTGTCACAAAAACTACAAAAACACTATCGTTACTTTTATTGCTGTTACCAATATTTCCATATTACTTTGCTACTAAATTACCTTGCTGCAGATACTAAGTTTCCAGGTGTGGTTGAATTGACAACTCAGCTGTTAATACTTAAGAGTATTCTTTGGCTACCCTTGTGTCGAATCAATAAATATGGGTTGAATAATTTACCCACGAAAACACAGTGAGGGGAGCCAGCACCTGGCCACGAGGGTCCATGTGGCTCCCCTCCACTTATTCCTGCACCCACACACTTCTTCTTCCTCCCAAAAAAATCTCTATCCAGCTCAAGCACGAGTTCTAGCTCATCTTGCTGCCATTTTCGATCTCCTTGCTCAAAGCTCCATTCACAAAACTGTTTGGGGAGATTGTTCCTTGGTATGTGACTCCTCCATGGGTCAAATTAGTTTTTGTTCTAGTGCTTTATTTATTGCAAATTTTTGCTGCTATGGTGACCTTGTTCTTGAGCTTGCATGTCAAATTTCTTTGGTCCCAAGTAGTTCTAATGCATGATATAGTCTCTAGGCACTTGTAGGAGTTGATGCTAGCAATCTTGTTGAGTTTGGTTCACTTTTATTTTGAGTTACTAAATATTTCAGAAAAATGCATAGGAAAATTTTGCAAGGTGGTTCCTCAAGGAAGCAAGAACCAAGGCTCGTGATGCGTGAGCCAGACGATGAGTTACCGAGGGAAGACGAAGTGCGGCCTTGTGAATGGCCGTCAGAGGAATTTATGGTTCGGGCAGGCATTAAGGAGGAGTTTGACGCATATGTGCGTAATGCTGACCTTGAGGGCTTCATGCAAGATAAGTGCCCTCAATACCATTACTTAACTGATACCTTTGTGAGAAGGTTTAAATTTTCATCTTCACGTAATTCGCACACTGTCCTTTTTTATCTTTATGATAAGTCTTATACCATGGACTTAGAAGATTTTAATGATGCTTGTAAGCTCCCGCAGTGGGGCAGTATGGGTGATCCTCGCAAATCTGAATATAAAGACTTCCTTGCTAGTATCACTGTAAAGATGATCACACAAGCTACTATAGGGAGCATTCATTTTCCTGCTATACATTATTTTGCTCTCTTTATTGATAGATGCATCAATGGTAAAGATGAGGCTTGCCATATGTGCGTCCCAGATCTTAGTGTTCTCAAGAGTGCAATGTTGGGAGATAGACAATATAACTTGGGAGCCCATAATGGTTTAGATGGAGATTTATTTGGTGGGATTTATGCCACTCGCATAGGCCGCCGCCTTGGTGTGCCTATACATGAAAATGATGAACTATTACCGCCTGCTTATTTGGATTATAATGCTATGGTTAGCCATCGGTTTATAGAGAGGGATGAACAATCCCTCAAGTATCGACTAATCTTTAACAGGCGTCACGCTGTCCATATTGCTCTCCCTGCTCCTATCTTGTTTAACTTTCTGGCAAAAGGGAGATATACTATAACCAGGGAGGAGGCAAATGAGTATCAGGAGACGATGGAAGCAGCCCGTCTCCAAGCTGCAGCTCAGCAGGCAGTAGCTGCTGCATCACAGTACATCCCCAACTACAACTTTGGATACCCGTCAGGCCAATACTGGCCATAGACCAACTTAGGCCAAAAGCCTAAGCTTGGGGGAGTACGTGTTTCTCACCGACATTACATTCATGTTCACACACTTATTCTAGTCGTCGGTGATCACACTCTTTCATTGTACCATCCTTGCTTAGTTTCAATTCTTTTTTCTTAGTCTTTTTCTTGTGTGTCAGAAAAACCTTAAGAAAAGAAAACAAAAAAATTAGTTGTAGTTTTTAGCTAGTTTACTTTCCCTGTTTGTAGTAGTAGTAATTAATAGAAAACCCAAAAAGATTTCTCGCTCTTCTTTTGCTTGTTGGGAGCTTTCCCGTGTAAATAGTTTCTTTTCTTCTCTTTGGGGGGCCAAGAGTAGAAGACCATGATTGAAAATGCTTAGTGGTTCTCATATGCTTTATTGTTGATTTAACCTTGAGCCATATTACATTGTCTTCTCTCTTGTATTAAATGCTCGCAAATTCCAGCTTAGTACAATGCACGTGAACTATTAGTATTATCCACACCGTTCGGTCATGCGAGTGAAAGGCAACAATCATGATATACGATGAACTAATTGAGATGAGCAAAGCCGGTATGAACTCGACCTCTCTTATTTTTGTAAATATGATAGTTCATCGTTCCTGATTCAGCTTGTTATGAATGAAACATCCTTGCAATGACAATTAGATATCATAGCTGCTCATGCCATGCTTAATTAGCTAGGAGTTTATAATGGTCTATCTTGCGTGCCAACATGTTATTAAAATGGTTTTGATGTGGTATGATAGGGTGGTATCCTCCTTTGAATGATTCAAGTGGTCTGACTTGGTACATGTTCACGTATGTAGTTGAAACAAAATCAACATAGCCTCCACGATATTTATATTCATGGTGATTTATATCCTACTCATGCTTGCATTCATTGTTGATTAATTTTAATGCATGTTCATGACTGTTGTCGCTCTCTAGTTGGCCGCTTCCCAGTCTCTTTCTAGCCTTCACCTACACTAAGCGCGAATACTGCTTGTGCATCCATTTCCATAAACCCCAAAGTTATTCCAATGAGTCCACCATACCTTCCTATATGTGGTATTTACCTGCTGTTCCAAGTAAATTTGTATGTGCCAAACTCTAAACCTTCAAATGAAATTCTGTTTTGTATACTCGAACAACTCATGTATCAACTAGGGCTATCTATATCTTCCATGCTAGGTGGGTTATTCTCATGACGAGTGGACTCCGCTCATCATTCATGAGAAAATGGATGGTAACCGGGATGCTCGGTCCCATGCTCAAATCATAATAATTAAACAAAAACTCCCCGAGGGCTGTTGCTGGTTTGGACGGTACCCGCTGTTTCCGGTTAGCCATGGAGTGTGCTTGTTGGTGGTTGGCGGAGTATAAACTTTACCATTCTGTTTGGGAACCGCCTATAATGTGTGTTGCATGGAAGATATCAAGATTCTTGGTTGTTATGTTGACAATGAGAATATACCGCTCAAAATATTATTCACCTCTATTTAAAAATCGAGCTCTGGCAGCTCTACAAATCCCTGCTTCTCTCTTCATAGGGCCTATCTATTTACTTTTATGCTGAGTCATCATCCTCTTATTAAAGAGCACCAGTTGAGAGCACCTCTGTCATTTCCATGCATTGCTATTAATTTGCATTGTGTATGATTGTGACTGGATCTCTTTTACCATGAATTACAATGTCTAGTAAGTCCTTGATCTTTAAAGGTGCTCTGCATTTATATTTTGCGGTCTCAGAAAGGGCTAGCGATATACCATCTTGTTATATAATATTATGATTGTTTTGAGAAAGTGTTGTCATCCGATGATTATTATTATTGCTCGCTACTTGATTATGCCATTGATATGAGTAAAACTGAGACCTGAAAGTTATTGTGAATGTGGTTAGTTCATGATCTTTGCTGAAAACTTGAATACTGGCTTTTCATATTTACAACAACAAGAGCAAACAGAGTTTGTCAAAGTTTTTCTTGATCACTTTCAGTTTATCAACTGAATTTCTTCAGGACAAGCAAAGGTTTAAGCTTGGGGGAGTTGATACGTCTCCAACGCATCTACTTTTCCAAACACTTTTGCCCTTGTTTTGGACTCTAACTTGCATGATTTGAATGGAACTAACCCGTACTGACGTTGTTTTCAGCAGAATTGCCATGGTGTTATTTTTGTGCAGAAATTGAAGTTCTCGGAATGACCTGAAAATCAATGGAGAATTATTTTGGAAAATATAAAAAATATCTGCGGAAAGATCCAAGCCAGGGGGCCCCCACCCTGTCCACGAGGGTAGGGGGTGGGGCACTCCCGCTAGGCGTGCCCCCTGCCTCGTGGGCCCCATGTTGCTCCACCGACGTAACCCCGGACTCCATATATTCACTTCCGAGGAGCAAAAAGTCAGAGAGAAAGAATTATCGTGTTTTACGATACAGAGCCGCCGCTAAGCCCTAATCTCTCTTGGGAGGGCTGATCTGGTGTCCGTCCGGGGCTCCGGAGAGGGGAGATCGTCGCCATCATCATCATCAACCTTCCTCCATCACCAACTCCAAGATGCTCACCGCCGTGCATGAGTAATCCCATCGTAGGCTTGCTGGACGGTGATGGGTTGGATGAGATTTACCATGTAATCAAGTTAGTTTTGTTAGGGTTTGATCCCTAGTATCCACTATGTTCTAAGATTGATGTTGCTATGACTTTGCCATGCTTAATGCTTGTCACTAGGGCCCGAGTGCCATGATTTCATATCTGAATCTATTATGTTTTCATGAATATATGTGTGTTCTTGATCCTATCTTGCAAGTCAATAGTCACCTACTATGTGTTATGATCACGCAACCCCAAAGTGACAACAATCGGGACCACTCCCTGTGATGACCGTAGTTTGAGGAGTTCATGCATTTACTATGTGTTAATGCTTTGGTCCGGTACTCTATTAAAAGGAGGCCTTAATATCCCTTAGTTTCCACTAGGACCCCGCTGCCACGGTAGGGTAAGACAAAAGATGTCATGCAAGTTCTTTCCCATAAGCACGTATGACTATATTCAGAATACATGCCTTCATTACATTGATGAAGTAGAGCTAGTTCTGTGTCACCCTAGGTTATAACTTTTACATGAGGAATCGCATCCGACATAATTCTCCATCACCGATCCAATGCCTACGAGCTTTTCACATATTGCTTGTTGCTTATTTATTTTTCCGCTGCTACTGTCACAAAAACTACACAACACTATCGGTACTTTTATTGTTGCTACCACTATTTCCATATTACTTTGCTACTAAATTACCTTTTTCCAGATACTAAGTTTCTAGGTGTGGTTGAATTGACAACTCAGCTGCTAATTCTTAAGAGTATTGTTTGGCTCCCCTTGTGTCGAATCAATAAATTTGGGTTGAATACTTTACCCTCGAAAACTGTTGCAATCCCCTACACCTGTGGGTTATCAGTGCCAACTCGACCGGTCACCTTGAGAAGGTCGACAGCTACGCCCCTGGTCACCAGATCAGGTTTGGAAGTTTAAACTACATCACTAATATCCGAAAAAGACCTGATCTTCGAGGATGCATAGCCTCGGCCGGCGCTCCCCGCTCACACAAAGAAGACCCTTCGGATCTACTATCTGATCCCGTCCGGGGGTAGACGCTCATGTCCGCCCCGGCCGTACATCTGGAGCGGACCACCTCGTCCGAAGACAGGAGGATAAACCCCGCCGGACTCTCCCCCTTCATGGAGCTTCTAGCCGGAGACTCAGAGACGACCGCGCCGTTGGCAGACCCGAAATCATATTGGACTCTTCCCGCCGTCAGGGAGCCGGACTCACCTCCGGACACGAACTATGGTCTCTCGAGGACTGTGCCCTTCGAGCTTGGTTTTGTTGTTATCGCCGAGCCTAGCTCCATAGATCCTCAGATGCCTGTCCAACTCTCGCTTTTAAAAGACACGCTAGACTTAATACAATCTCTCGCCATCACGGAGGCATCACCTCTGAACTACGCCCAATTCGAACTGGGGGCTGTGACTAGGGAATTTTACGTCCCACGCACCACCTACTTAGTAGCCACCATCGAGGATTTAACCGACATGCTATACTATGCTTCTGAAGACATCGACCGCATGGACGACGATGTCAAAGCCGAACCAGGTCAAACCCGCCCATCACCGGGCATTGGACGGCCACGTCTACTTATGATGTATACATGGTGGACACATCAGAGAAGAAGGACGACGACAACACTAAAGATCCAGATGAGGATAAGCCCGTCGATGAACCACCAGAGCAGCGGCGTCAACAGCACCGCTCATGATCGCGTCTAGGAAGGGAAAGCAACACCGGCACCGGAGATAATGACACTCCTGATAATGCCGAAGACCCCAACAACCCCTTCGAGCCAGTGTTCGAGTAGGTTGCAAAGGAAGAGGGTCAATTCATCCCCAAAAAATTCGCCGATCATGAGGATTCAGAAGATAGTAACTACTTACCTGTCTCCGAAGAGGAGGTTAGCCTTGGTGACCAAGATTTCATCATCCCAGAGGAACCCCCCGAACAAGAACGCTTCAAGCGACAGTGCGGAGCCTGAAATAGAGACAACATAAAATTGAAGTCGAACAGGATATGCTCAATGATAGATGGACTAATGTCCTAGTAGCTGAAGAACGATATGGCTTTGAGCGCCAAACAAAGAGTTATCCCAAATGCAGGCTACTGCCAAAATTCGACAGTGATGCCCTTGCACCAATACCATCAAGATACAATCAGGTTGATCAACCTGACCAACCACCACGTGGACGGGACAGAACGGCTAATAATGCGGAACACCAGCCCGCGCCCCCTCGCCATAGAGGGAAGGAGGTTACGGCTCCGGGCTACAAGTATGACCTACGTGAGGACCTGGCAAATAGAGCCGGCCAGACCAGATCAATCTATGGATCAAGAGGACGTGCCCCCACACGAGATGACGGCCATCAAGCCTGGCACGACAAATATAATCATGTTTGGGGTCAGCACCGAACACAGATGTCATCCGAACTTCGTCGCGTCCCATGTGCTTTATCGATGAGGTAATGCAGCACCAATTTTCGGAAGGGTTCAAACCCGTGAACATTGAGCAGTACGATGGAACAGCGGATCCTCCTGTATGGATTGTAGATTTTTCTTCTCCACATTCACATGGCTCGCGGAGATGACCTCCACGCCAATAAATACCTCCCTCTAAAGCTGAAAGGACCAGCACGGCACTGGTTGAACAGCCTCCTAGAGAACTCAATTGGAAGTTGGCAAGACTTAGAGGATGCTTTTCTGGCCACCTTCAGGGCACTTATGTCCAGCCACTGGATGCTGATGACCTGAGCCACATAGTCCAGCAACCCAGAGAGTCAGTCCGCAATCTTTGGAATCGGTTCTTGACTAAAAATAACTAAATCGTCGACTGCCGAGACGCCAAAGCCTTAGCGGCATTTAAACATAGCGTCCATGAAGAATGGCTCGCCCGAGAACTCTATCTGGAGAAGCCGGAGACTATGGGAGCTCTTACTGCACTTATGACCCGCTTTTGTGTGGGCAAAGATAGCTGGTTCGCTCGTAGAAGCAACAGTACCAGCGACGCCGACGCTTATAAGGCCAGGGATGGCAATTGCATGCTACGACTGTGGGGACCCCGACTCATAAGTCGTGATCACCGAATGCACGTGTACAGTGATCCCAGATATCAATGCTCACTGAACACACAGAAGCTGAATAACAAGAGTCTTACATCCATACATACCGTATTACACAAATAGGACCGTTAAGGTCAAGTCTTGAATATATCATCGCAGCGGAAATCTTCAAAGACAACTGGGACCCATGCCATCTGCCTTAACCCTACAGGCATTCTGACTGGGAAGCGTCCTAGCTCGCATGCTCGTCACCAAGAAATCTTCATCATAACCTGTTCTCTCATGCCTGGCCAATAAAATAACCAGTTGCTCTACTGCTAAATTGGTAGTTTTTGCAGAAAGCTAGTTTTTCATATGCAAGTATGATCAACATATAACATGGATATGCATGTGTCTGTAACAAGTACCAGGAGGTCACAGACTTCATTATCGAGAAAGAGTTGTAGTCAACTCATGCTCAAGCTCATTGTGACTTTCTCACAATCACATCAACAATACCATCATACCGTGTTGTTTCCCAGAAACTTATGGATATAGTCTAAGTAGCACCACCCAACTGTCCTTGACCGCGGACACGGCTATTCGAATAGTTTGACACTCTAAAGAGGTTGCACACTTTACCCACAATATCCGGGGAACTTCCGTGTCATCCACGACCCGCGATACCTCAAGTACCCGGGGTAAGCACCCGATCACTATCTTTCCCTAGACGACACTAACATAGAGTCCACTCGATTGGTAACAGCCCCGTGCCCCACATTTCTCATCTTATAAATTGTGGAGCCACGCTCCGTATTCATGACATACCACAAGCACGGGGTACCAACAGTGTGTCCGGTGCCCTGTGAAAACAGTCATGGCCGCCTATCCAAGCACGACCCCGTCCCGAGAGTGACCACATGTCACCCCCGTCACTAGTAATGCGGGCACCATGCTAGTATCGACCTAGGTAATCAATAATGCCCTTTCACATATAAGGGTAGAGTGGTTGCGCATGTTTGGTTGGGACGGTAGTCACACATAAATCTAATCCATCTCTGTAAACAACACCTTCGTCAAGCCTCGGCACACTACTTCTTCACCAAGTAGTGCCCTAGCTCCTCATCAACTCCCAGGGGCATTAGTGGCACCCACTGGGTCATTTGCAAGTATGTCAGACCACACTTGTTTTACTCAATGCTTAACCCCGACCCATTTTGCGTAGCCAACTACTATAGCATACAACTATCTACTCCCACCCACATAACCCTCATAGGAAGGTAGGGTCATGTTTGATGCAAGTATCAATAGTAAGTAACAAGGTAGCAACCAAAGTGGTCTCCACCTCAACATGATTCCGATGCATTGATAATAAAGTGCTATGAGTCATGCATAAAAAGGTTTCTCGAACATGGTCAAAGGGCTGCTTGCCTTATTCTTCAGAGTCTTCAAATCTTCTGGTCCATCTCCGAATACTCCGTTTATTACGTCAACTAACGATGGAAACAATCATAATAAGCAACACAATCAAAGCAAAAATAAAAGTGCTCTAAAAATAGGAGTTGGACTTTTCTGGGATACCTCTGGTCATATGAAAAATAACCAAGGTGGTTTCATAGGTGTTGGATCAATAGGTAGTTTGGAACATTTCAATATGATGGAATCAAGGGTTTTATGGATTTGGAAGAATTATACAGAAATATTTTCTTGAATAATGAGCAAAGGCACCCATCAACAAGTCATTATTTTAGAAGCATTTATGAGTTGGTTTCACTGGATTTGGAATCCAGATGAATTTCCTAGGATTTTGCAAAGCTGATAAATATGAAGAAATGGCTCAATATTTGGTGGGGTACAGAAACTATTATTAAAAATGTTCCAAAACTAAGTTTGGACATGACAAGCATCTAGGAATTTGAATCACTGCATTTGGATCAAGATTGAGCTCTCTGTGATTTTCTAAAGTTCATCACAGAAATGAAATAAAGGCATTTGATAAATATTTGTGAAAGAAATGTTTCTGAAAGAATGTGCATGTTGCACCATGTGATAGAGCAGGATTTATGGAGCCATAGGAAATTTGAATCATGCAATTTGGAGTTCATTTGAATTATCTAGGCATTTTTGAAGTTGACAGAATAAAGAAAAAGAAAAGGAATAAGGGTTCAACCTTATACGGTGCTCTGGGCGAGGCCCGGCTAACCATCGCCTACCGGGCTCAGCCCAGTGGCTCAGCGGCGGGATGGAGGTGGTGACGCCGAAGGCGTAGTTACGGGGGGCGTCACCACCACAGGAAGGCGCAGCCACCGAAGTGCGCTTCCACTTATCGGGGGGCACCCGTCAGCTGCTCCCACTGGACCTGTGGCGCTTACAGGCGGGGCCCGCCTGTCGGGTTCGTCGTCCTCCCCCCGCCCGACACAGAAGAGGGGGCAGGGGCGATGCCGGCGCCGTTCCCCGGCGGCTCCGGCCGTCCCCGGTGGTGCCCGGTGCAACGAAGGGGCCAGCGGAGTAAGCCGCGCACATCCCTGGCCTTCAAGCTGGCCGGGAGGAGCAGGAGCGACGGCGGCCGAGGCGTCGGCGGCGGCTTCGGGTCGAGATGGGGGCGGTGCCAGAGATGCTAGGGGGAAGGAAGGGTGGAGTGGGGGTAGGTTCATGGTCCTGGGGTTCTCCTCCTGGCGGCCAACAGAGAAGGGGGAGGAGAGAACGGCCGTGGTGCCCGATGCCGAGCGGCGGCTGGCGGCGGCACTTCGGCCGTGGAGGGAGGAAGAGCGCCTGAGAGGGAGAGGGGGCGTGTCTAGGAGGTGCACGGGAGAGAGGAGAGTCCAGAAGAGGCAAGAGGTGCTCGGGGGGAGGCCTTTTATAGCTGCAGCCGCGGTGCACCGTGAGCGACGCCCATGGACGTGCTCGGGCGAGCTCATGGAGAGAGCAGGAGGGCAGGGGAGGATAAGACCGACAGCCCGGCAGGTTGCGGACGTCGAGGGGACCTCGGGGGACACGCTCTCTCTTCCCAAGGTCGCATGGAAGCCTCGGGAGGGCCGAGCTACAGTGCCTCGGCGCATTGTAGCGTGCTCCAGAGCACGCCTTTGGCCGGCATGGTCATGTCTGTGCTTCCTGGCCGTGTCCCCCAGTGTCCAGTAGTGCTAGGGGATAGTAAACAAAGGCGTGGAGGTCTTGGATGCTCTGGGGAGCCTCTGGAATGAGGAGAGGGGTGAAGGAGAGGGAGTTTACTGCTGTCCAGCAGTGAGAATTGGGGTTTTACCCCCTCCAATGATTGAGCTGAGGCCATATAGAAGTTACTGGGGGTAGAGGATGATCAGGGGGAGCTGTGGTGAGAATTTGGGGTAAAGGGAAATAGTAAAAGGGGTCTAAACACTTGTTTCGGTAATTGGACAGAAGGTGTTTGATCAGGTTTTGGGGAAACAAATGACCTCCAATTGGCATGGGACTTAACAGGATCAAATGTCACACATAATTAGGCCTCTCCACCAAATTTGAGCTCATTTGGGCAAAGTGGCCAATGTAACTTTGGTGAACCCTAGAAATCAACAGAAATGGTTTCACCATGTTTGAGTCAAGCAATTCATCTCCCCTTGATGCACCACTTGGTGTAGCGTCATCATTTGGGGTATTGATCATGCCCACAAAGTTTGAGGCCCCAGATAAAAAGTTGGTAATGTAAAGTTGTTCAAATTTGCATTTGAACAGAAAGGGTTTTGGGGTGATCTGATCAAGTTGCTCTATTCCAAATCTTGTGCCATTTGGTCTAGATGGCTTATTAGGCCATTCTAGAATGTGCACCAAATTTGAGATCATTTGGACAAGTTTGGCAATGTAGAGTTGCTCAAACTTCAAATATGGACAGAATGGTTTTGAGGGGATTAGAGGATGTTTCCTTGATCTTCAAGGCATGAGGCTTTGCAAGATCATCAAATATGTCATATATGACATGATAGAATTTCCCTGGAATTTTTGGAGAATATTTCCTTTGTAAATATTTCAAAAGCTTGAAATATCCAGAAAGGGTTTTGGAAGGATTAGCCCAATATTTTGAACATGACCATGTGTAGAAACTCTTATATATGGACAATATATGTCCTATGAGTCTCCCTGAATTTTGGCAAATATTTTTGAAATGATTAAATAAATATTCCCTATTAAAGACCATTTCTGGCCTTAAGAAAAATCTTTTAAATAAAATATAAAAATAACTTTTAAAATTATACTTTTGTGGTTTCTGGGAGTCCTATACCTAATAGGATTCAAATAAACTTTTTGAAAGATTTTTCACACCCTAAATAAGGTACTTGCAGTGCAAACCTCAATTCAGGGGTTTTTGGAAAACTAATTTTAGAAAATACCATTTGGCCAAAATATTTTTATAAGAAAATTCTATACTGGTCTATACACATGGCATGATCATTGGGAAAAGGTTTTGGGTCAAGGAGATGAAGTATAAGAGTTGGAGGATTTATTTGATTTTCAGAGCACTAGCAAACAGCAGATGAAAGTCAAATCAAGCAAAGTCAAAAACACTCAAAAGTTTTTGCAAATCCACACTTTTAACATGAAAATTAGCTTAAGCAATGTGATATGAAAATCAGGGTGTGACAGACCAACCCCCCTTACAAGAATCTCGTCCCCGAGATTCCCAGACTAGGCGTGGAAAGAAAAGCGGAGTCTTGGATACGGGGTAGTCTTCACTTCTCCTTGTTGGTTCTGCTTCCGAGCGGTGCTCCTTGGAATCCTGAAGTGCTTGATGGTATGGCTTCTTGCTTGATGCCTTCCTTGATGGAGGTTGCTGAGGGGTCTCTTGCATAGGTTAGGTTGGGTTAGCTGTCAAAGGCTCGGTGATCGATGTCCTTGCGGGCATCGGGCTAGCTAGGAGGTAAGAAGTACTTCCAGAGTGGGGGCTCGTGGAAGATTTGGTGCACGGAGGGTATCTCAGGTGGTAGATCTAGCTGGGGAGCCGTCTACTACATGACTTGCAGTGATCTCAAAGGGTCCAATGAACCTTGGTGCGGGCTTCCCCTTGACGTGGAAACGCTTGGTTCCCTTCAGAGGAGTTACCCGCAGGTACACGTGGTCCCTGATATGGAAACTCATGTCCCGACGGTGAGTGTCAGCATAGCTCTTTTGCCTTGACTTGGCTACCTTCAAACGTTCTCTGACTAGTTGGACTTGCTCTACTGCTGCGCGGAGAATCTCCGGTCCAAAGACTAGCCCTACTCTGGTCTCTGACCAGTTGAGGGGTGTGCGACATCTGCGTCCGCACAACACCTCAAATGGTGCCATCTGAAGGCTCGACTAGTAACTGTTGTTATAGGAGAACTCGGCAAAAAGGGAGACAATTCCTCCCACTTGGCTCCATATGCCAAGACACAGGCTCGGAGTATGTCTTCGAGAATCTGATTGACTCGTTCTGTCTGACCTCCGGTCTGGGGGTGGAAAGCCGTGCTGAAAGATAACTTGGTTCCCAAGGCTCCTCGGAACTTCTTCCAGAACCTTGAGGTGAACTGGGTTCCTCGATCTGACACAACCTCCTTGGGAACGCCGTGAAGACTTACGATTCGGTCGATGTAGAGAGCTGCCAGCCGGTTGCCATCATAAGGGGTCTTGACAGGAATGAAATGGACCACCTTGGTCAAATGATCGACTATGACCCAGATAGAGCCATGTCCTCTTATCCGACCTTGGTAATCCAGTGACGAAGTCCATTCCGACTTTATCCCACTGCCACTCTGGAACCTTGAGTGGTTGAAGCAATCCGGTGGGTCGCTGATATTCAGCCTTGACCCTTTGGCACACATCACACTTTGCAACACAGGTTGCAATCTCTCTTTTCATCCCGTGCCACCAGAATCGTGCCTTCAAGTCTTGATACATCTTGGTGTGAGCGTTCCTTCGACACAGAATTGCTCGGTTCCTTCGGGAGGAGTGGTTTGCAGATACGCCCGGTCTTCGACGCGGAAGTTTACTTCTTGATGACGGTGGTCGGCGTAGATCTTCCTTCTTGACAGGGCGGTCTTCAAATGTCTTCCATCCAGCTGTCCGTCTCTTCTTTGTCTTCGGGCAGACAAGTAGGCCATCAATTAATGATGTTACCCAACTTGTCCACTTACTCCATGAGGTCTAAGGGGGTACGCAAGGTAGGCTGGGTATTGGTGGTGGTCTCGGCTGAGTATTTGCAGAGGCCTTCCTGACTTAGAGCGAAGGCCCGTGGTCAGAACCTGACCAGGTTGTGGCTCGGTGGGGCTTAAGGGTTTCAAGGATTCTAGTGAGTGAGTGAACTTATATCATCTTATCCTTAAGCACAGTTTTTGAGATGCCAATGGCTCTATCTAGTACCCCAAACGGGAAAAGCTTCTTCTGGCATAGACCAACTTTAATAACCACCCATTACCATACATATCCTCATGATTCTCAAGAGACGGTCTCGCAAAATTATACTTGTCTATGATCCCCAAATCTATGTGTATGTCTACCCCTAAAATCCAAGGGTAGATCATACATGCAGCTAAGCTTAACTTAATCTCCACAATCCAAGTACTCAACCTAGTCTTGCAAGGCTCAAGATAATGCATCTCTATTCTAAGGAAACACGTCATATGCCACTCCAAGATTTTGTTTCCTTCCTATAGATCAACTCCAATAGCCCGGTAATTACCATCAATCACCACATAATCCAACAATTCTACAAATCCGATGCCTACGGTGTTCCACAAGATCTAAAATCCCTATGATACCCAAATACTTGAAAGGATTACGCATAACGATAGTAAGTCCACCAAATTCCCATCATCCGGGTCAAGTAAACTCCATCATCATGATTATATAGACCCCTAAATCAACTCCGACAAATAATCCAATCTCCTAGGTTATTGTCCACCGAGAAGCATGATATCATAATCAGGATCATAGTCCTAAATCCAATCTTACTCCGAATCATGCAGACATATCCAGCATTATACCGACCAGAATCACCTTCATAAATCCAAATCTCATGCCCAACGGGCACTTCTACACACTTCCCCAAAGTCATGATCCCACCAATATGAAAACCTCACAATCCATCAAGGTCTCAGATAATCCCTCGAAGTCACTGATATAAACCACCAAGTCATCTGTCCAATATCCTCGAACAGGTCTATCTATGGCATCGTCAGACCTCGTGCTATATTAGGATGAAAAATGTGCTCACTCATCGTGTCCACTAGTTCCTTTACGAACCTAGTGTTGTGCAAGGTTATAAAGGCTTAACTGGTTGTCTCGCTTTACCATGGGTGAGGCACATGGTTAAGGATTCGTGCTGGAGTGTCCCGCGAAGTCTCAAAGGGTCTAGGAAGAGGGTTACTGGTCTGGAGGGTTAAACATAACTCTACGGGGTTGCAATTGATCGTGGAGGTTGTAGCAGAAGTCTTCAGTGCCAGTTGGTTGCCGAGGTAGAATCCCTGGTGCATCTTGTCTTGCGGGTCTTCAATTGGGGAGAGAGAGAGAATAGAGGGAAGAAGCAGCGTAGAGGAGGGAAATGCCTAAAGGGGGTGCTATAGTGCAGGTGCAACAAACAGGTGCAAAAAGGTCGAAACAAAAGAAACAAGGCAAGGAAGGTGATATAGCCATGCACTTGTTGCCTGGGGCAAAAGTGCGACTTATATCAAAACACAAACAAATAAAAGCAAGCAACTCACAATCAAGGTTCTATTCGAACCATCATATGGACTCGACTGCGCATAGGGGGTACACGACTCATCCTACCCTAGGGGTTCTCGGACTCAGTGTCGTGACTTGTGCCTCGTGCAGTCTTCTGAGCTTCCTTGGATGTTGTTATGCCCCTTGTAGTTGTTTGATGAATGATCCGGGTTAAGCCTGAAGAATCCTCAACAACTTCTCGCCTGATGAGGTGATGTGGTGAAGGTGCCTCCTTGTAGCTGGCGTCGACTTGGCCTTCTCTTGTCTCTTTAATCATGACGATCCCTTGTGCCTTCTGGGGCGTCGAGGGTACTAGGTAGGCAATCCATATGCAAATAACAAGGCGTAATAGAGGTCCAACATGTCGATTTCATTGATGAAATCATCGACACCAAGAGCGGGGGATGAAGAGAACCGTTTTCCTGCTCACTATAGCGAGGCGGACCAAATGGCAAGGTTCTCATCCACCGGTGGTTGTCGATACAACAACGGTAGTGACAGGATTACTCTATTAGCGATGCATACCATGATTTTGCATAACCTATACCCTGGTCATCATAGGCCAAGGTTGCACCATCTTCTGGGTCTTCATGTCCTCGTCCATCGGGGATGTAACTTCCGTTGGTATCGTCTTGTCGTGGTGTCACCAATCTTGCGTGCAAAAGTGGTGGGTGAGTGTTCGGCAAGGTGCACTCCACGAGGATTACAGAAAATCCAGTGGTCAGGGGCATAGGGGTTTTAGCGACCAAGGTTTTGAAGGGGAAGAGATCGAGTATAGCCTAGTTTTCGAAAAACTGAGAAGGGAAGAGAAGTATAGATAGTTTTGAAAACTACTAATAGTTTTGGAGATAGTTTTACCCCAACTAACGACCATGCTAACTAAGGCTTCCTACAGGCAGGATGGCTCTGATACCAGCTCTGTGGGGACCCCGACTCATAAGTCGTGATCACCGAATGCACGTGTACAGTGATCCCAGAGATCAATGCTCACTGAACACACAGAAGCTGAATAACAAGAGTCTTACATCCATACATACCGTATTACACAAATAGGACCGTTAAGGTCAAGTCTTGAATATATCATCGCAGCGGAAATCTTCAAAGACAACTGGGACCCATGCCATCTGCCTTAACCCTACAGGCATTCTGACTGGGAAGCGTCCTAGCTCGCATGCTCATCACCAAGAAATCTTCATCATAACCTGTTCTCTCATGCCTGGCCAATAAAATAACCAGTGGCAAGCCAATGAGTACATTGAATGTACTCGCAAGCAACCCAAGTGTGATAACAGAATAATTTATGCAAGGCTCTACTGCTAAATTGGTAGTTTTTGCAGAAAGCTAGTTTTTCATATGCAAGTATGATCAACATATAACATAGATATGCATGTGTCTGTAACAAGTACCAGGAGGTCACAGACTTCATTATCGAGAAAGAGTTGTAGTCAACTCATGCTCAAGCTCATTGTGACTTTCTCACAATCATATCAACAATACCATCATACCGTGTTGTTTCCCAGAAACTTATGGACAAAGTCTAAGTAGCACCACCCAACTGTCCTTGACCGCGGACACGGCGATTCGAATAGTTTGACACTCTGTAGAGGTTGCACACTTTACCCACAAGATCCGAGGAACTTCCGTGTCATCCACGACCCGCGATACCTCAAGTACCCGGGGTAAGCACCCGATCACTGTCTTTCCCTAGACGACACTAACATAGAGTCCACTCGATTGGTAACAGCCCCGTGCCCCACATTTCTCATCTTATAAATTGTGGAGCCACGCTCCGTATTCATGACATACCACAAGCACGGGGTACCAACGGTGTGTCCGGTGCCCTGTGAAAACAGTCATGGCCGCCTATCCAAGCACGACCCCGTCCCGAGAGTGACCTCATGTCACCCCCGTCACTAGTAATGTGGGCACCATGCTAGTATCGACCTAGGTAATCAATAATGCCCATTCCCATATAAGGGTAGAGTGGTTGCGCATGTTTGGTTGGGACGGTAGTCACACATAAATCTAATCCATCTCTGTAAACAACACCTTCGTCAAGCCTCGGCACACTACTTCTTCACCAAGTAGTGCCCTAGCTCCTCATCAACTCCGAGGGGCATTAGTGGCACCCACTGGGTCATTTGCAGGTATGTCAGACGACACTTGTTTTACTCAATGCTTAACCCCAACCCATTTTGCGTAGCCAACTACTATAGCATACAACTATCTACTCCCACCCACACAACCCTTATAGGAAGGTAGGGTCATGTTTGATGCAAGTATCAATAGTAAGTAACAAGGTAGCAACCAAAGTGGTCTCCACCTCAACATGATTCCGATGCATTGATAATAAAGTGCTATGAGTCATGCATAAAAAGGTTTCTCGAACATGGTCAAAGGGCTGCTTGCCTTATTCTTCAGAGTCTTCAAATCTTCTGGTCCATCTCCGAATACTCCGTTTATTACGTCAACTAACGATGGAAACAATCATAATAAGCAACACAACCAAAGCAAAAATAAAAGTGCTTTAAAAATAGGAGTTGGACTTTTCTGGGATACCTCTGGTCATATGAAAAATAACCAAGGTGGTTTCATAGGTGTTGGATCAATAGGTAGTTTGGAACATTTCAATATGATGGAATCAAGGGTTTTATGGATTTGGAAGAAGTATACAGAAATATTTTCTTGAATGATGAGCAAAGGCACCCATCAACAAGTCATGATTTTAGAAGCATTTAGGAGTTGGTTTCACTGGATTTGGAATCCAGATGAATATCCTAGGATTTTGCAAAGCTGATAAATATGAAGAAATGGCTCAATATTTGGTGGGGTACAGAAACTATTATTGAAAATGTTCCAAAACTATGTTTGGACATGACAAGCATCTAGGAATTTGAATCACTGCATTTGGATCAAGATTGAGCTCTCTGTGATTTTCTAAAGTTCATCACAGAAATGAAATAAAGGCATTTGATAAATATTTGTGAAAGAAATGTTTCTGAAAGAATGTGCATGTTGCACCATGTGATAGAGCAGGATTTATGGAGCCATACGAAATTTGAATCATGCAATTTGGAGTTCATTTGAATTATCTAGGCATTTTTGAAGTTGACAGAATAAAGAAAAAGAAAAGGAATAAGGGTTCAACCTTATACGGTGCTTTGGGCGAGGCCCGGCTAACCATCGCCTACTGGGCTCAGCCCAGTGGCTCAGCGGCGGGATGGAGGTGGTGACGCCGAAGGCGTAGTTACGGGGGGCGTCACCACCACAGGAAGGCGCAGCCACCGAAGTGCGCTTCCACTTATCGGGGGGGGGGGGCACCCGTCAGCTGCTCCCACCGGACCTGTGGCGCTTACAGGAGGGGCCCGCCTGTCGGGTTCGTCGTCCTCCCCCCGCCCGACGCAGAAGAGGGGGCAGGGGCGATGCCGGCGCCGTTCCCCGGCGGCTCCGGCCGTCCCGGTGGTGCCCGGCGCACCGAAGGGGCCAGCGGAGTAAGCCGCGCACATCCCTGGCCTTCAAGCTGGCCGGGAGGAGCAGGAGCGACGGCGGCCGAGTCGGCGGCGGCGGCTTCGGGTCGAGACGGGGGCGGTGCCAGAGATGCTAGGGGGGAGGAAGGGTGGAGTGGGGGTAGCTTCATGGTCCTGGGGTTCTCCTCCTGGCGGCCAACAGAGAAGGGGAGGAGAGAACGGCCGTGGTGCCCGATGCCGAGCGGCGGCTAGCGGCGGCACTTCGGCCATGGAGGGAGGAAGAGCGCCTGAGAGGGAGAGGGGGCGTGTCTAGGAGGTGCACGGGAGAGAGGAGAGTCCAGAAGAGGCAAGAGGTGCTCGGGGGGAGGCCTTTTATAGCTGCAGCCGTGGTTCACCGTGAGCGACGCCCATGGACGTGCTCGGGCGAGCTCATGGAGAGAGGAGGAGGGCAGGGGAGGATAAGACCGACAGCCCGGCAGGTTGCGGACGTCGAGGGGACCTCGGGGGACACGCTCTCTCTTCCCAAGGTCGCCTGGAAGCCTCGGGAGGGCCGAGCTACAGTGCCTCGGCGCACTGTAGCGTGCTCCAGAGCACGCCTTTGGCCGGCATGGTCGTGTCTGTGCTTCCTGGCCGTGTCCCCCAGTGCCCAGTAGTGCTAGGGGATAGTAAACAAAGGCGTGGAGGTCTTGGATGCTCTGGGGAGCCTCTGGAATGAGGAGAGGGGTGAAGGAGAGGGAGTTTACTGCTGTCCAGCAGTGAGAATTGGGGTTTTACCCCCTCCAATGATTGAGCTGAGGCCATAGAGAAGTTACCGGGGGTAGAGGATGATCAGGGGGAGCTGTGGTAAGAATTTGGGGTAAAGGGAAATAGTAAAAGGGGTCTAAACACTTGTTTCGGTAATTGGACAGAAGGTGTTTGATCAGGTTTTGGGGAAACAAATGACCTCCAATTGGCATGGGACTTAACAGGATCAAATGTCACACATAATTAGGCCTCTCCACCAAATTTGAGCTCATTTGGGCAAAGTGGCCAATGTAACTTTGGTGAACCCTAGAAATCAACAGAAATGGTTTCACCATGTTTGAGTCAAGCAATTCATCTCCCCTTGATGCACCACTTGGTGTAGCATCATCATTTGGGGTATTGATCATGCCCACAAAGTTTGAGGCCCCAGATAAAAAGTTGGTAATGTAAAGTTGTTCAAATTTGCATTTGAACAGAAAGGGTTTTGGGGTGATCTGATCAAGTTGCTCTATTCCAAATCTTGTGCCATTTGGTCTAGATGCCTTATTAGGCCATTCTAGCATGTGCACCAAATTTGAGAGCATTTGGACAAGTTTGGCAATGTAGAGTTGCTCAAACTTCAAATATGGACAGAATGGTTTTGATGGGATTAGAGGATGTTTCGTTGATCTTCAAGGCATGAGGCTTTGCAAGATCATCAAATATGTCATATATGACATGATAGAATTTCCCTGGAATTTTTGGAGAATATTTCCTTTGTAAATATTTCAAAAGCTTGAAATATCCAGAAAGGGTTTTGGAAGGATTAGCCCAATATTTTGAACATGACCATGTGTAGAAACTCTTATATATGGACAATATATGTCCTATGAGTCTCCCTGAATTTTGGCAAATATTTTTGAAATGATTAAATAATTATTCCCTATTAAAGACCATTTCTTGCCTCAAGAAAAAGCTTTTAAATAAAATATAAAAATAACTTTTAAAATTATACTTTTGTGGTTTCTGGGAGTCATATACCTAATAGGATTCAAATAAACTTTTTGAAAGATTTTTCACACCCTAAATAAAGTACTTGCAGTGCAAACCTCAATTCAGGGGTTTTTGGAAAACTAATTTTAGAAAATACCATTTGGCCAAAATATTTTTATAAGAAAATTCTATACTGGTCTATACACATGGCATGATCATTGGGAAAAGGTTTTGGGTCAAGGAGATGAAGTATAAGAGTTGGAGGATTTATTTGATTTTTAGAGCACTAGCAAACAGCAAATGAAAGTCAAATCAAGCAAAGTCAAAAACACTCAAAAGTTTTTGCAAATCCACACTTTTAACATGAAAATTAGCTTAAGCAATGTGATATGAAAATCAGGGTGTGACAACGACGCAACAAAAACAAGCGTCGAAACAATAACAGAGATACAGAAGATACGGCAGTAAATGCCGGATTCAGTGGCTACAAACCCGGCCAGCGGTAGAAGCCGTTCAAAGGCAATAGAGACTGTCTATCCAACTTGGAAAAATACTCGAGAGACCTTGATAGATTCATGACACCCCTCACATGCCTGCCAACCACACCAACAGAAGTTGCTCGGTTTTCAAACATGCCGATAAATTAAACGTCGAACACAAGGGGAAAGGACCTAAAAGCGAGGATGATGATGAGCCTCGCATGCCCAACACTGGGGTAGAGAAACAATTTCCCCCCAAGGTGAAAATGGTGAACATGATCTATGTCACCCACATCCCCAAGAGGGAGCGCAAACGCGCGTTAAGGGACATCTACGCCGCAGAGCCCGTCACCCCGAAATTCAACCCATGGTCAGCTTGTCCGATCACCTTTGATTGCAGGGACCACCCAACCAGTATCCGTCATGGAGGTTCGACGGCCCTGGTACTCGATCCTATCGTCGATAGGTACCATCTCAGTAGAGTTTTTATGGACAGCGGCAGCAGCCCCAACCTGATCCATAAGGATACTGTCAGTAAGATGGATATCGACCCGTCAATAATCAAGCTTAGCAACACTACCTTTAAAGGAGTGATACCCAGCGTGGAGGCCCATTGCACGGGCTCATTAACACTAGCGGTAGTATTAAACTCTCAAGACAATTTTCGAAGCGAAGAATTGATCTTTGACATCGTCCCTTTTCGTAGTGGTTATCATGCACTTCTCGGACGAACTGCTTTCGCCCACTTTAATGCAGACTCGCATAGTGCTTATCTGAAGCTCATAATGCCTGGACCTCACGGCATCATCACAGTAAATGGGAATGTGGAGCGCTCCTTCCGTACTGAGGAGCATACCACGACCGTAGCAGCCGAAGTACGAGGCGGCCTCATCAAGCCGAACAATCCATCGGTCATCAAAACCCATGACACTACTAAACGTGTCTGATCCGTGTTACAATTCGGTAGCTCGGTGGAACCTGAGCTTGACTAGCAGTTTATCCTCCGTCGGCTGCCCCATAAGGTTGTGGTATACATACCTCGCGTACATAACTACGCACTTAAAATACCTTGGGCAGCGCCGGACCTCAAATATTTTTCCACTTTAGGTTCGTAAAAAAACCAACCTGATCTACGGTCGTGCAGGGACTTTTTTCTAGGTTCCACTTTTTGGCAGACGACCGTCGGACTACTCCCCTTCAAGGCTGTCTCACCAAGGAGAAACGGCGCAGACGGGCAGCAGGGTATCATTGCGATTCTTAAACCATTCCTTTCAAGCTCTGTGTAAACCTTTCCCTTGCATAAATTCTTGGCATGTAAAATGGCCTCGATGTTTTGCCATTATGTTTAACAACAGGGCTTCACGTATTAATTAGGGTATAAAGGAAGCAGTTGATCACAACCTTGTTTGGCAATCATTTTATTTTATATTATCATCTGTGTTCCCTCCCTACCTTAGAACTGTCACACAAGCTTTAGTCTGGCCATAACATAGGGGATTGTATTTAGCCATGTGCATTTCAAGTCCGAACACCTATAGGGAATTCTTTGGCATCCCGGATATTACATTATATGGATCGCCTCAGACTCATGTCTTGGGTCTATAGTTGGGATGCCCGGCTCCTATGCTTACCACCTTACGTTCCGCTTGTTCGGCTAAGGTAGTGAAGGGAGAACTACTGCGATTGTATTTCTGATTCGTTCGGTCAAGTACCTCAGTAGAGAAAGCCGAAAACTGACTGTCATGATAGGAAAGAGCTGGTCGGTGAATGCATCTACTTAGTATTATACTAAAAATCATAAGTGATTCACCCCGTGTTACACGAGGGGCTGGTCTTTGCCCAGCCGTGTGGAAAAAGGCGACGTAGTCCGAATAGCCGCACACGCCCAAGATGCTAGAACTTAGCTCCACAGTCAATCTCCTCTGGCTAATTGAAAGTAATAAATCCGCATAGTTCGATAGTCTGGTTCACCTCGCAGACACCTCCTTTGCGGACCAAGACATTGGATAAAGTGTGGTCACGCGTTATGACGAACACCCTTGTAGCATCTACATGGGGCTGAAGCCGACGACTGGCAACTTTTAGAAATATAACAATACACGACCGCACAGGAGAAAAAGTCGCTCGAATAGAAGGCGCAAACATAGATATATAATAGCATGGGTTCATAACATAGTTTGTACTTCCTGAACACATTCAATCAAATATTACGTCCTTAGAACACTGATCCTCTATCACTCGGCCCCCTTCTCGGACGTCATCAAAGTAACTCTCTGGCTTCCTATGATCTTTTCCTTCGGGTGGGCCTATGGTTGCCACTTCGGTGGCCTTCATCTTCACCCACTGCATTTTGACGTGGGTGAAGGCCATCCGGGCACCCTCTATGTAGGCTAAGCACTTTACAACATCAATCCGTGGTCGCGCATCGAGAAGCCACTTCACCAAACCGAAGTAGCTGCTAGGGATCGGCTCGGTCGGCCAGAGTTGGACCATTAGGTCCTTCATGGCCAAACCTGCTACCTATGTAGCTCCACCAGCTACTTCAGCTGGTCGTTCAAAGGCGCCGGGTGTTCCGGTGCGAGAAATTGCGACCAGAACAACTTCTCGAATGAGTTCCCTTCCTAGGCTCGGAAGAATTGGGCGGCATAAGCGGCACTCTTCGGAAGATCCGCAAACGTGCCTGGAGAACTCCACACTCATGGGAGCAAAGCATATCTCTGACCTCCAAAGATACTCTGCGAAAGAATGGCCTTACCAGTCGCTATTTGCCTCGTCTGATGGATCTTTTCGCAAGCGCTCCTAGACTCGCTCCGCGCGTCTTTGGTGTCACGAAGAGCCTTGGCAAGCTGAGAGGACTTGGCCGAAGTCTGCTGCTCCAATGTTTCGCATGTGCTGATGGCATCCTTCAGCTCCTACTCGACTTCGGCCACTCGAGCTTCATGTTGACGGCGGGCAGCCTATTCGGCCTGTAGTTCAGCAGTCGCTTTGTCAGCGGCTGCCTTATTCGCCTCCACCTCTTTCTTGGCCTGGGCGAGGGCGCCTTTGAGGGTCTCGACCTCGGCTGTACCAGTTGTGATCATAATCAAAGCATACTATGAGTTAACCTCTAAGTACACATATCATCTCCAATATGAAAATTTTTGAACATCATGCGCATACCTTGCGTTTCATCGAACCACTTGTTGATGCGGTCGAGTTCCTCGTCGCGCGCCTGAAGCTTCCGATTGAATTCGGGAAATTCTACGGCCGGGGCGGTTGCCACCAACATGGAGGCCTGTTTCCATAACATACACTCCCAAATACTATGTTGATCCTCTGTCTGGTTTTTTCCAAACCAGACAGAGCCTCAGGGGCTACTGTTTGTACACAAGTTTATTATTCTAATGAATAACTGTAAAGTTTTTTAGTACACTCTGTTGCATACCTCAAAGCCTATCAATAGGCTATTGAAGGATTCATTCAGTCCGTTTTTAGCGGACTGAATCTTCTTCATAACCGCACCCATCAGGGTGCGGTACTCCAGCACAACAGAGGCACTTTGAGGTGCTTCCTCCAGAGCGTTGGGCGCCTCCGGATTAGTGGAGGCTACCGAAGGAGCTTGTGCTCCTCCCCCCTCTTGTGTAGGGGGTTACTTGTCCGATCCTGGGGGCGTACTGGCCACCGGAATGGTGTTCGGCTAGAGCCTAGTTTGCTTGGGCTACTCATCATCGGTCGTCATGGGGATCACCTCCCCTTGGTTTTCGGCGACCGAGGTGTTAACCTCGGGCACTCTCTTGTCGGCCCCGCTCGCCCCCTCTCGGCCAGGGGATGTCCTCAGGGGTGACACTTCCGTGTCCTCCATGGAGGTAGGCGAGGGGGCTCGCGGTGGTATATCACTCTTCGCTATTTCGGGTGGCAGAGAGTTCCCCTCCGATAATGGAGTGTCGGGGAGCGCGCGGGGAGGGCTGAAAGGAAAATAACAAAATGACTTACATAATGGAAGCAAGTAAACTGAAGATAACATTGATGTTTTGAATACTTACGGTTCGGCCAGGGCTTCACCCTAAGGGGTCTCTTGGGGACTACTTCGGACCCTGAGTCCGAACTGGCGCCTCCTCCTCTGGGTCTTTGGAGGTCGCCCTCTTCTTCTTCCTCCCCTTATGGTGGAGTCGCTTTCCACCTACACCTCCTCTTCCTCCTCGTCTCCTTCATGGGAGGAGAGGGCTTCGGTCTTTCCGGACACTGTTTCTGAAGGACCCTTGAGGCGGGGGCCGCCCTTGGACTCCTTGCCCTTCTTCTTCTTGGTTTTCTTCTCCGGCGCCTGATAGGGCACCGGGACCAGCATCTCCGTCAGTCGGAGTGTGGCCGGGCTCTCAGGCAGCGGTGCTGGACAGTCGATCTGATCCGCCTTTGCCGTCCAGACCTGTAAGGAAAGCGAGCAATATAATTTCTATTATATCTGAAATATTAACCGTATTGGTCTTCGAAAAGATCATGTTTACCGCCGAGGCCAGGTTCTCGATGTCGAGTCCAATGTCCTCGTTCTTCTTCGGCCACTTTTTCTGAGCCAAGAAGAGCTGCTTCCACAAATCTTTGTGTGTGGTGCCGAAGAAGCACTTCAGGGTCCGCGGCTCCTCCGGATTGAACCCCAACATGGAGGAGGCCCGAAGATAGCAGGGAAGGGTGCGGCGGTAGAGCATCACTTGAATCACGTTAGTGAGACCAATGTTCTCACCAAACTTATCGGAGATGCATTTCTGGAGCATGTTCACCTCCGATTTGGACCCCCAATCGATGCCCTTGGCAGTCCATGAGGTGAGTCTCACTGGGTCTCCCTATCTGAAGTCGGGCTTGGCCGCCCAGGTGGCATCGCAGCGTTCGGTGATATAAAACCATCATGTTGCCATACCTTGATAGTTTCCACGAATGCCTCTTTTGGCCAGATGGCTTTGGGGAGCTTGCTTACCATAGCTCCACCGCAATCCACGTGTCGTCCGTTGACCACTTTCAGCTTTAGATTGAAGTCTTTGAGCCATAGGCCGAAGTGTGGGGGATGCGGAGGAGAGCCTCACAAACGACTATAAAAGCCGATATGTGGAGGAAGGAATTTGGGGCTAGATCATTGAAATCTAGCACGTAGAAAAACAGAAGACCCCAACGAAGGGGTGGAGGGGAAATCCTAGCCCCCGAAGGATATGGGGGATGAACAGAACCTTCTCACCGAGCCCTGGAGTGGGAATAACCTGATCTTTGTCTAGAATCCTATGCGCAATGTCCACAGACAGATAGCCCATGCTCCGAAGATCCTTGACATCCTTTTCAGTGACGGTGGAGGCCTCCCACTTGCCCTAAGAGCCGGACCCGGCCATTGCTGGAGATGGAGGCAGCAGTGGAGGAGATTGGAGTGGTAGGCGCTGGATCTTGGAGATTGGGAGACAGAGGCTAGAGGAAGGCGTGAGAAAAAAGGAGGGGTCTTCATATTTTTATAGACGGTGAAAATGCAAAGCGTCCCCCCTCAAGCCGTAAAACTTGCCCGTTCCGAACGAGATCGTGCGTAAGGTGCGGTTGGATTGTCCAAATCATATTGATGAGAATACAGTAATGGGTGGGCATGATCTCTATTTCGACAAGACGTTCCAATGAAAGCTAAGCCTCGAAACACGAAACAAGAAGCATTAGAACGGTTCGAAATGTAGAAAAGTCAAGTGTGACACTTCGGCAAAAAGTCGTTCAGTAAAGACACTCTTCCTATTTGGTCGTTTCGCCTTCATGGCTAAGGGTTGTATTAATTATCCAAAGCCGGACACAATTCCTTTATGCAGGAAGCCAACTTAAAGAATCCAGGAGAAGGAACCCACCTTGCAATGCCGAAGACAATTCATGTGCCGAACACATCGTCATCGAAGACTGGTTCAAGGGCTACGGAGGGAGTTAGGGGGTCCTCGAGTGTCTAGAATACTTAATATGGGCCAGACTGACGGGTCGTAGAGACAAAGCTGAAGACTATCCCCCGTGTCCGAGTAGGACTGCTATGTGCGTAGAACGGCGAGTTTGGTGTCCGGGTGTAATGATTCATTCCTCTGCAAACCGACTTTGTACAACCCTAGGCCACTCCATTGTGTATATAAACCGGATGGTTTAGTCCATAGAACGCATCGGGAGAATCATAGGCTGAACAGCTAGGGTTTAGCCAATCCGACCTCGAGGTAGATTAACTCTTGTAACCCCTATACACATAGAATACAGTCAAGCAGGACATAGGGTTTTACCTCCTTATAGAGGGCCCAAACCTGGGTAAATATCATGTACCTACTATCCCTTGCTACCATTGATCCGTAGACACATAGCTAGGGACCCCCTACCTGAGATCTGCCGGTTTTGACACCGACAGTACCCTCCACCTCAGGTAAGACGGCGCGGCGACCCTCTATGTCAGGATCTTTGGGGAGGATGGCTGGCACCTGGAGTGCTGCCCAAAGAGCGACGGCGACGACGTCGATGACGACGTCCACCCTTCTTACGATGAAGGCCAGAGGGGTGGCAACATCTCCAGCGGTAAGCTTGCCCTTGGCGATGGTCACGACGTCTCCAGCGATGGTGGGTCCTCTTCTAGGGAGAGAATGAGCGACGCTGACTACGACGAGCCGCCATGCTGTCGAGCCCGAACCGGGGAGGGGCACGAGTTGCCTCGCCGCCGCGCCCCAGTGAAGCAGGAGGAGGACTCCGATTGAGTGCGGGTGTTGCTGGAGCCGGGTCTCAGGGCTGCTGCAGTCACGTGGCTGCTTTTGCGTCTTTATTTTTCCTGCATCAAAAAGTGGAAGGTCCTGCCGTGGCGTGTAATGGACCACGGCGCTCACGCCATTATCCTATACTTTTTATATTACGTGTTGATATTCATGTTGCCGTTGATTGTGATTGGGATGACTTAGCTTAGTGTTCTTGCGGTAGACTCCCATGCGATGAGACTGAGCTTCTTCGGAGCTTGGGCTTCCTGCGCGCTCCTTGCTCTGGAGAGGTCCTCCAGATGCTACCTTCTCGAGGAATCGAAAGTCCCCAGGCCTCGGGAGGCACCCTGTAGGTGCGGCGTTAGGGGACCTCCGGATATGCCATACCTCACGTGAGCCAGTCACTACTGGCACGCCACATCGTGATGCCCAGGGGAATGGACTCAGGAGGGCATGCATGCCCGTTGGCTCGTTTAGGAGCGTCGTGCGAGGATAAAGACTCCAGAGGCCAGTACACTGAGGCTTCGGCGAGGTGTGTTCACGGGCGGGCCCGGGCGCACACACCGTACCCATCCCCCGCGCGCGAGAAGCGCGAGGGAGAGCAATGGGCAACTGCCACTCTCCCTAAGGCAAGATCTGGAAACGTGAACAATGCAAGGAGAAGAAAATTCCCAACCCTCCCTAATAGAAGACACAAAAACTTCAAATTTCATTGCGAGAAGTTACAAATAAGCTACAAAAAGCAAGCAAAAGAATAGCCCCGTCCGGCACCTACACTACTCTTCTTGTCTTCCCACCAGCGCGGAGCATGGGGCCTCCACTAGGACATGGGTGTGATCCCTTGTGAGGCCCATGGGCGGAACATAGGAGACTCTGGGGCGTGTACAACCCCAACTCATTATTATGTGAGAGTGTCACGAGTGGAGACTTGAGAGGTGCATGGCCTAGGTCATGGATAGATCTTCCGGAGGTGCTGGATGTTCCAGGCATATTGGATGGGGACCAAGTCCTGTGTGTCCAGGCGCGCTGCGCCAGGCCTGGAGACACGGGCGATCTTGAACGGGCCATCGAGAGCACCTGCCTCAGGACAAGGACACCCACCTCAAGGGTCCCGGAGCGGACGCTATGGTAATAGTTCCTCCGTAGCGCCTACTGGTACCTCCCGGCACGGAGCGAGGCTCGGCGGCATCCCTCATCCCCCAGCACGAGGTCCATCCCCTGCGATGCGTCCTGGCGTTCCTCATCAAATGCCAAGACCCGCGGGGAGCGATGTTTGACCTCATGAGGGAGAACCTCGTCAGCCCCATAGACGAGCAAGAATGGGGTCTCGCCTATGGGCTTGGTCGTGGTGGTGCGGATGGACCACAACAGGAACTAGAGTTCATCATGCCAGCCCCTGCCACATGCCTCAAGTTTGTTCTTGAAGCTCCTCGCCTTGAGGCCCCTCGGGACCTCCGCGTTGGCGCGCTCGGCTTGGCTGTTGCTCCATGGGTGTGCCACCAAAGCGTAGCATATCTGTGTTCCAAGGTTAGGACAATATGTTTTGAAAAGATTGCTTATGAAATGAGAGCCATTGTTAGTGATGATACGGTTGGGGACCCGAAAGCGGCACACGAAGCCCTTGATGAACTTGACGGCCGCACCGGCAGGGATGGTGCGCACGGGCTCCACCTCCCCCCACTTGGTGAACTTGCCGATGGCGATGTAGAGGTAGCAGTAGTCCCCAACTACTCGAGGAAACAGGCCCAGGATATCCAGCTCCCAGATCGCGAACGGCCATGAGAGCGGGATGGTCTGGAGGCCCTTGGCGGGCTGGTGGATCTGTTTGGCATGGAATTGATAAGACATGCAGGATCTCACTAGCTCAGTGGCGTCGTTGAGCATCGCGGGCGAGTAGAACCTGCTTTGAAATGCCTTGCCCACAAGGGTTCGCGATTAGGAGTGGTGCCCACAGTCCCCGCGGTGGATATCGGCCAGCACCTCGCACCCCTGCTCCCTGGAGATGCACCGCAGGGAGATGTCATTTGGGCGCCTTTATTAGAGCTCGCCGTCCTGGATGCAGTACGCGGTGGCTTGGCAGGCCACAAATTCAGCATCTTACTCCTTCTATGGCAAGGTTCCCCAAAGCAGGTATGTCTTGAGCTCCTCGGTCCAGCACCCCTCCTGAGGCTCAACCACTAGGTGCAGGCGGGCCCTCGAGGTCGGGCCACAGGCTGGGGCGCCTGAGGAGGGTGCCATGGGCGGCTCTTCCCAAGGCAGCACGGGTCCTGCAGTGGGGGGGGGAGCGGCCGATGGCTTAAAGAGCCGCTCTTCGAAGACGACGGGCTTCTGGGGTTCACGTCGGGACACCCTCTTGGCGATGTCATCCGCTTCCTTGTCCGTGCCACGCGGTATGTGCTGCAATTCCAAGCCCAAGAACCATTTTTAAATTTTGCATACCTCCTCTGGGTATGCCTCCATGTGCTCATTTTTCGGCTTGTACTCCTTACTGGAGAAGTTGACAAGGGGCTGGGAGTTGCCCTTGATGGTGAGCCGCCTGACCCCCAAAGCCGTCGCGGCCTTGAGGGCGGCGATCAAGCCCTCGTATTCCTCGATGTTGTTGGAGACATTCTCACCATGCTGGAATCAAAGCTGCACGGCGTAGTAGAGCTTGTCCTGAGTAGGTGACATGAGCACGGCTCTAGCCCCCACACCCAGTTGTGCGAACATGCCGTCGAAGTACATGACCCAGCCATCCGGTGCTTCGTCTCCGGGCATGAGGGAACGATCTTCTCCCACCCCTCGGTCAGGGGCATCAATCCATTCCACCACACACTCAGCGAGGGCCGCGCCTTTGATGACCCTGGTGGTGCTGAACTCCAGCTGAAATGCCTACAGCTCAATGTTCCACTCACTAACCTTGCCCGCGACATTGGAGCTCCGGAGCACCTTCTCCAAGGGTATGCTGAGAAAACCTTGATGGGGTGGCCTTGGAAGTAGTGTCACTGCTTACTGGAGGCGACGAGGAGCGCGAGCAGGAGCTTCTGCTGCATGGGGTAGCTCACACGCACTTCATGCATCATTATGTTGATGAAGTAAATGTGGTGCTCGATGAGGGAAGAGTTGTTGACGGCACCCGGCCCTTCCTGAGACACCAGGGTGTTAGGAGCTTGACCATTCCATGAGGTCGTCGTTACCTCAAGAGCGTCACCCCTGAAGTGGCGATGGTGTGGCTGCAGACGGTGAGTTTTGTTCCACACCTGTGCCCGTGCACTCTTCCAAGACCGCCACGAGTGCCGCCCTAGCTGAGTGGGGTATGGCGGCCTGGTAAAGCACCAGGGGTTCACGAGGTCAAGGTGCCACCATCACCGGAGGGATGGTAAGGTACCTCTCAAGGTCTTTAAAGGCATCCTCAGCCTCCGGAGTCCATTGAAATGGGCCCTTCTTTTTTATTAACTTGAAGAACAGAAGGGCGCGCTCACCGAGCTTGGAGATGAAACGCCCTAGTGAGGTCACGTATCCCGTGAGCTTCTGCATCTCCTTGAGGGTGTGAGTAGGGCTTATCCTCTCTATCTCCTTGGTCTTACTTGGGTTAGCCTCGATCCCCCAATGTGAAACTAGGAAACCCAGCAGCTTGCTGGATGGGACGCCGAACACGTACTTCTCCGGGTTGAGGTGCGGGTTTACCTTGTGAAGGTTGGTAAACATCTATTCGAGGTTCTCGACGAGGCTCCTTGCTTCTTATGACTTGACCACTATGTCGTCGACGTACACCTCAGCATTCCTCCCGAGCTGCCAGCCCAGGGTGATATGCATCAACCGCTGGAAGGTTGTGTCGGCATTGCGCAGCCCGAACGACATGCAGGTGTAGCAATACACCCCGCATGGGGTCAGGAAGGTTGTGTTATCGACGTCCTGCACCGCCATCTTGATTTGGTGGTAGCCTGAGAAGGCGTCTAGGAAGCACAACAAATCATACTCGGTGGTGGAGTCAACGATCTGGTCGATGCACGGAAGTGGGAAAGGGTCCTGAGGACAAGCCTTGTTGAGGCTCGTGAATTCGATGCACATGCGCTCCTTCCCCGCACCCCCTTCTTGGGAACGATGACCGGGTTGGCCAGCCAATCCGGGTGCCGTACTTCCCGGATGATGTCGGCTTCTTGTAGCTTGTGGACCTTCTGCGTGATGAATGACTCCTTCTCCAAGGCTTGCCGCCGCGCCTTTTGCTTCAATGCGCGCGCCCCGGGGCACACCATCAAATGGTGCAAGATTGCGTCCCGCGAAATGCCCACCAGGTCCGTCGCCTACCATATGAATACATCTTTGTTCACACGGATGAGCTGATCAATGCCTCTTCTTGATCTGGGGTAGGCCGGTGCTTATGGTGAAGGTGGAGTTTGGGCCCTCGTCGTCCACTGGGACCTGCTTTGTATCGGCCCGGTCTTGGGAGAACAACGGCTTCTTATTCGCAGGCGCGGCCTCCGGGGTATCTGATGTCGCTTAGATGTGTCGATGTTTCCCCAAGGAATAAGGGAGGATGCAGCACAACAATGGTAAGGTATTTCCCTCAGTGATGAGACCAAGGTTATCGAACTAGTAGCAGAACGCCGCAACACTACGTAAATGGTACCTACACACAAATAACAACCACTTGCAACCCATCGCGGTAAAGGGGTTGTCAATCCCTTTCTGGTAGCGATACCAAAAAGTGACGTATGGATAGGATAAAATTGAAGTAGATTCATAGATGCAAATAAAACACAGCAAGGTATTTTGGGTTTTTTATAATATAGATATGAAAATAAAAGAAGCAAATAAAAGAAAATGCAAATGGCAATATGGATCAGAAAGTATATGATAGGAAAATAGACCTAGGGGCCGTAGATTTCACTAGTGGCTTCTCTCGAGAAAATAGCATGCGGTGGGTAGAAAAATTACTGTTGGGCAATTGATAGAGTAGCTAATAATTTTGACGATATCCAAGACAATGATCATATATATAGGCATCATGTCGAAGATTAATAGACCGACTCCTGCCTGCATTTACTACTATTACTCCACAGATCGACCTATTCAGCATACATCTAGTGTATTAAGTTCATGGGAAAACGGAGTAATGCAATAAGAACGATGACTTGATGTAGACAAGATCTATTCATGCAGGAATAGACCCCATCTTTTTATCCTTAATAGCAACGATACATGTGCCTTGCTGCCCCTTCGGTCATTGGGAAAGGACACCGCAAGATCGAACCCATTACAAAGCACCTCTTCACATTGCAAGATAAATAGATAAAGTTGGCCAAACAAAACCCAAATATCGGTGAAGAAATACAAGGCTATAATAATCAAAATTGGATATATAATCAAGGCAAATCTGATCATAGACTCAAAATTCATCGGATCCCAACAAACACACCGCAAAAAGTCATTACATGAAATAGATCTCCAAGAGACCGTTGTAGTGAGATCAATGTTGAGTATATCGCTTATCGTTATCATCTCGGTCAGCTGTGGATTAGATATTAATCGGATATCGGCCGCTTAATCAATTTTATTGGTCGACTATTAATCGGCTATTTTTCGCAAATCTCAGGTTCCCAACACTGAAATATGCTATATTCAACACCAAAAAATATTGGTCAAGAGTGTTACCTTGATACCTAACCTTTGAATCCTTGTGTAATGATGAACAAAATAAGAAAACAATACATATCGCATAGCAAGGTCCACAAAACACGAATAAACATACTTTTTTGCAAACAGGCTTTTCATTGCGATAAATTATCCCAAATTATAAGTGGTGAAGATAAGGCATAATCTTGATGGTCACCCCAAGTGTAGCGACAAATCGGATGATAAATCGTCGAATCAAGAGATTTATTGAACAGTGATTGAGATACAAAGAGTGGAGAAGCCATCTAGCTACTGCCTACGGACCCGTAGGTCTATGGTAAACTACTCACGCATCATTGGAGAGGCACCAATAAGGATGATGAACCCCTCCATGATGGTGATCCCCCCCGGCAGAGTGTCGGAATAGGGCTATAGATTGGATCTCGTGGTTCTGGATATTGCGGCGGCGGGAACAAAATTTCTCCGACTCCCCTAGGGTTTCTGGAGGTAGGAGGTATATATAGAGAAAAGATGCAGTGCGGGAGGCCACTAAGGTAGGCACAACCCACCTGGGCACGCCTGCGCCCCCAGGCACGCTCAGCTGGATTGTGCCCACCTCGGTGGCACCCCCCCAGGTGCTTCTCTGGACCATCTGGTGTCTTCTAGTCCAAAAAAATCCAGAAAACATTTTGGTGCATTTGGACTCCGTTTGATATTGATTTTCCGCGATGTAAAAAACAAGCAGAAAATTGCAACTCACACTTGGATCTATGTCAATAGGTTAATCCCAAAAAATGATATAAAATGACTATAAAATGATTGTAAATGTCGGAACCCCGATCCTAAGTCACACCGGTCTAGCATGTAACACACCATATCACTTTGCAGCCTCACACACGGTATTCCCACGGGTGCCACCTTACCTGGCCCGGGACCGTTTGTGCATTTTGGCTAACGTATATGATAGTGTCGCTAGCATCCATATGACAGAGAACCCGGGCCGACATGACTAGTTATAATCCCAAGGTGGCGCTAACTTACAGGGACACGCATACATGACCCAGCAACGAACGTGTCGGTCATCAACGTATGAACCCAAAGGGACATTTCCCCAAGGACTTAAAGGAGCAACGCGTGACATTTCCCCAAAGGGACAGACAAAGGAATGAAAAAGGACACAAGCCGGCCAACCTAAGTGTTCCGGAGCAGTAGCAAGCTATCAAGGGTCAGTGGAAGCACTAGGAGACATTTCCCCATAAGAGAGGCTACCAAGAGGAAACAACTAGGTTGTCGGAGCCCACACATACCAAGCATTTCAATAACATACACACAATATGCTCGATATGTGCAAATACAACATGGCATCACAACAAGACTCTATGAAACAAAGTATTTATTCATTAGGCTCCGAGGAGCCAGATATTACAAACATGGGTCTCATGACCCAACATTCAGAGCATACAAGCAACAAGCGGAATCATAACATGTCTGAGTACAGACAACTACAAAAGAAAAAGGCTGAAGAGCCTGACTATCTACCACACTCGTCCAAGATCGTAGTTGAGGTAACAAGCTACTTGTCGAAGTCCAAGCGGAACTACTAGTGAGACAGAAGTGTCATCTACAAAACATAAATTAAGAAAACATGAGTACAAAGGTACCCAGCAAGACTTACATCAGATCCTATCATACATGCATTTGTATCAACAAGGCATAGTGGGGTTTAGTTGCAGCAAGCCAGCTTTGACTCAGTGGCTATCCTGTACTACGACTGCTGGTAACTCTTTGCGGTGGCGCACACGAGTCCACTAATCACCGCTCAATACACCACTATGGATTCATCCCCGACTCCCTACGAGAAGGCCATCCATAGCACTCACACTTGTCTTGAGTATTTTAGAGTATCCACTTCCAGTTGTCTATGTACCACGTAAGCATCTAAGAAGTCCATAACCATGGACCTGGCTATTCAAATTGATCATGTTAACCCTGCAGGGGTGTACTTCTTCACACACGCTCTTGCCACTTACCACCATGTACACGTCGTGTATCTCGGCAACCTTCAAGCGGAAGCCTGGCGAGGGTGTCGGCCACGACCTGACTAACCACACAGGACTCTAGTCCAGGTTTATCGCCTATTCGGGTTCCATCCGCAAGGGAGTCCGACCGAGGTTTCCATCACAGCCCCAAATGATGTGTACAGGGTTCCCGAGCCCACCATCCGGGTGTCACTCGGTACATCGGGCCACGTGTGCCTAGTCTGTCCCAAGCCCACCCTGTCGGGTGCCACTTGGTAGAGAAATAACACTACCTACAAACACCAGAAACTAGTTGCCACTCCTGGACAGAGATCAAGTTGATTAATAAGACGAGAGGGGTCGAGTTACCGGAACCCAATGTGTGGTAGTAGCTAGTCATTGGACAACATACAAAGAACTCAGTGCTTAAGGACGGTTCCAGTGAGACAACCCACCATGTACTCCTACATGGCCTCTCACTGCTACCTTTACCAAACCATGTTCACACACTTAACGCTCAGCATCAGAACATATCACTGCACTCCAATTCATTCCCAATGAATCAGACCTGACACACTCTAAGTAATAGCAATCAAGGCATGGTAAGAACACAACATGGCTTCAATCAACTCCTACACATGCTAGTGGGTTTCAACTATTTACTGTGGCAATGACAGGTCATGCAGAGGAATGGGTTCAACTACCGCAGCATAAAGTAGCAGTTGAATCGTTGTTGTCCTAATGCAATAACAGAGAGCAGGAGCGAGAGAGTGGGATTGTATCGTAATGAACAAAGGGTTTTTGCTTGCCTGATAAATCAACAGGGGGGCACTACTCCTTGGACAAGTACTCTGGAACGGTCTCTGGAGCAGGACCTATCGAGAAGGACTGTGCCAACAATCAAACACAAGCATTTGCAACAATATGATGCATGAATATGGCATGAAGATATGATGTTGTTTGAGCTAATGCAACTAGCATTTTATTTGGTTGAATTCCATTTGAACCAAGGGTTCAAATGCAACTCTAAAAAAACCATTTATAAATGCCATCTATGTGTTTTCTTATATTCAGCAGGTATAAGTTCATTTGTCATGCATGAAAATGGTACAGATGGATAGATTGAATTTTTCTGATAATTATTCATATATAAATCATTTCATTCTGAGCTACGGTTGAATTTCTGTGATTTTTTGAAGTTTAAACTAATTTGTGAAATAAATAAATCATTTAAGATTTATTTAAATTCCAGAACTGGATTACTGCGTCAGCATGACCAAAGCATGACGTCAGCAGGTCAACCAGGCTGACCAGAGTCAAACCTGATAGTGGGGTCCACTGGTCAGTTACTCGGTTAATTAACTGAGTTAACTAACACTAAAACTAATCATAACAAAAGTCAGCAGGGCTGGGCCCACGTGTCAGTGGCTCCACTAATTAACTAACTTAACTAACTAAACTAATCCGGTCAACTAACTGGAGGGGGTGCTTCCTGTCATTGAACCAGGGGGTCAAATCCTGGGTCAACCCGCGGCTAACACGCAGGCGTTTAGCCGCCGGCGGCAGCAAACGTGGCAGAGGGCGTCGGGATTGGGCTCCCGGCATCCAAATGAACGGCCGAGGCCATCTGCAGGCTGCGGAGGCTCGTCCGCATCCATCTACGCCAACGGGGGGG